>CM019066.1:217122907-217722907 GCA_009667805.1 Leptobrachium leishanense | reverse complement strand
TTCTGACCTGGAGGCAGTTCTATGATCCAACATGATTCCTCACACAAGCAGCTTGCAGTGTCTTCATTTCTATACATGAAACATGGTGTCAGAAGTAACTAAAATTAGGACTGAGCCTCTTGTCTGGAGCATAGCAGCTTTGGGAATCTACACAGGTTTGTGAACTGTGGACTAAGACTGTTCCTTGTGGATTTTTTTTCTTCTTTTTCCTATTTGAGAGCTCAGAGGCTTCCTGGCAATATGGCTGCAATGAATTGCATACCTCCCCCAGAGGAGATGAGAATGAGTGGAGATTGGAGCAGCAATTGGGAATCTTTCAGAACTGAATTTGAAGATTATTCCCTGGCTACAGGCTTGATTGAGAAATCTGCAGCAACTCTGAGGAGAGTGATGGGCAGTGAATGCAGGCATGTGTATAAACACAATGTGAACCTCACAGCAGAGCAGCAAGAAAATGTTACAGCCATTCTAAAAGCGCTGGAAGCTTATTTCAAACCTGCTAAAAACATCATTTACGAAAGGTATGTGTTTGGGTGCTGCAAACAAGAAGAGGGAGAATCTTTTGATAACTTTGTTACACGCCTGAGAGAGAAGGCAGCAACTTGTGACTATGGAGCTCTCAAAGATGAATTAATAAGAGACTAAATTGTTTTGGGCATAGATAGTGAGAGCGCATGCAGGCGCCTCCTAAGAGAACATGACTTAACTCTAAACGTAGCCATTGAAACGTGCCGTACAGCACAGCTCATTGACAGACATCTGAAAGTCATGGAACAGGACAGACAGAGGACCGACAGCATAAACATTGCAATGCAGCGTCATAACATAAGCAAACCGCAGCAACGCCGCCTGGTTAGTGCAAACGTTGCCAACCTTACAGCATGCAAATACTGTGGGACTGTGCATCAAAGAATTAAAGAGCAGTGTCCAGCTTATGGGAAGTCTTGTAGGTCTTGTGGAAGAACAAACCATTTTGCTAATGTTTGTCTGTCAAGTAGATGACAGCCATCGATAGGAAAATTACACACCATGGAGAACGCATCTGCATATGAGGAAGAGACAGACACCGCTGAAGTTCTATACAGCAGTGAATTGATCGGCGCTGTGCAATCCAGAGGAAAGAAATGGTTTGTAACTTTACGTTTAAATAATAGGCCCCAATCCTGTCAGCTCGATTCAGGAGCAACGTGTGATGTAATGTGTTTAAAAGACAAAATTATGTTAGCACCGGACGCACATCTACTGCCAAGTGACACCAAACTAAAGTTAAATCTGGTGAGCTTATGAAATCTCTAGGACTCTTCAGGACTGAATGTGTCTTATGTGGACAGAGACACAAGCTAGAGTTTGAAATTGTGGAGGACCGCCAAAAGCCACTGTTATCAGGCTCAACCTGTGAGAGTCTAGGGCTGATACATTTCTCCATCCCTGCAGAGCTCAACGTGATGGACAATCAATCCAAAGGGCTCTTAACAAAACAACGGCTGTTACAAGAATTTAGTGACGTGTTTACTGGGACAGTAGAATCCGTACCAGGGGAAGTTCATTTCGACCTTGATTTGAGTGTCCCTCCAGTCCAATGTGCACCACGCAATGTGCCAGTGACGTTAAAACAGGCAGTCAAGGCGCAGCTTGACCAATATGAGGCCGATGGACACCTAGCTCCAGTGACTGATCCAACTGACTGGATAAGTAACATGGTTATTGTAAAGAAGCCTGATAAGCTAAGAATATGCATAGATCCCAAATTCTTGAATCTGGCACTTAGGCGATCTCACTACATCATGCCAATGCTCGAGGATGTTTTGTACAAGCTGCCTAAAGCGCGTCTGTTCACGCTTGTTGATGCCCGTGATGCATTTTTACAGTGTAAACTGGATACTGCAAGTAGTTACATGACAACCTTCTGGACTCCTTGGGGCAGGAAAAGATGGATCAAATTGCCTTTTGGAGTATCAGTTGCACCAGAGGTGTATAAACGTAAACAACATGAACTATTGACTGGACTCAGTGGTGTTGAACCAATAGCTGATGACATCCTTGTGGTTGGCTGTGGGGACACAGATGAGGAAGCAGAGCAAGATCATGATGGCAAACTGCTGGAACTGATGGATCGTTGTAGGCAGGTAAAATTAAGACTTGGCATAAAAAAGCTGCAATTCAAGGTCAAAGAGGTCCGCTTCCACGGACACATCCTATCCTGGGAGGGTTTGAAGGCTGACCCAGACAAACTCAGAGCCATACTGGATATGCCACAGCCGGAAAATGTGAAATCCCTGCAGCGCTTCAATGGGTTTGTTACCTACCTGGCAAAATTCCTACCTCACCTCTCAGAGGTCTGCGAGCCATTGAGAAGGCTTCTGGACAAGGATGCTGTTTGGCATTGACTTCCTAAGCATGATAATGCATTGCAGGACATCAAACGTTTGGTCACAGATACACCTGTCTTGAAGTACTATGACGTTACTACTCCTGTAACTATTCAAAGTGATGCAAGCAAAACTGGACTCGGGTGTTGCCTATTGCAAGCTGGCCAGCTTATCGCTTTTGCTTCAAGAGCACTGACTCTTACTGAACAAAACTACGCTCAAATAGAAAAGGAATGTCTGAGTATAGTGTTTGCCTGCCAGCGCTTTCACCACTACCTCTATGGCCGTGATGAGATCACGGCAGAAACTGACAATAAGCCTTTGATTTCTATTTTCAAGAAACCTCTTTTGTGTGTGCCCAAATGGCTACAGAGCATGTTGCTCACGCTACAAAACTATTGCCTAAATGTTGTCTACAAGCCTGGCCCGGAAATGTATATTAGTGACACTTTTAGCAGAGCTACAGCAGCTGGAGGTGCACCCGACTATGCACAACACACAGTTTGCAATGTTCAACAGGACCTGGATGTCCTGTCACAGATTAATCATTCAGACTATTTGATCGCCACGGACCAACGATTGCTTCAGATAAAACAGCACACCGAAACCGATGAGAGTTTGCAAGCTCTTAAATATGTTGTTCTGGATGGTTGGCCTGATTCCAAGGAGGAGGTGCCATTAACTGCGAGAGAATATTGGACCTTCAGAGATGAAATCGGCATTCAGGATGGCATACTATACAAGGGGCCGAGGGTCATCATTCCTAAATCTTAAAGATCAGAGATGCTGACACGTATTCATGCCAGTCACATTGGTGGAGAAACATGCTATAGGCAAGCACGAGATACCCTATACTGGCCCAACATGCAGAATGAGATTAAAGACTTTGTTAGCCATTGCTCGGCATGCAATGAATATGCACAGGCACAACAGAAAGAACCCATGATGTCGCATGTGCTGCCCACCCGGCCTTGGCAAATTGTAAGCATGGACTTATTGAATTATGCTGGGCAAGATTTTCTACTAATTGTTGATCACTATTCTGACTTTTGGGAGATTGAGCTACTTCCTGACCGGTCTGCTGATGCTACAATCAGGCGTTGTAAAGTACAGTTTGCACGTTATGGCCAGCCGGAGAGAGTAATCTCAGATAACATGGCCTCCGTTGCTGCTCTCTCTCACATGGCGGTCTACACTTGAGCCATACCCCCATACCGGGTGAGAGAAATGGTGGCGGGGTCGGAATCTTGCTCTCTCCCACCTGCACCTACCAGCATCTCCCTCCACCCCCATCCCTCTCCTTCGAGACACACTGCATCCGCCTGTTCTCTCCTCTGGCCCTCAGGGTGGCAGTCATCTACCGCCCACCGGGACCAACCTCCCAGTTCTTTGACCACTTTGCTACCTGGCTTTCTCACTTCCTGTCTTCTAATCTTCCATACCTAATTCTCGGGGACTTCAACATTCCCATTGATGATCCTTCCGCCCCTGCTGCCTCCAAACTTCTTTCACTCACGTCCTCCCTTGGACTCACACAATCCTCCCTCCTCCCTACCCACCGCGATGGTCACGCTATTGACCTTGTCTTTTCCAACCTATGCTCCATTTCTGAGTTCAACTGTCGCCCTTTCCCCATCTCTGACCACCACCTTCTCTCTTTCAACCTATCTGGACTTCCTAAACACCCTGCTCCCCCACCCCGCACACACACTCGCAGAAATCTACATGCTGTGGACCCCCATCAATTCTCCAACCTACTTCACCACCTCCCTCATACCTCATCCTTCACCTGCCCTGATGCTGCCACTAATCACTACAACACTACGCTTATCTCTGCTCTAGACACTCTTGCTCCTCTTCGACTCTGTAAGGCCCCACGCTGCCAGCTTCAGCCCTGGCACACCCTCCAGACTCGCTACCTGCAAAGATGCTCCCGCACTGCAGAGCGTGCCTGGAGGAAATCCCGCTCTGAAGCAGATTTTGTTCACTTCAAGTTTATTCTCCGGTCATACACCTCTGCCCTCCACTTGGCCAAACAATCCTTCTTCTCATCTCTTATATCTACGCTGTCCTCCAACCCTAAACGGCTCTGGTCCACCTTCAACACCCTCCTCTACCCACCTGCACCTCCCCCCACAGCTGCCTTCAGCGCTCAAGACCTGGCAGACTACTTCCTCAGTAAAACTTTAACTATCAGAAGCAACATCCCAAAACAAGATAGTTATCTTCCACCTCCACTCCCACAGGTCCCCTCTGCCACCCTCTGCCGCTTCCTCCCAGCCACTGAGGAGGAAGTCAATTCCTTATTGTCCTCCTCACATCTCACCACATGCCCGCTCGACCCCATTCCCTCACATCTAATTCCTCCCCTCTCCTCCTCCCTCACCCCTGCTCTCACACACATCTTCAACCTATCTCTCTCCACTGGCTCCTTTCCATCTGCCTTCAAACACGCGCTAGTTACCCCTTTACTAAAGAAACCATCCCTCGATCCCAACTCTCCATCCAACTACCGCCCTGTATCCCTGCTTCCCTTTACCTCTAAGCTCTTAGAAAAACTAGTCTTCAACTGCCTCTCCCTCTTCCTGTCCTCCAATTCCCTACTTGACCCCCTGCAATCTGGCTTCCGTCCCCTACACTTAACTGAAACTGCCCTCAAAGTCACCAACGACCTCCTAACTGCTAAAAAACACAGCCACTATTCTATTGTCATCCTGCTTGACCTCTCGGCTGCTTTTGACACTGTTGACCACCCCCTCCTTCTACAGACCCTCAACTCTCTGGGTCTCGGTGACACTGCACTTGCTTGGGTTGACTCCTATTTATCCAACAGGTCCTTCTGTGTGTCCTTTGCTGGTAACTCCTCCTCTTCATTGCCTCTATCTGTTGGTGTACCTCAAGGCTCTGTCCTTGGTCCTCTGCTCTTTTCCATCTACACCTCCTCCCTGGGAAAAATCATCAACAGCTTTGGCTTTAATTACCACCTCTACGCTGATGACACTCAGATCTACCTCTCTACCCCGATCTCTCTCCCCCTGACCTTTCAAAAGTCAGTGACTGTTTATCTGGCATCTCCTCCTGGATGGCCTCCCACCACCTAATGATCAACATGTCAAAGACTGAACTCCTACTTATTCCTCCCTCCAATGCCTCCCCACCTCCTGACTTCTCTATCACGGTGGAGGGTATCACCATCTCCCCATCAAACCAAGTTCGCTGTCTTGGAGTTACACTTGACTCTGCTCTTTCCTTCATCCCCCACATCAAGTCTCTTTCCGCCTCCTGCCAATACCAACTGCGTAATATTTCCAGAATTCGTCCCATTTCTTACCGCTGTCACCACAAAACAACTCATACACGCCCTGGTAATCTCCCGACTCGACTATTGCAATAATCTCTTATCTGGCCTCCCTCTGTCCCGCCTCTCCCCCTACAATCCATCCTGAACGCCTCCGCCAGGCTAATTCACCTCACCCCCGCTCTGTCTCTGCCGCTCCCCTCTGCGAGTCCCTTCACTGGCTCCCCATCCACTGCAGAATTAAGTTCAAAATACTTATCCTTACCTACAAAAGCCTCACTAACTCAGCTCCCCACTACCTGTCCTCACTAATCACCAAATACACCCCAGCCCGCTCCCTAAGGTCAAACAGTGACCTGCGCCTAGCTTCTCCCCGCATCACCTCTTCCCATGATAGACTGCAGGATTTCTCACGCGCAGCCCCTACTCTCTGGAACGCTCTCCCTCGTACTGTCAGACTTTCCCCTAACTTCTCTTCCTTCAAACGCTCCCTTAAAACATTCCTATTTAGGGAAGCCTACCACCCAACTCACTGACGCAACCATCAATCACTCTCACCTTACAGTCCTCTCCTCCTGTTTCCAACCCCAACCCTCCTAGATTGTGAGTTCCTACGGGAATAGGGCCCTCATCTCCTCCTGTACTGTTTGTCAAATGTTGTTCAATGTATTGTAACCCTGTCTATACTGTGCCTATTGTACAGCGCTGCGGAATATGCTGGCGCTTTATAAATAAAGAATAATAATAATAATAATGGACCTCAATTCGCATGTGAGCAATTCAGATGGTTCTCTGCAGATTGGGGATTTGAGCACATTACCTCATCGCCTCGGCACCCGCAAGCGAATGGCAAAGCGGAATCGGCCATCAAGATCGTGAAGAATATTTGTAAGTAGGCCAAGTATGATGGTACTGACCCATGGAAAGCCATTCTACATTGGAGGAACACCCCATCCGAAGGCATGGACAGTAGTCCTGCGCAGCGCTTAATGTCAAGGAGACTGAAAACTTCATTGCCTGTGGCCAACAAATTACTTGAACCTTGTGTGGTTACAGGTGTCCTAGAGAAACTGCGGAGGAGGAAACAGATCGCCAAACTGTCTTATGATGAGTCTGCTAAGGACTTACCTGAACTAAGCATTGGAGAGCCAATCCGTATGAAGCCGCTTCCTGGTGACAGGACTGGTCGCTGGAAACTGGGTTCCTGTGTTCAGCGTGTTGCCCCTCGCTCATATCTTGTGGATGTAGACGGCAGTCTCTACCGCCGCAATCAGGTGGCCTTGCGAAGAGCGGAGCGACTACCCGTACAAGCCTATGTGCCTCCTGCACGTGCTCCTCCCCAGGTGCTCGATGCCCCTAGTCCTCCTGGACCACATCTGCAAAGCAGAGAGAATACTGCTGTCCTTTCAGAAGGATACATTGAGAATGACATAATACAGCCACATGTACCATCAAGTTCGTCTGTGCCGAACACCCCAGCCAGGAGGAAGGGCGTCTCTGTATCAATGCCTACTGGAGCTGCACGACCTTCCCCAGGCAAAATCTCTGTGGCCTTGCGTAGCGGTCGAGTTTCAAGACCGCCAGATAGACTCAATCTGTAGTGTGCACAAAAAATACGTATCTGGTCAGCGCAGAATAAACGCAAGGGGACTCGGATGGTTTCTCAAATGACGTCACCAACAATAGTACATGATGGAATAGAAACACAAAAGAAAGACAAAAAACCTAAGTGCAGTGGAATAACAGGTGGATGGAGATTATCTGTTTTCTTATAGTTGATCAACTCACAAACGAAGAGCCCAATCACTGGCTCTGAGTGGATCGGCGCCTTTGGGTTGTTTATCTGTAATAATTTCTCAGGTAACCCACTCCTTAACGTTGTAGGCTCCTCATCGCATCCATTAAAGATGGGGAAGAAAGAAGGGAGACACAATCTTGTGTATATCTGACGCAATGTTGTATGGTATAAAACAATTGCAAGTGGAAACTCACATTTGGTGGAGCTAGTCCAAGCTCAGGACAGAAGGCATATGGGTTTCGTAGGTCAAACCCAATAAAGACCAAAACATGCAGGAAAAGGTTCTAATTAAAATTTAATAAATGAAATCAACAAATAAAACTCTCTCTGTCTCCACCCCTCTTTATTATCGTCCCAAGTGTGGAATCTGTCTTGATGGTGGAAACTGTAATTTCCATTGTTGTTTCGACCATTGGAGAAATTCTTTCTACCTTGATAAAAGTTTTCACCTCTTTTCTCATCCTCCATTCTCCAATTGTTATACTGTCTGTTGTTCTGATACCTGTTATTGGACCTATTGTTGTTCCACCTCCAATTATTGTTATTCCATTGCCGATTTCTATAATTCTCACCTCTTAAATCAAGTTCTTTCCTTTCACTCATGGAGCCCATGGGTTTTTCTGTTTTGTTGGTGTCATATTCCCTATGCACATTACCTCTTCTATAGTCCTCTATATCCTTCTCATATTTCATTTTTTTAGTTGTCAGTATTTCTTTCTCTATTTTATCTAGTTTTTCTTCTAGAGTTTTGTTAATCTCGAAAACGTTTTCTAGAGATTGTTCTTGATCTATCTGTCTAGAAAGTTGTTCTATAATAACTAGACATGTGCATTAGTTTTAGTACTAAAACGATTTAGTCCGAATTTTGGGATAATTTAGTTTTCGTATGAGTCAAGAGATACGAAACTGCTCAGTACAAGAAACGAAAGAAACTAAAATAAAATGCACTACATTTTAGTTTCAGTCCTTTTTGTGATATTACATTGATGAGTGAAGGAGACCAGTAATGAAGAGCGCAACAACGCAAAGCTACAGAAAAGGTTTGTATGCGTAATCCTTCCCGACCCCTACCTGAAAATCTGACAGTGATAGAGCTCCAGAATACTCACTCGCAGCACAAACAGCCAGCACAGGAGAGGAAACCTTTACTTAACCCTTGCATGTCTATGAGGCAGACAAGTTGATAAAAGCAGCTGGAGAAGGAAAACATTCAAATAAATCACACTGAAAGCTAATGACAGGGAGGGCTGGATAGTAAAAACCCTTTATAACCCCGTTACTCTGTCATTATGAGCCTTCAGTGTGATTTATTTTGAATGTTTTCCCTGGATTTAAAGTGCTTTATTTTATTATAAAAATAAATTTGCACCAGTGAGCTCTTCTCTGAGCTTTCAGACCGATTTACGTTAATATTTTCCCTCTCTCCTGCTTTTTATTCCTGTGTCTCCCCCACAGAGATACAAAGTTTAAGTAAAAGTTCCCTCTCCTGTGCTGGATTGCGAAGTTCTGCACCCTCCACATGCCAATGCAGTAGGATGTTCTATACAGAGAGGGGCATTAATTAATGCAGGTGGATGTTGTTGTATATATTATACAGAGAGGGGCATTAATGCAGGAGGATGTTCTATACATTATACAGAGAAAGGTATAAATTGAGGAGGATGTTCTATACAGAGAGGGACATTAATTAATTCAGGAGGATGTTCTATACATTATACAGAGAGGGGTATTAATGCAGGAGGATGTTATCTACATTATACAGAGAGGGGTATTAATTAATGCAGGAGGATGTTCTATACATTATACAGAGAGGAGTCTTTTTTTAGCCTTTAAATCTAGTGGCTGTGAGCGCTGAGATCAGCTGCTTGTTTATTATCTCTCAGTACAATGTATCAGGCTCAGCTGTTACAGTAACTGACTGTAACAGCGCTCAGAGTTTCAGTAAAACAAGGAAATAATATTGTTCTAACCTCATATATAAAAATATTATTTACTAGTTTTACTGAAACTCTGAGCGCTGTGATGAGCAGCAGTCAGTTACTGTAACAGCTTTGCCTGACACATTGTGGTGAGAATAAGAGATACTGTAACAAGAAGCGATCTCAGCCCTCTGAGGAGCCACTACAATAGTAATTGTATCCACTGGTTTTCGGATGAAGGAATTAGTTTTAATACTAAAGAACTGAAAACGAATTTCTTTAGCAACTAAATAAATTGCATTTGAGGACTAATCCATTAGTTCAAAACGAAATTTTGTGCTGTGCACATGTCTAATAATAACATTTATTTTAGAAAGTTTTTGTTTCTTTTTTTGGATAATATAATCCGTCATAGATATTGCAAAACCTTCTAGCATAACATTCCAACCTATAATGAATTCAGGATCATCTTTCTCAGAAGAAGGGGTTTTTTGAAACCTAAAGCCCCTATGTGTAATTTTATCTTTCTTATATTTTTCTAGAGTAGCTATCTCTAATTTTAGCTTAAAAATTAAATTTCTCTCGAGATCTACCAACGGTTTTCTATTATTACCAACTTCTGACTCTTGTAGCTGTACTGTCAGAATATTATTGCCAAACATGGCCTCGACGTTACTACCAACTATGTTTCAGAAGTTGGATAGAGACATAATAGGGCAGCTATATTACCAGTGGGAGAATTTCCTATACTGACAATTAGTAGAAGAAGGAATGGTAAGCGCCCACAGTATGCCGTCAGAATGCCCAGCCAAACCAGATGATTAGTGGTTTCCCCCAAACCAAGAAACAGAATGCACAAAAAAATACATATCTGGTCAGCGCAGAATAAACGCAAGGGGACTCGGATGGTTTCTCAAATGACGTCACCAACAATAGTACATGATGGAATAGAAACACAAAAGAAAGACAAAAAAAACTAAGTGCAGTGGAATAACAGGTGGATGGATATTATCTATTTTCTTATAGTTGATCAACTCACAAACGAAGAGCCCAATCACTGGCTCTGAGTGGATCGGCGCCTTTGGGTTGTTTATCTGGAATAATTTCTCAGGTAACCCACTCCTTAACGTTGTAGACTCCTCATCACATCCATTAAAGATGGGGAAGAAAGAAGGGAGACACAATCTTGTGTATATCTGACGCAATGTTGTATGGTATAAAACAATTGCAAGTGAAAACTCACATTTGGTGGAGCTATTCCAAGCTCAGGACAGAAGGCATATGGGTTTCGTAGGTCAAGCCCAATAAAGACCAAAACATGCAGGAAAAGGTTCTAATTAAAATTTAATAAATGAAATAAACAATTAAAACTAGACTATGAGTCCAGAACACGTTTTGCCGTCAACACACGGCTTCATCAGCTGGTCTTTACAAGACTGAACTAATATGCATGTTTATATACCCAAAAGAATTAAGAAAAAACGTCCCCACATGTGTATAATTGGTGGTCAGCGTGCGTTTCTAGCCTCTTTTCGAATTTTCTGCATGTTGCTGGCCATCGGCGCCATCTTGCGCAGGCGCATTGGGGACTTCCACGTTCCACCATGCGTTTCACGACCTCATATCCGGGATCGCGGTGCACTGTGCGTACCATTGTGAATATGCGCATGCTTCCGGTATCGCGATTTCTAGAGGTTTATCTGCAGTCAGAATGTAATCAATGCACAGTGCAGAGGAATGTTGGAACGATATAAAAAATCCATTACTATTAATGGAATGCCAATAACCTCTATATAAGCAGGCTGTCTTCTCAAAAGAGGAGAGGAAGGGGAAACCAGGGCAAATCTAAGGGAGATATATATTGAGATGCGGTGTACAAAAAATCCGCATTGACGATATGTTTTTTGTTTGGAGAGGATCAGAGGAAGATTTATCGTCATTTCTGACTAGTTTGGATAGCCCGGAGTGGGGCATCAAACTGGATAAGAAGTGGAGTACGGAAAGTGTCACATTTTTAGATCTCAATATTTACAGAGAAGGAGACGATATAAAATCTAAAACCTTCTTTAAGGAGGTAGCTGCGAATACTTTCATAGATAAGACCAGCTGCCATAACCCTATCTGGCTTAAAGGAGTCCCCAAGGGACAATTTGTCCGGTTATAACTTTATATAAATACTGTATATCCCCTTAGTGACCGAGCGGTTTTACGCAAATTCGTCCTTCAGTGCCCGCTGCTGTATTTACGTTTCTGCGCTGCTAGTGTTCAGGCCAAATTTTCTGCTTACTTGTTTATGCAACCCACACATATTATAGCACAGTTTTCCCGCCATTAAATGGACTTTCTAAAAATACCATTATTTCCATCATATCGTATAATTTACTATATAAGAAAAATATGAAATATGATGAAAAAAAATAAAATGGTAAAAACACACTTTTTCGTAATTTAATCCCCAAAATCTACAACCACCAAGAAAGACCTGGCTAAATAGTTTCAAAATTTTGTCCCGAGAATAGAAATACTTAATTTTTACATGTTTTTGCTTTTTAACCCCTTCACTGCTGAGCCTGGTCACCTATGTGCGCTGAGCTCATTATGACCGTTTTATGCTCATTATTTTTAGATGACAGCCTAGGTCCTATTTAACAAAAAAAAAGACAAAAAAATAATAATTTTAAAAAATATTTAATTATTTTTATTTATTTATTTTTACACCAAACCTGGTCATGTTTGGTATCATTGGAAAGGATATGATCAGGCCTTTCCAATGATGTAAAATATGACCCTCAAGCTGCCAAAGGATCCCCCTATCTCCACATGGGGTTAATTGGCCCACTGACATCCTCAAACATATGGTGAGGATGTCCGCCACCTCCAGGTTTGAATCGCGATTCGGCACCGATTGTTGCCGAATTGCGATCCAGCAGCGAAACAGACTCTCCCCTTTCCAGCGGTGCAACGTGCATCACTGTAGCTTTAACGGTTGGGGAGATAGAGGGCTCCAAAAGGAACTCCCCCTCACCATCCTGAATTTTGCCCACCGGCGCCTGCCGATAACGTCATCACGCAGCGTGATGACATCGCATCTGCCTGCCCCCAGGAAACAGTGAGGCAAGCTTCCAGCTTGCCAGACACGCCGTGGGAGCCAGCAAGGGAGGTAAGTATCAGCAGGAGGGAGGTTAGGCGCCCGCTGACGTACCATGTAGGTCCGCGGGTCTAAGGGAGACCCGTGGGCAGGACGTACATGGTACATCAGCGGTCAGGAAGGGGATATACGGGCCATTATAAACCATTGTCTGGAAACCTATTCATTAACAGGACTATACACAGGACACGAGGTTACCCAGTTAGACTGGACAAAAGGAAATTCCACCTAAAGCATAGGAACGGTTATTTTACGGTGAGAACAATAAAGCTGTGGAATTCTCTGCCTGTTAAGGTGGTTGGGTCAGAGACTGTACAGACTTTTAAAAAACGACAGGATGACTTCCTGTAGACACAGAATATTAAGGGTTATAATATTTAATATGTGGGAAAGCTTTTTGATCCAATGAGAAATCTGACTGCCATTCTGGGGTCAAGAAGGAATTTTTTCCCACTGTGTTGAATATTGGTGGGCGCTTCAGACTGGGTTTTTTGCCTTCTTTTGGATCAACAGCAGTAGGTGATGTGTGAGAGGCTAAACCCGATGGACGCGTGTCTTTTTTCAGCTTATGTAACTATGTAACTAACTATGCAACTATGTTTTTTTAATGGATAAGAAATAAAAATTAAAAATGAGCAAATTTACATTATTCATTTTTTTTAATCTCAGAACCATCTCTGTGCAGAATTTCTATTTTACCCTATATTTAGTTGTTAACTTTGCATCCCGAGTTTGAAATAAATGCTGTGAAAATGTTTATTCAACAAAAATCGCTTGGTAGTGAAGAGGTTAAAAGGTGTAGAATGAGACCTGTGAGATGATACCTTATATGGTGATGACAAATGGTGTTATTCACTAACTGCTGTTCTTTCATCGAAAGAATCGTGTATCTAGTTTTAGTGCACTTCAAGGAACTACAGTAGGTCAACTAAATTGAATTCACAGAAGGAGAGAAAAATAATTGAATTGGGCAAAAATGCATAGTTCATATTGTGAGTATGAGACAAATAATTAAACATAACATTAACTAACCCATTCACAACCTAGCAAATTTTGTTGAAAAAAATGTATCACCATTTATTTGAAAAACAGGATGCAAAGTTAACAAATGAATACAGGATAAAATAGAAAATTTGCACAGAGATTGTTGTTCAGAGTTAAAAAAATTTAATGATGTATATTTTACTCCTTTTTAACTTTTCATGTATTCGTTTATCCTTTACAGAAATATTGTTAGAATGAAAGAGTCTTAACTCTAAGGCTGGGGTCAGACTAACGCATTTTTAACGTGCGTTCTGGCGCACTTAATCACGGCCGCACTAGCAGCAAATGACGGGCAATGACAGCCAATATATGAAGTACGGTCGCACGAAAGTCTGGCCGTGCAACGCAAGTGGAAAATGAATGCATTTTTTCGAGAACGCTGAACCGCTAGTACGGACGTACAGAGTGCGCTGCGCCCGCTAGCGGTGTGTGTGTGTGATTTGGAGACGTCAGACCCTGCTCGTGTCCGGCCAACATAACGTCCAGACGCAAAAAGTTTCCTGGTTTGGATCCGTAAAACATCACGCACGAAAATGCGCATCGTATGACCGTTTTCGCCTATTCCGTGAAAAAATACGTCAATGCGTTCGGACGCACTTTTTTACGTTCGCGTGTAAAAATGCTTTCGTTTGACCCTAGCCTAAATGGTGTCCTTTATCTTACACAATTTCATACGGGGTCTGCATTATCAGTATACAGGCAGAAATAGCTTTTGTGTCAAGTACTGTAACTGTGATAAAGATAAGTAATAAAAATGTTTAGATCTCTTTAGCAATGCAGCTTTCACAAAACACCAATGTAATATAAAAACAATGGGCACTATTACATTCTTCGCGCAAACGTTAACGCGTGTGCAAAAACGCATTAACGCGAGGGACAATACCCTTTGCGCAGCACGTCGTATTACAATGTCCGCACAAAAAATGCGCGTTAACGTCTAACACGGGTGGGCCTGCGCAAACCCTTTGCGAGTGTAATGTACTTTGCGCGTCCTATTCTTAACATTGTGAGCGCAACTGTGTTTGTGAGCTGGTACGCGCAAGGTATTACAATCTTACTGCAAAATTTAATGGACAACGTTTGGGCGCATAATTTTAACGACTTTGAAAAGCTGGTGGTAACGGCAAATCTGAACGTCTTGGCCGAAACCAAATACACCAGCCCAAAAAAAAAATACAGCAAAGTATAGTTACACATTCTACGCATACCCAAACAATAAAATTGATAAGTTGTGCGTGTTTTTATTATTACTACAGTATATATATATATACTCAGATTGATTTTGACAGGCGCAAAAACTTAATGGGAGACAATTGTGGTTCTTAATTCTGATCGGCTGAATCACGTGAAGAAACTGCCCACCGATTTCTGCACGCAGCGTTAATGCGTACGTGTTTTTGCGTGTCTTTTTTAAGCACGGTATTTTATGATGGATGAAAAAATGCGCTCGGATTGTAATACCAGCGTTAATTTATGCGCGTTAACGTTTAACGCTGCGCACCAAAAAATTGCGCTGCGCAAGCGTTTTTGCGCAAAGAATGTAATAGAGCCCAATATGTGTGTGTGCCTGGATAATGTCTGTGTATGGAAATTACAGTAACTCGTTGTATCTACTGTACAGGGAGTTTCAGTCATAATAATCCAATGAATCTTTTCCCAGTACAGCACTGAGCGACCCCAGCGCTCTCTCTGTATTCTGCCCTCTCCCTGACTGCTGTACTGTGACAGTAATGTGTTTGACCTTTTTTGTTACAGTGAGGATTGAGACTGCTATTTGCAGCAAGTTTTATCGCTCTCCAGGGTGACTCTCCAGCATTTCATTTCTCTACAAGGGGAACACTAATCTTGCACAGAAAGGTGTGAAAATTTAATTTTGATATGCTACTGAGTGTTTTTCAATATTAGAATGCAAAATCAAGATAACTTGATTTTAGTCCTGAAAGGGTTAACCCTTTCGCTGCTGAGGCTTTTCACACCTCTGTGCTGAGGTCATTTTTACCGGTTTTGCTCATCATGTTTAAACGTGTTTTGAAGGCTTATTTTAGTATATTACCCAGACATATTATATATCGTTTTTTCCGTCAGACTCGGTAGATTCAATAATATGTCATTATTATATGTATACGTTATGTCAGGTCTGTATATTATAACAAAAAATGCAATAAAATATGTATTTTCAATAATTTACAACGTGTAAAGTGTTTTTTTTCACATTTTAACATGCGAGCAATTGCGGTTATATTTTGTATGGGGTGCGCTTGTTAAAAAAATTAGAGATGGGGTCTCGTTACATTTTTTTTGGGGAAATTACACGATTTTTAACAAACGCACCGCATACAAAAATCGTTAGTGCAGCATCATTGTTCACATTATAATTGAAATGGGAACAATATTGCTGCATTAACGAACCAAAAAAAAAGAAAAAAAAATGTTTATTTTTTTTTTTATAATTTTTTTTTAAATATATATATATTTTTTTTTTATTTATTTTTTAAAAAAAAACTTTTTTCACTTTCGTGTTTGGTATCGTTGGAACGGCCATGCTCTGGCCGATCCAACCATACCAAACTTTAACCCCTAGCTGCCACGGATCGGGAGATAGGGAGTTCATTGGAACTCCCTATCTCCACCGTTGGTGGCAGTTAGGGGTTAACTCTAGGACTGGCGTCATCGTGCTATGCACGATGACGCCAGTCCTCAGGGGGAGTTCCCGGAGGCTTGGCCGACATCCAAGATGTCGGCCAGCTCCAGGAAAGGATCACGAACCGGCGCTTTTCAGCGCCGATTCGCGATCCAGCTCCCCAGGGGTTAATGCCAGGCACCATTTGGAAGGGCAGGCTGTGCCCTTCCAAATGGTGCCTGGGTTAACCCCCGCAACGCCGCCGATCGGGAGGGAGAGAGGTCCGAAGGACCTCCCCCCTCCCTTTCATGCGCCTCCTCCGCACATGCGGGGGGGGCGCCTGAATTAGGTGTCATCGCGCTGCCGCGATGACACCTAATTTCACCGGCGGCGGTTCCGGATGCTGGGCTGACATCGAGGATGTCAGCCCGCACCGGGGGGGCCAGCGATCAGCCGGAACTCGGCCGAACGCTGACCCCAAAGTGAGGACGCGCTCAGCGCGTCCTCAGCACACCAGCAGCCATGCGGAGGATGCGCTGAGCGCGTCCTCCGCATCGAAGTGGTTAAAGTATATTTTAAAAAAATGAATATGAAGTGATATTTTAAAAAAACATGAATACACTCCTATATCCTGCTATGCAGTTAAAAATTGGGTACAGACATTAGAATTTAGGCCTTAATTAAATTCTTTTGGCAGATTTTTCAGTACATTTTTTTTTTTAAATTGTCATACTGATAGAAACATAGAAACATAGAAAAATGTCGGCAGATAAGAACCTTTCGGCCCATCTAGTCTGCCCAATTACATGGATACTTTACCTGGATTTATCTTTTGTTTAGGATAGCCTTATGCCTATCCCATGCCTGCTTAAATTCAATTACTGTTTTGGCCTCTACCACTTCAACTGGAAGGCTGTTCCATGTATCCACACACCCTCTCAGTAAAATAATGCTTCCTGATGTTACTTTTAAACCTTTGCCCCTCTAATCTAAGACTATGTCCTCTTGTTTTGCTACTTTGTTTCCTTTAAAATATACTCCCTTCCTCTACCTTGTGGGTTCCCTTTACGTATTTAAATGTTTCTATCATATCTCCTCTGTCTCGTCTTTTTTCCAAGCTGTACATGTTAAGATCATTAAGCCTTTCCTGGTAACTTTTCTCCTTCAAGCCGTACACCATTTTAGTAGCCCTTCTCTGAACTCTCTCTAAGATGTCTATATCCTTCTGGAGATACGGTCTCCAGTACTGCACACAGTACTCCAAGTGAGGTCTCACCAGTGCTCTGTACAGTGCATGAGCACTTCCCTTTTCCTACTGCTAATACCTCTCCCTACACAACCAAGCATTCTGCTAGCATTTCCTGCTGCTCTATTACATTGACTACTTACCCTTAGATCCTCTGAAATAATAACCCCTAAATCCCTTTCCTCAGATGTTGAGGTTAGGACTGTATCAAATATTCTATATTCAGCCCTTGGGTTTTTACATCCCAGGTGCATTATCTTGCACTTATCCACATTAAAACTCAATTGCCACAGTTCCGACCATTTCTTTAGTTTACCTAAATCATTTGTCATTTGGCTGATCCCTCCAGGAACGTCAACCCTGTTGCAAATCTTTGTGTCATCAGCAAAAAGACATACTTTTCCATTAATACCTTCTGCAATATCACTAATAAAAATATTAAAGAGAATGGGTCCAAGTACTGACCCCTGAGGTACCCCACTGGTAACAAGACCTTGCACCGAATAAACTCCATTTACCACAACCCTCTGTTGCCTGTCACTCAGCCACTGCCTAATCCATTCAACAATATTGGAATCCAAGCTCAAAGATTGCAATTTATTGATAAGCCTTCTATGCGGAACAGTATCAAAAGCCTTACTGAAATCTAAATAGGCAATGTCTACTGCACCACCTGTGTCTATTATTTTTGTTACCCAATCAAAAAAATTAATAAGATTAGTTTGGCATGATCTCCCTGAGGTAAACCCATGTTGTTTCTGATCCTGTAATCTATGTGTTTTTAGATGTTCAACAATCCTTTCCTTTAACATGGTTTCCATTGATTTCCCCACTACTGACGTAAGACTAACTGGCCTATAGTTCCCCGATTCCTCCCTACTACCCTTCTTGTAAATGGGCACAACATTCGCTAATTTCCAGTCTTCTAAGACGACTCCCGTTAACAAAGATTGGTTAAATAAATCTGTTAACGGTTTTGCTATTACACCACTGAGCTCTTTTAATAATTTAGGGTGGATCCCATCAGGCCCCATTGACTTATTTGTCTTTACTTTAGACAGCTGCTGTAGAACCTCCTCCTCTGTAAACTCATATGTAAATGTCTCGTTAGTGTTTCCTCCTAACTGAGGTCCCTTTCCTTCCTTTTCTTCTGCAAAGACTGAACAAAAATATTCATTGAGGCAGTCAGCGAGACTTTTATCCTCTTCTACATACCTTCCTTCCTTTGTTTTTAATCTAACTAATCCTTGTTTTACTTTTCTTTTCTCGTTTATGTATCTAAAAAATGTTTTGTCCCCCTTTTTTACTGACTGAGCTATTTTCTCATCTGTGTGTGCTTTGGAAGCTCTTATAAATTGCTTTGCCTCTTTCTGCCTAATTTTATAGGTTTGCCTATCTTCTTCACTCTGAGTTTTTTATAATTATTGAATGCTAGCTTTTTGTTCTTCACTATTTTGGCCACTTCTGCAGAGTACCACAGTGGTTTCTTCCCTTTTTTTTTTTTGCTAACAAGCAGAATGCAATTGTCTGTGGCCTTCAATAATGCTTCCTTTAAATAATCCCATTTCTCCTGGACTCCCTTTAAACTCCTCCAGTCTGATAATGACTCATTCACACAAAATCTCATTTTAGAAAAATCTGTTTTTTTAAAGTCTAAAACTTTTGTTTTTGTGTGGTGCGGCTCCATCCCTGTTCTTATATTAAACCACACTGACTGGTGATCACTAGATCCCAAATTTTCACCTACAACAACGTCTGATACCAAACCTCCATTTGTGAGTATTAAATCCAATATGGCCTCTTTACTAGTCGGCTGCTCAACTACTTGTGTTAGAGATAATCCAAATAGGGAGTTTAGAATATTTGAACTCCTGGTGCACCCAGCTGTTTTGGTTTTCCAGTTCACATCAGGAAGATTAAAGATAAACTTGGAGATATGGATATTAGTGTGAAGCTAGTGCTTATTGAAAATATAAATTTATGAGGACGTGCTCAAATCTGGCAGGTGCTGCTACGTGGGAATACGTGTATTTACAAACCTCAAAAACACATTAAAATTAAACAAAAAGGAATTCCAAGCGCTCCTTAACTCTTTTAAACACTGTGTTAATCAATATATATTTAAATTTATTAATCAATCTATACTTAAGCAACCGTGGTATATATAATGAAAACCTTATATAAAGTTCTCAAAACATAATTTCTAACCCCTATGGGTTTGGAATACAGCGTGATATAATAGCAGATGCGATAGAATTAAACAATGTCTCTTTTTCTCCCTGATGGGGGTCCTGCGATGTAGTCCTGCGGTGGTATCCCAGTGTCTCCAGGGAATTCCCTTGCAGCCGGGATGATTTTTACAGGAATTCCATCCACAGCCAGAAGTAAAAATAATAATAACGGAGCAGCAAGACATATTGAATGTAAAAAATTCCACTTTAATTAGTATTATAGGAAAAAGGTCACAAATCAGACTAGCTGAATGTGCCAGAATAATATAAAATTAAATAGGATCACCAGAATGCGTTTTAGCCAAAAGGCTTCCCCAGTACGTGTCCTTAAAATGCTACCATTCTGTTGCAGGGACGTGCTGTCAGGGTATATTATATACCACGGTTGCTTAAGTCTAGAATATATATTTATTAACCAATAGGTCTGTTCAAAGAAAGCTTAACCTCAGCAGAATGACTGGAGAAGTGAAAATTCTAGCAGGGTTATTCAGAGAGAGGCGAAAACCAGGAGAATGACTGGAGAAGTGAAAATTCTAGGTCAAAATAGCCAAACCAGAAAAATTATCCCATTTATCTCACTTTCCAAATAGGCTATTTGGTCTAGATTGTTCTCTTCTCCTGCCAGTTCTCCTGGTTTTCACCTTTCTCTGAATAACCCTGACATTGTTTAAAAGGAGTTAAGGTGTGCTTGGAATTCCTTTTTTGTTTTTCATACCGATGAACTTGAATTGAATTGCTAAAGCCAATATTTCCATTAAAAAGTATAGCCAAGAGAGACAATATTTGAGCCAAACTTTTATGTGGGATCGAAATGCCGAATTAAATCAAGCCCATAGTGCTTTATTTTATACCATAGAAAAAACTGTTGGTTAGAATAGCGAAAGTGCTCTGTAGCGCTGCCCATGTTAAGCATAGGACGCGGTAAGTAGAGTAAACTCGTGCTACGAATCGTTAATTAAAGTGCTCTAAGTGGTTTTCGCCATTTGTAGCAAGAGGCAAACGATCTGTTGGTCCAGCGCTAGACTGACGCTAATGCGAAAACAGGCTGAGGCTAGGGTTATCTCACACCAGCTGATAGTGCCCTAAGTATCTGTTACATAATGTCTTGAAGGTGTTAAATAATTGTATATATTTAATGGATACTATATAAGCTGCAGTGATAAACCTGGAAAAGTTTGGAAGCACAAGTATGTAACAGTTAAATACTGATCAGGTAACAGATACTTTAACCTGTATCTGTAACAGATAGTGAGACCAAAAGCAGCTGATTGACCACCACTTATACAGAATGTTCGGGACCCCAAGCATTCCAGATCTCGGATTCTTCCAGATTTCGGAATCCAAAGTCGGCAGAGAGGGTGGTCTTGTAAGGAAGCCATGATACACTGGCTGCTGCAGCACTGGCATTTATACATGCTGGGAGATGCTGGGCATTGCTTTGCGAGGGACATGCTGTACAGAGCCAGCATGTCTCTGTGCTGCATATCACACGCTGGCGCTGCTCAGAGTCCCCCAGCATGTTCCCCACAGTGCTGCAGCCATCGGAGGAATTCCAGACTGCAAGAGAACCTGTCCAGAGCATAAGGGAGGTAAGAGAAAACGAAATATGCAACAATCTGAAAGTGCTGGACGTTGGAGACTTCCAAATCTCAGATAAAGATTAAATATTTATGCCGGCTATTGAATACAGAGATGTAGTGTATGCAGCTGCCCTGCAAATACAATTTCATAAGCTTACTACATTGTATAACTCATTCTGCTGCTTTGTGCTACAATGTATCTACATGACCCACCATTGTGATATGTTAAAAGAGCTAATCTGGACTTCGCTGGACTCCAGATGCACCTGTTACCTTTCCAACCTGATGTTTAAGAACTTTTCTGGGAAGCTACCACCCCACCTGAATAGACTGCTTCCCCTAGCAGTTCCCTGACCCTATAACCTCCGATCCAGGACCAGCACCTTACTTGCAATACCACAATACAAAAAGAAAGTGTCTCGATCCTCATTTTCCTACAGAGCACCTCAATTATGGAATAACCTCCCAGACGCCATCAAATCTTCCCCCAGTCTAAAGTCACTCAAGAGATCTCTATTAATATACCTCGATACAGAATGCACCTGTAAACATGTAACATAATGAATATATTTCCTGCATATTTATTTTCTGTTAATCTGTATATTTGTGTTGTTTTTAATATCTTGCATTTTATCACTTTGCATTTCTGTAACAACTGTAACAATTCAATGTTCTTGAACCCAGGACATACTTGAAAAACAAGAGAAATCTCAATGTATCCTTCCTGGTAAAATACTTTATAAATAAATAAATAAGGGGTGCTCAACCTGTAGTTATATGTATCTACTAACCAAATATGTTTTCTCTCATAATGAGTGAACAGTTCAACCCTTCGATCTTATGGCTGTAAAGTTCTATGTGTTTCAGTCATATCAAAATCCTCAGGTGTAAAAAACAACCAAGTAAAAATAGCAAAGAGTACTTTTTGCTGTTATGTGTTTTTATTTCACCAATTTGATACTGCTTTAATAGAAACGATCATGACAGTACTTAGTGGTTCATTATGGCTTAAACAAAATATACAAGTTTTTAGTTTGGGTTCCCTTTACTACCTTCAATGTGGACAATGTGTGAGGGACATACCCCCATGCTCCCCCTGTAAATGGTGAATGTCCCTCACATGTCATTAACAAATGTCTATTTATTATCAGGTCTATTCAAAGAAAGGTGAAACTCAGGAGAATGACTGGAGAAGTGAAAATTCTAGGTCAAAATAGCCAAACCAAAACATTCTCTCATTTATCTCACTTTCCAAATTGGCTATTTGGTCTAGATTGTGCTCTTCTCCTGCACTTCTGATTTTCACTTTTCTCTGAATAGACCTGTAAAGGTGAAACTGGAGAATTGGCAGGAGAAGAGAACAATCTAGACCAGTGTTTCTCAAATCTCTCCTTGGGACCCCCAAACAGGCCAGATTTTGCAGATAGCTGAAGCACAGCACAGGTGATATGATTTGCTGCTCAGTGATTGCAGGATTCAGTCTGCTTTTCCCCAAGGTGATCCTTAAAATCTGGCCTGGTTGAGGGTCCCGAGGAGAGGTTTGAGAAAAACTGATCTAGACCAAATTGATTTGGAAAGTGAGATAAATGGGAGAAATTGTCTGGATTGGCTATTTTGACCTAGATTTTTCACTTCTCCAGACAATTCTCCAGAGTTTCACCTTTTGTGAATAGACCTGTATGGGGGTTATTCATAGAGAACATTTCGGTGCTCTCTTGTTCCCCGCTCTTCCCCACACTTCAGGGAATCAAATTTCCCCACCCTGCGGCGAAGTCAGCATTCACCGCAGGGTCCCCGAAGTGCAGGGAATCGGCTCCCGCCAGCCCCCTGCAAACCTGCTGGCCGCCGCCACCGCAAACCTGTCTCCACCAACCCGATGAACATCTGCCGCAAACACGCTGGACAACTGCCAAACACAGCCACCGAGCACAGTGTCTACCATCCGCAGGAGAAAGCCGCCAAGCTACCGGAGGGGTAAAAAAAAAAAAATACGATTGAAAGTGTCAAATTTGAGGCTAGGGTCAGACGAACGCATTTTTCGCGTTGTCCGTGAAAAAGTGAGTTCGAACGAATGGACGTATTTTTTCACGGAATACGCGATAGCGGTCATACGATGCGCATTTTCGTCCGTGATTTTGTACGGATCATCAATAAAACCCTTTTGCGTCTGGACGTTATGTTGGCCGGACGTGTGCAGCGTCTGACGTCTCCCAATCACGCAAACACGCCGCTATGCGGACGCAGCGCACTCTGTACGTCAGTAGTAGCGGTTTGACGTTCTCGAAAAAATGTGTTCGTTTGCCACTTGCGTTGCACGGACGATCTTTCGTGCGGCCGTTCGTCGTATGTTCCCCGGCATTGGACATCATTTGCTGCTAGCACGGCCGTGATTTCGTGCGGCTAAACGCACGTGAAAAATGCGTTCGTTTGCCACTTGCGTTGCACGGACGATCTTTCGTGCGGCCGTTCGTCGTATGTTCCCCGGCATTGGACATCATTTGCTGCTAGCACGGCCGTGATTTCGTGCGGCTAAACGCACGTGAAAAATGCGTTCGTCTGACCCGAGCCTGAAACGCTGTTTGCAAAAAAACTACAGGACAAAATGCCTGGAATTTACATATAAGGTCATATGAATGATAATAAAAGGGTCTGTTATATAAAAAAAAAAACGCTTTTAGAAAAATTTAAAAAAATAAATTTTGCAGAAAAATCCAGAAAAATGCCTAAAAGGTCCTAAAAAAAATCATTCAATAAATAGACTTTTAACTGCAGATTAAAAGTACAAACGGTTTATTAGATATTGCTTAAAAACAGGAATATATTTAACATTGCAGTCTATGGAATTCACCTGAATATACCTGCCGAATGAAAGCACCGAACAACAGGGCATTTCGGCAACTTTTCACTGGTGTTCGGTGTTCTCTGAATAGATTAACCATTGCTTTTCTGTGGGGAATTTCACTGCCTTCAAACAGGCACCGTACTTTCTGGCAGTTCGCACCACACCATCAAGTCCACACCATCAATTTTCTAATGTAAGGTGGAAACATAATGCTGGTGTAAGTTGATCTTCAGCCCTAACCAACTGGTTCTGCTCTAATTCTATCTATTCACACAGATTCTGCTTCTTCATCTTCACTCTTTTGCACGTAAAAGTAACCCTAACCTGTAAAACAACATATCAAAGAGTAACCCTAACTCTAGTAATAACCCTGACCCTAAAACAAGCACAAATAGTAACCCTAATACTAATCCTTATCCTAGCATTATTTTTGCACCTTATGTTGGAAAAATGATAGATAAGTATGTTGAAAAAAATAAACTGTTTTACATTGGATGAATTTTGACTACATTTTAAAAAATGCTACTATTTTCATCACGCAGTTTTATCAGTGGACGCATGGTGGCAACCTGCCGATCTCAATAATATGTTTTGTAGGCTTCACCTGCTATTTGTTGCCAGCATACAAAATATGCAAAGCCTCCTGCATTCTTGTATTTGGAATTGACTGGTACTGAGATGCAAGAGCATTGTGGCACAATTCAGTATTACAATTACAGGGCCCTATCACCTGGTGGGAGCTAACCCTAGCTTTGGCATGTTCTCGTGCTAGCGCCAGGTAAATTCAGTCTGACCAACAGATCGTTTGCCTCTAGCTACAAATGGCGAAAATCACTTAGCTAATCACTTAGTAATTGCGATTCATAGCTCAAGCTTACTGTTCTTACTGCGTCCTATACTAAACATGGGGAGCGCTAGAAATCACTTGCACTACTGTAACCAACAGATCATTTGGCCCCGGCGCTAATTTATACACGTACGCTAATTGAAAAAATGTACCTATTGCTCAACCCTGGTGTTAACTGATAAAAAAAGAAAAAAAAACCCTCAAAGGTCCTTGCCCAAAATTAACAGGCAATTAACAGGCAACTGAAAGGAATGCAGCACAGGTGTTCCTTTGGCCCCATACACCATAGTAATGGATCTAGTCAGCAATGTCGCTGCTGTTGCAGTAGGCTCTATTATGATATAGATGTATCCTTTATTGGCATATATATCCTAATTCTGATATATTGGTTAATTTTAAACATTTTATGCTGGGGGTTATTCATAGTATGTAAGAAGTTGAGCATTAGGGTTAGGACCATGTTTAAAGGGTTACATGGATAAGTCTTGCCCTGAAACATGTATTATTTATATGCTGCAGCAGGGAAACTGTTGTCGCTCATCTAGCTTTTCTTTTGGATCTATTAAATGCATTGTAATGATTCTGCATGCTATTGGGTGGCATTTATCGTGCAATGCCCATCAGCCTTAATTAATATATGTGTGCATATAAACATGGATGATATGGCCACCTTTGAGGATTTTTATAGTGCAGGGGTGTGAGGGCTATTTGCTGGATGTGTTCATACCTATTCAAGCTTGTGAGTGCAGAAGATAGGTATGACCCTGCACTCTGCACTGGAAAAAAAACGTTCTATCCTGTACACAACCGCATTAGCGCTGGGTCTCAGCCCGGGTCTTAGCGTTGCTAATGAATCTTGTACACTGACCACGGCGAACAAGGCGATCTGTTGGTGGGTCGACAAGCGCTACATTTTAGTGACTCGCACTAGATTTTTCATGTAGCGTTGGCGTTTTAGCTCACACAAGCGCCCATAGATGGCTTCTATACCCCCTACACAACCCTCACATGTTGGCAAAATTTAGAGGTTGAACTGTTAAGAAGAGAGGAAGAAATACATTTGTGGATTCTAGTCATTAGCAGCAAACATTTTTGAATTGACTCACCCTATGTAACCAGACATATTGGTGACTTATCCACCAATTTATATGTTGTTGCTCAAGTAGGTAATTATATCCTGTCTTTTAGAAGTCATTGAAAACTAAAATCACCCATTCTTGACCCATAATTTGTTTACTATAATTTACTGTTTTTTCTTTTCTCTGCATTGAGTGCAGGACTATCACAAAGGACCTAATGAGCCAGTGCATGTTGTTGACAGCACAGATAATTATCCTCATTTTCTTTTTTAAGATATAAAACATTAACTACCTGATTTTTTTTATATTTTCCATTGCTTTATATATATGTATGCATCATTTTACTCCCACTATTTGCCCTTTTCACAGAACTGACAAGACAGCCATCTGATTTACTTGTCATTCTTCCTTTCACCTTACCCTTGTTGTTCCAGGCATCTTTACGATAATGGAAACATGAATGGAAAATGTATTTTTGTTTAGTGCCAAAATTTCTAGAGAAATGTTAGATAATTTAAATTACTCAAAGCTGTTAGAATATGCCATCTACATTTTGTGTGGGAGACATAAATATGTTGCCTCTTATAATGAGCCAAATTACTTCACATTTTGTAGATAACTCTAACATACGACTCAGGGATTATCGAATTTCTTTCCGGAATATACTACAAATTACCATGATTTGAAAGCAGCATTGGAAAGATATTTTTTTTTCGCGAAAATTAAAAAAAGAACATCTGATATTTTCATTTCTGAACTTGGCAAGGTATAGCTTGAGCATCTAACACCTTTTATATATATTTACCATATTCAATTGTTGACCAACTTGATGGTCATTAAGTTTTTCACTACCAATCATTTATTTGTTAAAAAAATATTACTTGAATTTATTTGAAATGTGGGGTGCATAGTCAACATGTGTAGTGCATAATAGAATTTCTGATATAGATTGTTTTGAGATAGTTAAATATAAAATCAAGTATATCTGTGTCTTTGTAATTCTTTATGTATGTGTTTATACTTTACAGAAATCCTGATGGGATAAAAACTTTTAGACACTAGATGGCCTCTGTTATGGAAGCACACTCCACCTTTCAATAGACCTTCTCTTTGGATGTTGTAAAACACTGATTCGCACAGTCTCTCTGTATGCCCATCAGAGGGACATATTCCCTTCTTCACGCTAACATGGGGACGCTAACGGGGAAAATCTGCACTGCAAATTTCCCTGTATCATCCTCATGTTAATGCGATATTCTGGGGCAGGCGCTAGCACGGCACCATGCCCCAGAACGCAGCGCTAACCGCTGGGATACTCGCAGTAGTGCTTTCGCGCCGTCACGAGTATCATCTCCCGGCATTCATTGGACTCCACGGAGGATTGTGCTTCTGGGCCGTGAGCCCTGAGTGAACTCGCACTCGCGAGATCGCGCAGATCCATGGAGTGATCGCTGAGGGAGAATGGGAACTATTTGACATGGGCCACCCTTCTTAACCCTTTAAGGACGGGTGGGAGTCACCCCACAGGGGTGGGTTAACGCCGGTGAGGCGTACAGGTACTGTGTGAGCCACTGATTTCAGCCCGCCCCACAGCTGATGCACGACGCTTGTCATTGGCTGCAGGGGGACAGCCTGAGTTGCTGGCTGTGGGAAGGGGCCTAGGCAGCCCATTGAAGACAGCGTGGTGTACCTGTACGCCCTGCGTCTTCAAGGCCCGCCTTCCACGAGGATGCCATAGAATGTCCTGTGGCAGGAAAGGGTTAATTAGCGCTATCACTTTGTAATACCTTACTTATCAAAACGTTAACATACGTTTGCGCTCCCTGTGTTAAGTATAGGATGCGCAAAGTACAGTAAGCCAGTGGCGTAGCGTGGGGGGGCTGGGGGGTCGTGGCCCCGGGCGCAGTTTTGTTAGGGGCGCATTTGCGCCCCTAAAACTGGCCCGCGGGTTGAGGAGACCCAGAAGATGCCGGGCAGCGGGAGTGCCTGCCCGCCGCCCGGTCCTGAACAGTCCGTCCTGTTCTTGAAGGGGATGCGGCTGCGTGCAGGCGTGCGCAGGTCACGTGGTGCGGCTAATCAGGTGGTACAGAGACTCTGTACCACCTGATTAGCCGCACCACGTGACCTGCGCACGCCTGCACGCAGCCGCATCCCCTTCAAGAACAGGACGGACTGTTCAGGACCGGGCGGCGGGCAGGCACTCCCGATGCCCGGCATCTTCTGGGTCCCCTCAACCCCTGCCGAGCAATATCCAGGTGAGAGCTGGGACAAATACCCGTGTAAACTGGGGGGCAAATACATGTGAGAGCTGGGGCAAATCCATGAGCTGGGGGCAAATACATGAGAGAGCTGGGGCAAATACATGAGAGAGCTGGGGCAAATACATGAGAGAGCTGGGGCAAATCCCATGAGCTGGGGCAAATCCATGTGAGAGCTGGGGCAAATCCATGTGAGAGCTGGGGCAAATCCATGAGCTGGGGCAAATCCATGTGTGAGCTGGGGCAAATCCATGTGTGAGCTGGGGCAAATCCATGTGTGAGCTGTGGCAGTATCCATGTG
Source organism: Leptobrachium leishanense (assembly GCA_009667805.1). Classification (NCBI taxonomy): domain Eukaryota; kingdom Metazoa; phylum Chordata; class Amphibia; order Anura; family Megophryidae; genus Leptobrachium; species Leptobrachium leishanense. The sequence goes on along the minus strand of CM019066.1, from coordinate 217,694,327 downwards.
TGAGCTGGGGCAAATCCATGTGTGAGCTGGGGCAAATCCATGTGAGAGCTGGGGCAAATCCATGTGAGAGCTGGGGCAGTATCCATGTGTGAGCTGGGGCAAATCCATGTGAGAGCTGGGGCAAATCCATGTGAGAGCTGGGGCAAATCCATGTGAGAGTTGGGGCAAATCCATGAGCTGGGGCAAATCCATGTGCTGGGGCAAATCCATGTGTGAGCTGGGGCAAATCCATGTGCTGGGGCAAATCCATGTGAGAGCTGGGGCAAATCCATGTGAGAGCTGGGGCAAATCCATGAGCTGGGGCAAATCCATGTGCTGGGGCAAATCCATGTGTGAGCTGGGGCAAATCCATGTGCTGGGGCAAATCCATGTGAGAGCTGGGGCAAATCCATGTGCTGGGGCAAATCCATGTGAGAGCTGGGGCAAATCCATGAGCTGGGGGCAAATACATGAGAGAGCTGGGGCAAATACATGAGAGAGCTGGGGCAAATACATGAGAGAGCTGGGGCAAATCCCATGAGCTGGGGCAAATCCATGTGAGAGCTGGGGCAAATCCATGTGAGAGCTGGGGCAAATCCATGTGAGAGCTGGGGCAAATCCATGTGTGAGCTGGGGCAAATCCATGTGTGAGCTGGGGCAGTATCCATGTGTGAGCTGGGGCAAATCCATGTGTGAGCTGGGGCAAATCCATGTGTGAGCTGGGGCAAATCCATGTGAGAGCTGGGGCAAATCCATGTGAGAGCTGGGGCAGTATCCATGTGTGAGCTGGGGCAAATCCATGTGAGAGCTGGGGCAAATCCATGTGAGAGCTGGGGCAAATCCATGTGTGAGCTGGGGCAAATCCATGTGTGAGCTGGGGCAGTATCCATGTGTGAGCTGGGGCAAATCCATGTGTGAGCTGGGGCAAATCCATGTGAGAGCTGGGGCAAATCCATGTGAGAGCTGGGGCAGTATCCATGTGTGAGCTGGGGCAAATCCATGTGTGAGCTGGGGCAAATCCATGTGTGAGCTGGGGCAAATCCATGTGAGAGCTGGGACAAATCCATGTGTGAGCTGGGGCAAATCCATGTGTGAGCTGGGGCAAATCCATGTGAGAGCTGGGGCAAATCCATGTGAGAGCTGGGGCAAATGCATGAGCTGGGGCAAATCCATGAGCTGGGGCAAATCCATGTGCTGGGGCAAATCCATGTGTGAGCTGGGGCAAATCCATGTGAGAGCTGGGGCAAATCCATGTGAGAGCTGGGGCAAATCCATGTGAGAGCTGGGGCAAATCCATGAGCTGGGGCAAATCCATGTGCTGGGGCAAATCCATGTGTGAGCTGGGGCAAATCCATGTGCTGGGGCAAATCCATGTGAGAGCTGGGGCAAATCCATGTGCTGGGGCAAATCCATGTGAGAGCTGGGGCAAATCCATGTGAGAGCTGGGGCAAATCCATGTGTGAGCTGGGGCAAATCCCATGAGCTGGGGCAAATCCATGTGAGAGCTGGGGCAAATCCATGTGTGAGCTGGGGCAAATCCATGTGAGAGCTGGGGCAAATCCATGTGTGAGCTGGGGCAAATCCATGTGCTGGGGCAATATCCATGTGTGAGCTGGGGCATATCCATGTGTGAGCTGGGGCAATATCCATGTGTGAGCTGGGGGCAATATCCATGTGTGAGCTGGGGCAGTATCCATGTGTGAGCTGGGGCAATATCCATGTGTGAGCTGGGGGCAATATCCATGTGTGAGCTGGGGCAATATCCATGTGTGAGCTGGGGGCAATATCCATGTGTGAGCTGGGGCAGTATCCATGTGTGAGCTGGGGCAATATCCATGTGTGAGCTGGGGCAGTATCCATGTGTGAGCTGGGGCAGTATCCATGTGTGAGCTGGGGCAATATCCATGTGAGAGCTGGGGCAATATCCATGTGTGAGCTGGGGCAATATCCATGTGAGAGCTGGGGCAATATCCATGTGTGAGCTGGGGCAATATCCATGTGAGAGCTGGGGCAATATCGATAACGTGTCCACAAGTTGGGGGGGGGCGCACAATTCTTGGCTGGCCCCGGGCGCTGACAACCCACGCTACGCCACTGCAGTAAGCTTGCGGAAGCTAGCCCAAAAAACGATATGCTAATGGGTGTAGCGTCAGGAATGTAATATGGGTGGCATGTGTTAAACACTCTTATCCTGGCGGTAACGCTTACACATCCAGACGTTAACATTAGCGTTAACTAGGGAATAGTGCCCAGAGACAGATGGATGCCAGCATCCTACCAAGAAACTACTGCTATTGCAGTGATGAATACACAAAGGCAATTATGTGAATTCTGTAATTACTACAGTATATCAGTGCATGTATGTGTGTGATGAACAGGGAACATTTGGGTTTTGGAGCATGATTGTGTGAGCAGTGTGCCTTTTACAGTATGGTTCCAAATATGTGTCTAGCACATTTGTTAGAAATGGCTTTAGATGTGTACAAAATTATATGCCTGCATCTTACATCTAGCAAGGATGACCAAATGGTTGTAGCTCTTGAAACGCCAGGCGCCATAGGAAAATGGTTTACATGCTATTCCATTATCATAAACTCTGGAAGACTGCGAGAGTGGTACCTATCCATAAGAGTGGAGACAATACTTGGTATCCAACTAATATCCAATATCATTGCTCCCTCTAATGTCAAAAATTATGGAAAAATGTGTTTACACTCAATTACGCGATTACTATCAGTATTGGAACTATTTAACCCCAGATCAATCCGGCTTCCGTCCAAATCATTCAACTACAACTGCCCTTTTAAAAGTTTGCAATGATATCCAGGCTGGCATGGAACAAGGAAACCTAACTGGAGCCATCTTCCTTGATTTTTCCAAGACCTTTGACACAGTAGACCATGGCATCTTATTACAAAAACTTAAAAACTCTGGTATTGGTGATCGCACACTAAACTGGTTTCAATCATATGTGTCTGATCGGTCACATTTGGTCTGTCCATTTCTGACAGCACTTCCCTCCCCCTCCCAGTCACGTGCGGTCTACCCCAAGGCTCGATACTCGGTCCCCTGCTATTCACTATATTCATAAATGATCTGCCCAACGTCTGCAAAGCCTCAATTTTACACATGTACGCAGACGACACTGTAATCTATACCAGCATGGACTGCTGAGCAAACCAAATCTCCCGCAGCTGGAGGCAGTGCTGCAAGGACAATTCACAGAGGTAGAAAAGTGGATCGCAGATAACAAACTTTTTCTAAATACTGACAAAACTGTTATGATGCTCTTTGGAACAGCACCTAAACTACACAAATTGCAAACACCCCATCTATGTGTCAGGACAAAATCAAATGACACGCTGACCACAGTCACTTCTCTCAAATATCTAGGTATGTGGTTAGACCCAAATCTATCCTTTGGGCCCCACATTGAAAAACTGTTATCTAAACCTTACCCCAAACTAGGTGCCCTGTACAGAAACAAATCCTGCCTGAGCCCCGCAGTAAGAAAGCAGATTGTACAACAAATGCTTATGCCGGCTACTGAATATGGAGATGTAGTATATGCATCTGCCCCGCAAACACACCTTCATAAACTTACTGCATTTTACAACTCATTCTGCTACTTTGTGCTACAATGTAACTACATGACCCACCATTGCAACATGTTAAAAGAGCTAAACTGGCTAAACGTTTTTGGAATCTAGACGCACACTTCACCTTTCCAACCTGGTGTTTAAGAGCTCTTCTGGGAAGCTACCACCCTACCTGAATAGACTGCTTCCACCAGCAGTTCCCTCATCCTATAACCTATGATCCAGGACCAGCACCTTACTTGCAGTACCACAATACAAAAAGAAAGTGGCTCGATCCTCATTTTCCTACAGAGCAGGGCATCTAAGCACATTCCAAAGCATATTAACATTTCAGAAAATGGGTCAGAGAGGGCAGTAAAAATCATAACAGTGAGAATATAGCAAAAGTTAGCTGGAAGAATAAACAGAATACAGGTACCCTCTAGGAAAACACAGGAAAGACCATAAACTACAAAGTCTCAGTGTCTACTTTTATTACTAAATTTATATCAGATTGGAGATGGCACACTTTTCACTGCATCTGAGCAGCCCTTATAAATTCCACAAGCCTTGCGGTGTGTATTCACCAAAGGAAAAACATATAAGGCACTCAACACAGGAAGAACCTATTTTATATTTCTGGTGTACATCATTCAATATTTTTCACAGTATCACTCTATAACAAGGTTGCCAATATCCTACAACTGTTCTTCTACGTTTTACAATAGAATTTAACATATTACAGCAATCTAATGAGTGACAATTGTATCATGATAGAGGTTTATTATTTGCACATATATCGTCATGTAGACTGATAATGTGTGATGTAAAATAAGGAGGACATATAGATGGATGAAAAAGTAAAAAAGTAGAAATGTCATCGTGATGGTCAAAGGTCAGTCAATTGAATGGGCACACCATGATGACTAGACTTGTGCACCGATTTTTTTTTCAGTTCGATTCGGTTCGTTCGGATTTTGTAAATTTTCGTTTCGGCTCGTTTCGGACGATTTCCGTTTCGGACGATTTCCGTTTCGGTTCGGTTCTGTTTTCGTATCGACTTTTTTTTCGTGATTTTGGAAATTTTTGTGTTTTTCGGAACATCTGTTCTCCTCGTTTCAAAGTGTCTATTCGTTTTGACGTAAACTAATGGTTTTTCGGATCCAATATTTCTGCCGATACGATAATTCTGCCGATACGATAATTCTGCCATTGAGATTTCTCATGTTTTACAAGAAGGATACATTGAGATTTCCCATGTTTTACAAGAAGGATACATTGAGATTTCTCATGTTTTACAAGAATGATACATTGAGATTTCTCATGTTTTACAAGAAGAATACATTGAGATTTCTCTGGTTTCCCGGGAAGGATACATTGAGATTTCTCTTGTTTTACAAGAAGGATACATTGAGATTTCTCATGTTTTACAAGAAGGATACATTGAGATTTCCCATGTTTTACAAGAAGGATACATTGAGATTTCTCATGTTTTACAAGAAGGATACATTGAGATTTCTCTGGTTTTCCAGGAAGGATACATTGAGATGGGAATGATACAAAATTACAGAATCAGCGATATAACCGAAAAATACGATGTCCGAAATTACTGAAATGGAACCGAAATCAGGAATGGAGCCGAAATCACGAATGGAGCGAAAATGAATTTCGATTTTACACATTTCTAGTCCATTCGAAAACTCCGAAAAGTTTTCGTTTCGGCTTGGAAATTTGTTCGGATCTGCCGTTTTCAGATCCGAAAATTTTCGGAAAATCGGCCGAATCCGAATACACGAATCGGGAAATGTCGTGAAAATTCCGAGATTCCGAAACCCGAAACGCACATCCCTAATGATGACACTGATATAGCAAGGGCTGGACACACCCCATTATTGCTACATGTTTCCCAACCAATGGTACAAGATATGGTAGCATAGCAAAGTGGAAAAACAGTCCCGATTTACGGCATATAGCAAAAGTCAAGTTTTGAGCAAAATTCATGCAACTGATTTGTGCCCAGAAAATAGCATTTACATCTTGTAGTTATTGCCATGCTCAAGTTTTTACTAGAACAATTTTACCATGATTTTTGCTCAATTTTTTTGAGTACATGGTGAGAATAACTCGAGTTTTGCTCACATAATTCAAGTACTTTAATACACACTTATTTTACTCAAAAAATGTGAGCAAAATGTGAGTAAATACCTCTCACAATCTCCTATAGCTCAGAGCTGTAGCAAATCTTGAGAGAGGACAGAAGCTTAGTAGAGACCTCAAAATGAAAATATGTTAGCACTAGCACACATATTTGCCATTGATGTTGCCACTGGTGCCACTATCCAGCAACATTTTCAAAAAAGGTGAGAGGAGATGGAGAGAGCGGATATATATGAAAAGGGTGCAGTTACTCAATATGACTCCCACGTTTATCTTGAAGATGTACCGTCTTGATGGTGAAGCTACAATCTCAAGGGTGAGATTGAAACAGACATCAGCCCTCATACAAATAAACACACACAGCTATTCTTGCTATTGTGAAACTGCTCTGCGTACTTCATTTTTGTGGCTCTGGATCATTTCAGAGCACTGTGGGCAAAGCATAGAGGATATCCCAGTCCTCCTTCTGACATATAATGAAACAAGTAATGTGCGCCATTCTCAAAAAATAATGCAGCACATGACTTTTCCAACTAGGTATGCAGAAAAGGTGGCAGCCTTAATTAACCCCTGACATACATGCACACCCATAAACCCACCCAGGCAACCTTCAAACCCATTAACCACTGTCAGTCAATAACACCTATTAACCGCTGCCATAAATGCACACACAATATTCCAGAGACAACCCTCAACACTCAATACCCCCAGCCAGCCATCCACACCTATTAACATCTGCCATACATGTACATCCAAGAATCACAGGCAACTTTCAACCTCTAGTATAACAGCCCCCCACACCTTTTACCCCTGTCATATATGCACACCTATTAACCCCTGCAATCTATGTGCACCCATTCTCACCTGTCATATATCCACATAGTTGAAGCCGTGATATATATAAACAACCATATACAAAGGAGCCTGTGGTTTCATTTGGTTAGGACTCACCTTCACTAGAGGTGCCTTGACGTTCAGCAGGTGAGCTTACACTCCAATGGCCATTGCAGAAACCAAAGCCTCTAATTGTGTTTTGTTTCACACAATGTAAAAGGAATAAGCGCAGATGACACCTTTTTTTCCTTATATAAACAACCATTAACCCTTGCTGCACTTACACACCCATTAATCTCAGGCAACATTCAATAACCCTCAGCCCTAGCCAGACAGCCTACCTTCCAAAATGTTTATTTAAGTGCTGGCAAACTCCATCTACCAGAGCCTCAAGCTCTTTTCTCTTGCTGCTGCAGCTGGAGGCTTCCATTATTTTTCCCCAGTAGTGCTCACTGACAGATGTTACGAAAAATGGCTGACAATTCACAGTAATTTCTAGCAGTAACCAAGACAACAAAAGGTATTTGCAAGGATCAGATGTAAATAATGAGATATCTACTCAAATTATTTGCTACAAGATGTAAATTGCAAGCAAAGGCCATGGAACATCTCGAGGTAATTAAAAAGTGAGCAAAACACAAAATGTAAATAAGGTGTGTTAGTATATAGAGTTACTGTACATGTTTTGATATACAATTAATGCTCTATCAAAATGCAAAAATGTAGTGCCATAAGCCTTAGAATGTACCCTTGGTCATATCTAGTCATAATTATTTGCTACAAGATGTAAATTGAGTCCCATGGTAAGAAAGCAGATTGTACAACAAATGCTTATGCTGCTATTGAATACGGAGATGTAGTGTATGCAGCTGCCCCGCAAACGCACCTTCAGAAACTTACTACATTGTATAACTCATTCTGCCGCTTTGTGCTACAATGTAACTACATGACCCACCATTGTGACATGTTCAAAGAACTAAACTGGCCGTCGCTGGAATATAGAAGCACACTTCACCTTTCCAACCTGGGGCCACATTACATTCTTAACGCAAAAAACCTCGTGCAATGTGAAAATCTTTGCGCCAAGCAAAGTTTTGCACGCGCAAATCACCGTTGGAATTACAATCCTCGCGTGTTTTTTCATCCGACGATCAATAGCGCGCAAACAGGACGCTCCCAAATGCACGTGCAGTAACGTCTCGTGCAAAAATCTTTGCGCGCGCTGTTGTTTTTCATGATTCAGACAATCAGAATTAAGAACAACACCTGTCTCACGTTAGGAAATTGCATCTGCCACAGTCAATCTGAGCATATATGCTGCAGCAATAATACATGCACACACAACTTCATCCATTGTATTGGTTTGGTATGAGTTGAATGGGCCACTGTGCTTCGGTGCATTCCTTTTCATGGGCATGGATATTTGGGTTCAGCCAGGTTGTTCAGATTTGCCATTAGCACCAACTTTTAGGAGTTGCTAAAATTATGCGCGATAAGGCGATGCGGTAATTACCGTAAATAGATTGTAATACTTTACTTGTACCAGCGAACATTCGCATTTGCGCTCACAATGTCAAGTATAGGACGCGCAAAGTACAGTAAGCCTGCGCATGGTTCGCGCAGGTTCACAGGCGGTAGACGATTGCGCGCGGTTGTTACGCTTAGTATGTAATACGGAATTCGGCGCAAATGGTTTTACCCCACGCGATAATGATTACTTCTGTCGGCGCAAACGTTTGCCTCAAGATTGTAATGTGGCCCCTGGTGTTTAAGAGATTTTCTGGGACGCTACCACCCTACCTGAATAGGCTGCTTCCCCTAGCAGTTCCCTCATCCTATAAACTCCGATGCGGGCCCTGCACCTTACTTGCAGTACTACAATACAAAAAGAAAGTGGCTCAATCCTCATTTTCCTACAGAGCACCACAATTATAAAATAACCTCCCAGACACAATCAAATCTTCCCCCAGTCTTAAGTCACTCAAAAAGCCCCTATAACATACCTCAATACGAAAATGCACTTGTAAACATCTCTAAACAGTGACAATATTAACTTACGATATTTATTCTGTTATATCTGTTATATTTGTTGTTTTGTTTTAAATATTATTATTATTACTTTGTATTTATTTTTTTGTGTAATAATAGTTTATTGTGCAGAAGAGAAACAAAATAGTACATAAAGACAAATCTATGACAATGTAGGATCAAGACATGCGCCTCATATTGTCTCCATTACTAACATTGTGTCATTAACATGCTTAGTGAAGAACATTACATTTGAAAATGACTTAAGAGCGCAAGATATATACAATTACCTTGACCCAAATACCTATATCAAACCGTTTTTAACTACGAAATAAAATATAGAGCCATCATCTTCAGTATATTTAAGTCTTGACACACAACACTCCCTGTTAGTAACGTCAGTGAACAAGCAAGGAATATATAATGTAGAGGGAGGAGCGCGGTGCAGTAAAATTAGAGTGTAGGGAAAGAAAATAGAGACAGAAACAGAGAGAAGAAAAGAAAAGAAAGTGAAGAAGACGAACATAAGGGTGAGGGATAGGGGGGGGGGGATGGGATTAAGGTGGAAAGGAAGTCTGACCCGACATGGCACCCCGGGCCGAAGACCATCTCAGAGCACCGACCAGGTCCACCCTCGCTCAATCCTCTAGGAGTCGATCTTTTCAGGATCAAGTCTGCAGGGATTCCTACTCAGTAGTAGGTGGGGCAATGACCCGCAGGCCATTGGACACGTAGTCGTCCCAGTAGAACCACAGGTTCGTGAAGTCTGCAATTTGACCTCTGTCCAGCGCTACCAAACGGTCCACGGCCCTCAAGGTCTCAATTTTGTCAATCCAGGTTTTCCTAGACGGAATTGTCTTTGATCCCCAGTATAGTGGGATCGCGAGTTTAGCTGCCTTACAAGTCTTATCGCCACCGATTTGCGCATAGCCGAGATCGGGGCTTGGAATTGCAATAGAAGGTATGTGGCTGGGGTAAATTGGACCGTCAGACCAGAGATCTGACCTACAGCATCATGTACCATCTGCCAAAAGGGAACGAGTAGACTACATTCCCACCAGATGTGTAGGTATGTACCCTTCATCAGTGAACACCGCCAGCAGACTGGGTCTGCCTGAGGTGACATACGGTGTATCCGGTCCGGGGTCCAGTACCAAAAAGAAAGGATCTTGTATGCATTCTCTGCACATCTCAGTGCAGGCGAGCTTCTGTGCGTTAGAGTGTAGGTCATATTCCACGTGTCCTCCGTGTCCGGAAGGTCCAAAAGTGCCTGCCATCTACCCTGAAAACTAGGTGTGTCATTGGAAGAGTTCGTTAACAAATGGTAGATAGTCGAAATGCCCTTGGACAGAGGAAGTCCCAGTCTAAAAAACTTTTCGAAAGGTGTAAGTGGGCGCGTGAGACTGTATCCTGCTTTCAGAGATGTAAGAAAGGAATTGATTTGCAAGTAGTTAAAACGTTCGGCGAAAGTGATGGGCTGCGTCTCCTCCGTCCTCGCGAGCGGCGGGGGGTTCCCGTCCGCAAGTAATCAGAGACCGTAAGTCGAACAGGTAGTTCAAATCTGTGCATTAGGGCCTGGCATACTCCCGGGATGAAGCCCGGGTTATGTCGGAGTGGTAGTAGAGGTGAGATAGAAGAAGTCAATGAGTGAGAAAAGCGAACCCTTCTCCAGATCTTCAAGGATTCAAGGGGAAGACTCCATGGAAGGATACGTTCCGGTAGGTCCCTCGGACGAATCCATGGTGCTGCCCATAACGGGAGATTCAGCATCGCCTCTTCCAGGTCCAACCACAACTTGTGTGGGGACTCCGAGGACCAGTCCAACAGGCGGTTCAGATGTACAGCATAAGCGTATAGTTTAGCATTAGGTAGCGCCAACCCCCCATGTGTCTTAGGACGGCATAACGTCTCGAAATTAAGGCGAGGCCTACCTTTAGGCCAAATAAATTTCAGGACCGATGAGCGAAAAAGAGAAAAGAACGTTTGCGGTATCTGAATGGGTACGGTCTGCATGATATAGAGTAATCGAGGCATAATATTCATCTTGATCACGTTGACCCGGCCGATCCAAGATATGAATTTACTTGTCCAGCTCGCCATGTCCTTCTCAAAGGAACTCAGAATAGGTTTGTAATTGCACTCATATAGCCTCAAATGGGAAGATGGTATCCATATCCCTAGGTACTTCAACTTGTCAGTACACCATATGAAAGGGTAGTGAGTTTGCATGTATCGAAGCAACGGGGTAGGTAAATTAATGGGGAGTAGATCCGATTTTTCCCGATTGATCCTGAGTCCTGAGAACCGGCCATTCTCCTCCAGCAAGCGAAGAACCTCTGGCAGCGAAGAGCCAGCATCAGATAACATAAACATGAGGTCATCCGCGTACGCCGATACAACATGTGTAAGTCTATGACCCCGGATTCCCCGGATACGTTGGTTTCCGCGTACAGCCTCAAGCAGGGGCTCCAGGTAAAGTGCGAATAGTAGCGGGGAGAGCGGACAGCCCTGTCTCGTCCCATTACAAATTCGAATGGGACGAGACAGAGCGCCATTAATCCGAACCCGAGCCGATGGAGACGAATACAAAGCAGAAATCAGGCCCAAGAATCCCCCAGGGAGACCCATTTGTCTCAGGACCTCAAATAAATAGGACCATCGGACCCTATCAAATGCCTTTTCGGCATCAGCCGAAAAGAACAGTAACTCCGTCTTGGAGCTATGAGCCAACGTGAGTGCATTCAGGACTCTAGTTGTGGCATCCTTGGCTTCCCTACCAGGAACAAAACCGACCTGGTCCGGTCTTATCAGGGTAGGTAGGAAGATCTTCAGTCGTTCAGCTAGGAGCTTGGCCAGGATCTTTGTATCTACATTCAGTAATGATATTGGTCTGTAATTCTTGCAGTCCACTCGGTCTCTGTCTGGCTTAGGTAGAACTGTTATCGTTGCCGCTAGGGTGGCCGGGTGAAATCTACCTGTGGGTCCTAACGTATGCAATGCTCGTAGCAGGTTCGGTAATAGTATAGTCGAAAAATGTTTATAGTATTCCGAAGGGAGCCCATCCGGTCCCGGGCTCTTCCCATTCTTCATCTTTTTCAGGGTTGCAGCCAATTCCTCTCCAGTAATGGGACTCTCTAACGCCTCTCTATCCCCTGCAGTTAAAGTGGTATGTATCTTATCTTTAAGATATTCTATTAATGCCTCTTCGGAGGGACCCTGACCTTCCGACAAGTCCAAGTCATACAAGTTTTGATAGTAGGATGCAAACGCGTTTGTGATCTCGTCCGGGTGTGGAGTGCAGTGACCAGATGGTAGCCTAATCTTGGGGATGTAGTCCACCTGTCGGCGCTTTTTCAGTAAGGTAGCCAGTATCTTGCCCGGTCTATTTTCCCGTAATGCGAATGTACATTTAGCTCTCGCAGCGTCTAGGCGCAAGCTACTATCCAGAATGTCATTAAGTCGACGGCGTAACTGCATGGCTTCCGCCATTTGAAGATCAGTCGGGGAGCTGGTAGAGAAGGATTCCAATGTGCGAATTTGTGTTACCAGGTCAATTATTTCCTTTGATTTGGATTTTTTCACCGCTGTAGCTCTACTAATTAGAAGCCCACGTACCACCGCCTTGTGTGCTTCCCATACAGTCCCGACCGGGACTCCCTCTACGTCAAGGTTATCTTGAAAATAATTTGTCAGGTGTTCAGAGATCTTGGCCGTAAAGGCCGGATCATCAAGTAAAGTAACGTTCAATCGCCATGTCCGCTCTCGTGGGCGAACCAGAGGGGAAGTCATTGACATCCAGACCGGCGAGTGGTCGGACCAAGAACGTACCCCTACGTTAGTGTCCGAAACTAAGGGAAGTTGGTGTTGTTGTACGAACAGATAATCCAACCTTGAAAACGAATCATGTACCGGTGAATAGAAGGAAAAATCCCTGGCACTCGCGTTGAAGGTACGCCAGACATCCACTAATCTCATGGTGTCTAAGGATCGTCTAATATGTCTCAGGGTACTGGAGGGGATAGACGAGCAGCGCCTAGAAGTATCCCACTTGGGATCAAGTGGGACATTAAGGTCTCCCGCCAAGACCAGAATACCGGCGGTAAACTGGACAAGTTTCTTAAGAATCCGTGCTAGGCATTTGTGTTGATCTCTATTTGGTAGATAAATGGACGCAAACGTGTATTGCGTTTCCAAGATAGTGCCCTTTACAAAAATATAACGGCCCTCCACATCTGCCAGTTGGTCTGTCAATTGGAAAGGAACATCTTTAGAGATAAGGATGGCAGTACCTCTAGATTTCGTGTCTGTATAATCACTGAAGAATCCCGTGGGATAAGCCTTCGAAAGAAGTCGAGGCGGGTCTCTTGCTCGAAAATGTGTCTCCTGAAGGAAAGCTACCGCCGTCCGAAGAGAGAGAAGTTCCCTCATTAAGCGACCTCTCTTTTCTGGGACATTTAGGCCCTTAACATTATATGTCAAGAACCTCATAGACTTCGCTCGAAAGGCCGAACTCCCAGTCCCCCGGTCCATCTCCGGCCCGGCAGCCATGTCAAAATGAGGGCGGGAGGGGAGGAATGGGAAGTGAAGGGAAGGAGGTGGGGGGGGGGAGGAAACAACGGACAAAGAAGAGAAAAGAAGAAAGCACTAGGAGGACAGAGAAAGAAAAGAACACAGAACAGATACACAGTAATGAGGCAGAAAACGTCCGTCAGGCACACTAGTTCAGGAGCTAACTCACTGGACCGCGCCCCTGAGGAAAGATTGGACGTATAAACCTCCGGGGAGAGTCTGTAGTCAAAAGTCACTTATACGTAACGTAGACAACAATAGAAACGAAATCAAGTAGAAGATAGCCATAAACGCCGATCAGCTAGGTCATCCGCTGATCCACAGGTATCAATAAACATCAACTATAAATTGCTGAAGGAAATAAACCGCTTTAAACCACCTTATACTAAAACATTAAACAGGAACTCATTATTCGTATTTGCAGTATTGTCTATGACAATCGTTCTTTCGAATCCCCAGTGTTTGTGCGATGCACTGACATAGATCCGTCGTTGCTCCGGCCCCCACCCTCCTCGTCCACCCAGCCTCAATCCCAATATCCCCCTCGTCCCAACTTGGCACCTCATCCGTATATATATCTCTAAGCCGCATCATGAGGTAACGAAGGCACAACCACCCAATTCAACATACTAGAAGGACTTTTTTTTTTTTTTTTTTTTTTTTTCCCCCCCCTTTCCCCCCTCCCCCCCCTTCCCTCCCCCCCTCCCCCCTTTCCCCCCCTTCTTCCCCCCCCTCCCCGCTCCCTCATCCTTTCCCCCCCTCCCTCCACCTCACTCCAGCCCCTCCCATTCTTCCCGCTGGCGGTGAAAGAAAGCCCCCCAAAAAACAATTTTCGAAGCCCAGTGAATAAACCGGTAACGACACAATCAATATAGGACTTCTGAGGAGGAATATCAACGTCAACTTTTTTTTTTTTTTTTTTTTTTTTTTTTTCCCCCCCCTTCCCCCCCCTCCTCCCCCCTCTTCCCTCTTTCTTTTCCCCCCTCCCCCCCCTCCCTCCATGTCCCTCCCTCTCCAATCTCCCTCTCCTCCTCCTTCAACCTTCCTTTCCTCCCCACAACATTCCCCCATATCAAGTTGTAAGAAACAGTCCTTCACGTTGCAGTCTCTGTTATTCTCCGCGTAGGACAGATAAGACCATGTATGTTCTCCATCTCTCAAAAAGTGTCCAGAATATATTTCCATTCATGTAAGGGTGCCAGTCAGGGAAATGGGGCCGCGTAACGTACCTTGAGGCTGTAGCAAGTATAGCAGGCCAGTGGAGGTCCATTCCAACCAATCAGCTCATCGTCGTCTCAAGCGACTTATAGGTGGACGTCACCTCGGGGTCCCGGAGGGTGCGTGTAACCGACATGAAAGGAAAAAGGGGGCGGTCGGCATCGACAGAAAGAATCATCAGAGCATCAGGTTCAATCTCCAGCACGGGAGCCGAAATCTTCAGTGCGGCGTTGTTTCCTACGGTCTCCAGGCCCGAAGGATCTTTGTGGGCGGGGTTGGGTCATAGATGGCGCCTGTTCCTCCAGATGCATCCGTTCCCAGTCCGGAATTTCCAATTCCGGCAGCTGAAGGTTGCGGAGAAAGGCCGGGGCGTCACTCGGAGTGGAAATCGTGGACATGGTCCCATTCCGGAGTACCGTCAGGGAGAACGGGTATCCCCAGCGATATGGGATATCAGCCTTTCTTAGCTCCGTTGTTACCGGCCGGAGAGCCCTCCTAGCCGATAACGTGAATTTAGAAAGATCAGCATAGATTTCAACTGAATCTCCTTCGAATTCCCACGCTCGTCTTGTCTGAGCAGTTTTGAACAGGCGGTCTTTAAGATTAAAGTTCGGCAGGTGGCAGATAATGTCTCTTGGGGTCGACGGAGCGGAGGATTGCGTGAAGCGAAAGACGCGGTGGGCTCTATCGATGTCCGAAAGTTGAAATTTCCCGTCCGGGAAAATGGCGCGAAATAGCCGGGTTAAATATAATCTGGTGTCCGTTTCCTCTTCTTTGACCCCCCTAACCCGAATATTATGCCGGCGAGACCGATTCTCCAGGTCATCCATGCGGCGTAGTAAGACGGACATTGCTGGCGGGTTCCGGCCCATTCCGGCAGCCGCTGGCAGGGATTCCCCTGTGGATTCGAGGCGGATAACCCGTTCTTCTAGGGCCTTAAGATCCGATCGCATTTCGGAGACCTCACCTTTCAGCGAACTGCCAAGAGACGTAGCCAGGTCCTGCAAGTCCTTTTTTGTTGGTAGGGCCGCGATCAGGTCTTCCAGCCGTCGCATACGAGAGTGGTCTTCCATCATTGAGGCCTCCGATGGTTCCGGCGAAATCGAGGACGCCTGACTAGGCCCCGAGGAGCGCGTGGCTGGGGCGTTCAGGAAAGGTTCCATAGTTCCCTGGAAAGGGGTTCGGGGGGTTCCTGGTATCGAGGTGGTCATTTTCTTGCTCTTTCCCTTCATCATCACCTGTTTATCAGCAGGATTGAAAGCGTATTAAACAGCGATATGGCCGGAGCTCTAGGTTCACGCAGCCATCTTCTAGCTCGGTCAGGCCACTCCCCTACTTTGTATTTATTTAACGACTGTAAAATTGTAATGTTCTTGAACATAGGACATACTTGAAAACGAGAGAAATCTCAATGTATCCTTCCTGGTAAAATACTTTGCAAATAAATAAATAAATCTGCTGTGCCAAGGAAAAGTATGTGAACCCTCTGGAATTTGTTGTTTTTCCTGCTTGAACTGGTCATAAAATTTCATCTGCTCTTCATCAAAGTCACAAGTATAGGCAATTACATGTGCTAAAGTGAACAACACAAACAATTATAATCTTCCATGTCATTATTGAATACATCCCATAAACATTCACAGTGCTGTGGAAAACGTATGTGAGCACTTACAGGTCTATTTATTAAAGGTGAAACTCAGGAGAATTGGCAGAAGTGAAAATTCTAGCTCAAAATAGCTAAACCAGAAACATTCTCCCATTTACCTCACTTTCCAAATTGGCTATTTTGACCTAGATTGTTCAATTCTCCTGCCAATTCTCCTGAGTTTCACCTTTAGTGAATAGACCTGATAAACTTAATATCTAGTTGATCCTTCTTTAGCAGCTATAACATAAACCAAGCTTTTTTCTGTATCATTGGATTAGACTTGCACAACGTTCTGAAATAATTTTGCACCACTCTTCCTTACAGAAAGGTTTCAGCTCAGCCATATTCTTGGGAAGTCTGCAATAAACAGCTCCGTTGAGGTCATTCCATAGCATCTCTATGGTGTTAAAATCTTGGCTCTGACTGGGCTCCTCCAAAAGGTAGATTTTCTGTTTTTCAAGCCTTTCTGTAGTGGAATTACTTTGATGTTTAGGATTGTTGTCTTGCTAAACCACCCAACATCTACTGGGCTTCAGCTGGGCATAGAGCCTTTCTGATATTGTCCAGTGGGGTATCTTGATAAACTGAAATGTATTTTTCCCTCAAATTTGGAAAGTTATGATGCTCCCTCCACCGTATTTGACCACTGAGACGCTGAATTCATTTTGTGGGGCTGATTTTATTCCATATGTGCTACGTGTTCTTTTCAAACAATTCAAACTTAGTTTCATCAGTCCACAAACCATTTTCCTACTAGCATTGTAGCGTGTTAATGGGATCTTTGGCAAACGTCAAGCATGCAGCAGTGTTTTTTTTTGGACAGCAGCAGCTTTCTTTGTGATGTCTTGCTATGGGCACTTTGCCTGTTAAATATTTTCCATATAGTAGACCACAGTAATAAATTATCTCCATTTATAGACATTTTGTCCAATGGTAGATAGATAAAAATTTAGCTCTTTGAAATAAGTTTGCAACCCTTTCCAGCTATATGCAATGCAACAATTTGATCAAAGATCTTCTGGCAGTTCTTTTTTTGGGAGGCATTGTTAACATTGACAGATTCTTTTTGTAAATATTAAATTCAGAATGTATAAAAAAGTACTTTTTATAAGCAAAGCAGCTCAAACCCATGCCTCCAAGCTCATTTTATTAATTGGACACTGTAGCAATCTCCAACTCTAATTAGCTTTTGTTGAAATCAATAGTCTAGGGTTTCATATATATTTACAACCCTATACTGTGAATATTTGAATAGTATATTTAATATACACAAGAACACCACAATAATTTGTGTATTATTAGTTAAAACAGATTGTGTTTGTTGATTACTCTTAGACAAACAACAAACCAGATTTTAAGAAATCTATACATAAATATGGTCAATTCTAATAGGTTCACATAATTTTTCTTGCAACTGTAGAACTCCTACTTGATCCAAAGCCAAAACATACAGCACTAGAGATATATTAGAACTTTAAAATGTAAACATGTTTTTCCACTTGTACGAGCAAGATCTCTTGTAAGCTTACAAATTTGCATTCTATGCCCTTGTTGACCTTAATAATGGTTATGTCACATTTTGGAGACTAATGTATTTTTTGGGAGGTAAAAACAAAAAGTAAATTATATTTTATAGTCATAGATGATTACTGCTTTTGGAAAAACCTAGCTGAGTGCCATTTCTCTAAGTACATTTGAAAGCACGCAATGACTTCAACACGTATATTAAAGGTGCCATGTATGCTCTTTAGGACAGCATTACTCATATTTGGAAATCAGACCAAACATTTGCAAACCATATGAAAACTGATTGAAATTGAAAATAATAACCTTGTGAAAAAAATGTATCAAGGGAATTGATATTTCAATTAGCACTCATCAGTCTAAGACTAATCAGTGGCTCGGGGTTCAGTATTGATTAGTGATCCACATGGTTCAAACAAATCTATGAAAAGGAAATATTTTATTACTTCAGGATTACAGTATTTTGTGATCCTCTTAGCTGAAACAAAAACAGAAAGTAAATATTATGTTACTAAAAAAAATCTTGGTGGCATAAATGTAAAAATAATAGGTTGCCAATTACCTCAACATAAATATCATATGTTGCAATAAAGAATATAAGAAAAACAGAAAGCCACAGGTAAGTAAAATGTTTCTGTCACGGTTCCCAGATCCCACCACACAGTACTTAACGCCCCGCACTCCACAGAGCCCAGAAGCTACCAACAGAGTAGCCGTGAAAGATCTCTAACTGTCTGGTCCTTAGAATTGGCCAGGTAAACTAGCTAGACAGAAAGGGTTAACAACACGGGGAGTAGTCAGCCGAGCCAGAATCAGGAATACAGAGTTCAGAATGGTCAAATGGAATAGCCGGGTCGATATCAGAGCAGTGGCGTAGTACAAGAAAATGGTCTAGGGCAACAGAAGGCAGAATAGTCAGAAACAAGCAGAGGTCAATAACGGGTTAATTCAATATAGTAGTCAGGTACAAGGAGCTCAGGTATGGATAACCACGATCTGGCAACTGCTGAGAATACACTGAGGGTTTTTAAAGACCTTCACCAGGCCACGCCCCCCACTCAAGCTGCGCCTCATGCAACCACCTCCCTGCCTGTCTCCATTTAAACTGGGCATTGGTCAGCGAGCAGCATCAGACATGCTGCCCTCAAGCACACAGGTAGGGCTGGAAGCTCCCAACGTTACAGTTTCCATTGCTCACACAAAGTAAATTATGGTTATTTAAATCAGTGTGTAAAATAAATAAATAACTGATAAAATGGAATTAATTTAGGAACCTTCCAGGTTAATTTACTGATATCTCATCAAGGGATGAGATATAGCATTTCATAGTGATTTCAATCCCCTGATGGGATAACGGAGCAATAGTTAACCTGGTCACTAGAGGTGCATTTTTATACATTGTTCATTATTATTTTGAGGTATTTTTCTTTGTTGCACTAGTATGTAGAAATCATTATATAAATCATATACACTCACCGGCCACTTTATTATTAGGTACACCTTGCTAATACCGGGTTGGACCCCCTTTTGCCTTCAGAACCGCCTTAATTCTTCGTGGCATAGATAAATCAAGGTGTTATAAACATTCCTCAGAGATTTTGGTCCATATTGACATGATAGCATATAGTTGCTGCAAATTTTGTGGCTACACATAAGTGATGCAAATCTCCTGTTCCACCACATCCCAAAGGTGTTCTATTGGATTGAGATCTGGTGACTGTGGAGGCCATTGGAGTACAGTAAACTCATTGTCATGTTCAAGAAACCAATTTGAGATGATTTGAGCTTTGTGACATGGTGCATTATCCTGTTGGAGGTAGCCATCTGAAGATTGGTACACTGTGGTCATAAAGGGATGGACATGGTCAGCAGCAATCCTCAGGTTGGCCGTGGCGTTTAACAATGCTCAATTGGTACTAAGGGGTTTAAAGTGTGCCAAGAAAATATCCCTCACATCATTACACCACCACCACCAGCCTGAACCGTTGATACAAGGCAGGATGGATCCATGCTTTCATTTTGTTTATGCCAAATTCTGACCCTACTATCTGAATGTTGCAGCTGAAATTGAGACTCATCAGACCAGCCAACGAACGTGTTTCCAATCTTCTTTTGTCCAATTTTAATGAGCCTGTGCAAATTGTAGCCTCAGTTTCCTGTTCTTAGCTGACAGGCGTGGCATCTGGTATGATCTGCTGCTGTAGCCCATCTGCTTCAAGGTTCGGCTTGTACGTCCAGAGATGGTATTCCGCCCTACCTGTAATAAGTGGTTATTTGAGTTATTGTTTCCTTTCTATCATCTCAAACCAGTCTGCCCATTCTCCTCTGCGCTCTGACATCAACGGGGAATTTTCGTCCACACAACTGCTGCTCACTGAATATTTTCTCTTTTTCCGACCATTCTCTGTAAACCCTAGAGATGGTTGTGTGTGAAAATCCCAGTAGATCAGAAGTTTTTGAAATACTCAGACCAGCCCGGCTGGCACCAACAACCATGCCACGTTCAAAGTCACTTAAATCCACTTTCTTCCCCATTCTGATGCTCGGTTTGAGCTTCAGCAAGTAGTCTTCCCCACATCTAGATGCTTAAATGCATTGAGTTGCTGCCATGTGATTGACTGATGAGCAATTTGTGTTAACAAGCAACTGACTAGGTGTACCAAATAAAATGGCCAAAAGGCACTCCCCAGAAATGCTGAAAGTACATTCATGATGCGCATGTTGACATCACAAACCATTTGCATGTTTAAGGTAAGGAAGTGCTTGGGATTGATATAAACCGCAAGAACCTTCCAGGGTGCGAGGAAACTATGTGGTTGCAATTGATTTTGAAATCCTCCATTGTCATAAAACCCCTGTTTAACATTGCGCCATCCCTCAGGGGTGGTAGGGGATCCAATGTGTTGTTGGCACTTGCCCCGCATACCTATGAGGATGCGGTGGAATCTTGGAAAATGTGCTCTGGCTAACACTCGCTATCTCTGACAGGGAATGCTGGAACATTCCAGTGGCCAGGAACTGCAGGCAGCAGAACATCTTGGTCATCCCTGGCACAGATATGCATGATCTAGACCTGGGCTCAAGATGACTTTGTAGCACTCCGCATCATTCACGCCATCCGAAGTTAGCCGTGTCCTTTGGACATGAGGTGCCTGTTGAATTCCCTGTGCGCTTTGCAATTATTGCTGGCGTCTGAGATGATTCTGCAGAATACAGTGGCATATCAAAAGGAAAGCTATAATTCTCGCATGCCTGGCAACATCCTTTGCGAGACTTAGTACATGGGCTCTGCTGCATTCCGTTTTATAGACTCAGGATCCAGCGCTTCACTAGGTTATCCAAGTTTGGATTTAACACCAGCTTTCAGGAGTTGCTAAATTTTGTCAATTTGCATCTAGATATTAACTTGCGCCAGCACCTTGGAATACCTCTTGTCTTGAGAGGTTAAAAAATGATTGCGTTCCCCATGTTAAGAATAGGAAACTCTAAGTACAGTAAGCTCCCGCAAGCTGTGAGGTTCAAACTGATGTCACCACCAGTTTAACCCCAACATTAGAATACCGAGGCCGGATGATAAATGTACTAATGCAAGCGTTAATGTCTACTTATCGAGTCGTTAGCCTAACAACAGCTATGGAATATAGCCGTAAGTTGATGAAAGCTTTCAGAGTGGGAGAATATGTGTCCTGTATAATATGTAAATTTTCAACACTTTGTTGCAAGCAAATTAAGGTCAGGCACATTTTCACAGTGTGTTGCCTTATTTTCTCAGTTCTCTCAAAGGAGAAACTAATGCAGACCTTTACATCTGCCACTGCATACGTTTTATAATTAAATTCTGTTTACATTGTTTCTATGGATTCAAATTTATAGTCAATTGTGGAGGTAGACTATTATCTTATGTAGCAACCTACACAGAGTGACTGTCACCCTCAAGAAGGATACATTGAGATTTCTCTGGTTTCCCGGGAAGGATACATTGAGATTTCTCTAGTTTCTTGGGAAGGATACATTGAGATTTCTCATGTTTTACAAGAAGGATACATTGATTTTGTCTGAAATGTTAAATTAAATTGACAGTTGTACAGAATTCTCTGTTTTGTAAATAACCACCTTCCATATAAAATGCTTTGCATTGTATTGGGTTGGTGTCAGTGTTTGGTCTGCCCATTTCTTTGTATTTGTGTATCTGTGTCATTCTCCACATATTTGCCATTGACTCTGTGTGTGTCTTTTTCATTGTCTATGTCTAATTGTGTCTGCCGTTTCCATTGTCCTTATGTGTGTCTCTGTCAGCGTCTTTATCGTTACATGTCTTTCTCTATCAGTGTCTTTCCAAATTTCTCAGTGTCTGTCAGTGTATGTGCTTGTCAATGTCTATGCATGTCTATGTCATTGTGTCAGTTTCTATGTGTCTCTGTCATTGTTTGCACCTGTCAGTGTCTTTGCTAGTGTTTCTTTGTCTCCATTAGTGTATTTTATCTGTCAGTGTCAGTCTTTGAAAGTGTCTCGGTACCACTGTCAGTGGTTTTGTGTGTCACATGGGGGATTTGTACCGAGGATGGGTATCCACGTGCAAAAAGGCTCCCTTCACCACCAGTATCCAGAAGGAGTACTGATTCTGGCCCAATCCCACCTAGTCAATAGCAGGAGCTCTTTGCAGGGTGAAAACCAAACTGGGGACGACTTTATTTAGAGATTGCAGCCCCTACATTTCTACATTTAGCAAGTTATCCTGATTAAAAAGAAAATTCTAGCCTTCAACCTCCTGACGTAAACACATGCGCTTTGCTCTGCACGGCCCTGTGGTATTTTCTATTAGCTCAGATCTGTCTACTCTAAAGACCAGCCTGTCAGTGTTAGGGTTCCTTGTGGTTGTGCCGTGCAGGAGTCTCTGCTTAGCCTTGTAGTGTTCTCACCTTCTGTCCTTATACGTATTGTCTGAGTGGTATCTCCTGCACTTGGGATTTTTTCCCCAGAACATGGACCCCGTGCCCACCACGGCTTACGCCGGGTGCCAGCATGACACATACACACCGAAAAACTTTGTTAATATATAAATGCTGTAATGCTGTGCTAAATGCTATGATGTATAAATGCTATGTATTAATGTGTGTGTATTGTGTTTTATAATTGCCACCCCCTACGTTTGTTCCTGTCCCCATGTAACCCCCAAAATAAAGCTGTAGATGCCACTGGTGAATAAACCTGCATTTAAACACATATGCGTGCACACACAAATACTTTCTTGCATTCACAAACACTCTGACTTCAATATTACTTATACCTGCCCTCACACATAACTATGCTTTTATACTTAACATACCTTTGGAAACATGTTACAAAAACCTGTGTAGAATTGAGAATGTAACATTACATTTAGACCAAAATAACTATTTAGATACAAAACAGTCTTTTCTAGGGATGTGCGTTTCGTTTTGTACCGATTCGTTTTTCTCACAAAACGAGCCGATTCTGTGCTTTGGATTCGTCCGATGTTCCGAACCAGACCGGCAACGAAATACACACCATCCGAAATATTTCCCGATACGAAACGAAAAAATTTCTTTATTTCGTATGAACATGAAATTTGTAAAATCGCAAGTCATTTTCGTTCTAGTCGCGATTTCGGACAACGTATTTTTTTATCCTTTCGAGTCAGTTTCGGTTACGTTGCTGATTTGGGAATTTCGTATCGTCAGTCACTTTTTTCACTTGTTCCAGTGCAAAATTCCCGTTTTTATTAAATATATCTTAAAGCATTTATTTCTTTCACTTACAGCAAGAAGTGTCTGCATTTATTTATTTCTTAGGATTATTTTTCAGGAATTTTTGGGTAAATATTTAGGGTTCTTTCTAATTATTTTAAATGTATAAGGAGGTCTGTTTTTTTTTTGCAGAACACATACTGCTGGATTATCTTCTCACAGTCCGTCCGTATGTGTTCTGTTCAGCAATGAATTTTGATACATTTAATCAGTAGTAGTACCATGGATAGTAACAAGCCTGTCGTTATCCATGGTGCTGATATGAAGAAATAGATCGATAATATGTGTTTCTCCATCGGCGACTGTCCATGGTTCTGACTCCGATCAGAACCATGGACAGTCGCCGATGGTGAAACACATATTATCGATCTATTTCTTCATATCAGCACCATGGATAACGGCAGGCTTGTTACTATCTATGGTACTGATACTGGCAAAATGTATTGTATATCAAAATTCATTGCTGAACAGAACACATACGGACAGACTGTGAGAGGATAATCCAGCTGTATGTGTTCTGCAAAGAAAAAACCAGACCTCCTTATACATTTAAAATAAGTTAGGAAGAACCCTAAATATTAACCCAAAAATTCCCGAAAAATGCAAAAATAATCCTAACAAATAAATAAATGCAGACACTTCTTGCTGTAAGTGAAAAAAATAAATGCTCGAAGACATATTTAATAAAAATGGGGATTTTTTTAACATTGAAAGCTGTGATGGAAAAAAGGCTAGTTTCTTTAAAATTACTTAGGAAACCTAAAGATTACGCCAAAATTCCCGGAAAATGAAAAATAATCCTAAAAAATAAATAAAAGAAATGGAATCGGCAGGATTACCTTATCGACCAAAATATGGGAGCATCCAAAATATCATACGTCTAAAGTCAAAATGAAAATCTGAGGATGGACCCTTTGAAACGAAGCGAACAGACGATCCGAAAGACCGAAATTCCCCGATTTCACAAAAAAAATCGATACAAAACACGAAAACGAGCCGAAACGAAAATGGGCCGAAACGATCCGAAACTTTTGAAAAACCAAACATGCCGAAACGAAAGAAAACGAAAAAAAACGCGTGCACATCCCTAGTGTTTTCCATAATTTCTGGTTTAGTGAATAATGTATTATGTATTCATGTATTCACAAACCCTGGAACTAGCAAAACTCATCCGTACATTCACACACTGACAACATGAACAAACCTTCATTCGCATACACAAACATACACATTCAGGACATACTTGAAAACGAGAGAAATCTCAATGTATCCTTCCTGGTAAAATACTTTATAAATAAATAAATAATTCACACATACGCTGACTATTACACATACCTGCCCTTTCAAACAAATATGCACATGCTTTTGTACTTAACATACCTTTGAATACATGATACAAGAATCTGTGTGGAACTGAGAAAGTTAAGTAACTTTTGGTACAAAACTCAGTTTTCCCTTTGCAATTTCCATAATTCCTGGTTTAGTGAACAAATCCCTTCTGTATTAGGGGTCCCAAGACTAGCAGGGTTATTCAGAGATAGGTGAAACTCAGGAGAATAACCGGAGAAGCAAAAATTCTAGGTCAAAATAGCCAAACCAGAAAAATTCTCCCATTTATCTCACTTTCCAAATCAGCTATTTGGTCTAGATTGTTCTCTTCTCCTGGTTTTCACCTTTTTCTGAATAAACGTGTAGGTTTGTCCAGCAACCCAAAGCACTGTCAATCCACTCCTGACACATACAGTCAGGTCCAGAAATATTGGGACATCGACACAATTCTAATATCTTTGGCTCTATACACCACCACAATCGAGTTGGAATGAAACAAACACAATGTGCTTTAACTGCAGACTGACAGCTTTAATTTGAGGGTATATACATCCAACTCAGGTGAACGGTGTAGGACTTACAGCAGTTTGCAGATGTGCCTCCCACTTGTTAATGGACCAAAAGTAATGGGACAGAATAATAATCATAAATCAAACTTTCCCTTCTTAATACTTGGTTGCAAATCCTTTGCAGTCAGTCACAGACTGAAGTGTGGAACGCATAGACATCACCAGACGCTGGGTTTCATCCCTGGTGATGCTCTGCCAGGCCTCTACTGCAACTGTCTTCAGTTCCTGCTTGTTCTTGGGGCATTTTCCTTTCAGTTTTGTCTTCAGCAAGTGAAATGCATGCTCAATGGGATTCAGGTCAGGTGATTGACTTGGCCATTGCATAACATTCCACTTCTGTCCCTTCAAAAACTCTCTGGTTGCTTTTGCAGTATGCTTTGAGTCATTGTCCATCTGCACTGTGAAGCGCCGTCCAGTGAGTTCTGCAGCATTTGGCTGAATGTGAGCAGATAATATTGCTGAATTCATCCTGCTGCTTTTGTCAGCAGTCACATCATCAATAAATACAAGAGAACCAGTTCCATTGGCAGCCATACATGCCCACGCCATGACACTACCACCACCATGCTTCACTGATGAGGTGGTATGCTTAGGATCATGAGCAGTTCCTTGCCTTCTCCATACTCTTCTCTTCCCATCACTCTGGTACAAGTTGATCTTGGTCTCATCTGTCCATAGGATCTTGTTCCAGAACTGTGAAGGCTTTGTTAGTTGTTGTTTGGCAAACTCTAATCTGGCCTTCCTGTTTTTGAGGCTCACCAATGGTTTACATCTTGTAGTGAACCCTCTGTATTCACTCTGGTGAAGTCTTCTCTTGATTTTTGACTTTGACACACATACACCTACCTCCTGGAGAGTGTTCTTGATCCGGCCAACTGTTGTGAAGAGTGTTTTCTTCACCAGGGAAAGGATTCTTCGGTCATCCACCACAGTTGTTTTCCGCGGTCTCCCTGGTCTTTTGGTGTTGCTGAGCTCACCGGTGCGTTCCTTCTTTTTGAGAATGTTCCAAACAGTTGTTTTGGCAACGCCTAATGTTCTTGCTATCTCTCTGATGGGTTTGTTTTGTTTCTTCAGGCTAATGAGGTCTTGCTTCACTGATAGTGACAGTTCTTTGGATCTCATCTTGAGAGTTGACAGCAACAGATTCCAAATGCAAATAGCACACTTGAAATGAACTCTGGGCCTTTTATCTGCACATTGTAATTGGGGTAATGAGGGAATATCACACACCTGGCCATGGAACAGCTGAGAAGTCAATTGTCCCATTACTTTTGGTCCCTTAACGAGTGGGAGGCACATCTGCAAACTGCTGTAAGTCCTACACCGTTCACCTGAGTTGGATGTACATACCCTCAAATTAAAGCTGACAGTCTGCAGTTAAAGCACATTGTGTTTGTTTCATTACAACTCCATTGTGATGGTGTATAGAGCCAAAGATGTTAGAATTGTGTCGATGTCCCAATATTTCTGGACCTGACTGTATACACTGGCATGCGCAGCCCGTTACAATAGGGTGTGCACCCAGGGCTGGATTAAGATCTCTATGGGCCTGGAGCTGAAGATTTTTCTGGGCTTTTTTTTTGGAATTTAGTGAAATGAAAACATATTTTAGGTTATTTAATAGTGCAGATACGGGTATATCTAGCCAGGTAGTTACTGTGTGATTAATTATTCATTCAGATTTCAATCATTTAAAGTGTGTAAAATATTTTTTTCCAATTTTCATCCAAACCTTTGAGGTTATATAATCTACAGAGAATTCTTGTTAAAAACAATGTGAAATGGGAACCTGTTACTGCATTTTTCTGAAAAATATACAATTTTAATAAAAAAGAAAATAAATATATCCCTTGTGTTTTGGAGGATGGTGTTTTATGAATACTATAACTATGTATAAACCACTGACCTTGCTCCCAGCGTAGCAAATGAAAAAGTGAGTAATGACAGTAGTATTGCTAATTTTATACTTGACAATTGGGCAATGCCATCGCTTTGGAACTAAAAATAAATAGTGTTTTTTTCTTTACTCTTATATTTTACATGGTCATGTTTGGTATCAATGCCAAGGCCAGACTCTGACCTGTGCAATGACACCTCACTTGACCTTGTGAGGTGTAAAGATTAGTGACGCAGAGGTCCAAAGCACCTCCCAGTGCTCTTCGCTGCAGTGCGGCGGTTTAGGTTTTTGATGTAACAATTCGGAACAACGGATTGTGCCATCACCTCCACACTTGTTGGTGAGATGAGAAATGTGATGGTGAGTTAGTGCAGCATCATTGTTCACTTTATAAAGTGAAAGTGAAAAGTGAAAAATGTTGCTGTGTTAGACAGAAAAAATAAAGAACTATTTATTATTTTATTTTATTGTTACATAAAACCTGGTCATATTTGGTATCATGCTCTGGCCTTTCCAGTGATACCTCACATGACCCGGTAGCTGCTATGAAGTTGGGATATAGGGGTACAAATGCCCAATGCAGACTCCCCCTTTCTCTGGGCTTATTCTGGGGCATGGGCCTGGAGATGCTGCTCCATCAGCCCCATGTTAATCCGGCCCTGTGTGCACCCATGGAACATTTATTAATTGAAAACTTAAGTTTAGAAGATTCTGCACAAAATACTCACTTTTCATTAAAAATAACAAGCCTGTAATCAGAGTTAGAGTCAGTTTTTATGTTATTTGTCATAAACCAGATAAGGGACATCTAAAATGTAAATGTACCCAACATTAAGGCTAAGGTCAGACTAACGCAGTATTAACGTGCGTTTAGCCGCACTAAATCACGGCCGTGCTAGCAGCAAATTACGTCCAATGCTGGGCAGCATACGAAGAACGGCCGCACAAAAGTGCGGCCGCGCAACGCAAATGGCAAACGAACGCATTTTTTCGAGAACGTCAAACCGCTAGTACTGACGTACAGAGTGCGCTGCGTCCGCTAGCGGCATGTGTGCGTGATTAGAAGACGTCAGACACTGCTAATGTCCGGCCAACATCACGTCCAGACGCAAAAAGTGTTATATTGATAACCGTACAAAATCACGAATGAAAATGCGCATCGTATGACCGCTATCGCGTATTCCGTGAAAAAATGTGTCCATTCGTTCGAACGCACTTTTTCACGGACAGCGCGAAAAATGCGTTAGTCTGACCCTAGCCTAACCTGGACACACCAGGCACACCCTCTGCGTGCACCTATGAGCATATATATTTTACTTGAAGAATACATGCGTTAGTGACATCTTTTGCTTCCAAGAATGTGCTGGTAATTAATGAGGAATTATTCATATTGTTTGCTGTCATATTTATTTGAAACTATTCTTAAATTAGAGTGGATTTATTTCATTTCTTTATATAACTCATAAAGGAATATATACTTAGATGCAAATATACAATTAGTTTCTAATTGCTATGAGATAATATATACAGGGTTATTCGGAGAGAGGTGAAAAGCAGGGGAATGGCTGGAGAATGGAATATTCTAGGTCAAAATAGCCAAACCAGAAAAATTCTCCCATTTATCTCACTTTCCAAATCGGCTATTTTGACCTAGAATTTTCCATTCTCCAGTCATTCTCCTGCTTTTCACCTCTCTCTGAATAACCCTGATAGTAATAATAAGAGATATATATAATAGTAATTGATTCTCATCTCTATTTTGCTTTTTTTAAACAAAATCTAAGAAACAACCAAAAGTATAGATGGGGATGTAAAAGGTGGACAAGCAGGACCAATTCATCCTTCTCCCACCCTCCTCTATGCACGCCTATGAATCTACGTATATGCACATACATATTAGCGCCATCTCTAAGTGACGTTTCTAGGGACGCAATGAATGCCATGCTGGAGAGACTGACTCACCAGGTTAATGAATGTGAGGAATTTCCAGCTGCCCCCATAGGTCTGATGGGCGGGCATCTCTATGGCCTTGTAGTGGCACAGCACAGACAGGTAGGAGAGAAGGATGGCAGCGCGCAGCACCTGGCATGGGATGAGTGCCATTTCACAGCGTCACTTCCCCTCCTCCTCTTTTATGAACCTTATATTCCACTTATTTGACAGTCTGCTTCAGCAGCAGAGGGGAGAGGGGTAAAGGGGGAGTCAGTGAGAGCCTGTATCAGTGCACAGAAGAGTGAGGTCCTGTAAGGGCAATAAACCACATACTGACATTACCAACAATTAACAAACACTGATTCCGGTGATCAACAACAGAAGAATTTGTTAAGTGCACAATGTACGCAATCCCGCTAGTGTTTACAAAGAGCATAAATAAAAAAACATGCTTGTTTGCTCATGTAATGACATTCCTATCACTTATTGAGTCACTGTAGTGGCCAATATTAACCCTTTTTCAACCAAATGTTTGCAGGTTAACATGACTGAAAGGGATAATAGACTAAAACACAAGACTTATTAACCACAAAACCATAAACTTTTTTGATTACAAAGGAAATTAATAATGAACAAATTTCTTTGGGGTTTCTTAGACTTAAAGGATTAACAATTTATAGCCGGGCAGGATGTGTCCCGTGGGAGGGTGATAACGCCTGTGGGGCGTACTAAAACGCCCCACAGGTCACCTGCTACGGCAGGCCCCTCCTCCGGCCTGCCTAGGTAGCTGATGTGCCGCATGTGTCATTGACTGCAGGGGGGCGGCCTGAGTTCACTGGTGGGTGGTCCTGTCGTGGCCAATAGACACTAGCGGGACGTGCCATGTCGTCCCACGGTGTTCAGTCCCACCCGCGGGGACGGCACAGCACGGAAAGGATTAAAATACAAATTCACCATTTGCTCTCCAAACTGCACCAAATATATAGAACTATAATAACTGTGAATAGTGACCAGTGTTTTCCAAATCTGCCCTCGAGGCCCACTAACAGACCAGGTTTTAAGGATTACCTTGGGGAAACTATATACTGCAATCACTGAGCAGTACCTCATATCACCTGTGCTGTGCTCCAGATATCTGGAAAACCTGGCCTGTCAGCGGGTCTTAAGGACAGGTTTGGGAAACACTGGTATAGTCATACATAGCTCACAAAGTACTGATAGACACAGTTTGCATAGGGCAGAAAGACATCAAAAATCCAAGGAGACATATTTTCTGTCACAGAAAGGGTTAAAATAAAATATATCATGTTCCTACGGGAATAAGGCCTTTGTTTCCTCCTGTACTGGTTTGTCAAATGCCGTTCAATGTATTGTAACCCTGTCTATATTGCGTCCATTGTACAGCGCTGCCGAATATGTTGGCACTATATAAACAAAGAATAATAATATCATGTTTATACACCTATAATTATTTATTCTGAGCTGCGTAGGTAAATTATCCCGCCAAATCCTAGGGACAATAAAACACCAGGTTGGTAATTATTTACCCCTTACCGTCAACATGCATGCTTTGAGGTTAAAAAATACTGTAGTTTAGCCTATTAACTCTTTTGGCAAGAGATTAATAGCAGTCAATCATTCCAATCACTTTATAGATGTATTGAAAGGATGTAAAGAGCTAGCTTTAATACGTTTTCTCTTTATTTTCTATATAATCCTGTTCTTTTAGTTACAAGTATTGATAAAGCGCCAACAAGCTCTGTAGTGCTGTACAATGGGAGAGACAGAGTAACAAATAAACACAAGTTACACATACAGAATAGGATAACGTTCTTGATTATCGAGTAAGAGGAGGGCTATTTATTTATTGTCATTCTTATCATGTTGTTGTAGCTGAACTTCTGGGTCACAGAAATCAGTAGCTGTTAACTGCAAGATATTACAGAACAAGTGGTTTATTGCCCTTACAGGACAACACTCAATTGTGCTCTGTGAAGACCATGCGTGCGCGCTCCCGAGAGGCAAGGTAACACATCTCTATGGGTAACCAACTTTAGCACGACACCGGAAGGAAGACGGAAAGACAACGCACGCTCACTTATGAGCATCACTCGCGTAACAAAGGAGGAGGGATAACGGTTGCCATGGCGACCGCTCTGGTCCTGCACTTCTCTCCGCACCAAAGGGAGCTAGTAAGATGACTGGCCCCTGATGCTGTTTCTGTGACGTCACCAATAGCTGACAGCTTGGAAATCCACTGATACACAGAGATTTCCTCTGAGCGGGGAGTGAATAGACCATTACCATACATGTCCCTGGGAAGAGGGAGAGATGGGAAGTGTGTTCTGAATGGGCACAAATAAAAAGGATGTGCTTGCACACATACACCCTGGAGAAGGGTGAAAAATATACCTCTGATGGACCTTCACTGCAAATGTTTGATTTCCTGTGCTGGGTTCCTGTGTTGTCAGATAACATTTACACCTTTCAATGTTATTTCTCAGTGCACCGTGTTATCTTCTATGCCAGCAGTTACCATTGACTCTTTGTCATATATGATCAGACATAAAGACTACAATCTATCTAAACAAAACCGAATAGTGTGCATATGTGCACAAAGTCAAATACACAGTATACCAGTATGCAGTGGCGTAACTAGAAACCTGAGGGCCCCGGTGCAAGAATCCACGAAGGGCCCCCCCCCCAAAAAAAAGATCTATGTATTTTTACTTATTTTTCACTGCAAAATAAAACAAAGATAGTATTGCCCCCAGCTCACATGGATATATATTGCCCCCCAGCTCACATGGATATATATAGGGCCCCCCAGCTCTCATGGATATATATTGGCCCCAAGCTCACATGGATATATATAGGGCCCCCCAGCTCTCATGGGTATATATAGGGCCCCCAGCTCTCATGGATATATATAGAGCCCCCCAGCTCTCATGGGTATATATTGGCCCCCAGCTCATGGGTATATAGGCCCCCAGCTCATGGGTATATATAGGGCCCCCAGCTCATGGGTATATATAGGGCCCCCAGCTCATGGGTATATAGGGCCCCCAGCTCATGGGTATATATAGGGCCCCCCAGCTCATGGGTATATATTGGCCCCTAGCTCATGGGTATATATTGGCCCCCAGCTCATGAGTATATAGGGCCCCCAGCTCATAGGTATATATAGGGCCCCCAGCTCATGGGTATATATAGGGCCCCAGCTCATGGGTATATAAGGCCCCCAGCTCATGGGTATTTGGGTCCCCCAGCTCTCATGAGTATTTGGGTCCCCCAGCTCTCATGGGTATTTGGGTCCCCCAGCTCTTACCTTTGCTGGCCCCAGGGCAGGCTCCGCCGGCGTTCTGCTCTTCTCCCTGGCGAGTGGCCGCTGGAAACATGCGTCTTGGCCGCTCGCCGGAAACCACCTGATCAACGCAGAGGTCTCGCGAGAGGATCTCGTGCGCTGGTCAGGTGGTTCCTATCCCACGTGAGCGGCCAAGCTGCATGTCAGCGGCCGCTCGCAGGGAGAGGGACGGCCAGCGCGCGGCTCCCAGATTCCGGCGCTGATTGCCGGAATCTGGCGGGCGGCGCCGGGCCCCCCTCCAGTGGCGGAATGCCAGGGCCCGGTCGCAACTGCGACCGCTGCGACCCTGGTACTTCCGCCACTGCCAGTATGTATGCTACAGCAGGGCTGCACACATACAGTGACATTCCAGTATGTATACTCCAGTCATGTTGCACACTTACAGTAATATTCCAGTATGTACACTACAGCTATGTTGCACATATACTGTAATATTACAGTCTCACTGCACATATACAGTAATATTCTAGTATGTACACTACAGCCACGCTGCATACATTTGGAAATTGATTTTTGGCCACATGCACTGATGCACAGATAATCTAGTTGGCAGATTTTGTGCAATACATAAGCTAATATATACAGCCTTTAAGTCATCCAGCAGTGTACTGTTTAGTTATGTAGATTGATTTTATTCAGCTGTCTGTTATCAGAAATTATTTCTTCAGCTTTATTTGCTGGATCTTTTTAAATATACGTTTGCTTGTACTAAATGAGAATGTGTTAATAGTTTGAGGGCTACATTACTCTCTTGGTGCTAACGTTAGCCCAAGTGGCCACCGCATATTACAATCCAAACGCTAACGGGTTAAAAAACCTGTTAGCGTTTGAAACCTTGCGCTTTTCAGCGCGAGGTTACTGTACTTTTGCGCTTCCTATGCTTAACATGGGGAGCGCAAAGTGTTAATCAGCGTTAGAATTACTAAGTCCTAGCGCTGCTTAAAATCCGGCTGCAGTTAACAAAATGTTAACTACAGCCTGGACTTGGTGCTAACGGATTCCGCTGGTGCAGAATCCGTTAGCACCAGCCAAAATCCCCCTCTCCAAAAAAATCCAGATACTCACCTCCTATCCCGCAGCGAGGACCACGGCTCCGTCCGCCTCCTTCGTCCAGCGGGAGCAGGGAGAGACTGGGGAAAAAGTCCCCCAGTCTCCCTGCAGATCATGTGACTGCCGCAGTCTGTTTCAATGGAGTCCTATGGACTCCATCAAGTGGATGCTCGCGGCGGCACATAGCGCTGCAGCTCACATCCCGGGGTTTAGCCCCCGCTAACAATGCAGGCAGCTTTCTAAGCGCCTGCATTGTAATTTCGCGGTAAAACTGGGGCGCTAGGGAGAAAACTGCGGGCGCAATGTTTTCTCCCTAGCGTCCCTGTTTTACCACAAATTATGTAATGTAGCCCTAGTGTCTATTTAATTTATTTTGAGTTATAAATGAAGTATTTAGGCTTTTTAGATCAAGGTGCTCTATTTTGTTAGTTTTATAAAGTATATTTAATACTAGATAAAAAAATGAATATCCACTAATAATCCACCAATCATAAGCAATATATAGCCATCACATACACATGACACACAGACATCACATACAACACACAGCCTTCACCACACACACACGACAAAGCCATCTTACATACATCACACAGACAGACAAGAACATTATTACAGTGGAGTGCTACACAGTTACAGTTTCAAGTATTTATAAAGTGCCAAAAAGTTCCGCCGCGCAATATATACTGTATATACAATGTATATTTGTTGTTCTGTGTCACCCATTATAATGGGTGAGACAAAGCAACAAATTTACATAGAAGTCAAACACACAGAACAGAATGATAGAGCTTTCAATCTAAGAGGAGAGGGTGACGGACTAGGTGAGGGAAGATAGCAGAGTATGTGACGTAGTGGGGTACATGGGGGCTGTGTGTAAAGATGGACCAAGAAAGGTACAGTGGTATTTGCAAAGAGGTTTAGCTTGTCCACTCCTTGCTGGGGGAGGTGGCTATATAAAGCTTGTGGAATATTAGCTTGGTCTAATTGAGCTTGGCAAGCCTTCAAAGTGAACTCTTAGAGGAGATCTTCTGGTGAGTGATTTTTATTTTAGTTTCAAACAGATCTTTTCTATTCATCTTAAGGTTTTAAGTTAGGTCTGGTGAGTAAAGTAGGTTAGGCTGGTGACTCATTTTCATACTGATTAGCATACAATTGGAATCAATTGGGTGGTATTTGCAAAGAGGTTTAGCTTGTCCACTCCTTGCTGGGGGAGGTGGCTATATAAAGCTTGTGGAATATTAGCTTGGTCTAATTGAGCTTGGCAAGCCTTCAAAGTGAAGTCTTCAAAGTGAACTCTTAGAGGAGATCTTCTGGTGAGTGATTTTGATTTTTGTTTCAAACAGATCTTTTCTATTCATCTTAAGGTTTTAAGTTAGGTCTGGTGAGTAAATTAGGTTAGGCTGGTGACTCATTTTCATACTGATTAGCATACAATTGGAATCAATTGGGTGGTATTTGCAAAGAGGTTTAGCTTGTCCACTCCTTGCTGGGGGAGGTGGCTATATAAAGCTTGTGGAATATTAGCTTGGTCTAATTGAGCTTGGCAAGCCTTCAAAGTGAAGTCTTCAAAGTGAACTCTTAGAGGAGATCTTCTGGAGATGCTCTGGAGGTAGTCTGAGGTTTGACAGGAGGTAGAAAACCTACAAAAAGGTAAGATTTGCTGGTTTTAAATCCATTCTTTTATAATGGCAGGCTTGGTCCAGTGTAAGAGCTGTCATGCGTTTGTTTTTAGATCCAATTTTTGGAGGTTTGGAGTGTGCCTGATATGTAGGCAGTTCTCTTTATTGCAGCAGGAAATTGCCTGTTTGAAGTCTGAGATTTGTAAATTAGCAGTTAGACAAACTCAGGCTATGGCTATGACTGTTACAAAGCCACTGCCACAGAGGCCTCCTAGGAGCGGCAGATGGACTACTGTAGGATCTGGTAGACTTAGCGTTGTGGATAGAAAGCATGTCCCACAATCTGTGGCTCTTCTTAATTCTTTTGAGGCACTTTCAGAGTGTAGTGGTAAGACGGATGCAGGCTCAGACACCATAGTTGAGGAACCACCATCCACTATGCCTAAGGTATGCAGCACTGCAACCAAGGACAAAAATGAAAAGGTGGGACTTGATAGAATCACCCAGCAACAATTGCCTTCTATCATAAGAGGTGTTGAGCTGGAGAGTAGTGGTTTGGTGAGATGTCTTCCTGGGGCTACTGTTCGTAGAGACAGGAGACATATTCTCAATATTGTCAAAGAAGCAAAGCAGCAAGGGGAAGTGGATGTTCTAGTCCATCTAGGGACAAATGACTTGGCTAGCAATGAGGTTTCTGAGATTAAGGAAGATTTGTGTGTTCTTGGAGGTGAAATACAGCAGATTGCATCCACTGTGTCATTCTCTGAAGTTTTGCCTGTGTATAACATTCAAGATAGGAAGATGCGCAATAGGGAATTCAATTTGTGGCTTCGGGAATGGTGTCGGGAGCAAGGATTTGGCTTTGTGTCCCATGATAGCTCTAATTGGAGCAGAAAGGAACTGTATAAAACAGATGGTTTGCATCTTACTCATAGGGGAACATATGTTCTCAGTGAGAAGTTCAAAGGTTTCACAAAGAAATATTTAAACTAGGAGGGGGGGACAAAAGGGTAAACAATCTGCCCGATTGTCCCCCAAAACTGAATCGGAGGGTGCAAGCAACATGCGAGGTAAAAAAATGACAAGCTCAGAGTCGTGTCTATAAATGCTCGCAGTTTAGTCAATAAAATCAATGAACTGGAGGCAATGATGGCAGCTGAGAAAGTAGATTTAGTGGCGGTTACTGAGACATGGTTCAGTGAGAAAAATAACTGGGACATAACAATACCGGGGTACTCTTTATATAGAAAAGACAGAGAAGGTAGGAAAGGAGGAGGAGTGGCCCTGTATGTGAAAAACAACATAAAAACGAACCAAATAAAAGTGAGCGAGGTGAACATAGAGTCAGTTTGGGTTACGCTAACATTTGGCAATCATACAGTAGCTCGTGTAGGTGTGATCTATAGACCCCCTGGACAAGTAGAAGAGCTAGATAATCTGCTGCTTGAGGAAATAGCCAAAATGGCAATGAAGGGGGAAGTTATTATCATGGGGGACTTTAATCTTCCTGATGTGAACTGGAAAACCAAAATAGCTGGGTGCACCAGGAGTACAAATATTCTAAACTCCTTACTGGGATTATCTCTAACACAAGTAGTTGAGGAGCCGACCCGTAAAGAGGACATATTGGATTTAATACTCACAAATGGAGGTTTGGTATCGGACGTTGTTGTAGGTGAAAATTTGGGATCTAGTGATCACCAATCAGTATGGTTTAATATAAGAACAGGGATGGAGCCGCACCACACAAAAACAAAAGTTTTAGACTTTAACCCCTTAGTGACCGGGCGGTTTTACACAAATCCGTCTTTTAGTGACCGCTGCTGTTTTTACGTTTCTGCGCTGTTAGTGTTTAGGACAATTTTTCCTCTTACTCGTTTATTCGACCCACACATATTATACACCCTTTTTCCTGCCATTAAATGGACTTTCTAGAAATACCATTATTTCCATCATATCGAATAATTTACTATAAAAAAAAATATGAAATATGAGGAAAAAAATGGTAAAAACACACTTTTTCGTAATTTAATCCCCAAAATCTACAACCACCCAAAAAGACCCCGGCTAAATAGGTTCAAAATTTTGTCCCGAGACTAGAAATACCCAATTTTAACATGCGTTTGCTTTTTAACCCCTTCACTGCTGAGACAGTTCACCTATGTGCGCTGCGCTCATTCTGACCATTTTGTGCTAATTATTTTTAGATGACAGCCTAGGTCCTATTTAATTAAACTCCCCCCAGACAAAAAAAACTTTAAAAAAAAACAACATTTTTTTATTTTATTTAATTTTTTTTTTTTTTTTTTTTAAACCAAACCTGGTCATGTTTAGTATCATTTGAAAGGCCATAATCAGGCCTTTTAAATGATGGCAAATATGACCTGCCATGGATCGGGAGATAAAGGGATCCTTAGGATCCCCTTATCTCTACATGGCAGCTAGAGGGTTAACTGGCCCACTGACATCCTCACACATATGGTGAGGTTGTCAGTGGGTGGGGGGGACCTGGAGGCTTGGCTGACATCCAAGATGTCAGCCCCCCCTCCAGGTTTGAATCGCGTTTTGGCGCCAATTGGCGCCGAAAAGCGATCCGGCGGCGAAACTGTTAATGCCATACACCGCTGGAAAGGGGAGGCTCTCCCCTCTCCAGCGGTGCAAACGGCATCTCCCTAGCTTCAATGGTTGGGGAGATAGAGGGCTCCGAAGGAGCCCCCCCCTCCCCTCCATTGAAACACATGGGGGCACCTTCTGATGACGTCACCACGCAGCGTGGCGACGTCATCAGCCTCGCCTGCCCATGTAAATCACATGGGCAGGCTTCCTCCCTGCCAGATCGCCGTGGGATCCGACGAGGGAGGTGAGTATCGGGCGGGAGGGGGATTTGGCGCCGCGGACGTACCCTGTACGTCCGCGGGTCTAAGGGAGACCCGAGGACAGGACGTACAGGGTACGTCAGGGGTCATTAAGGGGTTAAAAAAACAGATTTTTCTAAAATGAGATTTTGTGTGAAGGAGTCATTATCAGACTGGAGGAGTTTAAAGGGAGTCCAGGAGAAATGGGATTATTTAAAGGAAGCATTATTGAAGGCCACAGGAAATTGCATTCGGCTTGTTAGCAAAAATAAAAAAGGGAAGAAACCACTGTGGTACTCTGCAGAAGTGGCCAAAATAGTGAAGAACAAGAAGATAGCATTCAATAATTATAAAAAAACTCAGCGTGAAGAGGATAGGCAAACCTATAAGATTAGGCAGAAAGAGGCAAAGCAATTTATAAGAGCTTCCAAAGCACACGCTGAAGAGAAAATAGCTCAGTCAGTAAAAAAGGGGGACAAAACATTTTTTAGATACATAAACGAGAAAAGAAAAGTAAAACAAGGATTAGTTAGATTAAAAACAAAGGAAGGAAGGTATGTAGAAGAGGATAAAAGTCTCGCTGACTGCCTCAATGAATATTTTTGTTCAGTTTTTGCAGAAGAAAAGGAAGGAAAGGGACCTCAGTTAGGAGAGAACACTAAAGAGACATTTACATATGAGTTTACAGAGGAGGAGGTTCTAAAGCAGCTGTCTAAAGTAAAGACAAATAAGCCAATGGGGCCTGATGGGATCCATCCTAAATTATTAAAAGAGCTCAGTGATGTAATAGCAAAACCGTTAACAGATTTATTTAACCAATCCTTGTTAACAGGAGTCGTCCCAGAAGACTGGAAATTAGCAAATGTTGTGCCCATTTACAAGAAGGGTAGTAGGGAGGAATCGGGGAACTATAGGCCAGTTAGTTTTACGTCAGTAGTGGGGAAATTAATGGAAACCATGTTAAAGGAAAGGATTGTTGAACATCTAAAAACACATAGATTACAGGATCAGAAACAACATGGGTTTACCTCAGGGAGATCATGCCAAACTAATCTTATTGATTTTTTTGATTGGGTAACAAAACTAATAGACACAGGTGGTGCAGTAGACATTGCTTATTTAGATTTCAGTAAGGCTTTTGATACTGTTCCGCATAGAAGGCTTATCAATAAATTGCAATCTTTGAGCTTGGATTCCAATATTGTTGAATGGATTAGGCAGTGGCTGAGTGACAGACAACAGAGGGTTGTGGTAAATGGAGTTTATTCGGCGCAAGGTCTTGTTACCAGTGGGGTACCTCAGGGGTCAGTACTTGGACCCATTCTCTTTAATATTTTTATTAGTGATATTGCAGAAGGTATTAATGGAAAAGTATGTCTTTTTGCTGATGACACAAAAATTTGCAACAGGGTTGACGTTCCTGGAGGGATCAGCCAAATGACAAATGATTTAGGTAAACTAAAAAAATGGTCGGAGTTGTGGCAATTGAGTTTTAATGTGGATAAATGCAAGATAATGCACCTGGGACGTAAAAACCCAAGGGCTGAATATAGAATATTTGATACAGTCCTAACCTCAACATCTGAGGAAAGGGATTTAGGGGTCATTATTTCAGAGGATCTAAGGGTAAGTAGTCAATGTAATAGAGCAGCAGGAAATGCTAGCAGAATGCTTGGTTGTGTAGGGAGAGGTATTAGCAGTAGGAAAAGGGAAGTGCTCATGCCACTGTACAGAGCACTGGTGAGACCTCACTTGGAGTACTGTGTGCAGTACTGGAGACCGTATCTCCAGAAGGATATAGACATCTTAGAGAGAGTTCAGAGAAGGGCTACTAAAATGGTGTACGGCTTGAAGGAGAAAAGTTACCAAGAAAGGCTTAATGATCTTAACATGTACAGCTTGGAAAAAAGACGAGACAGAGGAGATATGATAGAAACATTTAAATACGTAAAGGGAATCCACAAGGTAGAGGAAGGGAGTATATTTAAAAGGAAACAAAATAGCAAAACAAGAGGACATAGTCTTAGATTAGAGGGGCAAAGGTTTAAAAGTAACATCAGGAAGCATTATTTTACTGAGCGGGTGCTGGATACATGGAACAGTCTTCCAGTAGAAGTGGTAGAGGCCAAAACAGTAATTGAATTTAAGCAAGCATGGGATAGGCATAAGGCTATCCTAAACAAAAGATAAATCCAGGTCAAGTATCCATGTAATTGGGCAGACTAGATGGGCCGAAAGGTTCTTATCTGCCGACATTTTTCTATGTTTCTATGTTTCTATTGCTCGTTGAGCTTCTGCTGGTGATATGGGGAAATGCAATCATGTTGTCCAGCGGGAAACCCGCAATCATGAAGAGTAGCAGTGAAATCATGTTGCCTTTGTCTGACAGTGAAGTTGAAGTCGAGTATTCCCCTTCTGATCCTGAGGCACAAATGGAGTTTGACTCCTTCTCGGCCAGGGAGTCAGAGGATGAAGCCATGGAGGTTATTCCCATTAATACCTCTCGTATGTGGCCTCGCCAAACGGCCAGACACCCTAATGGTGGTCCAGGGCGTAAGATTGTTACAGGCTGTATTAGCTGCGGTGCTGTACGCTTATCTGCATCACCCACCGCACTCATAGTGCCAGGTGGCAAGGCCACAATTATGGGGTCTGGCGATGGGGTCACAACCAAGGAGTTTGGTGGGGAAACGTAATCATGTTGTCCAGCGGGAAACCCGCAATCATGAAGAGTAGCAGTGAAATCATGTTGCCTTTGTCTGACAGTGAAGTTGTCACACCTGTGGCTGGCAAGCTTCCAGTTAAATCAGTCTCAAGCTGTGTGTCAGCGGTTCCAGAAACCCAGCCAAGCTGTGTGTCAGCGGTAACAGAGCCTCATTGCACTCCCACTGAGCCCATGTCTCTCAGTGGTTCCAATAATGTCATGTGACATGGTCACACCTGTTAAGTCTCGCTTTAGGAGGAGACGTAAAAAGGGGAACAGCTCTAGTCGCATTGGGTCCGAGGATGCCACTCTTCACCCAGGGTCTGAGAATTTCCCGCTCCTTTCCGAGTCTGATAAGGCTATACTCCTAGCTTACCTTGAGGAATCTCAGCAATCAGGTAGTCTGGTTGGTAAAATGTTTTCCAAATGGAAGAATGTTCCTGAGAGTTTTGTGAGGACTCCTGGGTTACTGGTCCGGGAGGCACACTGGGTTGTGCTCCAGTGATTCCCTAGTCTCATGGAGAATTTTGCTAAAGATTCGGACGACTCAAGCCTGAGTGTCTTGTTTTTTGGATTATTGTAGGTGCCCTGAGGTCACCTTTTTTGGAGGGGGCTACTGTCACGTTCCCTAGTTCCAACCCTGTCTCCCTGCCCTCTGTATTTCTCATGTCTTAGTTCCTATGTGTTTCTATGTTGCTTTCCCTGGAATGCAGCTCAGGGGTTAAGTTGTCAAGTTCTATTGCTCGTTGAGCATCTGCTGGTGATATGGGCTGAGTGATTACTCCCCTATATAAAGCCATGGGCCCATATCACCATGCTCTTGCATCTGGTTCACTTCAGCTACTGTTTTGTTCCTGAGAGCACCCTGTTATTGTGTCCTAGTTCTAGTTCTAGTTCTAGTTCTATTTCAGTTTCAGTGTTTCTCCATTGTCTGAGTTTCATGTTCTGATTGATTTCCTGGTATTGACTCTCTGGTCTGGCTGACAGATTTTCTCTGGTGCTATATCCCCGCTTTGGCTCAAGGTAAACGATTTGGTTTTGACTCCTGGCTTATTTACTGATGACTCTTTTGGACATCCCTAGCTGTACTCTGCATGTTGATTTATTGTTTTGTTGTGTGTCCCTGCTGACCACGACTTTGTCATTGAAGTCCTTCCCTGCAGGTTGTGGAGTATATACTCCTTCAGGTATTCAGTGTATACCCTGGGACTCTGCACGGCTACTAGGTAACCTTTTTCTATTAGTGCAGATTCGGCCACTCTCAGTATAGGGCTCCTTCGGTATAGCCGTGCAGAGGTCCCCAGTGGTTTATTCACGTATCCTAGATCATTGTGTCACGCATCTCTGCATTTAGCGGCTTTTACTCATACCTGGGCCCTACTTGGCGCATGCTGGGTACTGCCATTGTGGCTGACTGACAGGTAGCACCGGAGAAGTCCTAAAGATAAGAGTTGGGCTGCAGGTATGAAGAGATGATCACATCAGCTCACTGGCAGAGCAAAGTGGACGGCATGAGATACCTGCTGATCAGGGGCAGATTAAGGCTCACTGGTGCCCTAAACACTGACAAATCTTGGTGCCCCCCTCCTTTCCACACTGACCCAGTCCATTTTAGTTGTTGATCTGTCTGACTAGATACACAATGCAGGTTGCAGCAGTACAAACATTTATTTGTATGACAACACAAAATACTGTACAAACTAAGCCAAGCTTAGGCTACATAAAGTACAAATATGCAATACAACATCTATTTTATGGAGCCCCTAAAAAGACACCCACACACCCTGAATACCTGGTTGGGCCCTAGAAAGACACTCACACACCCCCAGAATACCTAGGGGGGGCATGGCCGGCTGTTAACATGAGAGGACGTGTCTCTGCGGAGCTCCGCATGTCCTCTCTTAAGGGCCCTCAGACGACTCTACCTGCTACATTTTGTGAGGATTGTGCTTCCTGAGCAGCTGGCCACTGGTTTTGGGCAGTCCGGAGACCGTGTGGTCCCCCCCTCCAGACCAGAGACCACTCTAGAGCATGCTGCATCGTGGCCTGAGTGTGAAGACCGTGGCCATTTTGGGGCCTACATCCCAGATGCCTCACGATGCCACCGGGCTACCCGCACCCATCCGAGCCGAATCCTTTCTGGAGACTGAGGAGACGCAGGGCCCACGTCTCTCTCATACCCTAGCTGACAGCTCTGTGGGGATGGCGGTCGGACCTCAGTGTCGATGGCCGGAAGGTACCCCTCTCCCCGCCAGAGAAGATGACGCTGTAGTTACAGGCCGCGATGCCTGCTTATTATTGCTGGCGGAAGAGGATGCGGATGGCCCGCTTACCAAGGGGGTCTGGGGCCAGGTGATGGCCACGCTACGGTGTTGCAGAAAGGTGAGGACCCCGAAGAGGACTGTACTCGGGGCTGTCACTGCCCAGTGCCCTGTTGAGGCCTGCCTGTCAGGTGGCACTGTCGTGGAGGGCTCTGTGGCACACTGTGGACTGGAAGAAATACCGGTTCGGGTGCCCTGGCCCCCGAGGGTGACCAGTGCGGCGGATGTGAGCCCTACATGTCCTGTAGGATAGCGGGGTTACCAGACCCGATGTCAGCGGGACCTCGACGGAGACTGGGATCGGATGGTCCCCCACCGCGGCTGGCTGTTAAGATGGTGCGGATGCACCTGCCGGGGCCATGAGTAATTTCCCCTAAGGCACGTGGGAAGTCTGTTCAGACAGTGGCTTCCCATGTTGGTGGCAAAGGTCCCTTGAGGTTTGCGGAGGATTCACCTCAGCTGGGGAGGAATATGGCGCGACTGCACTTCCTGACACCGGGACAAATTCTACGCCGAGTTACCAGCGGTGGGCTGCCTGGGGTGACTCGGGCCTTGGCTGTGCTCAGTGTTTGGTTACGTGGCGGCAGAATAGATGGCGCTGATTACCCTGGCCTGCCCGGTTCTACCCTGCCTGCCCTATAGCCTCTGATGTTTTTTGATGCAGGATGAGCGGTCTGCTGACTTTTTTTTTTTCCTAGGGATGAGCTGTTCGGTTCGGATGGTTCGCAGTTCGGCACGAACTTAGCCTGTTCAATTAGATCGCGAACATTTCCGGGTGTTCGCCGCATGTTCGACCACAATGCATTTTCCCACTGGCCTGAAGCTCGTAATTGGCTACAGCCTTGCACCTGACCACAGGTCTGGTGCAAGACAGGTTCAACACTATGCCAATCATGGCTCAGAGTCCTGATTGGGCAAATTTTGGCCAATCATGGGCTCACAGAGCTAAG
This sequence comes from Leptobrachium leishanense, assembly GCA_009667805.1. Lineage (NCBI taxonomy): Eukaryota > Metazoa > Chordata > Amphibia > Anura > Megophryidae > Leptobrachium > Leptobrachium leishanense. Next base: position 217,650,431 of record CM019066.1, on the reverse strand, counting down.
TCCCACAGCACACTATATAACGTTTCCACTCACCGATTCTGCACGCATTTCAGAGATTTCAAAGGAGATAGTTGTGTGTTGTTACTGCCGGTCTGCCACACTTCTGGGGGGGTCTCATTTCTACCAAATATCAGGGAATTTAGGTGATGTGTGTCTTGTCACTGTGCCAGCAAGTTTTTTTGGGGTTTACAACTTTCTTTAAAACATTTGTGAATTGTTATAATCCATGTGTTCTCAATGGCTGCCACCCATCAAGGGGTCTCACTGATTTATAGGAGGTGTCTGAGACTTGTAATCTGTCTTGTCACTGGCTGCCAGCTATCAGGGTGTCTCATTGAGTTATACCAGAGTTCTTTAAATCTTTATACCAGAGTTGAATCAGAGTTCTGTATATATTAATCTATATATCACTCACCATGTCTGAAAGAACAAAAAGGACAGGCAGACACAGATAAGAGGGCAAGCAGCCCCTGTGTCGGGAGGCTGTGCCTCTGGTCGAAGTGGACGTGGTGCATCCTCTGCAGGGGCACGCTTGTCCTTTCTAACTGGTGCTGGCCGTCTTAAGCAGCAGCAACATACAGAGGACTTGGTGGATTGGCTAACCAGGCCATCCTCATCCTCCGAGTCCTCTGCCAGCCAGGCTACTAGTGCTTTACAGTCCACCTCAGCTGCCAAAGCATCTAATGCAGCCTCCACGTCCACAGCTACTCCTACCGTAGCCTCACTATCACACACGGAGTCAGCTGAATTGTTTGACTACAATGACAGTGACATGCTGCTTGAGGATGCGCAGCAAGTACAGTGCTCTGATTCAATCTCTGAGGTTGAGGGAGTATAATCAACCTAGAGGAAGGGGGTGCCAGTGATGACACACAAATAACTGGCACTCATGTTGCCCCAGCAGCTGAAGCATGCTGCCAAGTTGGCTCCAGTGACGAGGAGATAGGGTGTGATTATGATGACAATGATGTCACTGACTCCACCTGGGTCCCTGATCGAACAGAGGAATCAAGTGAGGAGGAGGAGGCACAACATCCTCTATGACCAACCGTAGCACTAGCCAGTCCAAGGCATCAGATGTCAGAGCTGCTCAGGTGCAGAGCGCTGTTGTCTCAAAGCACACATCCAGGAACTCTGCTGTCTGGGACTTCTTTAAGAAATGTGCAGCAGACCGCACTGTTGCTATTTGTAATCTATGTCAGATGAGGCTGAAGTGTGGGAAAGACACCGGACGCTTGAGTACCACGTGCTTGAGGTGACATATGACCACCTGCCACACATCCCTTTTGGCGCAAAACTTTGCGTAGGTCCTCCTCATCTGTCTCTACCCCATGGTATGTCCTGCCATGTCATCACCTACAACCTCCACTGACAGGGATGATGCTACAGTAATGGATGTACCAGCTCCTTCACAATGTGACAGTATCCCCATCAGCTGAAGATTTACGCAGTCAGATTACGTTGCCGCAGCTGCTGCAGCGTAAGAAAAAATATAGTCCCAAGCACAGCGTCTAAATGTCAGCTTAGCAAAATTACTCGCATTGCAGCTGCAGCCTTTCCAGCTGGTGGACTCTGCTCCTTTCTGTGAATTTGCTGAATGTGCTGTACCACAGTGGCAGGTTCCAAAACGCCATTACTTTTCACGCAAGGCCATTCCAGCACTATACCAGCACGTGGTGCAATGTTATCCAGTCATTGGGAAAGGCAGTCAGCAGCAAGGTGCATGTGACTTTAGACATGTGGTCCAGCAAGCATGGACAGGGCTGTTACATTTCCTTCATGGCACACTGGGTAACTCTGATTGCAGCTGGGAGGGATCCAAGATGGGGCTCTGTGCTGGAGCTTGTTCATCCACCACGCCTCCAGAAAGCTGCTTGTATGAGTTCTTTCTTTCTTTCTTTCTCCACGCCAGCTTGAGCTGGGAATGATCGTCTGCGATAATGGCAGCAACCTTCTCTCCGCAAGTGTAAATTGACGCATGTACCATGCCTAGCACACGTCCTAAATCTGGTGGTACAGTGTTTCCTAACCAAGTACCCAGGGCTGCCAGAGCTTCTCATCCAGGCCAGAAAAGTCTGCAGCCACTTCAGACGGTCATTCCCAGCAAGCGTTCGCCTGGCAGAAATTCAGAGAATTCCACCTTCCCACAAACTGTCTGATCTGTGACATGCCCACCAGGTGGAACTCGACATTGCTGCTTGTGCAGACGCTGCAGCATTGCTAGAGGGCCATCAACGAGTACCTGTGAGTATGGCACAAGGACAGGTTCAGGTCAACTTGTTTCCCCCCCCGCAGTGGCTGATCAAGGATGCATGCACTGTACTGTCACCATTTGAGGAGGCAACGAGGATAGTGAGCAGGGACAGTGCATGCATCAGTGACACAATTCCTTTAGTGTTCCTGCTGGAGCACACTCTGCGGGGAATTATAGATGTGGCTCTAGAGGCAGAGCAGCGGGAGGAAGAAGAGGCCTTCCCTAGCTCTCAAGGCCCCAGTCTTTCCGCAGACAGCATTCCAGCGGGTACTACTCAGATCAGACATGAGGAGGAGGAATTTTTAATTAGTGGGGGCATTGAAGGTGGGGATTCCTCAAGGAGGGTTTCGTGTGCCCAGAAACACAAAGGCTAGTGCGTGGCTGGGAGGAGGAAGTGCACGATACGGTCATCCTCATTGACCAGGAAGACTCGGAAGCTAATGCCACCTCCAACCTACGCTGCATGGGCTCCCTAATGATGCAAAGCCTGGTAAAGGACCCCAGGATTCGTGCTATCAAGGAGAGGGATCATTACTGGTTGGCAACCCTTCTTGATCCACGATACAAGGGGAAAGTTGCAGAGCTCATCCTGCCCGCACACGGAGCACAGGATGAAAAAACTTGAGGATGCTCTAAATCGACACTTGTGTAACACCTTTCCAGGCACTGGTAGGTTACCAAGTGATGACACACGTGCTTCTGAGGCTGCGGGTGATCAGAGGAATAGTGAAGGCCAGGGCCGCTTGACTGCATTTTTAATTTTTTTTTATAGTCCTCGATGCCCAGGGACGTCAAATGTAGGCACCCAGTGCCAGCGTCTTCACCGTATGGTGCAGGACTACCTAGGGGCAAGGGCAGACCTGGATACCTTTCCAGCAGATGATCCACTGGCTTACTGGGTGTTGAGATTGGATCACTGGCCAGAATTTAGCCAATATGCTATGCAGCTACTAGGTTGCCCTTCATCTAGCGTGCTTTCCGAAAGGACGTTCAGTGCCGCTGGAGGTTTTGTCAGACAAAAGAATGCATCTGTCCACCGACTCTGTAGACCGGCTGACATTTATAAAAATGAATCAGTCCTGGATCAGCAGCAATAAATCCCCTGATGCTGACGTAACAGAATAGATCGGGGATGTCTTTTGCATGCACTGAACTCTTCCACAATACCACAAAAGGGTTACGTGTGAATGCACTTGCTGCCATGAAAGGCACAATATTTGGCTGCACTGATGCCTGTGCCAGATTTATATCATTTTAATTTTTTGAACAGCAGGGTCCAACCCTGCACTCTTCCACAATACCACAGAGGGGTTACTGTATGATGATACTTGCTGGCCTGGCATTAAAGGCACAATATCTGGGTGCACTGACACCCATTACCAGATCAAAAACTTTTCAATATAGGACCGCAAGGTCCACCCCTGCACTCTTCCACAATACCACAGAGGGGTTACTGTATGATAGTACTTGCAGGCCTGGCACCAAAAGCACAATATTTGGGTGCACTGACACCTGTATCAGATTCATATCCTCAGGGGTTACGGTGTGACGGCACTGTTGGATGCTAAAGGACCAATTTTGAAGCACCTATTGTTATTTTCATCCAAAGCCTGCATAAGTTTCACAATAATTTAGCCAAAAAAATCAGTAAACTTTTTCTGCGTGTACGAAAATGTCTCCTCTTTTCATACAGACTGCCGCCCCAAGCAGTTGTTTATGGATAGATTAAAGGAAAAGCATTTACCGTCATTTGAAACGTCATTTTTTGTTTTCAAGTGTTTCTATACATCCTAGAAATCCACCACTTCACGGGCAGGTTATGGGGACCTCCTAGGCACGATATTTGAAGGAATTTTTCGTTTTTATCTTTAACCCTTTATTTCATGGAAAACTCACTGTCCCTTTTAAAAAGTTTTTTACTTTTTGACCTTGTTTCCTGTCCCCCAGGGCACTACCTGGACCCCCATACACCTTTTATGGCAAATATCTAGCATATATGCCATCTTGGAGGGCACTCTAAAAACCGAATTTTCAGCCCCATTGACTTGCATAGAGTTCGGTTTCGGGCCCGAACCGAACTCGGGGGGTGTTCGGCTCATCCCTACTTTTAACTAACAATGTTCGGCTTTGAGGACACTTTATGTTCTGGGACTATCCTGTTGACATCTATGGCCCCTTTGTTTGGCTTTGACTCTTTTGAAGACTTTCCCCGGCTGGGGCCGCTTATTTGTATACCTGTCACATTTTTTGTAAGCCTGCCTGCCATATGTCCCTCTGTGGTTTTTTTTTTTCCTTTGGCTACTTCGGGATGACTCGGGACACAGCTGAGGCCTGGTGTCTGGCTTGTCCCCTAGGGTGCCCGGGCCTGGTGCCAATTTCCCCCCATGGTTTTCTCCTGCGGTCTTCTGGCCGCATGGGACTTTACCAGGGTCGCTACAATCCTGGCCTTTGTCACTCTCTCCTACCCCCCCCATATATTTTGACTTCCCTGTGCTATTTTATTTTGATTCTTTAATGTTTCCAGATGTCTAGCTTTTCCTATACGATGACATGCTATGGTCTTACATGACCATTTTTGATGACTCATTGCTCCATTATGTTTTGGCCCTATGAGGCCATTTCCCTTTTCTGTTTTTGGGACCCCCAATTTGGGGATGATTTCGCTGACCTCTGTCTGTACCATTCAACGTATTGTTTGTTTTTCCCTGCTGAGTATGTTATCTGGCCCTGCGAGGCCCACTCTGCAGGTCAGTCTGTGACCCTTTTCTCGTAAAATAATAAATCTTAAATATAAAGTATACCAAGAGGGGCCCCTAATAAAACACCCACACACCCTGATTACCTGGATGTGCCCCTAAAAAGACACCCACAACTGAATACCTGGAGGGGACCTAAAAAGAGACTCATACACCCTGGTTACCTGGATGGGCCCTAAAAAGACACCCACATACCCTGATTATCTGGTGGGGGCCCTAAAAAGACACACACACATGTGAGCTGAGGCAAATATATCCATGTGAGCTGAGGGCAAATATATCCATGTGAGCTGAGGGCAAATATATCCATGTGAGCTGAGGGCAATATATATATATATCCATGTGAGCTGAGGGCAATATATATATATATATCCATGTGAGCTGAGGGCAATATATATATATCCATGTGAGCTGAGGGCAATATATATATATCCATGTGAGCTGAGGGCAATATATATATATCCATGTGAGCTGAGGGCAATATATATATCCATGTGAGCTGAGGGCAATATATATATATCCATGTGAGCTGAGGGCAATATATATATATCCATGTGAGCTGAGGGCAAATATATCCATGTGAGCTGAGGGCAATATATATATATATATCCATGTGAGCTGAGGGCAATATATATATATATATCCATGTGAGCTGAGGGCAATATATATATCCATGTGAGCTGAGGGCAATATATATATATCCATGTGAGCTGAGGGCAATATATATATATATATCCATGTGAGCTGAGGGCAATATATATATATCCGTGAGCTGGGGGGCAATATATATATCCATGTGAGCTGGGGGGAAATATATATATCCATGTGAGCTGGGGGGAAATATACAGTATATATCCATGTGAGCTGGGGGGAAATATACAGTATATATCCATGTGAGCTGGGGCAATATATATATATATATCCATGTGAGCTGGGGGGCAATATATATATATATATACATGTGAGCTGGGGGGCAATATACAGTATATATCCATGTGAGCTGGGGGTCAAACTGGGTGCGATAAACAGCCATATCCTCTGCAACAATAGGCTGCCCTCTGGGCAGGCTTTATACCTAGTGCTGAATAAAAGCAAAGAAGTCACAGTACTAATACTAGCCAGAACTCATTTGTTCAGTGAAAATAAATTGAAAGCTGACAAACAGGTGTTGGCATCATATTGTAACAGGGTTACTGTGACCAACAAGGAAACACCCTGTGCTGTTTACTCAGAAATGCCAGGGGGTCCTATGCCAACGGGGTACTCTAATGCCCGGGGGTTTGGGTTTTTTATTTCCGTTTTTTTATTTCTTTAGTTTCTCTCTGCTGGATCGTCTGTCTCTCTCAGGCAGACCCCCCCCCCCCAGCCGGCAATCAGCATTATGGGAGGGGAGGTGGGCCGTTTGCTGGCACCTGGGAGATCAAACCCTGCAGGACATACCATGCCGTCCCGTGGCATTAAAGCCCACGCGATGCAGGACCGTATGGTGTGTCCTCCGTCGCAAACGGGTTAACCATTAAACCCAGATGACCCCACCCTATTTCTATTGTTCTATAGCACATGGCACCCTACCGCTCTTCATGACTCAGGACGGAAAGACTAGCATGCAAACAGCTAATCAAATTTAGGGCTACAACTAATGTTTATTTTTATAATCTATTAGGTGGCTGGTTTTTTTTTATTTATTTTTTATTTATTTTTTTTCAATTCATCGGATTAAAGAAAAATACAGTTTGTTTCCTTAACAGGAACATTATAAAAAAAAATCAACCCCTGCCTCACCCCTCTTTTTTTTGTAAGAAATTTGCGTAGTGTGCATAATGTTCGTACGCAAATTGCATACTTTTCGCACACAATGTACACAAGCACCTGGTCACAGTGCTGGATTGATGCTGCGTATCCAGCTTAAGCTCATGTCTGCTTTCTGCAAGTCTGCATATGGAGCAGTTCTCTCTGCAATGGCACAAGCAAGACCTGAGCGGGCATCCAGCGTAGAGCAGGCCCCTAGTGCTGTTCCTCGTTCTCAGGACCCTCACAAACCTCCCTTACGGTCAAACTAGAACTGTTTTAATCAGGACACACACATATACATTTATACGGTCACACATGGGTCGTTTACATATACAAATCCCCCCCCTAGAAACTGTTGGTAGACCTAATTAGACTGAAACAGATAATTGGACATACATTTTGTCAGGCTCCTGAACCAGGCCTGGGCAGCCCCCTTCAAGTCTTGTTTTATTTCTGTGTGGTTTATGTTCAGTGCTGTGATCCAGAATCCAAACAGTTAAAAACACCAGAACAGATTATCATTAATTAAAAACATAAGGGAACATATTATCATATTTGGAAGTGCCCCTCCTTGGTAGATTGGAAAGAGGTGGCGGTCTTGGGCTCCAGAGTTCTGGGCGTTGAGGTGGAACTTCTTCCTGAAATATTGGTCCTACAATTTTTCCCTACTACTTTTTCCCACTTTCAGAAACGGATGCTAGCGCATATTCTAACGATTTCATCCCTCCTAGCAGCCAGGTGGAAATCCGCGTTTACCACTGATCTCCCTAGTTACTGATCGACTCAAAGACTTCCATCTATTAGATGGTATGTCCCATACAGTTAATGGGACCCTCCCATCCGCTAGGAACTTCTCATATCTTTGGGAAGCTTATCTTATTTGTTTTTTGCAATCAAGTAATTTTTATTAAGGTAAAGATATACAGAAATAGGACAATAATAAGATACAGTAATACATCAAACGTGAAGGTTAAAATGATCGCCGTCTGGGTACCATTGTAAATGACAAGTATCGTGTCCAGAGAAACCAAATCTATTCTACTGGAATAATTGTGAGTTGTACTGTGCGAAGTACTCAGAACTGCGGGGGGCAGAGAAGGAATTTCTTGAAAGAAGAGTAGTAAAGTGAGACAGAAAAGAGAGGTAAAGTAGGGAGTTAAAAAAAAATTAAAGGAGGGGGGGGTCATGGGGAGGGGAAGCAAACATAAAATAAGCAAAAGGAGTGTATCTCAGGTGCTACATTCAGTAAGAGGAGAGAGCTCTGGGAGCAGGGATCTCATCAGCGTGCCATCCTCTCAATCTGACGCCAGCGTCCGCAGGCCGAAGAGGACATGAATGCGTTCCAGTGGAACCAAGTGGTGTTATGTAACTCTGTCCATCCACCTATGGGTAAGGTCGCCGTTTCGATAGACCTAATGGTTTCAACTTTCGTTATCAGGTCACGAGTCGAGGGCACTATAGATGAATTCCAATGAAACCGGATGAGTGCCCGTGCGGCCAGTAAAATCCGGATCAGTACAGATTTCTTCAGTGATTTAATAGACAAGGCCATCTGCCCTAGCAAAAAATATCAGGTGTGAAGTCCAGTTCGATCTCAGTGGTATGTTTAATAAAAGAACTGGGTGGAGTGCCAGAAAGGTTCGAGAAGGGACCAGGGAACTTTCCTACATCTTTGGTGGAACTGTTCCCGAAGGCATCGCCAACACTCTGTAGAATGAGTTGGGCTAAAGCGGGCTATCCAACTGGGAGTAGTATACCATAAGGACGCAATCTTGAATGATGTTTCCTTTAGTCAGAGTAGTGCCGTGGTGAATTAAAGTAAAAGTCTTTGTCCAGTGCGCATTGGGAATCGTAGTTCCTAGCATAGCATCCCAGCGTCCCACGAACGAGGGTAGATCTGAGTCAGAAGACCATGGCAAAACACATAAAGGGCTGGATGCAAGACCAGCTTCCAAGTCAAGCCATTTCTTAGCTGGGGATGGGACCATCCAATCCAATATTCTGGTAATGTGTGGCATGGTAATATAACCGAATATCTGGTAAGGCAAGTCCGCCCTGTACAGTAGGTCTGCAGAACGTGGAGAATTTCAGACGGGGCCAAGTGCCCGCCCATACGAAGGAGAGAAAACATTGGAGTGCTTGTAAAATTCCGTTCGAAATGGAGAATGGGATTGTTTGCATTAGGTAAAGTATGCGAGGTAAAATATTCATTTTTAACACCCTGACCCTGGCCAGCCAAGAGATGTGTTTGGTGGACCATGCTGAAGTATCGTGTCTGTCCGCCAGAAGGGGTTCAAAATTTAAGTTGGAAATACGCTATACATCCGCTGATAGCCAGATCCCAAGATATTTTAATTTGTCGGCACACCATTTAAACCGAAATTGTGTTTGAAGCTGCTGTGCCACTTCTCTTTGTATGGAAATTCCTAAAATCTCAGATTTCTCCTCATTGGCTAGTCCCGCGACCTCGCCATGACGCTGTAATTCTCGGCTTATTTTATTTCTAACATGTCTGGGTCGCATGGGTTGTGAAGTATAGTATTATAATGTAGTCTGCCTTTGACGTCTCTGTACTTGTTATTGGACATGTCTCATGTTTGTTTATAATGCAGCGACAAAAGCATGCTTTCTGCTAATGTTAATTTTTCTTTTCGGAGTAATTGACTCGGGATTACCTATGAGTCAGCGTCACATTTTGTTTTTTCTTGTTTAGTTGATTGAAAATCTTAAACTTTTAAGTTAAAAAAACAAACAAATAATAACACGAACGCACACTAGGTCATGTGACTTACCTGCAAATAAAGGTACCACACCCCCTCTGTTCCTTGCAACATCAATAGTAGTTGCATTCTGCTTCCAGCAAGAGCAAAGCTATGCTGTGGCTCCTGTGTTTCCAGAACCCCAAATCCTGCCAGTGTTACCAACCTTCCTTGTGTTTCCATACCCTCCAGTATTCTGTGTGTTCAAGGCCCTTTTGTCCTGGTTGGTCCTGCATCCCGTTCATCAAGTCCTCTACATGTCCTGTCTCTCTGCTTCAAAGTTATTTGCTTTTGCTGCCTCCTGCAGCAATTGACTATCTACCACAGACCCCTGTATTGGTGCATCACTGCATCCCAGGCAGTACCATGCCACCTCTGTACCACCCTGGTACAATCCCTGACACATTTGCTGCTTGGGATGTGAAACCTATTTAGATTAGGTAGACTGTTAAATTAAACATTGCGTAACATTTCTAATGAGTCCAGACAATGGGAATCGTGACAAACAGATTACAGACAGCAGATTTACAACCTATCCATATATAAACAGATAACAACACATTCCTGAGACCGGGTAGACTGGGAATCTAATACTCTCAACAGATAAAAGAAACACATGGACCAGACAATGGACAGATAGACGATAGCATTCTTGCATGATCCAGATTACACAAACCTAATTACATTATAAAAACACCATTTTGTTCTGAGTTGTCCTAGCACCCAAATTCTGTCTCCAACCATTTTAAACACTTATATTTTCCAGGGGGAAACAGTCACTTTCTGGGAGGAAATTGTACATTTAACCCAGCCAGGCTGATATGGAAAAGTAGCCGATATATAGTTCCAGACGTGCAGCTGCAAAAGCCACGTTCGCCTGGTTCAGAGGAACCAGCCACCGCGGATATACTTAACGCTTTGTGCCATGTGTCTGATAGTTGTGGGAGACAGCAAACAGCCCCTAAATCTCCTGTTTAACTGCTGGGTCGCAATCTGTAGGCAGGAGGCAAGCGCACAGCCCCCTCCAAGTAGCATAGTAACAGGGTGTTCTAACTCCCTATTTATGGGTGTTGCTCTCATGCTGCTATGCTCTTTCATTTGAGTCTTATGCTGAGTATTTCTTTGCTGGTCCTGCTGCTGTCCTTGACTTGCCTTTGTCTTGCCCTGCTTGTCCTTACCCTTTGGTTCATTATTTGGTTTCATGTTTCCCTTGCCTCGTATTTGTTATATTTACCTTTTGACTTGCCCTCTGGTTTATTATTTATTTGGTTCCCTGTTGCCCTTACCTTTGAATTTATCTGTTTATTCTGTCCTTGCTTTAGCCCTCCTAGCAGGGGCCTAAATACTTACTCACAAGAACAGTATTATGCTATGGTCATCTCATTTTATCCTTTACAGACTTCAATTCTCTTTTTTGCTGTTTCATCGTGCCTAAGGAGGAGGCCGCTGTAGAAGTCTGAGGATACGTATTGCATATATATATAATTTCTATTTAAAAAAAAAAATTAAATTTGGGAGCACAAATTTGATACATTGCCTGCAGACTGGGTGTGGCCTGCAAATGTATGAACAAACACTGCTTGTTCTGAATTCTAAGAAGTGTTCATTTCTACTATATGATCCTCTGATATGCTGTTTAACCCCTTAAGGACTCTGTAAAGCCAATCCTTGATGTAGATGTTACGTCATTTGTCGTCAAGGGCTTAATAAAATCTTTATCACACTCCTTAGATTTAAATGAAATATTCCAGTACCCTTTGGAAGTGGTGCATGGCTGCCTGGTGGTGAAACGACCCTTTACAGACGTTCAAGGAGCCCACGCAACTCAGCCCGGAAAGCAGTACTTAGAGAGATTTTTCACCAGGAACCTGCACAACTTGGCACGGAAAGGCAGCACTTAGAGATTTTCCACCAGGGAGCCTACGCAACTCAGCCCGACAGAAAGCAGCCTTTCTGGGTGTTGGTTATGTATGAAAGAGGCACTGGAGTCTTGTGAATCTGCAGTAGAGAACTTTACTTTGTGCATATAGCAATAAAACAACTTATAACAGATTAGTCACTGGATATATATCAGGATGCTTCATCATCACACAGCTAGAAAGGAAGAAGGAAGTGAAGCAGAGACAATAGAGACTTATTTCCTGTGAACATATACCAACGAGTTTAGAACACATTTAACCTGTACTAACAGCGCCACCTGCAGTCCATAGTATAATATATGCTGTTGTATCTCCAACACCCCTTCTCAACAGCATGTGCATAATCATACAACATTCAGCTTCTTTTGAAGAAAAATAACGTTCCTTTGGCAACGGTTTGGTGAGTGCATCTGCAGTCATCTCTTCTGATGGGCAATACTGAATATCGATAAGTCCTTGCTCTTGTGTGTCCCTGAGCAGATGATATTTTACGTCTATGTGCTTGGTTCTAGGGTTGATCCTTTCTGATTGTGTCAACTTTATACATCCCTGGTTGTCTTCAAAGATGGGTATCGGTTTAGACATATCCAGTCCCATGTCTAATAGAAGTTGACGAATCCAAATTGCTTCTTGACATGCATGTGCTGCTGCTATGTATTCTGCTTCAGTTGAAGAGAGTGCAACAGTCGCTTGTTTTCGACTAGACCAGCTGATGGTTCCTTCTCCGTACTGGAAGATGTAACCAGTAGTAGATTTGCGGTCTGTGATATCTCCGGCCCAGTCAGCATCTACATATCCAATTAAGTTTGCATTGGGTGTTGCTGGCAGTCGCAGTTTCATATGAATTGTTCCTTTTAGATACTGTATCACCCTTTTTACGGCATTCCAATCACGTTGACAGGGTGTTGAAACTTTTCTACAGAGTATACTCAATGCTGCGGCAATGTCTGGTCTTGTCACAGTTGCAATGTATAACAATTTTCCAATTGCTTTGCGGTACTTCTCATTGTTAGGTAACAAGTTTTCCATTCCATTGTCTTTCTGATAAGCTGGTTCCATAGGCGTTTTCACCTCTTTTGCATCTTGCATGTGAAACTCTGCTAGAATATCTGTAAATTTTCTGACTTTGGTGAAGAAGATAACTTCCGTCTTCTTCTTTCTCGATTTGGATTCCTAAATAGTGAGCAATGTCCCAAGCTCTTTAATCTCAAAGTTTTGTTTCAATGTGCTAGTTATTTGATCATAATCCCCTTCTTGTTCAAAACAAATTATGATGTCATCAACATAAATTAGTAGGTAGATCCATTTGTTGTCTTGATTCTTTGAATACAGGCATGGATCAGCATTACTTCTTGAAAATCCTTCTGTTGTGAGTACTTCGTTCACTTTTTCATTCCACATTCTTGCTGCTTGTTTGAGACCATAGATGCTCTTTTGCAGTTTACACACAAGGTTCTGTCCTGTATTAAACCCTGGTGGCTGCTCCATGTAGAGTTCCTCTTGATATCTCCATATAGAAAAGCTGTTTTGACATCCAGGTGCTTCACTTGCATTTGTTTTTCAGCTGCAATGCTGAGGAATGTTCTAATGGTTGTGTGCTTTACCACTGGAGCAAATGTTTCATCATAATCTTCTCCATATTTCTGGGAATATCCCTTGGCGACTACTCTTGCCTTGTATCTGTGAATGTTTCCTTCTGCGTCGTACTTCACTTTAAAAATCCATTTACTTCCTATAGTTTTGTGACCGGAGGGATCTCTGTGAGAGTCCAGGTTTCATTTTTCTGAAGTGATTTTAGTTCTTCTTCAGCCGCCTTTCCTCCACTGATTGGCTTCCCCTTTTGGTAGTTTATCTATGTCTTCCCAAGATGTTGGTTCAAATGTCTCATGTGTCTTAACAGTGTATGACAGCTTGCGCGGTGGGATCCCTTTTGTTGTCCGAGTAGATCTTCTGATTTCTGGTTGTTCTGTCGGTTCTACTGGATTGTGAACAGTTAAGTCATCAATTGTGAGTTCCACTTCTTGGTCTGACTCCTGCACAGTTTCCTTTTGGTCAGCATCTCTTGCTATTTCAATCGGCACCTTTTCTTCGTGTTTTTCGGGAGTCATTATTTCTGATGTTTGGCTTTCATCAAAATAAACACTGCGGCTTACTGTGACCTTGTTGGTTTTTGGATTAAGGATTCTGTATCCCTTACTTTGTTCACTGTAGCCTATTAGAATGCCTTCTATGGCTCTGTTCTCCCACTTGGAGCGTTTTTCACTTGGAATGTAAACGTATGCTTTGCAACCAAACACTCTAATATGACCTATACTAGGTTTTGATCTGTTCCACATTTCATAAGGGGTCTTTCAATAGCTTTAGATGGTAGTCTGTTCTGTAGATATGTTGCAGTCATTATTGCTTCTCCCCAGTACTTGTTGTGTAGGTTGGCATCTGAAAGCATGCATCTGGCCATTTCTACAAGAGTGCGATTTTTTCTTTCAGCTACACCGTTTTGTTCTGGAGTGTACGGTACGGTTGTCTGGTGTATGATACCATGTTTCTTTAGATATGATTCCACTTCTTTACCCATATATTCCCCTCCATTGTCCGTGCGTATTATTCCGGGTTTCCTTTGAAATTTGTTGCTAGTCATCGCTACAAATTCTTGAAGTTTATCAGTTGTCTCACTTTTGTGTTTCATCAGATATGTCGTTGTGTACCTGGAATAGTCATCAATGAAGGTTATTAAATATTTGTTGCCGCTGGGTGTCGGGGTTTTCATTGGTCCACACACGTCACTGTGTATAAGTTCCATGGGTTTAGTGGTTTTTCTTTGACTGGCTTGTGGAAGTGGTGTACGTGTGGCCTTTGCTTTGATGCAACACGTGCACTTCATCAACTTTGGACAAGGTATCATTATCATGTCTTCTGATAATTCTCTCTTAGAAAGTTCCTTTATAGCTTCTGAGTTTCGATGCCCCAATCGTCTGTGCCATAGATGGATGCACTTGTCATGTGGATTATGAGTGACTGTTTTGACTTGAACACGTTCAGTGACGATTTTGTATAGGTGTTCATTCAACCTTCCTTTTGCAACGATTTCTTTTCTGTTTCGAATTGTGCATTCATTACCTCGGAATTGTACTGTAAGTCCATTGTTAGCAAGGTTTTTTACTGATAGGAGGCTTCCTTCTAGACTTGGAACATACAGAACGTTCTTTACAAGGATGCTTCGGTTACCTCCTGATGGTGTGATGCAGTCAGAAATCCTTGACCTTTACCTTCTGATGTAATACTTTTCCCATTTGCTAGGAAGACTTTGTCTTTTGTATTAAAATTAATTTCTGTGAAGAAGGTCTCATCACTGGTCATGTGACTTGTTGCTCCTGAGTCAATGTACCATCCATGCGGGGTAGTATTCTGAGTTACTTTAAAACTTGCACTCCACGCTGTGTCTTTGCTTTCCTGTGTGGCTGCTTTAGCTCTTTCTTTTGTGAATGTCTCTCTCCTTCGCTGTTCTGCTTTCCAGATTGAACAATTATATTTCAAATGACCTGTCCTTTTGCAGCGAAAACACACTCTGGTCTCTTTGTTTTGTTTTGTGTTTTCATTCACCTTTAGAGCTACTTCTGTTTTGTCATTCTCTTCACCACGTATATTTTCCTTCTTTCTGTTGTATTCATCAATTAATTTCCCTTTAGCATATTCCAGTGTTAGTTCTTCCTCTGGTCTGGTTTCTAGAGCGTTTATCAGGGCACTATATGATTCTGGAAGGCTGCATAATAGTAATGCCACTACATGATTGTCTTTTATTTCTTCTCCAATTGCACGTAATTGCTCCACAATTTCCAGCATAGCGTTCACATGTTCACACATTTCCTGGCCTTTTTCCAGCCTCATCTTATACAGTTTACGTAGCAGATATAGTTTACTGTTTAAGTTTGAACGCTCGTGCAGTTTCTGTAGCGCAGTCCACATACCTTTAGCTGTGTTTTCTTTTCTTATATGGATTAGTTGATCATCCTCCACTAACAGGCTTATAACTGCTTTTGCTTGCCTGTTTCTTTTGTCCCATTCTTCTGGGTTGTCAGTGGGTCTGATTGTATCCAGCACCTGCCACAGATCATCTTTGGATAACAGCATTTCCAGCTTAAACTTCCACAGCTGATAATTGGTATTGTTTAGCTTTGCTATTGCATATTTCACATCTGAGCCACTTGCCATCTTTCAGTATATTGGATGCAGCTCCTTTCCTCACACACAGCAGGTATTTGGATGATAGCTGCAGCACTTACTGATTTGTAGTTTCGTTTTCAGTGTCTGGGCCCATAACCTGTTGGTTATGTATGAAAGAGGCACTGGAGTCTTGTGAATCTGCAGTAGAGAACTTTACTTTGTGCATATAGCAATAAAACAACTTATAACAGATTAGTCACTGGATATATATCAGGATGCTTCATCATCACACAGCTAGAAAGGAAGAAGGAAGTGAAGCAGAGACAATAGAGACTTATTTCCTGTGAACATATACCAACGAGTTTAGAACACATTTAACCTGTACTAACAGCGCCACCTGCAGTCCATAGTATAATATATGCTGTTGTATCTCCAACACTGGGGAGCCACCGCACCTAGGCCTGGCCCAGCAGATCATTCCTATCAGTGCCCTGACGTGGTCATCACTTCCCTCAGCACTGTATGTTATTTTGGCTTGATTTGTGTACCGATTTGGCATTCTCGGGCAAACCCGATCTGTGTACAAATTTGGTATTCCCTGCTAAGCCCAATCTGTGTACGGACTTGGCATTCCCTGGTACACACGATCTGTGTCCCGACTTAGCATTCTATGGTAAACCCGCTCTGTGTTCTGACCTGGCATTCCCTGACTATCCTATGTCATATCACGACTTGGCAGGTACTGGTGACATTAGGCATGAAGGGTGTTTTCTTCACCAGGGAAAGAATTCTTCGGTCATCCACCAGTTGTTTTCTGTGGTCTCCTGGGTCTTTTGGTGTTGCAGAGCTCACCGGTGCGTTCCTTCTTTTTGAGAATGTTCCAAACAGTTGTTTTGGCCACGCCTAATGTTCTTGCTATCTCTCTGATGGGTTTGTTTTGTTTGTTCAGCCTAATGATGGCTTGCTTCACTGATAGTGACAGTTCTTTGGATCTCATCTTGAGAGTTGACAGCAACAGATTCCAAATGCAAATAGCACACTTAAAATGAACTCTGGGCCTTTTATCTGCACATTGTATTTTGGGTAATGCGGGAATATCACACACCTGGCCATGGAACAGCTGAGAAGCCAATTGTCCCATTACCTTTGGTCCCTTAACAAGTGGGAGGCACATCTGCAAACTGCTGTAAGTCCTACACTGTTCACCTGAGTTGGATGCACATACCCTCAAATTAAAGCCGACAGTCTGCAGTTAAAGCACATTGTGTTTGTTTCATTCCAACTCCATTGTGGGAGTGTATAGAGCCAAAGATATTAGAATTGTGTCAATGTCCCAATATTTCTGGACCTGACTTTACATTAGATCCTACCAGAAGGGCCAAGTGTGCTGGTAAAGCTCTCTTTCGTATCAAGCAGGTTAACCTGCCGGGTTTCTGACTATGCAATCAAATTCAAAATCTTGGCATCAGATGTAAGCTGAACTAATGAGGCATTGGACTTGGCCTTTACCAAGGGTTTATGCGAAAATATGTTATTCGAGATTGCTCCCATTACTTTGCCTGAGGGATTGGATGATCTTATTGATTACTGTATTGCGCTCGACGACCAGATTCATGAAAGAAGGCCTCCTAGGGAGAAACCTTGCAGACTTTTGCCCACTCTACCTTCTGGGGCTCCTGTTCTTGCACCTCCTGTTTCTATACCACCCAAAGTATATCACCCAGTTTGAGCCTATGCAACTAGGTAGGACTGGTATATCCAGGGAGGAAAACAAAATATAGGTTACAGGAGGGGTTGTGTCTATATTGTGCCGGCCAGCGGCATTTCAGAATGCAATGTCCCAAGCGACCAAATAAAGCCAGACTTCGGAAACCTACCGTGTCTAGGATCTCAAGAGAAACGGATCCTAGGCATGACGTCTGTGCCTCTCCTAACTAAGTAAAAAACAACAAGGGTTGTGGTACTAGTGTCGGTGGCTTAGGATAATACCAAGCTCGACACCATGGCCTTTATTGACTCTGGGGCTGCAGGAAATTTTCTTAATTCAGGGTTTGCAGCAACATATCTGGTACCTTTTTAGAGGTCAGTACTTGGACCCGTTCTCTTTAATATTTTTATTAGTGATATTGCAGAAGGTATTAATGGAAAAGTATGTCTTTTTGCTGATGACACAAAGATTTGCAACAGGGTTGACGTTCATGGAGGGATCAGCCAAATGACAAATGATTTAGGTAAACTAAAAAAATGGTCGGAGCTGTGGCAATTGAGTTTTAATGTGGATAAGTGCAAGATAATGCACCTGGGATGTAAAAACCCAAGGGCTGAATATAGAATATTTGATACAGTCCTAACCTCAACATCTGAGGAAAGGGATTTAGGGATTTAGGGGTTATTATTTCAGAGGATCTAAGGGTAAGTAGTCAATGTAATAGAGCAGCAGGAAATGCTAGCAGAATGCTTGGTTGTGTAGGGAGAGGTATTAGCAGTAGGAAAAGGGAAGTGCTCATGCCACTGTACAGAGCACTGGTGAGACCTCACTTGGAGTACTGTGTGCAGTACTGGAGACCGTATCTCCAGAAGGATATAGACATCTTAGAGAGAGTTCAGAGAAGGGCTACTAAGATGGTGTACGGCTTGAAGGAGAAAAGTTACCAGGAAAGGCTTAATGATCTTAACATGTACAGCTTGGAAAAAAGACGAGACAGAGGAGATATGATAGAAACATTTAAATACGTAAAGGGAATCCACAAGGTAGAGGAAGGGAGTATATTTAAAAGGAAACAAAGTAGCAAAACAAGAGGACATAGTCTTAGATTAGAGGGGCAAAGGTTTAAAAGTAACATCAGAAAGCATTATTTTACTGAGAGGGTGGTGGATACATGGAACAGCCTTCCAGTTGAAGTGGTAGAGGCCAAAACAGTGATTGAATTTAAGCAGGCATGGGATAGGCATAAGGCTATCCTAAACAAAAGAGAAATCCAGGTAAAGTATCCATGTAATTGGGCAGACTAGATGGGCCGAAAGGTTCTCATCTGCCGACATTTTTCTATGTTTCTAATGGAGAGGGAGACTCTTTTGTGGAATCAATAGATGGCAGAAGCCTGACTCATCCTCGTATTACTCATGAAACTATACCGGTCTTAATGTATACTGGAACTCTTGCACGGGGAGATCATTCAGTTTCAGATTATTGAGTTCCCCCACGTCCCCAGTGGTTCTCGGGTTTTCATTGACTGGTACAACACAATCCTGTATTAGATTGGGCCCAAGGAGACATAGGGTCTTGGAGCCCACAGTGCTGGTTTCAGTGTCTGGGAATGAGTAGTACCATAGGTAGCTTGAACGTGGCTACCGCTCCTCCCCTTTCTACTGAACTTCCTGAATACTATAGAGATCTAATGGAGGTCTTTAAGATAAAATCTGAAATCGTGCCACCTCATTGCCCTTATGATTGTCCCATTGACCTCCTCCCCGAATCCCCGGTACCATGCCTTCTAAGGGTCCCGCATACCCTCTGACCCAGAAAGAAAATTACATCATGGAGAAGTACATACATGAAAATCTGGCTTGTCAGTTTATTCGATGCCCATCATCCCCTGCTGGGCCTGGAATTTTTTTTTATGTCTAAGAAAAAGGGGGATTTATGCCCCTGCATTGATTATGGGGGCTCAACAGAATAACCATAAGGAAAGGAATGCCTATCCCATTCCCCTGATATCTGAGCTCTTTGATAGACTGAGGGGTGCCAAGGACGTCACTAGAAAGGAGGAAAGAGATGAGAGAAAAGAGAACATCTTTTCAGGCTAATAATTTAAGGTTATGGAACAAAAGTGTCCCCCCCAGTACTCCACCGATCGACACATTTATACAATTCGTTAAACAGGATGTTGATCAACTTCTGAGTAGGTATGAGCCGAACACCCCCGTGTTTGGTTCGCATTCGAACTCGAACAATTTCAAAAGTTCGAGTTCGAACACGAACCAAACTCAATGCAAGTCAATGGGACTCAAAAGTTCGATTTTTAGAGTGCTCTGCAAGAGGGCATATATGCAAGATATTTGCCATAAAAGGTGTATGGGGGTCCGGGTAGTGCCCTGGGGGACAGGAACCAAGGAAAAAATAGTTTTAAAAAAAAAATTTTTAAAGGAACAGTGAGTTTTCCATGAAATAAGGGTTAAAAATAAAAACAAAAAATTCCTTCAAATATCGTGCCTAGGAGGTCCCCATAAACTGCCCGTGAAGTGGCGGATTTCTAGGATGTATAAAAACACTTGAAAACAAAAAAATGGTGGCAGCAAGTGCCTTCACACCGTAGCCCTTTTTCTGGTATTGTGGAAGAGTGCAGTGGTGGAGATTTTGTGAATGCAGAAGAGATCCCCGATCTATTCCATTACGTCAGCATCAGGGAATTGATAGCTGCTGATCCAGGACTGATTCATTTTTATAAATGTCAGCCGGTCTACAGAGTCGGTGGACAGACGCACTCTTTTGTCTGTGACAAAACCTCCAGCGGCACTGAACGTCCTTTCAGAGTGAGACCCCCTCATGGGTGGCAGTGAAAACGCACAGATTACAAACAATCACATATCTTCTAGAACTGAGACCCCCAAAATAGTTGGTGGCAGTGAGAACACAAAGTATTAGAACAATTCCCAGATATTTTGTACAAATGAGACCCTCCCAATAGCTGCTGGCAGACTGGCAGTGAGAACACACACTAACAATCTCCTCTCAAAAAACACGTGTTGAAGGCTTTGTGAAGCCATATATAGTGTGCTGCGGGACTTAGCTCTGTGAGCCCATGATTGGGCAAAATTTGCCCATAGTCTTGCACCCAGTGGCGTCACTAGGGTTGGTGTCACCCGGTGTGGTAACTTATGGTGTCACCCCCCCCCCGAGTTTTACGGATTTTTTTAACTATTCTTACTCCTAAATCAGTACTCCCATATAACACTGAATGCTCATACACACAGTGCACATTACTGTGAGGTTTATTGCTGTGGAGCTCTCTCATATGCTCACACAAATTTTAGCCAACTGCCAGCAAGTACGGTGCCTGTTCGAAGGCAGTGAAAGCACACATGGATATATATTGCCCCCAGCAGCTCTGGATATATTGCCCCCAGCAGCTCACCCATGGATATATTGCCCCCAGCTCACCCATGGATATATATTGCCCCAGCTCACATATGGATATATTGCCCCAGACCAGCTCACACATGGATATTGCCCCAGCTCTCATGGATATGCCCCCAGCACAAATGGATACTGCCCCCAGCACAAATGGATACTGCCCCCAGCACAAATGGATACTGCCCCCAGCACAAATGGATACTTCCCCCAGCACCTCTCATGGATACTGCCCCCAGCACCTCTCATGGATACTGCCCCCAGCACCTCTCATGGATACTGCCCCAGCACCTCTCATGGATACTGCCCCAGCACCTCTCATGGATACTGCCCTAGCACCTCTCATGGATACTGCCCCCAGCACCTCTCATGGATACTGCCCCCAGCACCTCTCATGGATACTGCCCCAGCACCTCTCATGGATACTGCCCCCAGCACCTCTCATGGATACTGCCCCCAGCACCTCTCATGGATATTGTCCCCAGCTCATGGATATTGCCCCCAGCTCATGGATATTGCCCCCAGCTCATGGATATTGCCCCAGCTCCTCTCATGGATATTTTGCCCCAGCTCCTCTCATGGATATTTTGCCCCAGCTCCTCTCATGGATATAATGCCCCCAGCTCCTCTCATGGATATAATGCCCCCAGCTCCTCTCATGGATATAATGCCCCCAGCTCCTCTCATGTATATAATGCCCCCAGCTCCTCTCATGGATATAATGCCCCCAGCTCACCTCCTGCCGCCACGTGTTCTGCTCCCTCTGAGCATCCGGCGGCATGGAGCTTGGGCACTCGCCTGGGGGAGCCACATGATCAGCCGCGATCTCGCGAGAACTCGGCTGGTGACGTGTTTCCCCCAGGCGGGCGCCCAAGCTCCATAGCTTCGGAAGCTCGTAGGGAGCGAACACTGTGTCGCAGGGTGAGACACCCGCCCTTAGGGTGACAGTCTCACCCTAAGGGCGGGTGTCACCTGGTGCGGGCTGCACCCCACGTTGCGACGCCAGTGCTTGCACCTGTCTTGCACCTAAACTGTGGTCAGGTGCAGGCTGTAGCCAATTACAAGCTTCAGGCCAGTGGAAAAGTGCATTGTGGTGCATTGTAGGCGAACATGCTGCGAACACGCGGAAATGTTCGAAGTTCGCGAACATACGAACTGGCGATGTTCGAATCGAACTCCGAACACATCGAACCGAACAGCTCATCCCTACTTCTGAGCACATTCAGGGATGGAAAAAATCTAAATTACTAAGGAGGAACGTAAAATACTTGAGTCTAGGACAGGGATCAGCAACCTTGGCTCTACAGATGTTTTGGAACTACATTTCCCATGATGCTTAGCTACTCATTAGATTGGCTAAGCTTCATGGGAAATGTAGTTCCAAAACCTCTGTAGAGCCAAGGTTGCTGACCCCTGGTCTAGGAGATAACAAAAATTTAATCTGTAAACCTGCGAATAAAGGAGGGGCTCTGATAGTATTAAATTAAAAGGATTACATCAAGGAAGTAAATAGGCAATTGAGAGATCTTGATACCTACAATCAGAGTAATTTTGGAGCAGTAAGAAATGTAGAGAAAGAGATTGAGAAAATCATTTTGGAAGGACTAGAAGTGGGAATTATTGATGAGGATTTATCTAAATACTTAAAGGAACGTGCCATTTTACCGTTTTTTTACATACTACCTAAAATTCAAAGGTTTGGAGAACCCTCCGGGAAAGCCAATAGTGGCCAGCACTGATTAAGTGCTACAGCCACTGTCGGTCTTCCTAGATCAAGTTCTCCAACCACTATTGCCTCACACTAGATCATTTATTTGGGATAGCAAAGATGACTTAGAACGTTTGGCTGGTTTATCTCCAGTGGGACCAGTAATTCTCTTCACATGGGATGTTACTAGTTTATATACATTGATCCCGAATAGTGAGGGTTTATAAGCCATACATGAAGCCCTGTCGAGACACTGTATATCCACAAAAGAGTTTATACTCAAGTTGGTGAAATTGGTTCTGCATAACAATTTTTTCCTATTTGAAGATACTGTTTATAAACAAGTGAGAGGGATGACCATGGGGTCTAATATGGCCCCGGTTTATGCTAACCTATACATGGATGCGTTTGAGATCCACCATATCTACACACATCGTATGTTTAGTGAGTTTGTCCACATATGGTGGAGGTTTATCGACGATGTGTTTGGTATATGGACTGGTGGTGAGGAGGACTTGGAGATTTTTGTTGAAGCGCTCAATCAAGTAAATCTCCAGATAAAATTTATCATGACACAGAACCGGACAGAGATTAATTTCTTAGACTAAACTATTAGGGTAAAGGAGGATCATCTAGAGAGTGATCTATATGTAAAATCCACAGATGGAGGGTATTTCTAACATTTCAGTAGTTTCCATCCTAGTAATACACTGAGGTCTCTGCCTCGCAGCCAATTCACAAGACTGGTGAGAAATGTCTCAGTGTAATGCCCCGAGACGCCAGCGCCGTAAAAAGCCTAAATCTAGCGCCGCCTCGTAGTACTAAGACTCTCAGTCTTCTCAGGACTCTCCTCTGCAACACTCAGGTGTTGCCTAATTCATCTGATGCTCCCTGCATAAAGCCAAACCGCACCCAAGTAACTTTGCTTCTGCATTGTCTTGGTGAATGCCAAGCTGACAGGGAGCTACCTCCTGTTCCTGTACCTGCCTAGATCCTTATCTGTTTTGTCCCCTCCAGTATTT
This sequence comes from Leptobrachium leishanense, assembly GCA_009667805.1. Classification (NCBI taxonomy): domain Eukaryota; kingdom Metazoa; phylum Chordata; class Amphibia; order Anura; family Megophryidae; genus Leptobrachium; species Leptobrachium leishanense. The sequence continues at coordinate 217,626,930 of CM019066.1, read as the reverse complement.
TCCTTCCTCTGTACCTGAACCCCACAGTATCCTTGGAACCCGCTGCCCTGCATCTCGCAGAATCCTTAGCCCGCTGCCGAATCCTCAGAACCTGCCTGCCCTGCATCCTACAGACTCTCCAGGTGTCACTGCCCTTCACGTCGCAGACCTTCCAGCTATCGTTGCCCTGCACATCGCAGACTCTCCAGGCGTCGCTGTCCTGCACGTCGCAGACTCTCCAGGCGTCGCTGTCCTGCACGTCGCAGACTCTCCAGGCGTCGCTGTCCTGCACGTCGCAGACTCTCCAGGCGTCGCTGTCCTGCACGTCGCAGACTCTCCAGGCGTCGCTGTCCTGCACGTCGCAGACTCTCCAGCGTCGCTGTCCTGCACGTCGCAGACTCTCCAGGCGTCGCTGTCCTGCACGTTGCAGACTCTCCAGGCGTCGCTGTCCTGCACGTCGCAGACTCTCCAGGCGTCGCTGTCCTGCACGTCGCAGACTCTCCAGGCGTCGCTGCCCTGCACGTCGCAGACTCTCTAGGTGTCGCTGCCCTCAACCCGCTGCCCTGTATCCCGCAAAATCCTCAGCCCGCTGCCGAACCCTCGGAACCTGCTGCCCTGCATTTCCAGAACCCTTACAAACCAAAGAACCCCTACAGACCCAAGACCCTTTACAGACCCAGGACCCTCTGCCTACCAAGACTCTTCTGCTTTTGTTTTCTATTTTTCTAACGATCTCCTTAGCCTTCATTCTTATATTGTCTCCTTTTATAGTTTAGAGTAGTTTAATACTATCCTTCTGTTTACTCTTTTCTCATCTTGCTTTCAGTTAATCTTGTTACTGTTTTGTTTTATATATACAGTGTCTTCCCTTCCTCGTCTTATCCAGCTCCTTGATATATATTTGTTTATTGCCTTTTGTGTTACTCCTAAATAAACCCTCTTGTAAATGTTTATCTGAATCTGTTTCCTCACTGCATATTGGGTTCAATCCTACCACCCCAGAACCAGCACCTGACACTCAGATCTCATTGTCCGTGAAGATAGATTGGAGGAAATGACTAGGAATTTATTAGACAGGGGTTACCCTAAAAAATTGTTGGCTGATGAGTGTATACGGGCCAAGTCTTTGAATCGTCTGGCTACCATCTCACTTAGGGAAACCAAAAAACGAAGTAAGGATCGTATTCCTTTCGTTACTAAATACAGTCAGGTGAGTAGGGCTGTTAATCGTATCCTGCGCACACATTGGCGTATTCTACAGAAAGCATATGGCGATGTTCCAGCATTACAGATGACTCCGATGTGTGCATTCAAAAGGAACAGGAATCTTCAGGATGCTTTAGTAAGAGCGGATATTGGTTCTGCTAAAGTGAATTCGCAGACCAATTTGGGGCAATGTAGGTGGGGGACTTTCCCTTGCCTCCATTGCTCGTCCTGTAATGCAGTAATTAAGGGAGATACACTAATACACCCGAGATCAGGGTGTAAGATCCCTATTCGATATTTCTATACTCGTGACTCGACATTTCTGATTTACGTTTTAAAATGTCCATGTGGTCTCCTCTATGTTGGTGAGACCACAATGAAAGTGAAGGAAGGGGTTAGTAAGCACAAGTCCACTATAAGAACGAGACGAGTAGAATTACCGGTAGCTGAACATTTTATTAATTGTTCACATACTATAGCACAACTGCGTTTCCAAGTAGTAGATCATGTACCAGTATTAAGAAGGGGGCGCGATAGGTTAAAATTACTTAAGCAAAAGGAAAAGAGATGGATCCATAGACTGGATACACTATGGCCCAACATATTGAATAGGGAATTTGATCTACATATTTGCTTTTGATTCCATTCAGCTTACAGATATGTAGAATAATGTCTTGGTTGGTTTTGACCTCTGTTCTTTCTTCTCCTTAGAGTGGCATCTTATGTCTTCTGATTGTATAGGAAATCTAGATGATGGGTGCCTGAGTTATTCATTGAATGATACATCTTTTATACTCTCACTGGAAAGTTTGAAGCATCAGAGATGTAAAAGATTCGAATCACTGTTAACATGCTTAATATAGATTGTATTGAATATTATATATATCATGTGTGAAAAACAATGCGTTTTGAAATTAGAGTTGAAGAATCTTCCCTCCACATTATGCATGTGGGGTTAAAGTGAAAAAAATGGGTTGGCTTGTTAGCTGATTGTGGGTACTCTTTCAATTAATCAAACAGAAATGATCATGTATAAAGAGGAGTGTTTTCTTTTAGAATGTATATATGATTAAGGCCACTAGGCCGAAACGTCATTAATTGTATCTTTTGGGGCTGCTTTCCCCTGAATTAAAATTTTTGCACTTTATACCGCTGTCCGCTTGAGGTCCTGTCGTTGTTTTCTATTTCCCTGTGAGGGGTGCCAAGGTCTATACTAAGCTTGACTTACGTGGTGCCTATAATCTTGTCCGTATAAAATAGGGTCACGAATGGAAGATGGCATTTAGCACAAGAGTACTGGCTGGGTGGAGTAGAGGTAATGTCACTGCTCTGCATGGAGAGAGTCTGTGGAGTCATGGGTTCGATCCCAGCGAGCAACCTCTCCAGTAAGTGTCCTTGGCAAGACACCTAACGGTACATACTCGCCACCCAGGACATACTTGAAAATGAGAGAAATCTCAATGTATCCTTCCTGGTAAAATCCTTTCTAAAAAAAAAATAAATTGGGCATTTGAGTAACTAGTAATGCCCTTTTATCCTCTATAATGCTCCAGCTGTGTTTCAAGACTTTATCAATGACACACTCAGGGATTTCCTACAGGATTTCTAGATTAGTAGTGAAGAGGGTCTCCCGTGGCGCAATAATAATTTGTGGTGGGTGTTACCATTCCGATATTGCACTATACAGTACATATTGTTTGGTTCCCTGAAGGTAGCTAGTTCTGCCGACCATTCAAGGATTGGAGGGGTAGATAGGGTTCTGTATACAGGGACCAACATCTCAGACCAAAGTGGTATCCGTGATTATATATATATATATATATATATATATATTCTATATCAGTATAGCAACCGCTCGGGGTCCTTGGTTCCAGCCAAACAACACTCTCCTCTAGGGAAGAAACAGCCGCAAACTTGAAGCTTGTGCAAATGGGAGTTCTTTTATTCCTTTATTCCAGCATAAAGAAGCAACACCACACTCGTCTTTTCTGAATAACCTGCAATAGTGATTCCAAAGAAAACCTAACTATACATCCAGCACTCCTAATAAACAAAAGAAAAAAACCACAGCATCTCTTTAGAAGTGTTACTGCTCCCCGCCCTGCTCTGAGCAGTCTGAACACTTCTGTCCAGCAGTCAGCAGCCTGGGACTTTACCTGTGGCTTAATTGGTTAATTGGCAACAAGTGTGTGAGAGGATAGAGGCCATGCAGGAGTCTGGGCCCTAAACACCTTCCCTCAATTACTCTCCCAGACATCGTGTTACCCAACCCATGCACTCTGTCACAATATACAGTGCTTTTTTTCTGGAAACATAGGTGGGGGTGCTCTCATGGCCAGGGAAAATCTGATTATTTTGTGTCCTAATAAATAATAGCTGTAGCTCACTTAAAGGAAGACACTATAGAAGAGAACCATATTTTTTAATACTGTGTTCCTTTAATTGAACTACGACTATTGTTACCCTATGGGGGTTATCCACTAAGTGCTTCTGCTGAAAGAAAAATCTGTATTCGGTGCAGTTACCTGTTTTTTTGTTTTTGTTTTTGCAATGCTGGCACTGAGTGAATAATCCCAGTGGCGGAAGTATCGCGGTCATAGTTGCGACCAGGCCCTGGCATTCCGCCACTGGAGGGGGGTCCAGCGCCGCCAGATTCCTGCAATCAGCGCTGGAATCTGGGAGCCATGCACTGGCCGTCCCTCTCCCTGCAAGCGGCCGCTGACATGCAGCTTGGCCGCTCACGTGGGATAGGAACCACCTGACCAGCGCACGAGATCCTCTCGCGAGACCTCTGCGCCGATCAGGTGGTTTCCGGCGAGCGGCCAAGATGCATGCTTCCAGCGGCCACTCGCCTCAGAAGAACAGAACGCCGGCAGAGCCTGCCCTGGGGCCAGCAGAGGTATACCCATGAGAGCTGGGGGCCATATATACCCATGAGAGCTGGGGGCCATATATACCCATGAGAGCTGGGGGCCATATATACTTATGAGAGCTGCCTGGGGGCCAGCAGAGGTGAGAGCTGGGGGCCGTATATACCCATGAGCTGGGGGCCGTATATACCCATGAGAGCTGGGGGCCGTATATACACCCATGAGAGCTGGGGGCCGTATATACACCCATGTGAGCTGGGGGCCGTATATACATCCATGTGAGCTGGGGGCCGTATATACATCCATGTGACCTGGGCCAATATATATATCCATGTGAGCTGGGGGGCAATATATATATCCATGTGAGCTGGGGGGCATCTTTTTTTCTTTTTATCTTTTTTTTATTTTGCAGGGGGGAAAAAGTAAAAATATACTTTTTTTTGGGGGGCCCTTCGTGGATTCTTGCACCGGGGCCCTCAGGTTTCTAGTTACGCCACTGGATAATCCCCTAGCATTTGTGAGCACCACAGCAATGAAACTCACACTTTTGCTGAGTATGTATGAGCTCCATAGCAATGACACTCACAGTAATGCGCAGTGTATGAGCTCCACAGCAATGAAACTCCACTATCCACCAAGTACTGTTTGAATAATATTGGGGGACTCCAATGAGAGGGTGTTAGACCTTGAGAAGACCCCCACATGGTGGTAACAGGCGAACATACCTGTGTTGCCAGAGATGATATTTTTAAATGCTGTTTTGAAGTGTATTTGGCAGGAGCAGCAGTTTCTTTCTTTGTTCTGAGGCCTGCCTGTCACTGAGTCCCTGCAGAGCAATGCAGCCAGGACTTAAATTTTCACCTTCCAGGGTGCACCTCACACTGTCTGGAACGGCTGGGGGTAGGGGGGCAGTGTAGATGACTTTGGGGACATCCTCCTCTTGACATCATCAGAGGGGGCCAGGCAGCAGCAAGGAGGAAGGGACCAAGAGGAAAGAGAGAGCGCAGGCTTCCGTTTCCAGCACCGCAGGGGGAGTCAGCTCTCTGACCTGGAAGATACAATGCAGCTCGCTGGGCACTGGCTGCATCTTAGAGAAGGAGCAGCAGGGACACAGCACCAGACAGATAGTTTAAAAATTTGATCCCTGTCAAGGCAAGTGACCAGGGATTCAAATTTTTGTTTGCACCCCCTCCTGGTCTTGCTCTTAGGCGGCCACCTGTACCTTCTTACAGTGCCAGCTCCTCTGATCACACCACTTGCCTGACAATCTCTGGCTCTGTGTCTGGGATCAGTATCTGCATGTGTGTATCCATGAAAAGTGCTGCCCTCAGTACTGTCCAGCACTGAAGGGGGTTAAACAGTTAAGCACGAACACAAACATACACCACACCCTCCTGTCTGTCTAATAAAAGAGTCACTCCCACCTATGCTCATTTACTTTGCATTAAAAGTCAATCCTCTATACTGTGCTGACCTATTCTGAGATCCTCCTGATACCATATACCAGACCCTGCTTTACCCACCGACCTTGCCTCCTTGCAGCCAGCCTATCGACCCACGGACCATCCAGACCACTCTCTCTCTCTCTATCCCCTTTGTACAGCGCTATGGACTGCTACCACTATCAGCCAGCCTACCCTAAGTTACAACCTGCATATTCCTGCCTAAAGGGCTCTAACTCCTCGAACTTGGATCCCACCACAGTGTATGCCAGGTGCCACCCTGACACTGGGACTTCTGGCAGATGTGTGTAAACCTGCTGCACCCCCCCCCCCTCCCCATGCTGTTCAAAGTTTCAGCGGCTGCAAAGAGGGGTGCAGCCTGTTTGCACACATCTGCCAGAGCTGGGGCACTGAAGAAACAAAGGGAAGATTTTATTTAACCAGTCCTCCCTTGTCACTTACTGGGAGGGGGTTATCAGCCCTTACATACACTCGAGACAATCGGAAACGTTCAGGAGCAACATGAGCTGCCGAACGCTTCCAACTCTCTGCCTGCCACTGCAGGAGGAGGGAGGAGCATCATGCTCTCTCCTGTTATTTCGGGCTGGTGGTGAGGTGCCGGTACTGAGTATTCCCTGAAAAAAAGCCATATATAACACACCAAGAAAGAGCACTCCATACCATTGACCACCTTTTTCCATAATTTTCTGTGAAAAAAAAGTGTCTGAGGTAACATGATGGGGATTAAGTTCACAAAGGTGTGATCATAATTTTTTTGTATTTGATGTCTTCGATGCACCCGCTTAGTTTTGAGGTTGAGTGCAACCTTTTCCTGTTTTGTATTTTATATATAGAGCGCTGACAACTCTCATTTGGTATGCACCCCTCCCTGTTCACAGGGGCTCCACCATGGCAGCCTATAAAGGCTTCAAGCTGCCGGGGAGCTCCAGGGTGAGTTGATCCTGTAAGTGCGGACTTGGTCAAGTTAGATAGGACCTGTCAAATATGGGGTACATTGGCGTCTGTGAGAGGCTTAAGCAAATTGTAATCATAACTTTGTGAACTGAATCCCCATCATTTTACCTCAGTCAGGTTTTTTGAGCATTTTTAAAACTGTCAGGGTTATTCAAAGAGATCCGAATGACTGCCGAAAGGGAACCGAACGCTGAAAACCTTTCTTGGCCATTCGGCTATCCAGAGAGCAGGCAATTCGCCAAGGCGAATTGCCTGCACATACGGTGCCTGTTCGAGGGCAGTGAAATCCCCATAGAGAAGCAACGCTTCGGCTATTCAGAGAACAAAAACCAGCAGTGAAAGGTTCCCGAAATGCCCTGTCATTCGGTGGTTTAATTCGGCAGGTTTATTCAGGCGAATCCCATAGGCTTCAATGTTAAAAATATTCCAGTTTTTTAATAAAATTTCTAATAAACCGTTCATTATAATATTCTGCAGTAAAGAGTCTCTTATTTATTTATTTATTTATTTATTTATTTTTAGGATATTTTAAGCATTTTCCGGGATTTTGTTTTTAAAAAATTCCAATTTTCTTTTAAAAAAATTTAACGTTACTTATTTTTTTCTGTAACAGCCCTTTTTATTATCATTCATTGGACCTCATATGTAAATTTCAGACATTTTCGCTCAGTAGTTTCCTTGCAAACAGCGTTTCACTTTTCAAACATGCTTTTCTATGGGTACTTTACTGCCGTCGAAACAGGCACCGTAATTGCTGGCAATTCGCCAATATTTGGCAAACTGCCTGTTCTGTGAATAGCTGAATGACCAGGAAATGGCACCATACGGGGATGTTCGGGGCCAGATTGACTGTTAGTGAATAACCCTGTCAGTCCGCAATTTGTCTTCCAAGACTGTTGCGAAACCAAATTAATCATAAACTGCAGGAGATCCAAGGAAATGAAATCAATAGGGAAACCATTGTTGCAACTCCGTATCGAAACTCATCCCAACCTCTTATTGTGGTAGCACTCTGTCCATGAGAGCAGTCCAACCAGTTCTTGTGCCAGAAGCTAGATTTTCTGTTGAAACTGCTGTTAATACAGTATTTACGCTAGCACTGTCTCCTGTACTTACTAGCTATGTCCCTAAGCTGTCTCTAGCTACCTCGACTCATGTAGCAGAACAAAGTAGAACTACGTGTTTCCACTCCTATTTCAAATAACTATAAAATGATAAAAGTAGTAAATATATAGTGGATGTATTTTTGTAAAATGCTTGTTTTGACATGGTGAATTGATTTTAGAGAATTTTTTTAAAAATGACTAGACTGTCACTTTACAAATTGGTATCAGAATGGACAGCCAACAAGAAATTCTGGGCCTTTGACTGCCTTTATAAAAATTACAGTAGATGTGCAAATATTAAAACATATATTAAAACCAATGTTTTATAATAATCTATACTGTAGTTCATCAAAACTGTCATTTAAAGGGAGGCTACACGTTTTCCAAAGGCATATAATGAAACTGAATGATTGGCTTTTTTTCATTCTGGTAAGAATGAATCCTACATAAAGCCTCACAAAATGCATCATATTGAAAATTATGATGAATAATAGATCATTACTTTTATACCATTAGAGTTCATGCAGTAGATTGATTACAATTAATCTTTTATCCCAGCATTAGTGGTTATCTTTCTTAGCTCTTGCACTTAATGTACCATTCTAATAGGAGAACAAATGGGGTTCCTTCCTGGCAATTATAATGCCATAAATTAATTGATTACAAAAAACCTCCTGTGTGCATGTTCAATAAAGAGCTGTTGTTGTAGTCTCCCTGTTGTTTTAATATGCACTAGACATTATGTTTTCCGCAGTTGTTAAAATGCATGTCCCTAGAAATCAGATTATATTTCCCTACCTACAGATCTATGAACATATTATGTCTTACAGTAAATGCCCTTTTAAAATCCATATTAAAAAGTTTGTTATAGTAATATAGCAAACCTATAGAAATATAAGTTATAGAGTGTACTTTTCAACCATTTTAATAGTAGTTTGTACTATTATTTTTGTTACTTGGCTTTAGGGTTTGATAAAAATAACAATAATACTATATGATCCACAATTTTATGAATAAAACTATTTAACTCCAGATATCGTACTCTTGTGCTTGGGCATTGCTGACATCTGCCAGACCTGAGTAAGCAGTTTGCAGGGCAGCCACTCTGCAATCAGTGACTGCACAGTAGTATACTGTATATGTTGATCCAAGTGTAGGAGGCAATCTCCTTGCACAACGTAAGAAAATGGAGCAATTAATAAATCTCAGGCAATTTGGCATAATATAAAGACAAGAAAAGCTGCCCCTAACCTATTCCCCAATCCTGGCACCATCTTTCAGTACTCTTCTTACTCATGTGATTAATCTGAGCCCTCCCTTCCTAACCAGTGCCTCTGTTTTTAAACGACTTAAAATACATTACGTTCATTCACCTCCTGGGCTCGATTTATGTTTTATGCAAACATCTCTAAATAACATAATGCTATGATAAGAGCAGCCCATTAAATAGAATGTAGAAATATCAATACATTTTGAAATATTACACTATAATAATGAGCCAGACAGTCGGTAAAATAGTTGATAATTGACCAATGACATAACTCTTGCCCAGACAGCAAGCAGCCTTTCACAGGAATACACCTCATACTCCTACCTAGAGAAGTAGAACTCCCAACTATTCCAGTTTTGTTCTCCTGGGTCATGGAGTGATGTTTCTGAGATCTTCTGAAAAGATACATATGCTCTGTAAGGTTCAACTATTAACCCTTCCCTGCGGTGATCCACCCTGAAAGTGTCAGCTAAATAAATATTGTTTTGCGGGGAAAGGGGGTATATACTATAAATATATACAGTATGTTTATAGGTGTGTGTGTAGTAAAAGTGTAGGGACTAATGGCGCTACAAATGATGTAATTGAATAAATTAGATTTGCTCCACGCAGCCCCAAGGGGTATGTTTGACACCCAAAAACACGAGAGATAAAGTATCCCTTTAGGCGTGCAGAGTATATGATTTTTCAATGTATTTGTCAACTTTTTTAAAGAGAAATTTATAGCGAAAAGCCTGCACATGAATGGCGAACCAACGAGTGAAAATATTTATATAAAAATTTTCCTCATGCATAAGGGATGAACGATAGGTGCATTTATCTGTCTATATTCTTTAGAATTAATCAACTTTTATGCAAGAATGTTTACAGCAGCAATACACTCAACCACAAACCACTACCCAGTAGGTAAAAATGGCAAAATAGACATCGAGACTACAATCGAGCGTTTAAATTCACGTATGGAGAATATACAGTCAGGTCCAGAAATATTGGGACATCGACACAATTCTAACATCTTTGGCTCTATACACCATCACAATGGAGTTGTAATGAAACAAACACAATGTGCTTTAACTGCAGACTGTCAGCTTTAATTTGAGGGTATGTACATCCACCTCAGGTGAACGGTGTAGGACTTACAGCAGTTTGCAGATGTGCCTCCCACTCGTTAAGGGACCAAAAGTAATGGGACAATTGGCTTCTCAGCTGTTCCATGGCCAGGTGTGTGATATTCCCTCATTACCCCAATTACAATGTGCAGATAAAAGGCCCAGAGTTCATTTCAAGTGTGCTATTTGCAATTGTAATCTGTTGCTGTCAACTCTCAAGATGAGACACAAAGAGCTGTCACTATCAGTGAAGCAAGACCTCATTAGCCTGAAGAAACAAAACAAACCCATCAGAGAGATAGCAAGAACATTAGGCGTTGCCAAAACAACTGTTTGGAACATTCTCAAAAAGAAGGAACGCACTGGTGAGCTCAGCAACACCAAAAGACCAGGGAGACCGCGGAAAACAACTGTGGTGGATGACCAAAGAATTCTTTCCCTGGTGAAGAAAACACTCTTCACAACAGTTGGCCGGATCAAGAACACTCTCCAGGAGGTAGGTGTATGTGTGTCAAAGTCAAAAATCAAGAGAAGACTTCACCAGAGTGAATACAGAGGGTTCACTACAAGATGTAAACCATTGGTGAGCCTCAAAAACAGGAAGGCCAGATTAGAGTTTGCCAAACAACAACTAACAAAGCCTTCACAGTTCTGGAACAAGATCCTATGGACAGATGAGACCAAAGATCAACTTGTACCAGAGTGATAGAAAGAGAAGAGTATGGAGAAGGAAAGGAACTGCTCATGATCCTAAGCATACCACCTCATCAGTGAAGCATGGTGGTGGTAGTGTCATGGCGTGGGCATGTATGGCTGCCAATGGAACTGGTTCTCTTGTATTTATTGATGATGTGACTGCTGACAAAAGCAGCAGGATGAATTCAGCAATATTATCTGCTCACATTCAGCCAAATGCTGCAGAACTCACTGGACGGCGCTTCACAGTGCAGATGGACAATGACCCAAAGCATACTGCAAAAGCAACCAAAGCGTTTTTGAAGGGACAGAAGTGGAATGTTATGCAATGGCCAAGTCAATCACCTGACCTGAATCCCATTGAGCATGCATTTCACTTGCTGAAGACAAAACTGAAGGAAAATGCCCCACGAACAAGCAGGAACTGAAGACAGTTGCAGTAGAGGCCTGGCAGAGCATCACCAGGGATGAAACCAGCGTCTGGTGATGTCTATGCGTTCCAGACTTCAGGCTTTGATTGACTGCAAAGGATTTGCAACCAAGTATTAAGAAGGGAAAGTTTGATTTATGATTATTATTCTGTCCCATTACTTTTGGTCCCTTAACAAGTGGGAGGCACATCTGCAAACTGCTGTAAGTCCTACACCGTTCACCTGAGTTGGATGTACATACCCTCAAATTAAAGCTGACAGTCTGCAGTTAAAGCACATTGTGTTTGTTTCATTACAACTCCATTGTGGTGGTGTGTATAGAGCCAAAGATGTTAGAATTGTGTCGATGTACCAATATTTCTGGACCTGACTGTATGTCACCAATGGTTAAGTGCATATAGGATGTGTTCTGTAATTATAATAGTGGGACTTAGATAATACGTGTTGTCTCAGTCCTCCAGAGATAATCACGGAGTGTCCAGTGGATTCAGGTGGTGGATTTCTTCCTGGATTAACTCTTGTGCCACTCTCAAAATCCTGTTCAAACCAGGCTTCCCATAAAGAACAAATTTGATGGAACACCTGGGCGTCCTGTGGATTGTATAGATAAAAGAGAGACGATTGTGCAGTACACAGCGGTACCGGCCCCTGTCTAACCCCTAGAGGGTACTTACAAAGTACAGAGCCTCTGGAGCCTCTGACGTGGCTCTGAGGGGGTCTCGCCTGCAGAATATTTCATGGCAACCCTCTGCCCTCTAGGAACATTTCCACCAACCCGAACCAGCTTATCGGTGGAAAAAGGAAAAATAAAAACCACTCTGTAATGGGTTAAAAGGCAAAATTTATTAAAATATATATAAAAAAACACACTAAATGTGCAACTGAGATGCGTTTCGCCGAAGATGTGCTTCATCTGTCAGTGGTGTACATACATTTCATTTCCTTTTAATTTAGATGGTTTCATTAACGTGTCAGCCTCGATCTGAGTTGGCGTGCGTTTCACTGCGGTTACTTCCGCGTTCCACGAAACGACTGTATTCGCTGAAAATGCGCTTCTCTTTCAAGATCTTAAAGGAAGTCTCTTTTCCTTATGGAAACTAATTTACATATAATCATGTGTATTCACAGAGAGAAAAAACGCAATGATGGTTCATAAAATGAACTCGTTTTTATCTAAACGCCCGCTATTACTAAATTTTAATTTTAACAGGCTTATTGTAAAACATTTTATTTAATATAATATAATTTGTTTCTTCATTAAATGTTGCAAGCACACTCCCCTAAAATCCTTTTAATGTGATGTAAGAATCGAGACCAAAGGATTACTTTGGGGCCGGGTTGTTAATTCGATCTTTACAGAGAAATAGATTCTTTATTACCGTTAGTTGTTTCTTTTCCTTATATCCGGAGGGGATTAAATCTAGATGGACAAGTGATCTAGAAACATAACCTTCACTCTGATAAAAGTAAACCCAATAGATATATTTAATTGGCTGGCGTAACATTCCAGAATTTAAAATTTAATGTTAACTAGGAAGGGGGGGGGGGGATCTATAACATATAGTAATGGGATGGTTAGGAAATTCAAACCAATAAAGAATATACAATATTGGTGCATGCAGATTCATCTATGAGCCTTATGTAATCCTATAAGGCATAACCAGTCTTAAAATAATATGGACTAATACTCTAAGAATTGGATAATGTAATGAAATGTGGTAGATATGGAATTATTAAAGACATGATGTAATAAGGGGTATACAAGTATATCAAGGAACCAAGAGTGTAGAGCTAGAGTAAATCTGTATAAATAAAGGATGGCAGCAATTAGGGCCAATTAGGTTTTTAAAAAATAGATTAGTTCAAAATCGGAGTTAAGACCGTAAGGAGCTAGGGTGTTAAACTCATAGATTGTCTTCATTTCTTCCATACCGATCTACCTCTCGTAATCTCCTCCCCTCCAATTTCTTTTGACTTTTTTCACACCCATAAATTTAAGACCACCTGAGGTTTTGATACACTATATTGCCAAATGTATTTGCTCACCTGCCTTGACTCGCATATGGATGGGTGAGCGAATACTTTTGGCAATATAGTGTATGTGTCTTCTTAAAATGTAAGCAGACACTATGATTTTCAACTCCATCCGTGTGCGTATGTGTGTTTATTTGTACTGCAGGTAAGTAGTAGGATGGAAATAGAAAAACCCATAGCCTTTATTTTTAGCACTTAATCCCTCCCATTTAGGAGAGGAATCAGAAAACATGGCCACCTCCATAAGAAGAGCAGAGGGATTATGAGCTACCAAAACTCCACTGGAAGAAAAATAAAAAGGTTTATGGGTTTAATTAAGTTACAGCAAAACAAATGCTATAAAAACAACTCAACAAGAGACTTGACTTACAGTAAACAGCTGAACATCAGGTACAATATAGACAGTGTTACAATAAATTGAGACCGAACAACATTTGACAAACCGATACAGGAGGAAATGAGTGTCCTATTCCTGTGGAAATTTACAACCTAGAAGGGTCTGAGGGTGAAAAACAGGAGGAAAGGACTGCAAGGTGAGAGTGATGGGCTGGTTGGGGCAGTGAAATGTATTAATGAGCCGCCTGGTAGGCTTCCCTGAATAGGAATGTCTTAAGAGAGTGTTTGAAGGAAGGGAAACTAGGGGAAAGTCTGACCGTATGAGGGGAGAGTGTTTCAAAGGGTGGGGGCTGCGCATGAGAAATCCTGCAGTCTAGCATGAGAAGAGGCTTTGCGTGGAGAAGCTAGGTGCAGGTCGCTGTTTGACCTTAGGAAGCAGACTGAGGTGTATTTGGTGATTAGTGAGGACAGGTAGTGGGGAACTGAGTTAGTGACAGCTTTGTAGGTCAGGGTGAGAATTTTAAATTTAATTCTGCAGTGGATGGGGAGCCAGTGAAGGGACTCGCAGAGAGGAGCGGCAGAGACAGAGTGGTGGATGAGGTGAATAAGCTTGGCAGAGGCATTTAGGATGGACTGTAGGGGGAATAGCTTGGGAGAGGGAGGCCAGTTAGAAGATTGTTACAGTAGTCAAGTCGGGAGATTACAAGTGCATGGACAAATTGTTTGGTGTTAGCAGTAAGAAATGGCCGAATTTTGGAAATATTACGTAATTGATTGTGGCAGGAGGAAGAAAAAGACTGATGTGAGGAATGTAGAACAAAGAGGAGTCAAGTGTAACTCTGAGACAGCGAACCTGGCTTGATGGGGAGATAAGTGATGCCATCGACTGTGATACAGAAATCTGGACATGGAGAAGCACTAGAGGGAGGAATTAGTAGGAGCTCAGTCTTTAACATGTTAATATTTAGGTGGTGAGAGGCCATCCAGGAGGAAATACCAGATAAACCGTCTCTGATGTTAGAAAGGACAGGAGGAGAAAGATCAGGGTTGGAGAGGTGTATCTGAGTATCATCGGCATAGAGGTGGTAATTAAAGACAAAGGGCCATATTACATACTTGGTGCTAACTTAACCAGAGCTGTTGTAAACTTCCCAGAGCCATTATAGCCTATGGAGGTTTTAAGTTTACAACTGCTCTGGTTAAGTTAGCACCAACATTGTAATACTGCCCAAAGCTGTTAATGATTTTGGTCAGACAGGAGGTGTAGATGGAAAAAAGCAGAGGACCCTGAACAGAGATAAAAATAGTATCAGTGGACCACACTGGTACTTAATATATAGAATCTTTATTAAAGCAGATAAACACGCAAAAATTTACATATTATTTTTATTCTTTATTGTCATCATTTATATAGCATCAGCAGTTTCTGCAGTGCTTTACAATAACTATAGGAACGAGATACAGATAAACGGACATAGCGTGGAGACTCACTTATATATATATAATCTTGATACACAGAGACTAGTGTAAAAGGATAAACGGCGGTAACAAAGAAATATACTGTATTTATATATAGAAAGCAAACCACAGGGTGGGTTGCACTCAACCTAAACTTGCAACACGAGCGGGTACATCTAAGACTTAAAATACAAAACACGAAAAAAGAGCACTCCATATCAATGACCACCTTCATCCACCATTTTGTGCAAAAAAAAAAACACATTTCAAAAAACCTGACTAAGGTAAAATGATGGGGATTCAGTTAATGAATCCCCATCATTTTACCTTAGTCAGGTTTTTTGAAATGTGTTTTTTTTTCTTGCACAAAATGGTGGATGAAGGTGGTCATTGATATGGAGTGCTCTTTTTTTGTGTTTTGTAATTATATTTAGTGTAGATTTGGTAAACCTTGCTAGTCCAGATATAGTACAGGAGGGGTGGGGTCGCGCATATTCCCCGATGGGGCAGCTGCAACCACCAAATGTACCCAGCCCAGCAACATGTATAAAACATAACAAGGAGAAAAATTATCATCTGCGCTCAATCCCATTATACCGTGTGAAACAAAAACACAATTAGAGGCTTTGGTTTCTATTAATGGCCATTAATAGATTAAGCTGACCCGCCAACGTCACGGCACCTCTAGTGAGGGTGAGTCCTATCCAAAAATGAAGCCACAGGCTGCTGTATAGCGAACCATAACATGCTAATGCTGCTTTTAAGTCATGAGGTAGACTGGTGGGCTTTTATTAATGCCCCCCCCAGAAACAAATCCACCTTGGGATCAAAAACAAAGACACGGAGCAGAACATGCTGCAATGATGACCTGTCTGTAGGTTACAATAAAACATACATAGTACAGGAGGAGTGGGGTCGCGCCTATTCCCCGATGGGGCGGCTGCGACCACCAAATGTACCCAGCCCAGCAACATGTATAATACATAACAAGGAGAAAAATTATCATCTGCGCTTATTCCCATTATACCGTGTGAAACAAAAACACAATTAGAGGCTTTGGTCTCTATTAATGGCCATTAAAAGAGTAAGCTGACCCGCCAACGTCACGGCACCTCTAGTGAGGGTGAGTCCTATCCAAAAATTAAGCCACAGGCTGCTGTATAGCGAACCATAACATGCTCATGCTGCTTTTCAGTCATGAGGTAGACACACGGTATAATGGGAATAAGTGCAGATGACAATTTTTCTCCGTGCTAGTCCAGATGCCAAAATCAGAATATAGCAGTGCATAGTGATACCTTTATTATTGGACTAACATTACATTTAAAAGACAAGTTTTCGAGAGTGTACCTCTCTTCCACAGGTCTTGACGCTAAAATGATCGAAATCATAGAACTGAACAATGAAGAGCCAAGCAGAAGGGGGGGAGGGGTTGTAAATGCTAATAATGGAATTATATTTGATCATGAAGTGTAGGATTATTAGTAAAGTAGCAAAGTGACCCTTCGCTTTTGTTGGTAAAAAAATTCTTGCTCCAGCCTGGTCCCCAAGTAATAGGCTTGGAAGGTTCATAGATAGAAAGTGAGAGAGCCAGGTAGCACCACTGGCGAGGAACTTGGGGGTTGGTTCAGATGGGCAATACATGACTGCCACCCTGAGAGCAAGGGGAGAACACAGGCAGATGCTGTGTACTTCAAAGAAGGAGAAGGAGAGAGAGGGGTGGAGAGAGGTGCTGGTAGATACAGGTGGGAGAGCAAAATTTCTACACCGCCACCATGTTTCTCACCCTGTCTAGGGTTATGGCTGAAGTGAAGACGACCATGTGAGAGAGCAGCAATGGAAGCAGTGTCAGAGGGAGATAGCAAGGTTTCCGTAACAGCTAGAAGGTTGAATGATTTGGAGATAGAAAGGTCGTGGATGGTTGTACGTTTATTACACACAGACCTTGCGTTCCACAGGATGCAGGCAAAGGGATTGGACAGAGGCTGAGGGCTAATAGATATGAGGTTGCTAGGATTGCAGGGAGTTGCGTTACTTCTGTGAGAGGTAGCTTGAGAAGGAAGTAGTGGAGTTGTTAAGGGGCCAGGGTTACGAGAGATGTCACCTGCATAAAGTAATAGCAGGAGAGTGAGAAAGAGAATGTGGGAATGGAATTTGTAGGACAGGGGAAGATTGCAAACCAGAGAATTAGAGCGCGACAGGTTTTTGAGGAAACAAAGAAGCCCATGGGAGGCCATCATGTAGGGAGAGAGAGATGTGGATAGTGGAGGGATTGATGGTACAGGGACTTGGGTTCCATATTAGGAAGACGGAGGAAGAAAAGAGTAGAAGAGAGAGAGAGAGAGCGTTGTGCAGCAGTGTGATTACCAGATTTAGCGTGTGGATGTGGACCTTGCTGATTCTCCTTCCAGTTTCCAACTCCAGTTTGTAACTCTACTTGGACCAGTCAACTTGGGATCAGGGAGCCTGGTCCTGGTGATAAGTGGGAATAGTGGCTTCAGCAGTTATGTTTAACAGCTCAGTCCTTTAAGGTCAGGTCCAGGGCATTATGTTTTGGACTTTTCATTATCACTACTACTAGCTCCTGTCATAGTACATACAGGCAGTGGCGTCACTAGGGTTGGTGTCACCCGGTGCGGTAACTTATAACCCACCCCCCTGAGTTTTATGGATTTTTTCAAACCACTCTTACTCCTAAATCAGCACTCCCATATAACACTTAATGCTCATACACACAGTGCACATTACTGTGAGGTTTATTGCTGTGGAGCTCTCTCATATGCTCACACAAATTTTTCCCAACTGCCAGCAAGTACGGTGCCTGTTCGAAGGCAGTGAAAGCACACATGGATATATATTGCCCCCAGCAGCTCACCCATGGATATATATTGCACCCAGCTCACATATGGATATATTGCCCCAGCTCACAATTATATATTGCCCCAGCAGCTCACCCATGGATATATATTGCCCCAGCTCACATATGGATATATTGCCCCAGACCAGCTCATAAATGGATATATTGCCCCCAGACCAGCTCACACATGGATATATTGCCCCCAGACCAGCTCACACATGGATATTGCCCCAGCTCTCATGGATATGCCCCCAGCACACATGGATATGCCCCAGCAGCTCTCATGGATATGCCCCAGCAGTTCTCATGGATATGCTCCAGCAGCTCTCATGGATATGCTCCAGCAGCTCTCATGGATATGCCCCAGCAGCTCTCATGGATATGCCCCAGGAGCTCTCATGGATATGCCCCAGGAGCTCTCATGGATATGCCCCAGGAGCTCTCATGGATATGCCCCAACAGCTCTCATGGATATTGCCCCAGCTCATGGATATGCCCCAGCAACTCTCATGGATATTGCCCCAGCAGCTCTCATGGATACTGCCCCCAGGCCCCAGCTCACCTCCTGCCACCGCCGCGTTTTTTGGCTCCCTCTGAGCATCCAGCGGCATGGAGCTTGGACGCTCGCCTGGGGGAGCCACGTGACCAGCCACAATCTCGCGAGAACTCGGCTGGTGACGTGGTTCCCCCAGGCGAGCGCCAAAGCTCCATAGCTTCGGACGCTCGCAGGGAGCCGAACACTGCGTCGCAGGTTGAGACACCCGCCCTTAGGCAGGTGTCACCTGGTGCAGGCCGCACCCCCCACCCTGCGACGCCAGTGCATACAGGGCCCTATTACATTGTTAACTCTAACGTTAGCACTCACCTGTGTGAGCGAAAACGTTAGCCCTGGTGGCCCTAGTGTGGGCGCACCATATTACAATCCAAATGCTAACGGGTTAAAAAACCCATTAGCGATTGGTATATTGCGCTTTTCAGTGCGAGGTTACTGTACTTTGCGCTCCCTATACTTAACATGGGGAGCGCAAAAGTGTTAATCAGCTTTAAGATTACAACTAGTTAGTATTACAACAAATATATACTAACGCTAATTACCGTCCGGCTGCGGTTAAACTGTCAGTTAACCACAGCCTAGACCTGGTGCTAACTGATTCCGCTGCTGCAGAATTCGTCAGCACCAGTAGAAAACCCCCAAAATAAATCGCATACTCACCTTCCATCCTACGGCGAGGACCGCAGCACCAACTGCCTCCTCTATCCGCCGGGAGTCGACTGGGGGAAAAAGTCCCCCAGTCTCCCTCTGCGGATCACTACACCGACCTGCCAAATCTCGAGATGCGAGATCCTGCAGGTCATGTGACTGGCAGATGCCACCGCACGCATCTCGTGGTTTAGCACCGGATTACGATGCAGGCTGCTTTTCTAGCGCCTGCATAGTAATATCATGCTAAAACGGGGACGCAAAGGAGAAACCTGCAGGCACAGGTTTTTCTCCCTAGCATCCCTGTTTTAGCGATACGAATGTAATAGGGCCTGTAGCAGATTAGAGATGGGAGATGGGGCAGATTAGATCTGTATTTCTATGTGCCTGTTTATACATATCTCCTCCATATAGAGTCATATTCATATTTGTGTCTGACCATTTTGGGAACGTGTCTATGTGTCCACAGCTGTTGGGAGTGAGTGCTAAAATGTAATTAAAATGGTTAGCTTTCTCCCCTGGAGAGAGGATATAACACGTGGCTGTAAAATGGAATGCCTTTTGTGAACTGATGTGTCGTGTAGCCTATTAGTCGCACCTTGGGAGCCAGCCCGGCACCAAGATGCAGGTCCTATTTTCAAAGAAGAAAGCACAGCCCTTGATCCCTAAGGAGTGTCTGGGGCGAAGATGGATGCCTTTGGGCAATTAAAGACTAATGACGAAGCATACTGAGCGTGCTCCGGAGAGGGGAATTCTGGCGATTGTAGGCAAAGGCTCTGCCAGTTAGGAGGCTGGACTTAGAAAAAAGGCAGCCCTATATATATTCTGAATCCAGCATGGCTCGGGCTATTTCCTTGGAGGTCAATCGAGAATTGAGGGAATATTGCCAGCTCCTAATAGAACCTCCCTATCACTGACGCTAGCTTATTGTTTGTAAGTAATGCTCTGTGTTTAATCCTTTTCTTTTATTTGCTGTGTAGTGTGTAATTAATTGATTTATTCTATCTATAATTTTGGTAACCAATGCACTGTGATTTTCCCTATATCATATATAAATATAACTTATTTAAGTTTCTGCTTCTGGCTGATGAGATCCATGCTAACTAAGGGACTGGAGTATTCCTGATTGTTTTAAGCTCGGGTAGATACGAAATTGTGAGTTGCGGTCGCTGGGGATGGCAGGGATTGTTGTCTATGTAGTCACTGTCCGGGTCTAGGGTAGGCAGACAGTGCGGTTGCTTAGCCCTGCGTCTCTCGCTGCGACGTGTGTAGTGTCCATGAGGACTAGTGGCAGCGTACCTAATAGAATAGGAAAGTGAGCCCAGGGATTGTGGGGGACGTAGTCATTACCCGCTTCAAGAGAAGATTTATACTGCGTTGCAATCCTGGGACCATTGTATCGCACTCTACGTACCTGTTGCGAGAGAAAGTGTGCAGGGACAGATAGGTAAGCAAGCGCGCGGGGGCTTGTTGTCTATGCAGTCATTATCTGGTACTAGGCTAGATAGATAGTGGGTGGCTTAACCCGGCGTCTTTCGCAGCAGCGCGCGTAGTGGTCATGATAGGGCCCATAGTGTATTTTCTGAGTTTATATTTTCTGCATTTTAGGTTGTGGTTTTAAACCGAGACAAACCAAAAATATGTACTCTGAAATGCAGTGCTCCTGCAAAACATCATTTTGACTCTCCATGCTATGTAAATTACACATTTTTACAGAAAATGTAATTAGACATTTTTCTTGTATACTTTAAAATCACTATTATAAAGCATAAATTTACATAATAAAATAGAGCATTTCAGTCAAAGGACAGTGAAAATACACCAGCACCTCTAAAAATAAAAAAACATTCAAAACACAAAACTGAATTATTATTAAATATCACACTTTCTTTAAATTCAGTGAAACAAATTTGGCTAATGTGTGAACATTGCTATAAACACATTTGTGATACTCATATCCTGTTATCATTGTACAATACAGCTAGAAAGAAAATATACATTGCCTGAAATCCAGAGGGCATATAACTATCCATCCTGAGGTTATTTGCTCAAATTTGTTTCATGCTGAGAAGAATTATCAAGAGAGAACAGCATGGGGAATTTCTTGAAATTAGTTCATTGTGACAGGAAAGTTCCCAGCACTGAAAGCCACAGACCAGAAACCAATGTCACATCTGGTACATTGGTTTTCATAAAAGGTTCATATTTAGTTGATTTATGAGCACATTTTTTGTCTTTTTTAAAATGTATTCTTTTTTTGATGCTTTACTTAGAAAAAGAAATATAGGCAAAATAATTATCAAAAGGGGACGAACACTGCCTTTTATTTAAAATGTACAGAGCTATTTCACATGGTTCATGAATTAATCCACATATCATATTCACTAAACATTTCTATTTATGCTTAACCTATTAAAAAGTGATTGTAATGTATTTATTTCTCATATTTATGCATTTAATCATTTTACGTACATGATACATATTATTCTTATTATTATTCTTTATGTATAAAGCAATAGCATATTCAGCAGCGCTGATCAATGGGCACAATATAGACACTGTAACAATACACTGAGACTGAAAAACATTTTGGCGAACCAGTAAAGAAGGAAATGAGGGTCCTATTCCCTTGGGATGGAAATGGGAACAGGAGAAGAGGAATGCAAGGTGAGAATGATGGACTGGTTGGGGCAGTGGGGTTTTGTAGTGAGTCGGTTGGTAGGCTTCCCTAAAAAAGAATGTCTGAAGGGAGCATTTGAAGGAAGTGAAAGTAGGGGAAAGTCTGACAGTACGAGGGAGAGCGTTCCAGCGGATGGGTCAGAGCGGCGGGTGAGGTGGATGAGCCTGGCAGAGACATGAAGAATGGATTGTAGGGGGGCAGAGATGGGAGGGAAGGAGGCCAGTTAGAAGATTGTTAACGTAGACAAGTCAGGAGATTACAAGGGCATGGACAAACTGTTTGGTGTTAGCGGTAAGAAATGGCTGAATTCTGGAAATATTATGTAATTGGTAGCGGCAGGAGGAGGAAATAGACTGGATGTGGGGGGGGTGAAGGAATGAGCCGAGTCAAGTGTAACTCCGAGACAGCGAACCTAGCTTGATGGGGAGATAGTGATACCATTGACAATGACAGAGAAGTCAGGACATGAGGAGTCATTAGAGTGAGGATTAGTAGGGGCTCAGTCTTCGACATGTTAATCTTTAGGTGGTGAGAGGCCATCAAGGAGGAGATGCCAGATAAACAGTCGCTGACTTTGAAAAGGACATGAGAGAGATCAGGGGTAGAGAGGTAGATCTGAGTATCATAAGCATATAGGTGGTAATTAAAGACAAAGCTATTTTTAATTTTATATACATACAGGAAAAGTGGTGTCACGCCTACTCCCTACCAGGGCGGCTGCAATTACCAAAAGTAACCAAACCTGCGCTTATTCCAATATAGCTCCATGTGAAAGAAAGCACAATCAGAGGTTTTAGTTTACTTGAATGGACATTAAAGTGCAAGCTCACCCGCCCCATCAATGCACCTCTAGTAAGTCGAGTCCTACCTAATGAAACCAGGAGCTGCTACTCTAAGCATCTCACACTCTCATGCCGCTTTTCAGCTGAGACATACTTCCACTTTGGGATTAAGAACAAAAACATGGAAATGGGGCAGCAGCAAAAATGACCTGGCTGGGGTTACAACAGAATATATATACATACAGGAAAAGCGGTGTTGCGCCTACTCCCTAGCAGGGCAGCTGCAACGACCAAAAGAAACCAACCCAGTTCATGTTTAAAACATAATGTTAATGAATTTGTCCAGGGAGGAGGTGTATATAGAGAAGAGCAGAGGACCTAGGACAGAACCTTGAGGTACACCAACTGATAAAGGCATTAAAGAGGAAGAGTTACCAGCAAATGACACAGAGAAGAACCTGTTAGACAGATAAGAGTCAATCCAAGAGAGGGAAGTGTCACAGAGACCAAGAGAGCTGAGAGTCTGTAGAAGGAGGTGGTGGTCCATAATGTTGAAAGCAGCTAAGAGGTCAAGCAGGATGAGAATAGAATAGTGGCCGTGGTTTTTAACAGTTAGGATGTCATTGGTGACTTTGAGGGCAGTTTCGTTTGAGTGTAGGGGACAGAAACCTGATTGCAGGAGGTCAAGTAGAGAATTAGAAGACAGGAAGAGGGAAATGCGGTTGAAAATACATAGCACTCGTTCCTGTACAAAGATTTTAATAGTAATTAATAGACATTGTATTATTATGTATGTAGCGCTGGTTTTAAATCCCCTGCCGTGTAGTACTTATTTTTGGCCACCGGAGGGAGACCAGCGTGATGTGAGACACTGAACATTGGGACTACATTTCCCGGCATGCTTTGCGGGCGGGGACAGGAAGTGGGTGGGGGGAGAGACGCTGACATCCTGAGCCTCGTGGAAAGAGCTGGCAGAGCGCGCCTAGGAGTGAGAGAAGCAAGACGCAGTGTAGCTGAACGGGACAGTGACCAGGCCGGAGCGCAGGTGGGGCCTGACCGAGCTGGAGACCGGGTTTTCCGCCTTTATCTAATGAAGACCCAGTGATCCACCACAGTAACCTGAGCTGATACCGAGTGAGCTGGAGGACCCCGAGTTAGGAGAACCGCAGATCCATCCAAGAGGGAGTGCAGGCGGTGAGCTGGACTTCTGAGGCAGATACAGACAAGCCAGACAGCGGAGCCGGTGACACAGAGAACCCCAGTCAAAATCGAGCGGAGAGACATCCTGGGTCGAGCGGAGCACAGAGTATCTGGCGGATGGGTGAGAGGCCTTCCAGGCCGTTGTGAAATATCTAAAGCACGATGCAATTTGTTTCAAAAACCACAGGGCCCCAACGTGACTAGTCGAAGATACCTCATAAATAATTCACTGGCCAGTTGAATATTGTACCCGGTTACCAATACATTCACACACATACATTCTTTGGGACATAACCTGTACGGGACTCACTCCCCAACCACAAAGGGGGTTAAAGATATATTTTTCTCTTTTTCACTGCGCGTTTCTCGCATTACGAAGCATTGTATTTCTTTTCCGCTGTGCGTTTCCCGCATTCCGAAGTACTGTAAATATATATATATATAAACCGTGTTACTCCTTATATGCCAGTTTATCCAGTAAACTATATAATTTATAGAATCCACGACGGTGCTGGAGTATATTTATTACCTAGTGCGGGGAGACTGACCCGAGGTTCAATTTCAGCGGCTCCTCCGGGAGTGAGCGCTACATGTAATTCAAACTTCAAAGTAAAAATGTACGCATTACTAGCAGACCATGGCCGGATTCTTGTGAGGACTGGAATCTCTCCTTGCTGTGTACGTAGAACAGAGAACTCAAACTCAGTTTACCTAGGCTGACTGAAAATTATTTCTTCTCCCATGGGGGGCTACTTGCAAAATTCAAAACTTTTTAAAAATTAAATCGAACTATAGCAAACTATTGTTACAATCCTCCCTGATATCTATAGATCTGATCCCTGTACGCAGCACGACTATCCTACCTTTCCAATCCTTGAGATGGTCCGCAATAGGGCTGAAACGATTTTCATAATCGATTAGTTGGCCGATTTATTTTTTAGACTAATCGGATATTTAAAAAAATTACATTATTTTTGGTTTTGCGATTTGCGTAGTATGTAACTTGTGTCCGTAAATACACTCGATATGTATCTCATGTAACTTGGGTACGTTTCAAACAAGGTATGTGATCGCCTGATCAGAGTGATGGATTGATGCTGTGTGTGGAGCTCAAGCTCATGTGCTTTCTCCCTGAGCGAATGCTGCTACAAGCGCTCGGATATAGACATGATGATGTCAGCACGCAAAGTGGGGTGAGAAGGTGGATGGTCGGCACTGCACACAGCCTGATCATGTTAATAAGCTTAAAGTGGTCAGGGTGTGTAGTGTGTCCCTTTTAAAATGATTTCCTGAACAAAGTGAGTGGGAGGAGGGACTGGAGAGGAGAGGGAGAGAGTTTGAGGAAGAGACTGGACTTGAGTTTGGGAGAAGGTTTGCAAGGAAAGGCCCGGACTGGAGAGAGGGAGGGAGGGAGGGAGGCAGGGAGGGTGGGGTTGTGGTATAGAACTCCAGCTCCAAGTAAGGATAGAACACCGATACAGATCCAACCACCCAGTGAGAGCACCCCACAGACTGTGTGATAGTTCTGCTACTGTCGTAAACTAAATAAAAACAAGCTGGTGGTGTCCACCATAACCCTAGAACTAAATCATACACAGTAAAGCAGCGGCATGTCTTCTGCAATAAGCTCCAAAGTAGTGTCTGAGGTTAATAATGTTTAACTGAGTCTAACTCTAAACAATGTTTGCTTTTAACAGACTGAGTAATCAACCAAACAATTAGTTGTGAACTATTTTCATTATCAATTATTCTCATTATTATTAATTAGTTGTCGATTAATCGATTAGTTGTTCCAGCCCTAGTCGGCACAACTACCCATCGCCAAGAACAGTAGACAGTAAACACAAACACAGTGGGGTGAAAACCTGACACACAGTGTTAACAGCAGTCTGACACACAGGGTTAACAGAGAAATGCCACGGGTTGTTATCACCAGAGATCGTCAGCCTTATGCCAAAGGTCAGTATCACCAAAGAGAGTGGCAGCCATATACTAGGGGTCAGTATCGCCAGAGAGAGTGTCAGATCAGGAGCCAAGGGGTTAAGAGCCAGAAGAGAAGAGTCAATACAAGCCAAAGTCATAGCCAAAAATATGAATCAAAATACCTAGAGCACTGAGAGGAGTGTAAAACCAGATCAGCGCAACGAGTCTAATCCAGCCAAGTGGTTTTAAAACCGGCGGGCGCCCGACCAGCGAGCAAGATGCTGCGGGGTGCCGATGGAGAGATACAGCGTGGAACATGACAACTATATTGAAATAGTTCATGAAGAATAGAACTTCACTGCAACATAACTCGCACTAATATGCAGTGTGTAATAGTGTATCACAAAACTCCATACCTATGAAACACATAAGGGTCTATTCACAAAGCACCGAAATTTCAGTGAAATTTCAGTGCTTTTAACTTCACCGCACTTCAGCGATTCCATTTCGCTGAAATTTCGTTGAATTCACTAGTGAACGGTCACCGTAGTGCACCAAAGATGGAGTTGCCGAAGTCCCATGAAAAAGTTGGAGAAAGCACCGACGTAGCCTTGGTGAATGCCACTGAACTGCAAAAAAAAACAAAAATCACAGAAGTCTCCTAAACTCCTAATAGGTGTTTAAACCAATAATAATAAAAAAAAATTAAAATTATAAAAAGGTCTGTTACAGAATTTTAAAAGTGGCTTTTTAAAAAATTGAGGAACAAAAATTGGGTCTAAATAATACAAAAAGGTGCTCTAAAAAATAAAAAAGCGTTTTGCTAAAAATTTAAAAAAAATTTAAAAAATGTAAACAAATTAAGAGCAGTATTACAAAGCTAGTGCTAACTCAACCAGAGCTGTTGTAAACTTAGGAACTCCATAAACTATGGGCATCATTACAGTCATCGTGCTAAAATGGGAACGCAAAGAAGAAAAACCTGCGCCTGCAGGATTCTTCTTTGCGCCCCCGTTTTAGAGCGATATTACAATGCAGGTGCTAAAAAAGCTGCCTGCATCGTTATCGGGTGCTGAGCCCCAGAATGCACATGGCAGCTCTAAGAACGGCTGCGAGCATCCACTCGATGGAGTCCATTGAGGCAGACGGCGCCGGTCACAGGACCTGCCGGATCTCGCCTCGCGAGATCCGACTGGTCGGTGTAGTGATCCGCAGGGAGAGACTGGGGGACTTTCTCTCCCTGCTCCCAGTGGCCAGAGGAGGCAGTTGGTGCCGCAGTCTTTGCTGTGGGATAGGAGGTGAGTATATGATTTTATTGGGGGGGGGTTCTGCTGGTGTCCTGGTTGTGGTTAAATTTTCAGTAACCGCAGCCGGACGTAATTAGCGTTCGTATATTGTAATACTAATGCTAATTAACTCTTGCCCTCCCCATGTTAAGCATAGGGAGCGCAAAGTACAGTAACCTCACGCTGAAAAGCACAATATTCCAATCGCTAATGGATTTTTTAACCAGAACGCTAATGGGTTAATACTCACCTCCTATCCCGCAGCGAGGACCGTGGCTCTGTCCGCCTCCTCTGTTGCCGGGAACCGAGGGAGAGACTGGGGAAAAAGTCTCCCAGTCTGTCCCTGCAGATCACTACACCGACCTGCCGGATTTCACGAGGCGAGATCCGGCGTGTCAGCTGACCGGGAGTCGAGAAACTCAATGGAGTCCTATGAATGCTGAGCACTGCTGCGAGCATCCTGGGGCGTAGCGCCCACTAACAATGCAGGCAGCTTTTTAAACACCTGCATTGTAATCTCCCATTAAAATGGGGGCAGTAGGGAGAAAACTACAGGCGCAGTTTTTTCTCCATAGTGCCCCCGTTTTAACGGGAGGATTGTAATTTAGGCCCTTGAGGGCCAAGGTTGCTGACCCCTGGTTTAAAAGATATATCTACATTAAGGACTGGCAAGAGACTGGTATGTTGGAGCCTATAGTTGGAAGTCATTTTAAAATGTAGAGACATTTTCTGTTCTAAAAATCTTTAATTGTATGTATTTTATTATTTCAGAAATGTTAATCAATAGTAATTACATTTTCTAATACTTTTTAGATTATATACTATTCAATATTAAGTGGAAACTGACTGTTTCAACGCTGGTAAACAAAGCAAAACAACAAACAGCTATCGATGCCCTATGTATTTCAGTCTTTACCTTGGTCAAAGAACTACATATATATAAATGAGCATGTTAAATTATTTTACTGTTGAAAATGCTTAAAGGGACATGCATGCTTTTCTTGTATGCTTTTAAAAACATGCTATGCCTTTTGATTGAGTCAGTAATCTCATTCAGCAGGCATAAAAGCAAGTAAATATGATATTTTTTATATTTACCTGCTTTTCTTTCTTGGCGTTTTCCTCGCCCACCTCAGGAGACACTTTAAGCTAACCAATCAGTGTGCATACTTTGGTTTACATAAAAATCACACTGAGCATGTGCGTCTGAGTTGCTCCTCCTCCATCCTGCACTGTGAGCTCAGGGAAGGGCAGGGCTGAACTTTCACCCCAGCTACTGCAGAGACAGGGAAGGAACAAACTCCATACACACAGGGAGAAAGAGAGACCGTAGAGAGAGGGACAACAAAGAAAAGCACAGACACCGCAAGAAACGGTAAAGAGAGAAAGACAGCAAGATAAAGCAGAGGGCCACCAGGAAAAGATGCAGCGAGAGAGAGACCGCACAAGAGACAGCACAAGAAAGAGTGTGAGAGTGAGTGACTGTGTGAGGAACTTTGAGTGAGACAGTGAACCATGAAAGAGCGCAAGTGAGCATGTCAGGGGGTGAGTGAGTGAGTGAGACTGTGTATGAGAGAGCCTGAGTGTGTAAGCGAGTCATCCAGCGTGTCTTGCTTTCACAGTTGAAGAGATGCTAATTTTCAGTTCCTCGGTCTCCCCAGTCTGAGGTCCTGAGCTGCACAGCTTGTGTTAGTTCATACAGTCACAGGTATTTATAAAGCACTAGCAAGTTCCGTAGCGCTGTACAATGAGAGAGGCAGAATAACAAAAGTCCATACAAGTTAAACACACAGAACAGTAGGAGAGAGGACCCTGCCCAAAAGCTGACAATCTAAGAGGAGAGGGTGACACACTAGGTGAGGGTAATAACTAAGTATGTGAAGTACTTGGGTGCATGGGGGTTGTGGGCAAGATGGAGCAAGAAATGTAGTTCATGTGAAGCTTTGATAAGTGAAGTAGTGGGTGGGGAGATGGCGGGAAATATTCAGGAAGTGGGAGCTGAAGAAACACCCCTAGCTGATGGGCATCACTGGAGAAGATGAAATGACAGAGTTTAAAGAAGGAAAATATACATTTTTACACACTTTTAAAACTTTTATTGATTTATTTTAGTTTGTCTATAACTATAAAAGTATTTAAATGCCAATTTTTAAAAAATATTTCTAGACATGCATATCCCTTTAAATAATTATAATATATTTTACAAAGTCAGATTATATATGTTGCAGGTATTTCTAATATTTAAATGTTTAAATTTAAATTTTAATATGAATGTGATACTTCTTATTAAATGATGTACCTTTGTTAAATTATACTTAAAGTACATTACAATAACTAAAATACCAATAAGGAATTACCACATAAAGTATGTTTCTTTTACTATAGCGCATCTAGGAAATTTATTCCTGTAAGTGTATAGCAATTACTTCTCAAAAGGCCTTTACCAAAAGAACATAAATGGCCAAAGGAATGTGTATGGCTAATGGACACTTAAAGTTAATGAAAAGACCTGCAGGTCACAATACTCTCACTCTGTATTTGATTCTTAAACAACTCAACATACATTACAGTAGTACATAAAAATGAGCAATTTAAGTGCATCCCATTTGTGTGTACTAGTGCAGACCATAGCCTGATATAAGTATGTTTTTACAAACACTGAGCATGGTTACTGTCACATTATACTTGTCCAATTTAGACATACTGTATGTAAACAGATTTGATGTTAATATAGTGGCCTCAGTGGCAGCTTATTTAAATGGGGGTTTACAATACATAAAGGGCCACATTACATTCTTGGTGCTAACATTAGCGCTCACATGCATGAGCGTGAAAGTTAGCCCTGTGCAGGGCCGTAGGGAGGGCAAGGCGAGTGAGGCGCTCGCCTCGGGCACAGCTGCAAGGGGGCGCAGGCCAGGGGCGAGAATATTGCCACTGCCGCCCATTCTTCTCCCTGCGAGCGGCCGCCGGCATTCAGCTTTGCCGCTCGCAGCGAACCAGCTCGCGAGAATGTGGCTGCGCTGGACCAGCGCAGCCGTGTTCTCGCGAGATTGCGGAGTTCACGTGAACTCTGCGATCTCTTGCACTGGTCAGGTGGTTCCAGGCGAGCGGCCAAGCTGCATGCAGCCGCTGGCAGGGAGAAGAACTGCCGCGGCCAGGAGGTGAGAGAAACTGGGGGCATAATATCCATGTGAGCTGGGGGCAATGTATCCATGTGTGAGCTGGGGGCAATGTATCCATGTGATGAGCTGGGGCAATATATCCATGTGATGAGCTGGGGCAATATATCCATGTGATGAGCTGGGGCAATATATCCATGTGATGAGCTTGGGGCAATATATCCTTGTGAGCTGGGGCAATATATATCCTTGTGAGCTGGGGGCAATATATCCATGAGAGCTGGGGGCAATATATCCATTTGAGCCGGGGCAATATATCCATGTGGGCTGGGGGCAATATATTCATGTGATGAGCTGGGGCAATATATCCATGTGAGCTGGCTGGATGTAACTAGCTCCTGAAAACTCGAAGGAGCCCTCAGCTGAGCAGCACCAGACCTTGTAAGTGAGTTCACCTGGCCCTGCTGCATAAAAAAATATTAACCCCCCCCCCATATAAAATTTATTTATTTGCCTTGGCCAGCAAAACATCCCAGAAAGACATTATTTACCCCCCTCCCCTGGCTGGAAATAAAGATACTTTATTTACCCCCCGTCCCCTGGTTGGAAATAAAATTGCTTTATTTGCCCCCCAGAATAAAATTTTTTAAAAAAATCATTATGTTTCCCTAGCTGGAAGGCAAATTAATGATTTTTTTTAACTTTTATTCTGGGGGGGGAGGGGGGACCAAGAAATATTATTTTTTTTATGGGTGGCCAAATAAAGTATTTTACTTTCTAGGGGAGGGGAGCAAATAAGGTAAAAATAAATGAAAAATGATTTGCTCCCAAAAGCGTTTCACAGAGCTCCACACAGCTAATAAAGTCACAGTAATGTGTGTTGTGTATATATAAGCATATCACAGAGCTACACAGCAGTAATGTGCGGTGTGTGTACAGTATAAGTGTATCACAGAGCTGCACAGCAGTATACTCGCAGTAATGTGCAGTGTGTACAGTATAAGCGTATCACAGAGCTGCACGGCAGTAAACTCGCAGTAATGTGCGGTGTGTAAGACTGGGGTCAGATGAACGCAGTGTGAACGTGCATTTAGCCGCACTTTATTACGGCCGTGGTAGCAGTAAATGATGTCCAATGATGGCCAACATACAAAGTACAGCCGCACGAAGGTTCGGCCGTGCAACGAAAGCGGCAAACGAACGCATTTTTTCAATAACGTCGAACCGCTAGTACAGACGCAAAGAGCGTGCTGCATCGGCATAGCGGCATGTGTGCGTGATTAGGAGACGTCAGACGCTGCACATGTCTGGCCAACATCACATCCATTAGTTTTTTATAGCTCCGTCAAAAATCACAGCTGTAATTGCGTACCGTGTGACCACTTTCACGTCTTCCGTCAAAAAGTGCCTCCATGCGTCCGGACGCACTTTTTGACGGAAGACGCAAAAAATGCGTTAGTCTGACCTTAGCCTAAGAGCGTATCAGAGCTGCACAGCAATAAAACTCACAGTAATGTGGAGGCACACAATTTTCTGTTCTTGCCTTGGGTGCAGAAAGAGCTAGCTACGGCTCTGGCCCTGTGGCCCTAAAGCGGGCCACCCATATTACCATCCAAATGCTAACGGGTTTAAAAAAAAACCTTAGTGTTTGGTATCTTGCGCTGTACTGCGTGAGGTTACTGTACTTTGCGCTCCCTATGCTTTACATGAGGATCGCAAAGTGTTAATTAGCGTTAGTATTACAACATACTAACGCTAATTACCATCCGGCTGCGGTTACCACACAGTTAACCAAAGCCAGAACTTGGTTCTAACTGATTCTGCTTCTGCAGAATCCGTCAGCACCAGCAGTAACCGCCCCCCCAATAAATTCAGATACTCACCTCCTATCCCACAGCGAGAATCGCGGCTCCAACCGCTGGGGAGCAGGGAGAGACCGGGGGAAATTTCTCACCTTTCGGGAGAAGACCGGGCCGGCGCGGACAAAGACTGACTGGACACGAGTCTCTTCGGGAAAGGTGAACTTTATTGTGACGTCACCACTCAGCCAGGATTGAATCGCAAAGACTGAGTAACATTTACATTCAAACATAACATTTTATACCCTGAATAGATAATCAGGTACATCCCAATTAGCCCACCCCACGGTGACACTATCCCATCCCACGTGGGTCTGTACCTTCCCCTTACTGAATACAAAGACATTCCACAAATTGGCAGTAAATTGGCAGCTTTTACAGTATTTTGACATTCGGATAATTTACCACTCTGCCAGATCCTACTTGTGCCTGCCTCCCTGGAACTTGTTTATTGTATACTTTAGATAAGGCCCCGTCTGGTCTCACATCTCTTATTGTTCTGGCCCTATCTCTCTGACCTTGTTGTAACTAATTCCCATCCTCTCACTTCGTGCCAGCGTTTGCCCGGATCTTGTTAAACTAACAGGCAGAGCAATTAAATTAAGGAATTCCGGAGAATCTATTCAAGCTAGTCCTAATTGAGCTAATATTTGCTATTTACATTCACGTGAACCAAAGTTCTAAGTAAGATGGCTGCCTGGAGCAAGATGGTGGCCCAATCCTGGCCTGAGTCCCTTACATTCCCCCCTTGGCTAGGGTTTCAGGCTCTCCTGTCTGAGGCCCTTAGCCACTACACTCCACTATCCCATTCTCAAACACTTTGTACTGAGGGGGAATCACCTTCACTGGGAACAAATCTTGAGGGATCAATAAGGGTATCTTCTGTGTCTGTGTGGGTGTCAGAACAATGGCCATAGGCATAACCCTATGCAATACAGCACTATCCCTATCACCAGGATCACTATCATCATCATTATCATGGATCCAATCCGTGAGATAAATCCCAGCATCGATCCAAACCAATCTCCTAAGGACCCGAACCCTCGGAAAGGGTTCCAGCCTTCTGCTGCGATCTGCCTGGCTGTGTTCTGCAACTGGAAAACTTTCTCCTGGTGATCTTGGATTACCTGGTAATAGTCAGGGACCTCATGTGATGTGTTTCTGATGAAGGTGCAACATTCATAATGCATAGTCATTTCACAGAGTCCATTCAATGCTGCGCTTATCTGTTCTAATGCCATGTCATGCACCATTTGCAACTTTCGAATCTCACGCAACTCAAGGTTCAGCAACTGAATATCCCTGCTTGTTATATTCAAAATCTCATCCATCAGCAATGAGTAATTGTTCATTCTCTTCATCAATTCAATCCCCCATCCAGTCCATGCCGGGAACCATGCCCATGCATGGTCCCCTTTCGAAAACAACTCTCTCTTCTGTTTCTCAAACACCAATGGATACCTAGGGTGCAGTGCAGTGTCTGATGCTGTGTCATCGCCCTGTACTCTTTGCATGGGAATCAGTTTAGCTAGGTAGCACATCCCTGTGGTGGTAGGTGGTACCCATGTGTAACACACACTCCCACAACATACCTGATATCCTCCCGTCAATATAAATGGGGACAAGTGAAGTGTTCCCTTGCGAACCTCAATCATCATTCTCATCAAGCGTGACACAAGATCTTTTGCATTCTGTTTGGTTGTTGTCACATTAGCTATTGTCAATTGTTGTTCCGTCGTGAGTTTTATGGGCCTAACCACAACCATTCCGGTCCCTCTGCTGGACAGAATTGTGTGTGCAGTGAAATTAAACTACTAGACTGACATGGATTCTCACTCATACTCAGATTATTTGTCCCTATCTGGAAACACCAATCAGGCGGGTACACAGGACCCGTTATCGGATAACTTTGCATTGTCTCATCTGGTTTTATCTGAGGGTCAACAATGGTATGAATTGCAATATTTCAGGCCAAAAATGTGCTCCGGTTCATAGGAATTGCAGCAAATGGGATATAAATTGTCTCTGGGTGCAATCTGCTGCACACCCAACACGCTTTTTGTCCTGATTTCTTTGCGTATGCGTATTTGAATTTCACCAACAGGTGACCTCTTGGCGTGGTCATGGAGCCCAGGTCACGTTTCTGTCTCCATAGGGTGCGATTTTCCATAATTGGGTGAGTGCCATTCCAGATGTGGGAGATATCCACTCTCCCGGTCGTTTCTGGGCAATTTGGGTATTTTCCACCATGTGAGAGGGCATAAATAAGATTGGCAAGGTACCGTATTAGCACCAGGAACGCTCCTAGTGTCAAAACCATTTTGACAGTCTCATAAACCCTATCCCTCCCCCCTAGCACATCAAAAGTAAAGACTACTTCAGGCTGGGCCTGGGAGAGGGGCAGCCTCTCATAAACTGCCCTTGGGGTCTCCCTTTGGGTCTCCCCATCCTCCATCGTTGGCGGGTGGTCAGGCATTTATTATGGCCCTCAAAACATCCACTTGTTGAGTCTTTAGATACTTGGAACTGCAGTTTTTGTCAATTTCAGCCTTAGTGGGTCGGTCTCGCTGGGGATGACTCTCCACTCTGGATCGGGGCTTTCTGCAGCTGCTTTCAGTCTCGAGTGGTGTATCCACTGAACCACCTCGGCCACCTTTACTGCTGTGGGGGTGGATAACAGGACAAGATAAGGACCCCTCCACTCCTTCACCCAAACTGAATCACCTGGACAAAGCTTATGCAGTGGGGGATACAAGAAATTAGGTAAATTATCTCCCACCCAGGTATTCAATTTCTGCATTGATTGACCCAACAATAACACTTGTTCATTCAATTTAGTTTCACCCAATGCCCGAAGGTAGCCCCTTAAACCATTAATCAGAGGGGTAGCCCACCCGAACATGAGTTCGTACGGACTCAATTGGGGGGTTGGCCTGCATCTAATATGCAATAGGACTATCGGCAGCACTTCCAACCAGCCCAGTGTCGTTTCTCGACATCAAAGTCTTTAACGTTCTGTTCATGCGTTCAACTTTTCCTGAGCTTTGGGGCCTGTAGGTTGTGTGTAGCTTCCAGGTTATGCCCAGCAGGCGAGCAAGCTGTTGCAAACAGTTCTGGAAAAAAGCTGGGCCATTGTCTGACCCAATTTCAAGCGGAAGTCCCTAGCGTGGTATAATCTCTCTCATCAGGCTCCTCTCTACTTCTGCTGTCTTCTCCGTCCTTGTTGGGAAGGCCTCAACCCATCCTGTCAGGGTGCACACATCACGAGAAGATACTTGTATCCTTTACAGGGTGGTAGCACTGTGAAATCTATCTGCAGCGATGCCATTGGGGATAATCCGATAGGCTGCTTTCCTGGAGGCTGTGATGGGCCTGTTCTTGGATTATTCTTGGCACATGTCACACACTACCAGGCTACTGCCTTACAGATCACTGACAATCCAGGAACGTAGAAGTGTGGCTCCAACTGTTGTTCCATCATTTCTCTTCCTCCATGAGTGCTGGCATGGAGTGCTTTTACAATTTCAGGTGCCAATGTTGCGGGTAGGACTATTTGTTTGCTTGCCAACTGGAAGCATCCGTCTTCTCCATACTTTCCTGGTTCTTCTGACAGCCATTTCTTCTCCTTCTCGGAATACATTCGCTCAAGGGAGCTGGCAGCAGTGGGGCTACCACTGAAAGTGGGGCCTTGTATCCTTCAAGTTCCTCCTGTCTTCCCCACATGAATTCTTCTTTTGGCTGGTAGTGTAGCCAGGCAAAATATAGTAGGTCATGCCTTTTCTGTGCATCTCTCACCACTGGCACGAAAAAGTTCATTGCGCTCTTCATCTTTGGCAGACGATATTCAATAAGGATCTCCTTGAGGAGAAACTTCACCAGTGGGGCTTGATATTCTTCAGCTCCTAATTCTCCCAGGCTCAGCAGGACACGAGTAGTTCTCAAATTATTATAAATATTGATTGTCAGATTGTCGAAACGCTCGGCGAAATTTTCTGCTTGTTCAACTTCAGTTATTTTCCTGTCTTCTCCATCCTCCCCCACTAATTTTACGCCGAAGAACTTCAGCATCATCTTGTATGCTTGAAGGAATTGTTGCTGAATTTCTGAGGTGTTACACATCAGATTTCTTTCTTGGGGATTCAGTGGTCTAGAATAGAAATTTCGGCCTCGTTCCAGAGTGGGGAAGAGCCATTGAATATAGTCATGGTTTTGTTCAAGCAAATTAAAATCTTCATTCCATCTTTGTAGAATAATCTCGATAAATTCACCGTCAGCCTTGAATCTCCTCCAATTCATATAGAATTCATAGTTTGGCATAGAGACGTGTTCATCTTGCTTGCAGAGGAGGATCCTGGAGGCTTGATAGTGTGATACTGTTGGTTTTGCAGCTGACTTCGCAGCTTGGTCTGCTAATCTGTTCCCTTTGGGTATGTCGTCATGACCTTTCTGGTGACCCCGGCAATGCATGATACTTTCAGCACTGGGTTTCCAAACAGCATCTAGAAGAGCTGAGATTTCAGCAGCATACTTGAGTAACTTGACTTGTTTTCCTGAAGAAGAGAGCAGGCCTCTTTCCTTGTAGAGTGCACCATGTGCATGGACAGTCATAAAGGCATACTTGGAATCAGTGTAGATATTTACTCTCTTTCAGTCGGAGATTTATAGAGCTCTCGTCAAAGCTAGTATTTCTGCTAGTTGTACTGACGTGTGGCCTGGTAAGGAGTTTGCTTCAAGAACTCCCCCTGCTGTGACAATTGCATAGCCGTAGACTTTCTTTCCATCATCCATATAGATGCTTCCATCAGTAAAGAGTTGCAGGTCGTATTTGTCTAGGGGTACGTCTTTCAGATCTGGTCTGCTACTGAATACTTCTTCCATGACTTGGCGTCATTCATGATTTGGATCTTCCTCACAGTCAGGTAGCAACGTAGCAGGATTCAAGGTAGCGATGAGGTCCAGATGAACCCGTGGATTCTCACACATCATTGCTTGATATTTTGTCATCCAGCTATTACTGAACCAGTAACTGCCTTTCACATCCAGCAGGGCCTTGACTGCATGTGGCACCTTGACATGAAGAACCTGTCCCAGGGTCAACTTGTCAGCTTCAGAGATCGGCATTGCAGTAGCTGCCAATCGGCTTTCAGGCAAGGGGGTAGGCCACAGGGTCAAGTTGCTTGGAGAGGTAGGCCACAGGCCAAAATTCTGGAGCAGCACTCCTGTTGCTGTCTCGTTGTGTTCATGCACATACAGCTGGAAGGGTTTACTATGGTCTGGCAGACCCAATGCCGGTCCATCAAGAGGGTCTTTAGTTTCAGAAAGGCCTCCGTCTGTTCTTCCTCCCACAGGAATGGATCATGCTCTCCCCCCTTGGCAGCTTGATGAAGGGTTTGGCAATCTCAGCAAAGTTGGGGATCCACAGACGACAGAAGCCCGCAGCACCCAGGAATTCACGGATTTGCCTTTGTGTCTTTGGTCGGGGTATACGGCAGACTGCTTCCTTCCGTTCAGCTCCCAGCGCACGCTTTGCACCTGTTAATTGAAAACCTAGATACTTCACACTTTGTTTACATATCTGTGCTTTCTTTCTGGAGACTTTGTATCCTGCTTGGCATAGCAGATATAGCAGTGCTTTTGTGGCAGAGAGACCGTCTTTTTCTGTGGGGAAGCAAGCAGTAAATCATCTACATATTGTAATAAAACAACTTTGTCTGGCTGAGCACACAACCAAAAATCGTGGGTGAGCTCTTGAAACCTTGCGGTAGGCGTGTCCATGTCATCTGATGACGCGCTCCGGTCTTGGACTCTTCCCACTGGAATGCAAAAAGAGGTTGGCTCGCGGGAGCATGGCGGATGCAAAAGAAAGTGTCTTTTAAATCAAGCACTGTGTAATATTTTGTATCTTCAGGGATTAATGCCAATAAACTGTATGGATTGAGGACAGCAGGGTGTAGGGTCACCGTAGCTTCATTAACCGCCCTTAAATCTTGGACTGGACGGTACTCCTGAGTCCCTTCTTTCTGTACTGGCAATAACGATGTATTCCATGGTGACACACAAAATTTCAATATCCCGTGATCTTTCAGTCTCTGTAAATGTGTCTGGATATTTTGTTTGGCATTCTGTGGAATGTAATACTGTCTTAGAGCCACAGGCGTTGCGCCAGGTTTCAGATCAACGTATACTGGGGGAATAGTCACGGCCAAGCCAGGCGGGTTATCCTCCGCCCACACTCCAGAAATGCCCAGTAGTAGTTTGTATGGGTCTGATGCGACCGGCGCGGTTGGTGCCATCCGCCATTCTTCTTCCCTGGGCATAACCACTGCAATTTTTACAGGCTGGGTCTCCAGACTGGCCGGGCTGTGCTGCCGAGTACAGCCGCCACTCTCAGGCAGGTCTAGTCTAGTGTGACCCCTGGGGAGAAAAGTAATTTGGGCTTGCAATTTGCAGAGAATATCCCGCCCCAGGAGTTGGATAGGACATTCGGGCATATACAGAAATTGGTGTTCTACATTGTGCCCACCCAGGCTGCTTTTACGTGATGCAAGGAAAGGATATTTAGCAGATACCCCCATTGCTCCCATTATATCAGCCTCATTTCCCATT
Organism: Leptobrachium leishanense; assembly: GCA_009667805.1. NCBI lineage: Eukaryota > Metazoa > Chordata > Amphibia > Anura > Megophryidae > Leptobrachium > Leptobrachium leishanense. The sequence goes on along the minus strand of CM019066.1, from coordinate 217,588,505 downwards.
GGTGGTGCAATTGGCTGTGTTACAACAGAATATTCGGCGCCAGTGTCAACCATAAAATTGTCATCTTTGTCTCCCACCCTTACAGTGACCGTGGGCTCGTGATTACTGAGTGGGATGGGCCCAGGTCTGTGCCAATATGTACCTTGCCCTTCAAATGACGTTCTCGCCAATCCCACAAACCCTGAACCGGCAGCATCATTTTGCTCATGTCTGCCGTTTGTCACCTGGCCATTTGGTGCCCCTGCATCTACCTGACCATTCTGTCCCCTAGTTTTCTCCATAAATAAGGGGCAGTCCTTCTTTCAGTGACCTTCACCTTTACAAAATAAGCACTGATTGTACCCCACTGATGCCCTAGGGGCACCCCTACCTCTCCTGCCTCTACCTCTATCTCCATCCTGGGCACCTCTCCCATTTCCCAAGTAGGCAACTACTCCAGTCTGCCCTTTCTGTTTCCGTATCTCCTCCTGCTTCTCTTCTAAATCTCTATTATGATACACTTTATTAGCGATCTCTACTAATTCACTAATCTCTTTGCCTAAAAATCCATCCATTCTCTTTATCTTGTTGCGTATGTCCTTCTGCGCTTGGCTCACAAAGGAGGAGTTAACTAGCCGCTGATTCTCCGTTTCCTCTGTATCTATCGGGCTATACATGCTGAATGCATCTAATAATCTTTCTAAAAATGCACTTGGGGATTCCTTCGGGTCTTGCGTTACATCCACTATTTTACCCATATTCGTAGGTTTCTTCCCTCCCGCTTTGACACCCATTAACACTGCCGCTTGGTACGTTTGTAGATGAGCTATGCCCACTTCAGTATTGTACGGCCATTTGGGATCAGTTTTGGGATAATGCTCCTCAGCCCATGCCTCTGGATTGGGTTTACTGTCATCAACTGCCTGGGCTAGGAGAAGCTTTTGGGCATTACTGTTTATGCGGGCTCTCTCCTCTGTAGTAAACATTGTCAGCAGCAACTGCTGACAATCAGCCCAGGTTGGGTTATGTGTGAGCATGACAGATTCTATCATGCTGGCTACGGCTGCAGGATTTGCGGAGTAGAGAGGTGTATGTGTTTTCCACTTAAATAAATCAGTAGTTGTGAACGGGACATACGTGAATTTTGCTGGCCCATGCTCCCCATTCTCCCTAAGGGGACCCGGCACCTCCCGCAAGGGGAGTTGCAATTTACTGGGGTTGTGCTGATATACTTCCTGGGGCTTATATATATTGTTGTCAGCATGGGTAGTTGCCCTGGAGTCTGCATCTCCCCCTCCGTCACTCCAAGGAGTTACTAACTGGTACACCGCTCCATCGGGCATCTCGATTTTATCTGCGGAGTGTACATCATCTTCCCCACCCGAAGCCCCCAACATCCCGCCACCACCAGCCAGGGCCGAGGGCGCAGACGGAGAACTAGCAGCAGCCTGCCCCCCTAGCCCCACCTGTGCAACCGCAGCACCCAAAGCCTGCCGGGCCGCTCCGTAGCAAGGGTAGGGCGGCGGAAGGGAATCAGATTCCTCAGGATGTCCCGTCAGCACCGGTTTATATCCTGCTTCATTAGCTGGGGACACCTCCTTCTTATTTTGCCCTGCTACCATAACAAAATGGCTTTTATCTCTCACACAGTACCTCCAGATATCTATATATGAGTACTGGTCTGGATGAACATATCTCCCGGTGATTTGGGAGTGCATCTTTTGTATTAACACTGGATCCATGGATCCCTCTTCTGGCCACTCGGGGACTAACATTGGCCAGACTATGGTGCACAAAAGTTTCAATTTTTTTTTTTTTTTTTGTAAATAAAAGTTTTTATTTTAATTTTTCACAGTAAACAAAGATATACGAAAGTTGTACATGTATCAAAGTCATCAGCTCGCAGGCTGGGCGGTGGCATCATCATAAAACAACGTGTATCTTTTACATTCGAGTTAGGTATCAGACTTAGAAGACTAAGTATCAGCATCAAGTCAGATTAACGTCGTTGGGATCACGTGGAAAGGGTAAATTAAACTAAGACCAAAAAAAAAAAAGGGGGGGTATCGGGGAGGGGGGAAATAGCCTGGGAATGTGCGCAAATCCCTACTGGGCACAGAAACCATAAAACAGTGCATTCACTATACGTCAAGGGTAGAGACTAGAGCGTCTTAAGAAGGAATGTGGTCAGATACAACGTCACATTGGCTCAATTACAGTAACAAGGCACGAAATTCTGCTCCTCCCGATTGGAGGATCCAAGTACTCCAAATCTGAGTATATTGGGCCGTCATACCGTTCATTGAGTAGTACAGTTGTTCGACTCTATGGAGCTCTTCCATTTTAGAGAGCCAAAGGTGCATGGGAGGGCTCACCCTTTGCTTCCAAAATAGGGGTATTAGACTTTTGGCAACATTCAGAATGCGGATACACACCGATTTTTTTTGTAACCTGAAGTAGCGTAGTGTACATGATGTAATAGCATGGTGGCTGGTCGGAAGTCGGGGGAGGTTCTATGAACAGTTGAGTGATTTTATGTATCTTTTCCCAATATAGGCGAATTACTGGACAAGACCACCATATGTGAAGTGCCGATCCCGGGCTTTCACCACAACGCCAGCACTCATCCGACATATCAGGAAACATGTGACTAAGCTGTTCAGGGGTCTTATATCACAGGGATAGTAATTTATATGCCGTCTCCTGTGTTTTCGATGAGACCGAGCAGTGGTTTGTAAGGTCGCAGATTTTCCCCCATTGGGAGTCGGACAGAGTAGTTTCTAACATCATCTCCCAACTGCCCATAAACCTCGGCGGGGGGGTTCTATTTGAGCGCTGGAGGAGTTCATATAAATAGGACACGCCATGTGGCAGTAGGTCAGCTGTCATGCACTGTTTTTCAAATTCTGTTAGAGGGCGGGTCAGTTTTGTTCGTTGGGGTATAGATCTGATAAATTTAGCAATCTGTTGATATCAGAAGTATCGTAGGAAAGTCACTGCCCTATCAGTAAGCGAGGCAAGTTGTTGGTCTCGAAATACATCACGAATGCGCGGTGTTTGTGTTTGCAGCAAGTCTGTGAAGATCGACGGGGTGTAAGACATGGGCGTGGAGGCTTGGCATAACAACGGCGTAAGCGGCGACGGGTCGGAGGACAGGTCTAAAACATGCATTACTCGATGCCATATGCGTAGTGTAGCTGAGGTGTAATGTAGATCACGTACCCGGCGTAGCCCTTGCAGTTTAGGCAGCCAAGGGAGGACGGTGAGGGGAATCCCGGCTTCGTCTTGTTCAACCACCCCCCACGCTTTGAGTTTGCGGGGTTTTGCCCATTCCAGAATACGCTGAAGGTGGCAAGCCGTATGGATATCGCGAAGTCTGGGATGGCAAGCCCCCCCCCGTGCTTTAGGTAGGGTAAGGATGGAAAATGTTAGCCTCGGTCGGGATCCCCCCGCACATAATTCGAGATCTGCATCTGTAGGTCCCGAAAAAAGGTTCGCGGGTGGTCAATGGGAATCGTCTGAAAGAGGTATAAAATACGAGGGAGTACATTCATTTTGATTGCCTGGACGCGACCCAGCCAGGAAATGTGCGGATAGTTCCAGGCCTTCAGATCCGTGGAGATAGTCGCGAGCATGGGCGCAAAGTTGTCTCTGAACATTAAAGTATGGTCAGAGGTCAACCAGATTCCCAGGTACTTAATTCTATCCTCGGCCCATTGGATCGAGAAATTTGGCCGTATGGATTGAGCCTTCGACCGCGGCATGGACACATTTAACAGGAAGGACTTGGCGAAATAAATTTTCAAGTTGGAGAGGTTACCGTATACTTCAAAAGCTTTCAGTAAGTTGGGCAAAGTCGTTTCTGGGTGAGTCACGAAAAAAAGGAGATCATCCGCGAAAGCAGCTACCCTGTGCTCCGTCCGGCCAGTCCGGATCCCTCTGATGTCCGGGCTAGCCCTTACAGAGGACAGGAAGGCTCCAATGCCAATACAAACAACAATGGGGAGAGTGGGCATCCCTGCCTAGTACCGTTCTTATCTTTACTTATATGGTTCCATACATTCCGCAACCCCGTGCAGTTGGATCCGAATATAGAGCCCGGATCCAGGTGCATAGATTAGGACCTAGTCCAACCTGAGAAAGAGTTGCAAACAAGAATTCCCAGTTTACTCTGTCAAAGGCCTTCTCCGCGTCCGTAGAGAGGAGGAGAAGGCCTTCTCGTTGCCTCGTTGCCCTATGCATGATCGTCAGTGCCCGTATGGTGTTGTCTCGCGCCTCCCGCCCTGCCACAAATCCCACTTGGTCTTGGTGTATCAACCCCAGGACATAAGGTGTAAGTCGTGTGGCCAGGATCTTTGCATACAGTTTGAGATCGCAGTTTAATAGGGAGATGGGGCGGTAGCTGTCGCACCGCTCAGCATCTTTACCTTCCTTAGGAATTAAAGATATGTTGGCCGCCTGAGTTTGGGACGGAATGGTGTGGCCTTCCAGAATGGCATTAAAAGCCACCAGGAATCTGGGGTAGAGAATTTTCGCAAATCATTTATAATATTGCAGGGGAAGGCCATCTGGGCCTGGGCACTTGCCCGTTTTAGAAGATTTTACTGCGTCACTCAATTCTTCTATAGTTAAGGGTGCGTCTAACAGTAGGGCAGTTTCAGGTGTCAGGCGTCGCGTGACGTGTTGGGAGAGATAGGCATGAATCTTTTGCGAATGAAGTGTGCGTCCTGCGTCCGTCTCCGGAGTGGGCAGGTCATATAGTGTCGCAAAGTAGGAACGTATCATAGGGAGAATGCGGTGTGGTAGATGTTGTGTTTTGCCATGTGTGTCCCTGATTTTGGCAATGTACGTGGTCGAATGGCGGGCACGTAGCATACGAGCCAGCAGTCTCCCACTCTTGTCTCCATGAGCAAAGAAAAATGTCTTGGAACGTAAACAGTGTCGGTGATACATGGAATTAAGAAGAGTGGCCAGTTCCAGGCGTAGTGTTGTCAAGTCGGTTAACTGGGCAGGGTCAAGGGATTCCTTATGTAAGGTCTCCAGGTTGTGAATGCGAGCTAAGAGATCGATTGTAGCTATTGTCCTGCTATTTCTCCCTTTACCATTACATAACGGCCATCTTTATCGGATAGAGTTGCTTGTTGGCAAAGGGGACAGATTGTGAAATAAAATCGCCACACCCTTAGATTTGCCACCGCATTGTTACTAAAAAAAGCCTATTGGAACCAGGAGTTTGTGAGTCTCGGGGCCGCCCCTTCTCTAAAGTGTGATTCTTGGATAAACACCACTGAGGCACATGCTTTCTGGAAATCACGTAGAGCCCCCGAACGTTTCTCAGGTATGTTTAGGCCACTGGCATTAATGGACATTAACATGAGAGGTTCCTGACGCACGGCCATTATTGAAGGATAGCGAAGGAGCTCCCTAGGCCAACCCCCACTCCCACAGGAAGGAGTAAGGAAGGGAACCGGGGATCTAAGGAATGGGTAGTAAGTGGTAACTATATACACTCGGAGAGAGGCGGGGTTGACGGGGGGCAGGAAGAATCCAACAGACCAACCAGTGGTCCGGGTATCCTGTCCACTTCACGTGTCAACCAACCTCGGTGGGAGAACGTGACCTAGCGTTCGCGGGAACTAAACTCTATTTATGCATCGGGCCTCCGCAGACCCCCCAAATAACACTGAATATCAATACAATAATACATTGAACGTTGTATGAGAAAAATAGAAAATAAAAAGAATATTTCAAACCAGCAGGACCCATCTCGTCCGAGAGTCCAAAGGAAGGCGCAACGAGCGATCCTCAAGCTTGGACCCCATCTTCGGGGGGGGGAGGGAGAGAAAAAGTCCGTGTTCAAGACAGTTCGGATAAAATCCTAATCCAGATTCCACTCCCCCCCCCTGCAAAGAAAAGAAAAGAGAAAAATAATAATGAATATAACAAAGTCAAACCTTTACGCAATTGAGTACTGGCGACAAGTGTCGCGGAGTTATATCAGAGAAAAGGTCAGGAAGACCGGGATCGCAGGCCTTGGGGTAGGTGTCTTTCCGGACCAAATCTGGGCGTTAGCCGGAGTGTGTAATAGAAAGGCGCGATAAGAGAAAAAAAAATAAAAAGAAGTCAAAAAGCCTTGCGAATTGGAAATCCAGTGTTGGGAATGTAGGTCATGGGTTGCTGTCAGCCTGTGTGGACTTTCAGCTTGAGCACGGAGTCTCACATCTGTGGCCCCGGTCCCCGGGCAGTTTGTTGACGGTCAAGGCGAGCACGCTGAGAAGGTGGCCGTGGTCGCGGCCTTCCGAGACCACCATTATACAGTGCCAGAGGGTCAGGCCACGTCAGTGAAATAGGTGGCAGTTGTAGCAGACGAGCCAGTTCTGGAAGATCTTCAGCCTCCTGTACCAAAAATTGGCCCGCAGGAGTCGTCACTGAGAGTCCCGTCGGCATTTGCCATCGATAGCGTATTTGTTGCGTGAGCAGGACACTAGTTAGCGGCTTGAATGCCCGCCTGTATGCTAGAGTAGCCGGAGCAAGGTCTGGGAATAGCTGCAGGTTCACACCCTCAAACGAGAATTCCGTAGTGACTCTAGCCTGGCACAGAATTTCTTCCTTCAGGTCAAAGCGAGACAAGCAGCATATAACGTCCCGCGGGGGGCTGCCGGGGGGTCCCTTTGGTCGTAAGGCCCTGTGAGCCCGAACAAAGTCAATCTCGGATTGAGGCGGCCTGTCAAGGAGGGCATTGAAGATATGCAGCAGCACTTGCTTCAGGGCAGAGGGTGAGTCCTCGGTTTCTGGCAGACCTCTGAGCCATAGGTTTTGGTGTCTGCCCCTATTGTCCAGATCAGTGAGGTGGAGAGCCATGCTTTGCATCTGTGAAGTGTGAACTTGTACAGCACGTGCAGTAGAACCAGCTTGCAAACGGAGAGTGTCACATTCTCCCTCCAAGTGAGTAACCTTTGCAGTTAAACCATGAATCTCTGTGCGAATATGGTGCAGTTCTGACATAATGGTGGTGCTCAAATTTTCATTAGCAATTCGCAGGTCAGATTTAGTTGCGAGGTTGTTCAGGATAGATTGCCAGTCAATCGTGGAAAGATGCCCGTTATTCCCAGGTCCCTGGGTGGTGGCAGACAAAAAAGAAGGGGTAGGCCGCAGAGAAGCCGGGGGCTCGAGTTGGGAGCTCTGCCCAGCTTGTGCAAGCGCTGCGGGGTAGGCCTCTGGCCTTATCTGGGAAGGCGGATTTTGAGAAACTATTTGGGCCTGCATTGTGTCTGGGGTAGCGTTCATCCAGTCCCCCTGTGAATTGAGGTCCATAGCAGCCGGGGACGTTGTGGGTTCGGGCGCCAGGGTAGGCCACGGTGAAGCCGGGGCCTCCAGTAATTCGTGCTGCCCAAATCGAGCGTGCGCTTCTGGCCCATCGGCACGGTCTGATTGCGGGGTGAAATATTGCCGCAGGGGAGTCGCTGGAGCGCCGCAATTTTTCTCCCCTTGCCTCTGGACACCCGTTGCCTTACTTAATTTGCCCATGTCGGGGTCCGCTGGATGCCTAAAAACGTTCTGGTGGGGGAATCTGCGGAGGAGCTCGTGCTTCACACAGCTTTCTCCATTGGCTGTCAGGCCACGCCCCGTTTCAATTTCTCTTTACTCAATTCAACACCATAGTGGTGCATCACATATAGTGCTTTAAAATTATGCACCATATAGTCTAGGGGTGTTTCACCATTCTTTGCTTTCTTGGGTTTTGATGACCCGTTACCCATATTTACTCGTTTCAACAGTAACTTCTTTACAATGCAAATATCACTTTTAACAAAACCAATTTATATCGACAGTCTGGTATTTCAATCAACAGTACAGTCGTGGCGTATTCGCTTCCTCCTTAGGTAGCCAACTGCAGTCGCCTGAGCTGGAAGCGTACCACCAGAGTCCACTCTCAGATTTGCTTCCTTGCTAAGCAAGTAGGGGCACACTCACTCTCAGCAGTCACTGCACACACAGTGGCAAGAGAAAGTATGTGAACCCTTTGGGATTACATGGAGTTTCGCATGAATTGGTCATAAAATGTGCTCTGATCTTCATCTAAGTCACAACAATTTGAAAAACACAGTCTGCTTAAAATAATACAACACAAACATTATATGTTTTCATGTTTTTATTGAACAGAGCATGTAAACATTCACAGTGCAGGGTGGAAAAAGTATGTGAACCGTTGGACTTAATAACTGGTTGACCCTCCTTTGACAGCAATAACCTCAAACAAACGTTTCCTGTAGTTGCAGATCAGACCTGCACAACGATCTGGAGTAATTTTGGACCACTCCTCTTCACAAAACTATTTCAGTGTAGCAATATTCTTGATGTCTGGTGTGAATCGCTCTCTTAAGGTCATGCCACAGCATTTCAATCGGGTTGAGGTCAGGACTCTGACTGGGCCACTCCAGAAGGCGTATTTTGTTTTGTTGAATTACTTGTAGGCTTTGGGTCATTGTCCTGTTGCATCACCCATCCTCTGCGGAGCTTCAGTTGGCAGACAGATGGACTTATGTTTTCCTGCAAAATGTCTTGATAAACTCTGGAATTCATTTTTCCATCAATGACAACAATCCGTCCAGGCCCTGAGGCAGCAAAGCAGCCCCAAACCATGATGCTCCCTCCGCCATGTTTTACAGTGGGGGTGAGGTTTTGATGTTGTTGTGCTGTGCCTTTTTTTTCTCCACACATAGTGTTGTGTGTTTTTTCCAAACAACTCAATTTTGGTTTCATCTGTCAACAGAATATTTTGCCAGTAGTGCTGTGGAACATCCAGGTGCTCTTTTGCAAACTTCAAACGTGCTGCAATATTCTTTTTTGACAGCAATGGCTTCCTCTGTGGTGTCCTCCCATGTACTCCATTCTTGTTTAATGTTTTCCTTATTGTAGATGTGTCAACAAAAATGTTAGCATGTGCCAGAGATTTCTGTAAGTCTTTAGCTGACACTCTACGATTCTTCTTTACCTCATTAAGCATTCTGCGCTGTGCTCTTGCAGTCATCTTTACAGGATGACCTCGCCTAGGGAGAGTAGCAACAGTGCTGAACTTTCTCCATTTGTAGACAGTCTGTCTTACCGTGGACACATGAACATCAAGGCTTTTGGAGATACTTTTGTAACCCTTTCCAGCTTCATGCAAGTCAACAATTCTTGATCGTAGGTCTTCTGAGAGCTCATTTCTGCGAGGCATGGTTCACATCAGGCAGTGCTTCTTGAAACCAGTAAACCCAAAACTGGTGTGTGTTTTTAAAGGGCAGGACAGCTTTCAGCAACACATCCAATAATATCACACTGATTGGACTCAAGGTTGGCTCACTCCTGGCTCCAATTAGCTCTTGGAGAAGTCATTAGGCTAGGGGATCACATACTTTTTCCACCCTGCATTGTGAATGCTTACATGTTATGTTCAATAAACACATGAAAACATATAATGTTTGTGTTGTATTATTTTAAGCAGACTGTGTTTTTTAAATTGTTGTGACTAAGATGAAGATCAGAGCACATTTTATGACCAATTCATGCAAAACTCCACGTAATCCCAAAGGGTTCATATACTTTTTCTTGCCACTGTACTGTACCAGATACATTCAACAACACTTCTACTCTTTCTATTGCCAAGGGCACTATGCCCATCAGGCACCTTATACCCGTGCAGTCGCCTTTATGCTCCTGACCTCTAACACTTTTCTGCTTTCAGCTATGTGTATTCCGTTCCTTATCAACACGTCTGCTATTCCAAATTGCCAAGGGCACTCTGCCCCACCAAGCACCACTCTTCTGCAGCTATTTACCTGCCCCAAAGCTCTAAGCTTCTCTTACCGGCCCCTTATTCAACTAAGATACACAATAGCACTGATGCAGGGCTCTCAGCCCAGTCACAGAAATCCCTCCTCCTTCCTTTTGCCCACGTGCAGCAGTTCTCCATTCCAAATATCAACACTGCGCCACGTGGCCACCTTCTTCAACCTAATACCCCAATTCAACTATACCAACTATCTCGAAGATAGATCAATATCTGGCCCCCGGGTCCAGACACACGCTAGCCAGTAGTCATTGAGGTGCAACTCCCTGGCTCCCTTGCTTTCGGCGGCGGGTCCGGTATACCGATGAGACCGTGTACGCGGGTCCCCTTACCTAACTATGGCCGGGCATCTACCGGGTTTCCAAAACCAAAATGTTACCTTACCTATCGCCGCGCTGCCTGCTGTTTCCTCTGACTCAGTGGTGACTCAGCTTCTCGGGTCGGGGGTCCGTTTAGGACGAGTCGAGGTCCACTGAACAGGAAATCCTGCTTGGCGCCTGCAGATGTCAGCTCACCTTCAACGGACGCCCAACCTTTTGAGATAACTTGCGCCTGCAGTCAACCGCTACGGTGTCCAGCAGCCATTGCCGAACCGGAAGCGGTCGGATCCCGGACGAGCCCCCAAAAATGTTACCGGAATCCACCTGGCTCTTTCGGGAAAAGACCGGGCCAGCGCAGACAAAGACTGACTGGACACGAGTCTCTTCAAGAAAGGCGAACTTTATTGTGATGTCACCATTCAGCCAGGATTGAATCGCAAAGACTGAGTAACATTTACATTCAAACATAACATTTTATACCCTGAATAATCAGGTACATCCCAATTAGCCCACCCCACGGTGACACTATCCCACCCCACATAGGTCTGTACCTTCCCGTTACTGAATACAAAGACATTCCACAAATTGGCAGTAAATTGGCAGCTTTCACAGTATTTTGACATTCGGATAATTTACCACTTTCCCAGATCCTGCTTGTGCCTGCCTCCCTGGAACTTGTTTATTGTATACTTTAGATAAGGCCCCGTCTGGTCTCACATCTCTTATTGTTCTGGCCCTAGCTCTCTGACCTTGTTGTAACTAATTCCCATCCTGTCACTTCGTGCCAGCGTTTGCCCGGATCTTGTTAATTTAATTGCTCTGCCTGTTAGTTTAAGGAATTCCGGAGAATCTATTCAAGCTAGTCCTAATTGAGCTAATATTTGCTATTTACATTCACGTGAACCAAAGTTCTAAGTAAGATGACTGCCTGGAACAAGATGGCGGCCCGATCCTGGCCTGAGTCCCTTACACTATGAACTCCAGGAGGTCATACTTTGGAGGCACGGAACCGCTACCGTATCATAGCAATCAGCACTGTGTTTCAGGGTGAGGTGCTAAGACAGTATCTGCCCTGGAATATCACGGAAAAATGGGGGCACTACAGAGATACCTCCAGGTGCAGGTTTTCAACATTCGTGTCCCCAGTTTAGTGTTCATCAGGGAATAGGGCCCAATGTTTGTTAAAGTGAAGGTAGAATGCAGTACCTTAATGTAGTCGTTGTGTAGCAAACTAGAATGTTGTAACCATAGTAACATTTTAATAAAGGCTGTTTGTGAAACAGAAGATAATTCAAGCCTGTATGAAAATAACAATGTAACAGCTCATTTGGAGTGAGGGACACAAGACGTTTGATACCATTTTTGCAATTAACAAAATTTGGTGCAGTCTCATAATAAAGAGGCAACCTATTCCTAGTTTGATATCAAACCATTTCCATAACAGCATTTTAGAATTCTAATCCTGCAGTGACCATACAAGTTTTTTGTAGATAACTTACTTTTATAACTTTTTGTGCAAGTATCATAGGTTCATCACTGACAAAATGAGCGTCAATGCTTTCATAATATAAACATGCACAAGAGCAAAATCAATGTCACACTGATTTTGAAGAACAAAATCACTTAACGCAATAAAACCTCAATGTATACTCACCACTGGATCCATGGTGCGCAATATAGTTCCAACTTTCTAGTGTCCTTCTGCCAGCCTTGTGAGATTGTGTACATAAGACAGAGAACTGCTAATAGATAACAGCTCATGCTGTGTTTAGTGGCACCTATTACTGGTTCTGCCAGAACAGGGGCCAAATTTGTTAGGGCCCCAACATTATCTAAAAGCACTGTTTGTGCAATATGTAGGGATCTAGCAACATTCTTTTTATGCAGTATGCAACAGTTAGCGAATTTGTCATATTTATCTACAGTATGACATTATCTTAGTGATAGCATTGACACAGCAACTGTGGGTGCATTTAGAGTCTATGATTTTTTATCTGTTCAATTGAGACCAGAAGGACTAGTCTGTTATAGACAGAAAATTTTGGTGTCTTTTCCATTTCTGGTTTCCTCAGACTTGCACACTTTTGCAATGAGGACATTTCAAATTCTATTTATGATATCTCTTGAGATGGAATCCTTCAGCACTGTCAACCTTTTTTGATATTTACAAATATGGCACCAAAGGTCCTATTCTAATTTAGTCATTAATAGTAGGGCGATAATGAATAAACTGTGTACGAGCTACTGATTGCTATTAACCCCATAGTGACCAGGCAGTTTTACCATTGTCTGTCCGAAAGTATCCACTGCTGTTTTACCTTTCTGCGCTGATTGGGCCACATTACGATCTATGTGCTAATGTTAACACTCACCTGCGTGAGCATTAACGTTAGCCGCGGTGGATACCGCATATTACAATCGAAATGCAAACGGGTTAAGTAACCTGTTTGCGTTTGGTACCTTGCGCTTTTCAGCGCGAGGTTACTGTACTTTGCAATCCCTATACTTAACACGGAGAGCGCAAAGTGTTAATCAGCGTTAGGATTACAAAGTCCTAACGCTGATTAACGTCCGGCTCTGGTTAGCAGAAAGTTAGAGCCAGGACTTGGTGGTAATGGATTCCACTTCTGCAGAATACCTTACCACCAGCCAAAAAACTAAAAAACCATCAGATACTCACCTACTATCCCGCGGTGAGCATCCCAGGGCATAGCGCCCGCTACCAATGCAGGCAGCATTTTTTGCGCCTGCATTGTAATCCCCCGTTAAAACAGGGGCGGTAGGGGAAAACTGCGGCGCAGTTATCTCCCTACCACCCCCGTTTTAATGCAGGGATTGTAATATAGCCCATTGTTTTTAACTCTAATTTTCGTTTATGGAACCCACACATATTCTATATTTTTCTAGCCATTAAATGAATGTTCTAAAGAAACCATTATTTTCATCATATCCTATAAATTACTATACAAAAGTTAGGAAATATATAATGAAAAAAATGAAGAAAAAAAACAGGTTTTCGAACTCTGACCTCCAAAATCTACAACTGCCAAAAAGAACCCCCGGCTAAGGGCTACATTACATACTTGATGCTAACGTTAGTGCTCACCTGAGTGAGCATTAATGTTAGCCCTGGTAGCCAGAGCATATTACAATCCAAATGCTAACAGGTTGAGAAACCTGTTACCATTTGGTACCTTGCTCTTTTCAGCGCAAGGTTACTGTACTTTGCGCTCCCTATACTTAACATGGGGAGCGCAAAGTGTTAATCAGCGTTAGGATTACAAAGTCCTAACGCTGATTAACGTCCAGCTGCGGCTAGGAAAAAGTTAACCACAGCCAGGATTGGTGCTAACAGATTCTGCTGGTGCATGCAGCCCCCCTTTCCCAGGCTGCACGTTGGCAGGGAACAGCTGCCTAACCTGACCCAGCTCGTCTCTGTTTACATTGGGGTCTGATGTTTGGGTATTAATGTTATTTTTGTAACTTTATTCTAAATAAAACCATTAAGAGCTGGGTAGGGGTTAGGTGGAGCAACTGGTGGCGACTCTTATGAACTGGTTAGTAGCTGAGGACTTGAAATTTTGAGCCCCACACACACACCAGCCCTCAACTCAAAGTGTGTATATATATATATATATACATACATACTCTGAGGGCTGGTGTGTTTGTGTATAACAAAACCACAGAGAGAGCACTCCAGACAAACACATTCAAAAACCTGCAACAACAGCTCCATGCATGGGTACATAATACCAGCTTTTACCACATGGTGAAAATTTCTTAACTCTGAGTTTTGCTGAATAAAATGGTGGAAATTTGGTTCGCAATGAATATATATATAAATTCGATAGGCCGTGTTAGTCCGATGCCAAAATCATGAATATAGCAGTACTTAGTGATACCTTTTTTATTGGACTAACGTTACAGACAAGCTTTCGAGAAAATACCTCTCTTCCTCAGGTCTGGATGCTTACTGATCAGTTCCTAGAATTGAACATTAGGACATAAGGGTCACATGGTCACATCTTTAAAATTGCTTGATATCCAGCCTAAATTCGGCAGGCACCGGGCATTAGGGGAACGTGGAAGCTGGAGTGCTCAGCTAGTGTACTTTTTATATACCTAAGACTGGCTTTGCTTAAGCTGAAGCACCGGCCAAATTGATTTGGATTCGCTATCTGTACATCTACTACCTTGTTAGGTGTTTTCTTTTTTGTTTTTTATCCCCTTTTTTTTCTACACATTTGTGAGAAAAGATTGTGTTGATCGAGCCACAGCACAGATGGAGGATTTTTTACAACAGGCTGGGGCCTATTCTGATGCCGCCCAGACACTACAATTTTCTCAAGAGGAAGCTGAAGCGATTCTGTGGTCTACTACTAACACTGAATTATCTTGCATTAAGTCCCACAAGGATGTCTATTTTGAACTATCACGACTTAAAAAGAAAGAGATTGACCTGGACTTACATCGCCTCTTCCTCTCTGATTACCATCGGGCTAAGAGAATACCCAGAGGGTTTAGGATTAACAACATCCCAACCCTGGGAAGATCCAAACCCAAGGTCTGTGAGAACTGGACGGCAGTCTTGAATAAATGCTCGTTGGACCTGATGTTGGTGGCTATTCAGGATGTTAGAGAGGAGCTTGAGGATCTCAAAAATAGTATCAGTACTTTTGAGCTGGAACACGAGAATTTGTTGACATCCCCTGAAGGTCTAGCCTTGATACAACGAGTCTGCGAGGAAAACCAGAAGTATAAAAATGAACTGGTTAAATTCAAACGGGACAAATTTGAACGGGTCAAATTAGACTATCAGGAATATAGGGTATACAAGTGGCTTAGCAGCAACAGTAATAGCTATCCCAGACCTTACAGGAAACCACGTAGAAGGATCTATAAACCCAATATTACCACCATAGATGTGACATCGGGCGAGTCGGCTTCTGAGGGTGAATCATCTGGCACAGGATCTTTGAGAGTGGAAAATGTTGAACAGGATCAGGTGTCAAAAAACTCAGGAACTACAACCAGAAGTCGGCTAAAAACCACCGAAAACCCAGGATGTCAAGAAGAGGCCAAAAGAGGCAAACCACCTCTCAACAAGAAATAAACCCTATATTCAATCTGTCCTCTCGCATACTCACCGTTGAAGAAACAAAAGTTTTGGCAAAAGGTCTATCATATGTTCCTACGGCAAAACCGCAGGAACTACAGTGGAATGTGGAGCTACATAAATTTGGTCGGACTTTGAGAATTACCGACTTTTTTAAGAATGATCAAACTGCTAAACCTTCAGAGTTTCGTCCACGCAGTACCTTCGACCCGGTCCCTAATCAAGCCTCCATTAAAACCTTCCTAAAAACAGTTAGAACAGATACTGTTCAAAAAATTCATCACCAAATGAGACATAGTAACATCACGAAAAAGGAATGGCGTATAATTAAGGATTTGGCTGGGGATCCAATGATCACGATACGGGCTGCTGATAAGGGCGGATCGATAGTCGTTATGGACTATTCCAAATATGCCGACCAGATGCGTCTTCTTCTGAGTGATACCACTACATATAAAAAATTACGGAATGACCCTACGGTAGGCATCCAAAGGATCTTTGAGGATAGCCTGATGAGAGGTCTGCAAATGAATTTTATCTCTATTGAGCTGTTTGGGTTTTTGAATAAAAAATGTCCTCGAACTCCGGTACTGTACGGACTTCCCAAAGTGCATAAGAATCCATCGGTGCCCCCTATGCGCCCCATTGTATCGGCAGTAGACAGAGTCCTAGAACCCATTGCTAAGTGGCTGGATTTTCTATTCAAAGCACCGGTTCTTGATATATCAACGTGCGTCAAAGACACACCAGCATTTCTTCACCGGCTCTCTGAGATAAAAGGCGACCTCAGTAAAGTCATCTTAGTGTCCATGGATGTGAGGAGCCTCTACACCATCATTCCTCATGAGGCCGGGGTAGAAGCGATGAGAGAGTTACTTTGTCTATCCGACAGATACACGGGACCCTGCATCGAGTTTGTTTTGGAGTTGTTGCTGTTGACTCTTCAGAATAATTATTTTCGTTTTGAGAACGATTGGTTTCTACAGTGTACAGGGATGTCCATGGGTGCAGCGATGGCACCGATGTATGCCAATGCGTATATGTTTACATGGGAGAAATATCACATTCTATCCCGTTTTACAGAAAATATTGTCGAGTACATACGATACATTGACGACATTTTTATTGTCTGGCGGGGCACGGTGGAAGAAGCAATGCAATTGGAAGTGTATATTAACAGTCTAGGAACGCCTGTCGAAGTAACCATACAGGTAAACACCACAAGGATACAATTCCTGGATATTGAGGTCTACCTCAAAGAGGACAGTTTACACTACTCCTTATACTCAAAGCCTACTGATCGCAACACATTGTTACATGCTTCCAGTGCCCATCCTCAGCACGTCCTGAAATCGTTACCATATGCACAATTTTTAAGGGTGGCCAGAAATAACTCTGAACCGGAAAATCATGAGCAGCAGATGCAATCTATGTATGATAAGTTTAGGGCTCGGGGTTACTCAACCAGCGTTCTAGACTTGGCCCTGACGAAGGTCAACTCGACACAGGAGACATCAACGAAATTGCAGCCTTGCCTTAGGTTCCCTATGCAATATCACACTGCGACTCCCAAACTCATTGCATCGGTCAATAGGAACTGGCATATTTTAGAACAGGACTCTTCGTTGCCGGTCATTTTCAAACAGAGACCAATGGTTTGTTATAAGAGAGGCAAGAACCTGAAGGACCTATTGGTCCGAACAGATCCCGTACATAGCTATTCCCGGGGAACTGGATTGTTTTCTAATACTGGTTGTAAGAGATGCTTGGGGTGTGTCACTTGTGGCCACATGTTACCCTCCAAAACGTTCTCTCATCCACACACTGGGAAAATCTTCAAAATCTGTTATAACCTCTCCTGTAAAACCGATTATGTGGTTTATAAAATTACGTGTCCGTGCGGACTAGCCTACATTGGCAAAACAGAAACACCATTATGCAAACGGATTCGCAATCATCGCTCGAATATCCGCATAGCCTTCCGTGATGCTCGCTCCGACAAACTGGTAGCCCGACACTTTCTGGATTTAAGCCATCTCTTGACTTCCTTAAAATTCGTAGCCTTTGACCACATCCCGCCGCCCAGAAGAGGGGGGGGGGTCGTGGTAAATTACTCCTGCAGAAGGAAACCTTTTGGATCCATCACTTAAGGACTGTATATCCGGATGGTTTGAACAAAAAATTTACATTTTCTATGTTTTGACAGCTAGAGGGGGTTATGGTTATGTATATTGTTTTGCCTGGCTCCTTTATAATCAGATCTGGAGCTGCCGTGAGTATTATCTATCCTTGGCTGTCCATCCATGTAGGGGGCTTTAGCTAATCTGTCTAAACTTTATCTTCAGCAAAGAACCCACTACCATTAGACTTCCCTTCTATTAACTCTGATAGATACTTTGCTGCATGTGGGCTCTTGCTTTTTTAATTTCACATTTTTGCTTTTTTGATTTCACATTTTTTTTTAGTCTCATATTTGTTTTTCGTGTTTTGTTTTCCTTCACTACTCTGGTGTGCGTGAACAGGTATGCGCTGTGGGTTGCCGGGGTTACATGCCGATTACGTCAAATTATGTCGTCGGCGCTTGGCGCATGCGCACTGGACATTTGGGAACGCCGGTTAGAGGGAGTGGTGAGTATAGCGATGTTTATAAGTGTTGTGTATTTTTATGTTGTATTTATGTCCTGATGAAAGCCCTGGGTCAGGGCTGAAACGTTGACGACTCTGGAATAAAACGTTTAGTTTGTTTACCGTCCTGGAGTGCCACCGTTCTCTCTTTAAAATTGCTTGATATCCAGCCTAAATTCGGCAGGCACCGGGCATTAGGGGAACGTGGAAGCTGGAGTGCTCAGCTAGTGTACTTTTTATATAAATATATAATATATATATATATATATTATAAAATTCTGTAACGTGGGCTATGGCGCCCACCCCAGATCAGCGTTGTTAGGATCTTTATGGACAGATTTCTATGATACGAAATTTCAAAGCAGTTAAAAAATGTAATACCTATAATCCCAAGCCAGGGAGGTAATACAAAACACTAGATACCACTCAGCCTCAAATTGTTTTGTGACCAAGAGACCGCTGAGCGAAAACACATTAACTATATTCAAATGGATACAGTGATTTGAGTCTTGTACAACAAAATCGTGATTATTGGTAGGTTTCAGATTGGTACCAGTAATGGTTGTGGTACGTGCAGGATTGATAACAGAGGCAATACTCCTATACGTGATCTCAACCATATAGAGTAAATACTCACTGTATTCGGTAACCTGCAGGGCACGCCTATGGTCAGAGAATATGCTTTTGTACTGCGACTTGGTGTTAAACAGATAACTTGTAGGATTGTTATATTTAGCAACCTGCAGGGCAGGCCTATAATCATAGATTGTGCGATATGCTTTAGACCAGGCATTATACAAGCAACTAGAACTGTTGATTGATCTAGCAACATGAAGGACATGCCCACATACTGAGACGATACATGGTAATGTGGAGCGAGGCCCGGTATTCGTTAGACAGATCGAGCGGTTGATGAATGAGCAACCTGCAGGGCAGATCTCCCAAGTGAAACCATGTGGTACAACATATGCATGAAACACAAACATACACACAGGGGTGAAGCGTAAGAATTGTCAGTGGGTATTCCGGGTCAATCAACTAAAGCAAGGTCCTCATTAGGGATGGGCCGAACTCGCTAGAGTTCGGTCCGCCGTCGAACCCGAACAATATCCAAAGTTTGCTTTCGCGTGCGAACATAGTTCGAATCCAATGCAAGTCAATGGGACTCGAACGTTCGTGTTTTAGAGTGCCCCCCAAGAGGGCATATATGCAAGATATTTGCCATAAAAGGTGTAAGGGGGTCCGGGTAGTGCCCTGGGGGACAGGAAACAAGGAAAAAAAAGTTTTAAAAAAATCGTTTTTAAAGGAACAGGTGAGTTTTCCATAAAATAAGGGTTAAAAATAAAAACAAAAAATTCCTTCAAATATCGTGCCTAGGAGGTCCCCATGACCTGCCCGTGAAGTGGCGGATTTTTCAGATGTATAGAAATATGTAAAAACCAAAAAATGACGTTTCAAATGACGGTAAATGCTTTTCCTTTAATCTATCCATAAACAACTGCTTGGGGCGGCAGTCTGTATAAAAAGAGGAGACATTTTAGGACACGCAGAACAAGTTTAGTGATTTTTGTGGCTAAATTATTGTAAAACTTATGCAGGCTTTGGATGAAAGTAACAATAGGTGCTTTAAAATTGGGCTTTCAGGCTAGGGTCAGAGTGGGGCAGTCGGAACGCGCGTGCAGGCGCACTAAATCACGGCGGCAGTAGCAGCACATAACGGCCAATGACGGCCAATATACGCAGTACGTG
The DNA here is from genome assembly GCA_009667805.1 of Leptobrachium leishanense. NCBI lineage: Eukaryota > Metazoa > Chordata > Amphibia > Anura > Megophryidae > Leptobrachium > Leptobrachium leishanense. The sequence continues at coordinate 217,568,884 of CM019066.1, read as the reverse complement.
CGTACAAAAGTGCGCCGACACCACGCAACCGGCAAATGAACGCATTTTTCTCAGAACGTGAAACCGCTGCTACAGACGTACAGAGTGCGCTGCGGCCGCATAGCAGCGTGTGTGCGTGATTAGGAGACGTCAGACGCTGCTAGTGTGCGGCCTACATAACGTTCAAACAGCCGGATTTCCCTAGAAGTGCGTTGGTGAGTACCTGCGACTGTGCGACTGTGGTCGTCTGACCACTTAAGCGTATTCCGTGAAAAAATGCGTGCGCACGCATCGACGTACATTTTGACGGTGGCCGCAGAAAATGCGCTCATCTGTCCCTAGCCTTAGAGTTGGCAACAGTGCCGTCACACAGTAACTAGGCTTGTGCACCGATTTTTTTTTCGGTTCGATTCGGTTCGATTTTTCGGATTTTTAAACTTTTCGATTCGGCTCGTTTCGACCGATTTCGGTTTCGATTCGGCTCGGCTCGTTTTTCGGGTACATTTTTTTTTCGGAATATCGACCATTTTTCGTATTTTCGTGTCACTGTGCTCGGTTTTTGTATCGACTTTTCGTGATTCCGGAAATTTTCGTTTTTCGGAATTGTACATTTTTCGAAATATCGACCATTTTTCGTATTTTTCGTGTCACTTTGCTCGTTTTTTGTATCGACTTTTCTTTTTTTCGGAAAAGTTTCGTTTTCAGAAAATTTTCGTTTTTCAGAAAATTTTAGTTTTTCTGAAAATTTTAGTTTTTCGGGAAATTTTCGTTTTTCGGAAAATTTTCGTTTTTTCGGAACGTCTGTTCTCCTCGTTTGACACATTTCAAGTCCATTCGAAAAATCCGAAAATATTTCGTTTCGGCTCGGAAAACGTTTCGGATCTGACATTTTCGGATCTAAAAATTTTCGGAAATTCGGCCGCATCCGAAAACACGAATCGGGAAATTTCGTGAAAATTCCGAAATTCCGAAACCCGAAACGCACATCCCTAACAGTAACCCCTCTGAGGATATGAATCTGGTACAGGCGTCAGTGGCAGTGCGCCCAAATATTGTGCCTTTGGTGGCAGGCCAGCAAGTGCCATCATACAGTAACCTCTCTGTGGTATTGTGGAAGAGTGCAGTGGTGGAGGGTTTGGGAATGTAGAAGAGATCCCCGATCTATTCAGTTAAATCAGCATTCAGCATCAGGGGAGTGATACTGGTAGCTGCTGATCCAGGACTGATTCATTTTTATAAATGTCAGCCGGTCTACAGTGTCGGTGGGCAGACGCACTCTTTTGTCTGTGACAAAACCTCCAGCGGCACTGAACGTCCTTTCAGAAAGCACGCTGGATGAAGGGCAACCTAGTAGCTGCATAGCATATTGCTTGGGGCGGCAGTTTGTATGAAAAGAGGAGACATTTTAGGACACGCAGAACAAGTTTAGTGATTTTTTTTGGTTAAATTATGGTGAAACTTATGCAGGCTTTGGATGAAAGTAACAATAGGTGCTTTAAAATTGGGCCTTGAGTGTCGGCAACAGTGCCGTCACACCGTAACCCCTGTGTGATATTGTGGAAGAGTGCAGGGTTGGACCCTGCGATCCAATATTAAAATGATATGAATCTGGTAATATAGGCGTCAGTGTCAGTGCACCCAAATATTGTGCCTTTGGTGGCAGCAAGTGCCTTCACACCGTAAGTAACCCCTCTGTGGTATTGTGGAAGAGTGCAGGGTTGGTCCCTGCGGCCAAATATTAAAATGATATGAATCTGGTACAGGCGCCAGTGCACCCAAATATTTTGCCTTTGGTGGCAGCAAGTGCCTTCACACCATAAGTAACCCTTCTGTGGTATTGTGGAAGAGTGCAGTGGTGGAGGTTTTGGGAATGCAGAAGAGAACCCCGATCTATTCAGTTACGTTTCCACCAATTCCCAGATATCTGCAACGAGTGAGCCCCCCAAATTGCTGCTGTCACTGACTGAGAAGACACACTTTCCACCACCAATTCCCAGATATCTGCAACAAGTGAGCCCCCAAATTGCTGCTGTCACTGACTGAGAAGACACACTTTCCACCACCAATTCCCAGATATCTGCAACAAGTGAACCCCCAAATTGCTGCTGTCACTGACTGAGAAGACACACTTTCCACCAATTCCCAGATATCTGCAACAAGTGAGACCCCTCCAATAGCTGTCACTGGCAGTGAGAAGACACACTGACAGAACAATCTCCTCTCACTCCTGCAGGAAAACACGTGCTAGCTGGGCTGGGTTGAATGCCTTATATAGTGTGCTGCGGGACTTAGCTCTGTGAGCCCATGATTGGGCAAAATTTGCCCAATCAGGACTCTGAGCCGTGATTGGCATAGTCTTGCTCCTGTTTTGTGGTCAGGTAGGAGGCTCTAGCCAATTACAAGGTTCAGGGAAGTGGAAAACTGCATTGTGGTCCATAGTGGTGCATTGTGGGCGAACTCGAGACGAACACGCGGAAATGTTCGCAGTTCGCGAACTATCAAACGATGTTCGATGCAAACTCTCGAACGCAACGAACCGAACGCCCATCCCTAGTCCTCATACAAGCAAAAGATCGGCAACGAATGCCAAATACACAGAGACAGACTCGAGTCAGCTGGCGATGCGGGAAAATTACTCCACGTCAGGGTGACGAGCAAATCCTTGCGTCCTGCATTTAAGGCCGGCGGCTCTGTGTCACCAAACCAAGCCCCGCCCCCTCAGACGCCGATCGGCCATCTCTAACTCCTGGCACCCGGCTAGCCAGCAATGCCGCCGGGCGCTCAGACCCCCCAGGCAGCACCGCAGGGGCTGAGGACAAAAAAATTACACACCAACATGTCAGACCTCAGATCAGATAGTGTGTGTGTGTGTGTGTGTGTGTGTGTGTGTGTGTGTGCATCTTTTTATAGTGTGGAGGCTTTTTATCTCACTTTCTGTCCTCCACCACAACTGTTGTAGATACTGACTTGCCCTACGGGTCCCAAGCATCCACTGCAACTGGTCATCATGCCTAGCTCCTAGCTGATGAGGGTCCAACAAACCCAAAACAGCGCTGTCCTAGGAGTGGCTTTGACCAGTTGCATAACCTTATCTCTGCTACAAAGCCACGGTCTGGCATAGCATTGATTTTAGGGTTCTGTGTAATAACAGATCCAGGATGAAAAAAAATGAGACAGATGTAATTTGCATATCCTACCCAGAATTCCTTGCTGCATATGGGGAATGTGGCACAGGAACTCTGGGATGCAATTCATCGAATTGCTGTGATGTGCAGGTGGCTTCTGCAATAATAAACACAATATATATATATATATATATATATATACACACACACAAAACACATGTCAGACCTCAAACCAAACATGGGGCGGCTGTCCGAATGCTCTAACTGCATACGGACAGGCATCTACAGCTCACCATGTGTCAATGAGCGCCGCCGGTAAAGTCTTTGAGCGGCCGCTCATTGGGAAGCCCAGCCGCGAGATCGTACAGAGTTCGCGAACTCCGCGATCTCGTGGGATCGCTGCTGGGGGCTTTCCAACGAGCGGCCACTCGAAAACTGTACCGGTGGTGCTCGTTGACACACGGTGAGCTGCAGGGGCCTGTCTGAATGCCATTAGAGCGTTCGGACAGCCGCCCCAGCCCCTCGGATACCGGTATGCCAGCTTAGTGCTGGCTTCCGGTATCGGGGGAGGTATTGGGGCATCTGCACGAGTACTAGTACTCGTGCAGAACCAGGTATCGGCACCGATACCGGTACTAGTATCGGTATCGGTGCATCCCTAGTCGATACGATAATGAAACATTTTTTTTGGTTTCGTTTATACAAATTGGCAAGTTGAAGTCATTTTCGTTGTATTCGTTATTTCGGATTTATGTTACATAATCGTGGAACGAATCACCGAATCGTTTCGGGTCACCAAATCATTTTGGGTGTGTTTTGTATGTTCTAGAATCATCATTGGGCTGGATTACTGACACAGAGTAAGTCATAGTCCAATCAGCTGCTTCCTTTTCTGCTGAAGACTGGCACAGACACACACTGTCACGTCACTGCATTCCTTTCTTGGGTGTTGTAAGTTGTTTTGTTTTTTCTTTGAAAAACTATTTTGCTGAGGAGATCAGTGGAGAGAGAGACTGGAGAGTCTGGAAGAAGAGACTGAGACAGACGCTCACACAGACCTAGTTTTGCAGCGACTGGAGAGTGGAGATAGAAGAGGCACGACAGAAGATATATCTCTTGTATTGGACTGTGAGAGTGAGTAAGTAATATATCTTTTTAATTTTTGGCCGCATCTTTTCAAATATATTTCATATTTATATTTTATTCATGATTTTTCTCTTTGCTTTGAGTGCCACAGCCTGGCATTGATCTTTTGTTTTATTAGTTGTCTTTTGTTTGTGTCTTAAGCTGGAGATACACTGTGCACGAAGCAACACGCCTGCAGGCGCCGAGCGTCGAGATGCGCTCTGCTCAGTGTGTCCAGTGTTTTTCCATCGCTTGGGCAGCGCAGCAGCACGTTGCGTCGCTGCGTCACTAAGCGGTGGGAGGGAGATGCAAAAAATTCCAAGTTCATATAGATCCCTCCCACCACCATCAGTGCCACTCCGCACTCACTCCCTTGCAATTTTTTGGGGGGAAGGGGTCAGACTCATAATATGAGGTCTGGTCTGAGTGGGTTATATTATTATATGTATGTGTAATGTATCTCTGAGGTCTACGTGTGGATATATTTTATTATTGAAATATTATGTATCTCTGAGGTTTGAGTGTGTGTGTATATATTTATTATATATGTATCTCTCTGAGGTCTGAGTGTGATTGTATTAAGTTTGTTTACTGTTACTGTATAATTATATATTATTATGTACATATTATTTCCAACATTATGGACTCAAGTCCTCATCTGAATCCTTATCCTGTTAGTGGTACTACTAGCAGCAGCAGTGACACAACATCAACAATAGAGGTGCACCGAAATGGAAATTTCCAGCCGAAACCGAAAATTCGGGATCGGTTCAGCCAAAAACCGATACCAAAAATCAGACATGAGCCCGGGGCTCGCCTGAGCCTGGAGGCCGGCCGAGAAGCTTACGACAGCCAGAGGACTGTCACTGCTGGAGCTCAGGGCCGAGGTAGGAGGATGTAGGTGAGTATGTAGGTGCAACCAGAGCTTCAGTGGTGACAGTCCTCTGGCTGTCGCAGGCTGCTCGGCCGGCCTCCAGCCTCTAGGCCCAGGCCAAGCCAGGGGCTCGCCTGAGCTTGGAAGATGGCCGAGCAGGCAGCTCGGCCGGCCTCCAGGCTCAGGTGAGCTCCCATCTCGGCTAGGCCTCCAGGCCCTATTATGAAAGAAAAAATTTCGGCCGATTTTTTTCGGCTGAATTTATCCATTTTGAAACCGAAAGCACGATTTTCAGACGATGGTTTTCGGTGGCCGAAATTTCGGTGCATCTCTTATCAACAACCATTTCAGTGGTCCTATCTTTGAACCTTTTTCTTCTCGCAGGACTTGTGCTGTTTCAAAAGGCAGTAAAAGGAAACAGCTTGGAAGTCCTCCTGTCACTGTGTCTCAGGATCTGCCAATTAAAACCCGAGGGAAAACCAGGAGAATGTCAGGCAGTTGTAGTAGTAGTCAGTTAAAGCCACCCTCCAAACAGAAAACATAACATCATCTCAATCCCTTACTGGCAGGGGGCTAAGCTTGAGAGCTAGAGGTACTCCTCTATGTCAGCAGTTTAACCCCTTCCCGACCACTGAAGTACTATGTACATCCGATCGGGAAGTCTTCCTTAGACCCTTAGACGTACATAGTACGTCAGGGTCTCCTAACCTCCCTCCCTCCCGATACTCACTTCTCTGTCCGGGCTCCCTCCGCATTCTGGCAGGCCTTGAGTCTAGTTAAAGTATGTCCTGGGTGGAAAGTATGTACCGTTAGGTGTCTTGCCCAAGGACACTTACTGGAGAGGTACTCTTGCCGGGATCGAACCTGTGTCTCCACAGTCTCTCTCCATATTTAGCAGTGATGTTACCTCTACTCCACCCAGCCGGCAGGTTAAAGGCAGCCACCGCTTGGAAGCGGTGCCTACCTTTTGTGCATGTGCCCAGCAGATCGGGAGGGAGAGAGGTCCAAAGGTCTTCCCCCTCTCCCCTTCAGGCACCTCCACCGCAATGGCGGGGGGATGCCTGGAATAGACATCATCGCACCCAGCACGATGACTCTATTCCTGCCCGCTGGGTTCTCGGATGCTGGGCAGAGGGCGTCCTCCGCAAGCAGTTAATAAAAACGGGGATTTTTTTACCTTTTGAAAGCTATGATGGAAAAAAAGGCTAATTTCTTTAAAAAAACTTAGGAAACCTAAAGATTAACCCAAAAATTCCAGAAAAATGCCAAAATAATCCTAACAAATAAATAAAAGAAAGACACTTCTTGCCGTAAGTGAAAAAAAATGGTTTAATAAATATTTACTAATATATTACTCACAAAAACAGGAAGGCAAAATAAACAAAATAACCCATTGAAGCAGATTGCCGATTCGACCCGAATTGACGATACAAAACAAACCAAAATGAAAACCTACCGAAACGACCCAGAACTAAAAAAACAGCGAACCGAACTGAAAAAAAACGGCATGCACATCTCTAGTTCATAGCTGTTGGGGGTGCTTCATGTATTTGGTGGATAGTGAGTCTCATTCAGGCTCTTTCACCCCAATATCAAGTGCCTTTGCGCATTACATTTAGTTGCTCTGTAGAGCCCACTCTGTACCGGTCGTGCAATAGATTTTTGAAGGAGGAGCTGGGAAAGGCTACAGGCCAATCAGTGCACCTCGCCACTGATTTATGGAGTGCTCCAAGTGGCGAGCATACCTTCCTGTCCTTGACTGGACATTGGTGGCAGCCCAATGTGCAGCAACATAAGCAGCCAAGTTCAAGGGAAAGAAAAACCTCAAGTGCTCATCCTTGCATCACTGTTGTGGAAAAGAATACAGCATTACACTCCTTCCTCCTCCATGCTGAGGTTATGGATCAGCAGCACTCCACAAACAACATCCTACATGCACTGAAAAATATGATGGCACAGTGGCTAGGGGAGCAGTCTGATACACAAGCTCAAATGGGTTTTGGTGGAGCTAACATGATAAAGGCTTTGCAGGATGGAAGATTTGTGGGTGTGCTGTGCTCAGCCCACATCCTGCATTTAGTGGTGAAGCTTGCACTAGATGAGAGTATTACTGGAGGAAGGTTGGGGTCACTTGTTGAATCATGCAGAAAAATTGCTGGTTATTTCAACCGCAGCGTAAGAGATAGTCATCTCCTTAGGCAGGAGCAGAGACAGGCAGGACTCCCGGAACACCAGTTAAAACAAGATGTGGCGACAAGGTGGAACACCACCTTAGACATGTTGCAAAGAATTTTAGAACAGCAAAAAACAATTCACGCAATGGCGCGCGACCATTTCATTGGTATTAGGCTAGGGTCAGACGAAAGCATTTTTCCCCGCGAACGTGAAAAAGTGCGTCCGAACGCATTGACATATTTTTTCACAGAATGCGCAAAAACGGGCAGACGACGCGCATTTGCGGACGTGATTTTGTACGGATCGTCAATAAAACTCTTTTTGTGTCTGGACGTTATGTTGGCTGGACATTAGCAGCATCTGACATCTCCTAATCACACACACATGCCGCTATGCCGCAGCTGCGCACTCAGTACGTCAGCGTTCTCAGAAAAATGCGTTCAAATTCCACTTGCGTTGCACGGCCGGACTTTTGTGCGGCCGTACATCGTATATTGGCCGTCATTGCCCGTCCTCTGCTGCTAGTGCGGCCGTAATTATGTGCGCCAGAACGCACGTTAAAAGTGCGCTGGTCTGACCCCAGCCTTAGCAGGCCGCTGGGCAGGGAGGATTGGCCCATGATGGAACAGGCAGTGGCAGTCCTGAAGCCTTTCCGTATTGTTACACAAATCTTGAGAGAGCGCAAGCCTGGCCGAAGTATTACCACTATTCTCACAACTCCGTGACACAATGGATGACTTTATGTCCAACAGATACCAATTGCCTGGCGGTAATCCTCCACATGCCAATGTCGCTGCCCTTCTGAGGAGACTGAAAGAACAACTGGATGGCAGAATAAAAGAACACACTGACCCTTGTCTCGAGTATATGCTTGCCACAATTTGCGACCCCAGATTTAAAGACAAGATAGCACTCCTCAACGATTCCCTCATTACCTGGAAGGAAAAATTGATACAGCGTATACGTGAGAGGGAATGGAAAAGCCAGACACACTTCGAGAAAGAGAAGAAGAGGAGACAGAGGAGGAGTCTGCCGATGATACCAACATGTGAGACTAGCAGTGCTGCTCAGACCAGCATTACAGAAAATGCCTTTTGGGACATTACATTCATTAGTTATGGGGCAGGGGGACACACAGGTAAGAAAGCAAAAGCAGCCGCCAAAAGAAAATGCTGTTGACTTTGTTACTACTTACCTTGCAGAGGCCCCTTTGGCCCCCAAAACAGATCCCTTAAAATTTTGGGAGTTAAAGAGAGAAGTGTGCCCTACTTTTGCCCTGGTAGCCCAGGAGCTCCTTTCTTGTACCCCAACCACTGTCCAGAATGAGCTGATTTTTTCTATTACGGGGAATATTCTGTGCCCTCAGTGCTCCCAATTATCCCCCCAGCTCTTAGAGCAAATGACTTTTCTGAAAGTGAATTTGCCAAAAATTGTCTAAAAATTCACCAATCCCACAAGTTTAAAGTTCATTAAACCCCTGTTGGTTTGTTTTTTGGCAGTGTTTTTTTTTACAAATTTAGAAAGTTTGTTAAAGTCCATGCCATTGTGATGGCTCTGGTTGAAGACCCCCACCAGAAACAGAAAAACTGTGATTAAAGAATTATGAAAGAACCAGAAATAGAAGCACGCCACTCAGCTCACAAAACATGGGGATAATAACCCACACAGATCAACAAAATGTAAAACCTTAACCTTTACAGTACTGCACCCAGGTGAGTGGCTCAATATATTTACCTTATTCCCCAACTTTCTAAATAATCATGTCTGTTTATTAATCTGGAAATTACCTCTTCCTTTCACAGTTCTTTTGAAATACCACTGGACCTTGAAATGGGTGAAGAAGATTGTGAGCTTTGGAGAACATCATTGGTAAGAATTGACAAACACACAGTACCCCTAGATGTACATAGATAACAGGAAACTTGGAGTCGTTGTGAAAATTATTATTTGTAATAATGTAAAATATCAAACTAATATATACTTTACTTTTGTGTATATAGAAACATAGAAAAATGTCGGCAGATAAGAACCTTTCGGCCCATCTAGTCTGCCCAATTACATGGATACTTTACCTGGATTTATCTTTTGTTTAGGATAGCCTTATGCCTATCCCATGCCTGCTTAAATTCAATTACTGTTTTGGCCTCTACCACTTCTACTGGAAGACTGTTCCATGTATCCACCACCCTCTCAGTAAAATAATGCTTCCTGATGTTACTTTTAAACCTTTGCCCCTCTAATCTAAGACTATGTCCTCTTGTTTTGCTACTTTGTTTCCTTTTAAATATACTCCCTTCCTCTACCTTGTGGATTCCCTTTACGTATTTAAATGTTTCTATCATATCTCCTCTGTCTCGTCTTTTTTCCAAGCTGTACATGTTAAGATCATTAAGCCTTTCCTGGTAACTTTTCTCCTTCAAGCCGTACACCATTTTAGTAGCCCTTCTCTGAACTCTCTCTAAGATGTCTATATCCTTCTGGAGATACGGTCTCCAGTACTGCACACAGTACTCCAAGTGAGGTCTCACCAGTGCTCTGTACAGTGGCATGAGCACTTCCCTTTTCCTACTGCTAATACCTCTCCCTACACAACCAAGCATTCTGCTAGCATTTCCTGTTGCTCTATTACATTGACTACTTACCCTTAGATCCTCTGAAATAATGACCCCTAAATCCCTTTCCTCAGATGTTGAGGTTAGGATTGTATCAAATATTCTATATTCAGCCCTTGGGTTTTCACGTCCCAGGTGCATTATCTTGCACTTATCCACATTAAAACTAAATAACTAAATAACTATATACACAAACATTAAAATATCAAACTATATACACAATAATTTAAAATATATACACTATAATTTAAGATATAATATATACACAATAATTTAAGATAAATACATTTACAATAATTTAAAATATCAAACTATTTATACACAATAATGTAAGCTATCAAACTATATACACAATACTAACTTTTAGAAAAAAAATATTTAAGGGGTGTCACTGTCCGGCTGGTGGCTGCTGCTGACGCCGCCTTGTGCCGGAAGATGAAAATGCCTCTAGGATAGTGTCTGCACCCTGCATTACTCACATACTTTGATGTAGTTCGAGGCTGACCTGGGTCTATAGGATTTCAAATTTACTACCACGTTTTTCTGAGTGCAGACACCACCTGGTTCAGCCTTCTAATTTCCTGGGCAAGCCTTTGGGTCTGTGTCATCAACCTCTTCAAGGTTTGCTGGACTTGGATACAGTGCACGGGACTTGGATACAGTGCACGGGAGACACGGGAAACGGCTGTACGGGAGACATGGGAAATGGCTGAACAGGAGACACGTGAGACTGAGACACAGGAGACAGCTGCAGGGCAGGTCACTGCCCTGTGTTGAGAGGGGCGACTTGTTCTGCTGCTGTACATCTGTAATAGAGGAGACAGGCAAAGTTATAATTCAAAGCGTGTAAAAAAAATCCTGATTATAGAGAATGAGATCAGATTTGAAAGGAGGAGTAATGTTGTCTTGAGACTCTTGAATGCTGATTTATGGAGGATGTAAAATAACTAATCATTAACAATACAGGGTGTCAGAGGACCAACCTTTCTGAAATCACCCAGTGAAGAGTTATGTGCATTAAATAAACCCTTGTTTTGCTAATTAAGTGCAATTGAGAATTATCTGTTGTATTAAACACTGGAGATTTCATCTTTTCTGCATCAATATATTTATCATACTTACATATATTTATCATACATTATCATACAATACTTGGCACATGGATCAAGGTACACACACTCTTTAACACACACAGACACAAACACTCTCACACTCACATTGAGAAAATACATATTCATTATTATTATTTATCCCTTGTGTGTTTGTTTTATAGGTACTACTCACTGGAACGGGCCCCAGATGTGCTTGGAGCTGATCCCTCTGGTGAGGGATCTGTAAAATAGGAATGTGAAGCAAAAGGTAGGACTCAAGTGCTGTGGTGAAGAATAGCAAGCTTTTTATAGACACAAGGGGTTATTCAAAGAGCTAACTGGCCCTGAAAGCATTGAAGCATTGAATTTCCCTGTATAGTGCAATTGTGGCCTGGCCAATCGAGGAATTTCTGTGCTCTTTGAATGACCCTAACAGTGATTACAAATTATATATTGATCTATTTATTTTAATTTTACTCACCAGCGCTCTGCTGCCTGCTGGGCCCATCAGAGTCCGTATCCACACCCATGGAGACATCCTCCAGGAGAATGCGATCCCGCAGCTTCAACTCCCACTGGCTGAAATCTGCAGGGTCTGCATCCCCACGATCCATCTTCCACTTAACTGCAGCCTTGCAGTCATAGTAATTTAAAAAGAAAGAAGAATTATTAGTTAACAGATTTCTAGATTTCTGCCTTTATTGTCACCACTTCATAGGCGTCTCTACAGGAGGGCAAGGGGGGCAATTGGCCCCCTAAGTTATTCCTTGCCCCCCATGTGCCCCCCCCCCACCAAAAATTTGTATCCAGCTTCCCACACTTTTTCGGACTGCTGTATCTCCGTCCCTGTGCATCGTATATGGACGATCTAGGGGTCATTGAAAAGGGCAGATTCTGGCCTTTCCAATGATACCCAACCTGACCATATTCAGTGACATAAAAGTCCTAAAACATTAAATGAAAAGGTGCACTTAAACTTAAACATTTTCACAGGGTTGAAATGGCTCAGCAATGAAGTGGTTAATGTTCAGACTATACATTACATTGTGTATTAAGTTAGTTTTTGGCTTGTTTTAGCTGTATAATAAGGGTTAATGGGGATTCAACCCTCACAGTATAATATTTTATTTTTTCCTTGATTAATGGCATTTTAGGGGTTAATGGGTTGGCTACATGCCTCACAGTGTATTCATTTCATGTTTTCCTTGATTAATTGCATTTTAGGGTGTTAAGGGGTAGGCTAAATGCCACAATTAGGGATGAGCCGAACACGCCCGAGTTCGGTTCATATTCGAACCCGAACTTTCCAAATGTTAGAATCCGAACCCGAACTCAAACTCAAGTCAATGGGGCTGAAAATTCGGTTTTTAGAGTGCCCTCCAAGAGGGCATATATGCTAGATGCCATAAAAGGTGTACGGGGGTCCGGGTAGTGCCCTGGGGGACATGAAACAAGGACAAAAAGTAAAAAAAAAAAAACGTTTTTAAAGGGACAGTGAGTTTTCCATGAAATAAGGGTTAAAAATAAAAACGAAAAATTCCTTCAAATATCGTGCCTAGGAGGTCCCCATAACGTGCCCGTGAAGTGGCGGATTTCTAGGATGTATAGAAACACTTAAAAACTACGTTTCAAATGACGGTAAATGCTTTTCCTTTAATCTATCCATAAACAACTGCTTGGGGCGGCAGTCTGTATGAAAAGAGGAGACATTTTCGGACACGCAGAAAAAGTTTAGTGATTTTTTTGGCTAAATTATTGTGAAACTTATGCAGGCTTTGGATGAAAGTAACAATAGGTGCTTTAAGGCTGGGGTCAGACTAGCGCACTTTTAACGTGCGTTTAGGCACATTTAATCTTGGCCGCACTAGCAGCAAATGACACGCAATGACGGCCAATATACGAAGTATGGCCGCACGAAAGTCCGGCCGCGCAACGCAAGTGGAAAATGAACGCATTTTTTCGAGAAAGCTGAACCGCTAGTACTGACGTACAGAGTGCGCTGAGTCTGCATAGCGGCGTGTGTGCGTGATTAGGAGACGTCAGACACTGCTCATGTCCGGTCAACATAACGTACAGACACCCAAAGTTTCCTGGTTTGGATCCATAAAAAATCACGCACAAAAATGCGCATCGTATGACCGTTTAAGTGCTTTTCGTGAAAAAACACCTCAATGAGTTCGGACGCACTTTTTGACGTTCGCTGCGAAAAATGCATTCGTTTGACCCTAGGCTAAAATTGGGCCTTTAGCGTCGGCAACAGTGCCGTCACACAGTCTCACCCCTCTGAGGATATGAATCAGATACAGGCGTCAGTGGCAGTGCAGCCAAATATTGTGCCTTTGGTGCCAGGCCAGCAAGTGCCATCATACAGTAACCCCTCTGTGGTATTGTGGAAGAGAGCAGGGGTGGACCATGCGGTCAGGGCCGGTGCCAGGCTATTTTGCGCCCTAGGCAAGACCAGCTACTTGCACCCCCCAAAAAAAAACGACACAACATGAAACTGCTAAATTTCTTTTTACTTAAGAATAACGTTTGAAAAGCACCAATAGTAAAGGTAAAATAAATATAAATAAACTGTATTAAACCATTTTAAATTAACTCTATTAAACAAATTAAAATTAACTGTATTGAACAAATATAAATTAACGAAAAAAAAAATAAGAGTTGTCACGTAAGTTTCAATTCAGGCTAGGGTCAGACGAACTCATTTTTCACGTTGTCCGTGAAAAAGTGCGTTCGAACGAATGGACGTATTTTTTCACGGAATACGCGATAGCAGTCATACGATGCGCATTTTCGTCCGTGATTTTGTACGGATCATCAATAAAACCCTTTTTGCGTCTGGACGTTATGTTGGCCGGACGTGTGCAGCGTCTCCCAATCACGCAAACACGCCGCTATGCGGACGCAGCGCACTCTGTACGTCAGTAGTAGCGGTTTGACGTTCTAGAAAAAATGCGTTCGTTTGCCCCTTGCGTTGCGCGGACGAACTTTCGTGCGGCCGTTCTTCGTATGTTACCCGGCATTGGACGTCATTTGCTGCTAGCACGGCCGTGATTTCGTGCGGTTAAACGCACGTTAAAAATGCTTTCGTCTGACCTTAGCCTTAGACACATCAAAATTTCACTTTGCGTGCCATATCCTTTGCAAATTTTCATCATCCGTATATATATATATATATATATTGCCCAGGCCAGCTCACATCATGCGTATATATATTGCCCAGGCCAATCCTCTGGTGGAGATAGGGGGTTCATTTGAACCCCGATATCTCCAGGCATCTAGTGGGTCATGGAGGGTGTCAATCGAAAGGCCTGAGCATGGCCTTTCGAATGATACCCAACATGACCAGGTATAAAGTATAAAAAATAAAAACATGTTTTTTTTTTGTGTGTTATTTTTATTAATGCAGCAATATTGTTCACATTGCAATTATAATGTGAACGATGATGCACTAATGATTTTTTTCTATGGAGTGCGTTTGCTATAAATCACGTAATTCCCCCCCCAAAATGTAACAAGTCCCCATTTCTAATTTTTGTACAAGCGCACCCCATAGAAAACATAACTGCAAACGCTCATGTGATAAAATGTGAAAAAAAACAACACTTTACACACTGCAGATGATTAAAAATTCAATTTTTATTGCATTTTTTTCATAATATACGGTCAGGACAGGACGTATACATATAAAAATTATATATTATGAATCTGCGGAGTCTGCCGGAAAGAATGATATCTAACATGTCAGTCATTTAACAAAATGTGGCTTCAAAATCTCATTTAAACTAGGCTTGTGCACCGATTTTTTTATTATTTTTTTTTCGGTTCGATTCGGTTCGATTTGTTCGGATGTTTAAAATTTTCGATTTGGCTCGTTTCGACCGATTTCTGTTTCGATTCGGTTCGGCTCGTTTTTTGTGTACATTTTCTTTCGGAATATCGACCATTTTTCGTGTTTTCGGGTCACTTTGCTTGTTTTTTGTATCGACTTTTCGTTTTTTCGGAACGTCTGTTCTCCTCGTTTCAAAGTGTCTAACTCTATTCGTTTTGACGTAAACTACTATGGTTTACTTTTTTTATACTTTATATCTTTTTTTATAATAAATTTTTGGTTTGTTTTTCGGATCCGATAATTCATTCCGTCGATACGATAATTCTGGCGATTCTATCGTGTTTTTTTTTATTAAATAAAGATCCTTTTTTCTTATGAATATACATTTCACAACTTTATTTAATCATATTAAAATGGTATGAAAGCCAAGGAACAAAAAAAATTAACAAAACGATTTAAAAAACGCTAAACTGACCCGAATGCCACAAGAAACAAGTGATACGCATTTACAAATACAAAATTTACAGAATCAGCGATATAACCGATAATAGTTAAATATACGATGTCCAGAATTACCGAAAATGGAACCGAAATCACGAATGGAACCGAAATCATGAATAGAGCAAAAATAAATTTTGATTTGACACATTTCAAGTCCATTCGAAAAATCCGAAAATTTTTCGTTTCGGCTCGGAAAACTTTTCGGATCTTTTCGGAAATTCGTCCGAATCCGAAGACACGAATCGGGAAATTTCGTGAAAATTCCGAAATTCCGAAACCCGAAACGCACATCCCTAGTTTAAACCTGATGAACGAAAGCGGTAAAAATTAGCTGAGCACACAGAGGTGAAATACAGCAGATTAGAAGTTTTAGGAGGGAAATTAACACTTCTCAAATCTCAATCAGAAGCAGACACCACCCCACCCCCTCAGTATAGTCTACAATGTATCAAACTGATTAGACCAGACTAAAAACACCTGTTATGCCGTTTGAAAAACACAGGTCATTTAGAGTTGAGAATCTTTGCACGTACACATTAGTTTTTAATTCAATATGTAATAAACCGTTGCTTATAATATTCTGCAGTAAAAAGTCTCTTTATTTCTAGATTTTTTAGTATTTTTTTAAGCATTTTCTATACTTTTTTCAAAATTGCTTTTTTTTTGCGAACTCGAACCGTACACACCCAAAAAGTTCGAAGTTCGCGAACTTTCGAACGACCAAAGTTCGGTCTGAACTCCGAACTGATCGAACTGAACAGCTCATCCTTAGCCACAATGTTTATTATTTTTATTGTATTTCCCTGGGTTTATGGCATTTCTGGGGTTATTATGGAAGTTATAATCTACTGTAAAGCAGTGTTTCCCGCGCCTGTCCTCAGGACCCTCCGCCTCGCCAGATTTTCCAGATATCTGAAGTCCAGCACAGGTGATATGATTTGCTGCTCAGTGATTGCAGTATTCAGTCTGCTTTTCCCCAAAGTGATCTGCAAAATCTGCCCTGGTTGAGGGTACTGAGGAGGGGTTTAGGAAACACTGATCTAAAGGGTCTAATCATCTTTAGATCCTCTGCTTTTCGTCACATTTCGGGGAATTCATTTCGCTGAAAATATGGTGAATTCCCTATTTAGCGAATGGTCACTGTAATTTGCTAAAAGTGGAGCCTCTGAAGCAGCAATCAGACATTCAGCAAAAACTGTCGAATTGTAGGGATGTGCGTATCGGGTTTCGGAATTTCGGAATTTTCACGAAATTTCCCGATTCGGGTCTTTCGATGCGGCTGAAAATACGAAATTTTTTAGATCCGAAAAAGTCGAATCCGAACTGTTTTCCGAGCTGAATCGAAAAATTTTCGGAATTTTCGAATGGACTTGAAATGTGTCAAATCGAAATCTATTGCTTTGAAACGAGAACAGACTTTCTGAAAAAAACGAAAAATTTACCAAATCGAAAAGTTTTCGGAATTTTCGAATGGACTTGAAATGTGTCAAATCGAAATTTATTTTCCCTCTATGCATGATTTCAGTTCCATTCGGGATTTCGGTTCCATTTCGGTAAGTCTGGACATCGTATATTTAACTATTATCGGTTATATCGCTGATTCTGTAAATTTTGTATTTGTAAATGCGTATCACTTTTTTTTTTGTTTCCAATGATCCGATAAGAATTTTCGTATTTGGGTCAGATCCGATTCGTCCGCGGGTCGCGCATGCGCGCGCGCGCGGATGTCGTAACTTTATTGAGCTAGTTTTATTGACAACTTTTTGAACAAAATATTGTTTTTATTATTCATCATCATGGCCGCTGCAAGAGATGAGTGCCATTCAAGCACCTCATCGTCTCTCCATGATGAACCACCACCACCCAGGAAGAAACGGGCCACCAATATGGCATTTGAAGAGATGTTGGAGCTGGTACGGATCTTTGATAGTAAGGATTACGATTGCAGTAAGGGCCCTTACCGCAGGAAGTCTAACGCTAGGAAGGATCGTATCTTAGACAAGCTACGCACCACCATTTTGGAGTTGTTTGGGAAGGACCGGACGAAGGACCAGCTCAGGAAACGCTGGTCTGATCTGAAAGTACACGAGCAGGAGCAGCTGAGACACATCCGCTGCGTCATAGCGAAACGTAAGTGTCATGTTATATTGTAAAGCTCTGAGCAAACTGTTGGCGCTATATAAATCCTGTATAATAATAATAATGTGCTTGCATGTGCTAATGTGCACAGAAATACGCTGATTTATCTAGTCCTTTTTTCATGCAATGTGATTGTGTATAGCTTTGCGTTTTCACGACTCGTCATACATGCATTTTTGCCATAGCTCTTCCTTTTTGTGATTTTACGTATTCGTGAAAATTGTGACATTTGATGTATGTAGATGAAGTTACAATGCTAGATTTCTTTTGGCACTGTGTGTACTGTAGTGTGCTGGGGGGAGGTTGTTGTGATTGAGTGATGCATACGAGATGACCCGCAGCTTGCCCAATATTGGCTCCCACCTGCGCATCAATAAAAATCTCTGCGTCTCTGCTAAAGTGGTAGGATGGGACATGTAGTTCTTCTGAAAGTGCATCCAGAGCCGCCTGCAATACATCCTCAGCAGCTGCTGAATTGTTGCAGCGCAGCAATTCAGTTTACTGCAGCAGTGTGTTTATTGAACGCTTTAGATGCAAATTTCAAAACAAAATGGTGGATTTCTGTTGTTGTTTCTGCTATATCCAGTTTTATTATTAGCAGAAACTGAAAGTGAAACTGAGGCTGAGGCCTTCTATAAAATAACTAAAAGCAGTCAGCACAATGCGTTTTGTATGCACACAACACAAATAATAGTTTTTATTGAATAAACGTAATGTTTACTTCTGAAAAAAATATATAAATGAACGGTAATATATGTCTATGTGCAGAGGAAATAAATAAATATTTTGTGACTTTAGACCTATGAGATGGGAGTAGTGGTGGGTCAAGCTGGTAGTGGGGTAGTGGAGGGGTGTCGCAATACTTTCGGCAATATATTGTATAGATATACCATTTTTTCCAGTCTTCATTATTTACGTGTTATTTTTTGGATTTGGCAGAAGACAGGAAGAAGAAGGCACAGGCAGCAGCATCTGCCCCGGCGGGGACCAGTGCCCCAGTGGAGGAGGAGGAGGAGCCACGGGCGTCCACCAGCGCTGGTATATACTGTTTTATTTTGCAACGACTTTTGGTCAAAAACAGAAACATTTTTTGTTTACTGTATTTTAATTTAATTTTTTTATGTATAGCACAAGAGGAGCAGGAGGAGGAGCAGGAGGAAGAGGAGGATGGCGATGATGGAGAGAGGGAGCCGGTGCAGCAGGAGGCCGCCAGTCCAGGTTTTTTTTTTTTACTGTTGTATTTTGCATCGACTTTTGTTCAAAAATAAATCAGTTTTGTTGTTTACTATATTTTTTATTTCTTTAATTTCTTACATATAGCACCGGATATGCTGACGGTGGTGGTGGGGGAGGAGTCGGAGGAGGAGTCGGCGCCTCAGGAGGCCGCCAGCACTGGTATATACTACTGTTATATTTTTTCAAGACTTTCAGTCAAAAATAGAAACCTGCTTTACTTACTGTATTTTCCTTCTTTCATTTATTGGATATATAGAAGAAGCCAGACCTAGCAATCGGGAGGCGATTGGCGAGCTACGCCTGGCAGTCAGAACACTCAATGCCATCCAGGAACTGCTGCAGGAACTGCGGGAGCACCTGAACAACACCGCGGACATCCTGGAGCGGCAGTAAGACAGACAATACTCAATACGGATGTGCCTCAGCTGCTCCTGCTCGCCTGCTTTGAGGTCGGACCAGCGTTTTCGGATCTGGTCCTTCGTCCCGTCTTTCCCAAACACCTCCAGGATGGTGGTGCGCGTAGCTTGTCAATGATACGATCCTTTCTAAAATTATTCTTCCTGCCGTAAGGGCCCTTACTGCAGTCATAATCTTTGTAATCAAAGATGCGGACCAGCTCCAACATCTCCTCAAATGCCAGTAATTCTCCAGTGAGTGAACCAATACTCTGAACAAGATGTTCGCCTGGCTTGGAAGATGGCCGCCATTGTATGTTTGTTTGTGTTGTTTGTGCCCTGTTGGGCAGTTTGCCATCCTTGGCATGTTCCCTTCCCTTCCCTTCCCCATGTTGTAAATAAATTTTATTTTTTCTATATTTTCCTGTTTGTGTGCGTTGCTTTACGTTAATAAGTTAATTATGTATTGCTGTTTCCACACTGTTAACCACTTCGATGCGGAGAACGCGCTCAGCGTGTCCTCCGCATGGCTGCTGGTATGCGGAGGACGCGCTGAGCGCGTCCTCCCTTTGGGGTCAGCGTTCGGCCGGGTTCCTCGATGTCAGCCCAGCATCCGGAACCGCCGCCGGTGAAATTAGGTGACAGCGCGATGACACCTAATTCAGGCGCCCCCCGCATGTGCGGAGGAGGCGCCTGAAAGGGAGGGGGGAGGTCCTTAGGACCTCTCTCCTTCCCGATCGGCGGCGTTGCGGGGGTTAACCAGGCACCATTTGGAAGGGCACAGCCTGCCCTTCCAAATGGTGCCTGGCATTAACCCCTGGGGAGCTGGATCGCGAATCGGCGCTGAAAAGCACCGGTTCGTGATCCTTTCCCGGAGCTGGCCGACATCTTGGATGTCGGCCAAGCCTCCGGGAACTCCCCCTGAGGACTGGCGTCATCGTGCATAGCACGATGACACCAGTCCTAGAGTTAACCCCTAACTGCCACCAACGGTGGAGATAGGGAGTTCCAATGAACTCCCTATCTCCCGATCCGTGGCAGCTAGGGGTTAAAGTTTGGTATGGTTGGATCGGCCAGAGCATGGCCGTTCCAACGATACAAACACTACAGTGAAAAAAAGTTTTTTAAAAAAAAATAAAATAAAAATATATTTAAAAAAAATTATAAGAATTAAATAAACATTTTTTTTTCTTTTTTTTGGTTCGTTAATGCAGCAATATTGTTCCCATTTCAATTATAATGTGAACAATGATGCTGCACTAACGATTTTTGTATGCGGTGCGTTTGTTAAAAATCGTGTAATTTTCCCCCAAAAAAATGTAACGAGACCCCATCTCTAATTTTTTTAACAAGCGCACCCCATACAAAATATAACCGCAATTGCTCGCATGTTAAAATGTGAAAAAACACTTTACACGTTGTAAATGATTGAAAATACATATTTTATTGCATTTTTTGTTATAATATACAGACATGACATAACGTATACATATAATAATGACATATTATGAATCTACCGAGTCTGACGGAAAGAACAATATATAATATGTCTGGGTCATATACTAAAATAAGCCTTCAAAACACGTTTAAACATGATGAGCAAAACCGGTAAATATGACCTCAGCACAGAGGCGTGAAACGCCTCAGCAGCGAAAGGGTTAAATTATATGTACATAAATGTATTGACATTTCTATGGACCCTTTGTCATAAATTTGTCAACATATTTGTGGCCATGAATGTGACTGTGCACATTCTACACTTCCTGCCTGGCCAAAAAATGTCACACACTAACAACCTTGTTGTACAGCCTTGAGATTTGATTACCGACGTGGCCTGGTTTTGTTAAGCTTATGCGATGTCACAACAACACGGATTTTTTGTCCACAGTCACATTCATTGTATAACCAAGAATTTATCCAAAAATATTGATGGCAGCACTGCGTGAAGTCTTCTCCGACAACCCAAAGATCCTTAGTGCGGCTCAGGTCTAGTTTATTTGTCCCTGTTTGCAGCTTCACGCAACACCTCCTCCAGCTATGAGCTCTCTCTTCCCCACCGCTGCCCGCTAAGACGCTGCCGAACATGGTCACGTCTTTGCAGGAAGCTGCGTGCCGCCGGACGCTCTGAGGGAGTGAAAAGGCGGCGGAGGTGAGCTGGGGCCATT
This sequence comes from Leptobrachium leishanense, assembly GCA_009667805.1. Lineage (NCBI taxonomy): Eukaryota > Metazoa > Chordata > Amphibia > Anura > Megophryidae > Leptobrachium > Leptobrachium leishanense. The sequence goes on along the minus strand of CM019066.1, from coordinate 217,547,632 downwards.
ATCATGAGGTGCTGGGGCATTCCATTGCTGGGGCAAATCCATGAGGAGCTGGGGCAAATCCACGAGGAGCTGGGGCATATCCACGAGGAGCTGGGGCAGTGGCGTAGCGTGGGATGTCAGCGCCCGGGGCCAGCCAAGAATTGTGCGCCCCCACCTGTGGACACGTTATCGATATTGCCCCAGCTCTCACATGGATTTGCCCCAGCTCTCACATGGATTTGCCCCAGCTCATGGATTTGCCCCCAGCTCATGGATTTGCCCAGCTCATGGATTTGCCCCCAGCTCATGGATTTGCCCAGCTCATGGATTTGCCCAGGTCATGGATTTGCCCAGCTCATGGATTTGCCCCCAGCTCATGGATTTGCCCAGCTCATGGATTTGCCCAGGTCATGGATTTGCCCAGCTCATGGATTTGCCCCCAGCTCATGGATTTGCCCCCAGCTCATGGATTTGCCCAGGTCATGGATTTACCCAGCTCATGGAGTTGCCCCCAGCTCATGGATTTGCCCCCAGCTCATGGATTTGCCCAGCTCATGGATTTGCCCAGGTCATGGATTTGCCCCAGCTCATGGATTTGCCCCCAGCTCATGGATTTGCCCCCAGCTCACACATGGATTTGCCCCAGCTCATGGATTTGTCCCCAGCTCACACATGGATTTGCCCCAGCTCATGGATTTGCCCCAGCTCAACATGGATTTGCCCCAGCTCACACATGGATTTGCCCCAGCTCATTGGATTTGCCCAGCCCCCAGCTCATGGATTTGCCCCGCTCACACATGGATTTGCCCCAGCTCACACATGGATTGCCCCCAGCCACACATGGATTTGCCCCAGCTCATGGATTTGCCCAGCTCATGGATTTGCCCAGCTCATGGATTTGCCCCCAGCTCATGGATTTGCCCAGCTCATGGATTTGCCCCAGCTCATGGATTTGCCCCAGGTCATGGATTTGCCCAGCTCATGGATTTGCCCCCAGCTCATGGATTTGCCCCCAGGTCATGGATTTGCCCCCAGGTCATGGATTTGCCCAGGTCATGGATTTGCCCCCAGCTCATGGATTTGCCCCCAGGTCATGGATTTGCCCAGCTCATGGATTTGCCCCCAGCTCATGGATTTGCCCCCAGCTCATGGATTTGACCCAGCTCATGGATTTGCCCCAGCTTACACATGGATTTGCCCAGCTCTCACCTGGATATTGCTCCAGCTCCGGCAGGGGTTGAGGGGACCCAGATGCCGGGCAGCGCGGGAGTGCCTGCCCGGTCCTGAAGAGTCCGTCCTGTTGAAGGTGATGCGGCTGCGTGGCGTGCGTGCGAAGGTCACGCGGTCTGGCCAGTCAGGTGGTACAGAGACTCAGTACCACCTGATTAGCCGGACCGTGACCGGCTGCGCCTGCACGCAGCGCTTCCCTTTAACAGGACAGACTCTTCAGGACCGGGCAGGCACTCCCGCGCTGCCCGGCATCTGGGTCCCCTCAACCCCGGGCCAGTTTTAGGGGCGCAAATGCGCCCCTAACAAAACTGCGTCCGGGGCCACGGCCCCCGCCCCCCCACGCTACGCCACTGGCTGGGGCATATCCACGAGGAGCTGGGGCATGTCCACGAGGAGCTGGGGCATATCCATGAGGTGCTGGGGCAATATCCACGAGGAGCTGGGGCATTATCCACGAGGTGCTGGGGCATATCCACGAGGAGCTGGGGCATGTCCACGAGGAGCTGGGGCATGTCCACGAGAAGCTGGGGCATATCCATGAGGTGCTGGGGCAATATCCATGAGGAGCTGGGGCATGTCCACGAGGAGCTGGGGCATGTCCACGAGGAGCTGGGGCATGTCCACAAGGAGCTGGGGCAATATCCATGAGGAGCTGGGGCAATATCCATGAGGAGCTGGGGCAATATCCATGAGGAGCTGGGGCATGTCCACGAGGAGCTGGGGCATGTCCACGAGCAGCTGGGGCATGTCCACGAGGAGCTGGGGCATGTCCACGAGGAGCTGGGGCATATCCATGAGGAGCTGGGGCATATCCATGAGGATGTCGGCCAAACTTTTGGAACTCCCCCTGAGGACTGGCATCATCGTGCATAGCACGATGACGCCAGTCCTGGAGTTAACCCCTAGTTGCCACCAATGGTGGAGATAGGGGGTTCATTGGAACCCCCTATCTCCCGATCCGTGGCAGCTAGGGGTTAAAGTTTAGTATTGTTGGATCGGCCAGAGCATGGCCGTTCCAACGATACCAAACACGAATGTGAAAAACGTTTGTAAAAAAATTAAAAATAAAAGAATATTTTAAAAAATTTATAAAAAAAAATAAACAAGTTTTTTTTCTTTTTTTTGGTTTGTTAATGCAGCAATATTGTTCCCATTTCAATTATAATGTGAACAATGATGCTGCACTAACGATTTTTGTATGCGGTGCGTTTGTTAAAAATCGTGTAATTTTCCCCCAAAAAAAATGTAACAAGACCCCATCTCTAATTTTTTTAACAAGCGCACCCCATACAAAATATAACCGCAATCGCTCGCATGTTAAAATGTGAAAAAAAAACACTTTACACGTTGTAAATTATTGAAAAATCATATTTTATTGCATTTTTTGTTATAATATACAGACAGGTCATGACGTATACATATAATAATGACATATTATGAATCTGCCGAGTCTGACGGAAAGAACGATATATAATATGTCTGGGTCATATACTAAAATAAGCCTTCAAAACGCATTTAAACATGATGAGCAAAACCGGTAAAAATGAGCTCAGCACAGGGGCGGGAAAAGCCTCAGCAGCGAAAGGGTTAATTAAAAAAACACGATAGAATCGCCAGAATTATCGTATCGACAGAATGAATTATCGGATCCGAAAAACAAACCAAAAATTTATTATAAAAAATATATAAAGTAGTATTAAAAAAGTAAACCATAGTAGTTTTCATCAAAACGAATAGAGTTAGACAGCTTTGAAACGAGAACAGACGTTCCGAAAAAACGAAAAGTTCCGAAAAACGAAAAATGGGCGAAATGCCGAAAACCATGTACAATTCCGAAAAACGAAAATTTCCGAAATAACGAAAAGTCGATACAGAAACCTAGTAAAGTGACCCGAAATTACGAAAAATGGTCGATATTCCGAAAAATAAATGTACCCGAAAAACGAATCAAACCGAACCGAATCGAAACAGAAAGTGGTCGAAACGAGCCGAATCGAAAAGTTTAAAAATTCGAAAAATCGAATCGAACCGAAAAAAAAATCGGTGCACATCCCTACCGAATTGCGGCAAATAAAATATTGAATTTAAGTATCAGGTTAGTGCAGCAAAAAGGCATCACTGTATCACATTACTGTGGGGTTTTGGAATCTTATATATATATATATACTTCTTTAGGGCACTATTACCTGGTGTGAGTTAACCCTTGCGTCGGCATGGTTTTGCGTTAGCGCCAGGTTAATTCAGTTTAGCACCTGACCAACAGATCATTTGCCTCCCGCTATAAACAGGAAAAATCACTTAGCGCGTTGCTATTAGTGATTTGTAGCAAGAGCTTACTGTATTTTCCGCGTCCTTTACTTAACACGGGGAGCGCTAGAGATCTCTAGCGCTTTTGCAGCTAACAGATCACTTGGTGCCAGCGCAAATTTTTTGAGGGGCACTAACTGCAACATTTTATCTACTGCTCAACCCTGGTGCTAACTCCGAAAAAACAGGTCCTCGTCCAAAATTGACAGGCAATTGACAGGCAACTGACAGGCAATTGAAAGGAATGCAGCACAGGTGTTCTCTTGGCCCCATACACCATAGTAATGGATCTGGTCAGCAATGCCGCTGCTGTTGCAGTCGGCTCTATTATGATAAATATATATGTATCCTTTATCCACATATATCCTAATTCTAATATATTGCCTAATTTTTAAACATTTTCTGCTGGGGGTTATTCATAGTATGGAAGCGGTTGATTATTAGGGTGACCGTGTGGACCATGTTTAAAGGGATACGTGAATAAGTCTTCCCTGAAACATGTATTATTTATATGCTGCAGCAGGGAAGTTATTGTGGTTCACCTGGCCTTCCTTTTGGATTTATTAAATGCAGTGTAAGGATTCTACATGCTGTCTGGAGGCATTTATCATGCAATGCCCATCAGCCTTAATATATGTGTGCATCTAAGCATGGATGATACGGCCACCTTGGAGGATTTTAATAATGCAGGGGTGAGAGGTTATTCACTGGATGTGTTCATATTCAAGCTTGTGAGGGCGGGGGATAGGTAAGGCCCGGCACTCTGCACTAGAAATAAACAGTTCCATCCTGTACATACCCGCATTAGCGCTGGGTCTCAGCCCGGGTCTTAGAGTTTCCCTAGCATGCGCCAAACGACCTTCATCATGGACTACCGTGGACAAGGTGATCTGTTAGTAGGTCGTCAGGCACTAAGTTTTAGCGACTTGCGCTAAATTTTTCCTTTAGTGATGGTGTTTTAGTTCACACCAGGTGATAGAGCTCTTAATTTTCACCACTAAATCATACCACTGAATAAAACTATTAGTGCCCCCCCCCAGTTTTAACTGCGGTATCTTATGTGCCCCCCCTAAATATTGTTCCTAGAGTCGCCACTGCACCACTTTTATCCGTTTACAACATTGCATCAAATAATTATGTAATCAATAAGAGGAGACCAATTTTATATGATTTCTGACAAAATATGTAAACAATTAGAGTATGTACAGTTCTGATATATACATATTTTGGTTCAACTATGTTTTGTGTTAGAAATAAATAGTTTTGTTAACAAGTTCTAATATGGTGTCTCCTCTCCGCTCATTATCATTTATTTACTATACTGTGTATATTCAGGTGTGCTACCTATTCGTGATCTATTAAAAATGTGAATACTTACCGATGACGGACACAGTCGATTGTCCAGTTGGTTGATGGACAGCGTAGACGGCGTCCTTTACTTTACGCCAGGAAGCCATCTTATTAACTCTGTCACTTCCAGACGAAAATAGGAATTTTTTTTTGTGCCACCACACTAGCGACCAGAGCAAAATTCTCATCTGGGGTGAACCAAGGGCCCCCCCCTTTTTTTTTTTTGGAAGGCTGCTGCACCAATGATGACAGGGTAAAGGAACTGCCCTCCCTCGGGGACCTGCTTCTCCTTCCACCCCTCTCCCTCACATCTGCTACCTCACCTGGTTGACCACGCCTCCCATCACACCTCTCACTCCTACTCCCATCACACCTCTCACTCCTACTCCCATCACACCTCTCACTCCTTCTCCTCCCACCACTCCTCTCACTCCTACTCCCCCATCACGCCTCTCACTCCTACTCCCCCTATCACACCTATCACTCCTACTCCCTTCAAGCCTCCCCTCCTGCCCACTCACATCGCCAATCTCTCCACTCTCACCATCACCAATCTCTCCAACAACAACCACACCACCAATCTGTCCACTCTCACTCCCCATCACAAATGCCACAATCTCTCCCTCAAACGTTTTCACAAAGCACACACCAACATCACCAACACACCAAAACCAACCCCAACCACTGCTCACTCCTACTCTGTCTTCATCAATAACCTACAACCATGGATTCTAAGGGGTGGGATTATATAGTTTGCAACAGTGAAGCATTGTGGAAATATTTCAGCTGAAGAAGTGAATTTATCGCAAAACGCGTTCTGGATGTATTTATTTTCTAATTCTTGATGCTTTCCATTTTTTATTCCTAAATACTTTTAATTTTGTTCCTGCCTTTTGCTGCTTGCAGATCGGAGGTACCGAGGAAAAAGTATCGGATAGCAGAGGGTGATCCAGCGCTCCCATACATAAAATTCCCTGGCTGCCCACACATCTAGTGCCAAGTTTTGGACACCTAAAAGCATGAGTGTGAATCCGTTTCTTTTATTTCATAGATATATTGCCACAGATCACACTATGTCACTATATCTTTCCTTCGAGGTAATAACCATTGGCTCTGTTAGATAAAGCACAGGGAATAATGAGGTATCCCCCGGACCTTCTTGGACTGGAATCTTCAAGTAGACAGCAGGCAAACAGCAATAGGCAATTATAAAAACATTTATTAATAAAATAACATAGCTACCAGGACGTGTTTCGTCAAAATGACTTCCTCAGCTGGTGATCTATGTAGTCTCTCTGCTGCTGCCTTATTATATACTGTCCAAATAGTCCAATTAGGGGGAAAAAAATTAAGCAATTAAAACATAAATTAAATACATTTGTTTAAAAAATGCGCCCACCATCTTTGCGCATGCGCAATAGGGCCGAAATCCACTATGGAACGTGGAAATAACAGTCACTTATCCGCTATCTTTAATACACATAGTGGCTTTGTGTTCCACCCTGGAACGCGGAAGTACAGCAAGTCTTTTGTGGGCTTGTACCATTACTCGCACAGTTTTTCACTGAACCTTCAGTGCTTTCTAAATAACCCCTTATGTGTGTTTTTCCCTGTAGTTATCGTATTGACAACTATGGAATATGGCCGTTAATCGACAATGACTCTTTCCCACACTGTCATAAAGAAAGTCTAAAGAAAACATATCTTCCCATAAATGCCCATGAGGGACCAAACTAAATAAATTTTTCAAACAGACTATTATTGTTATGATTTTAAATCCTGCCTGCTTAGCAAAACTGGGGAGCTTAATTCATTATATGAATTGGATGTACTCCAAGTATCTTTGCTTGCAAAAAATAGCTACCTACCTGTTAGCTATCAGGGTTATTCAAAGAGAATCGAAAAGCCACCGCACGTGCAGTGACTTTTCGTTCTCTTCAATTCGGTGCGATTGGTCGATCCTATTTCAGCGACCCTGCGGAGTATTCAGCAAGTGCAGGGAAAAAGTCGTAGTGCAGAGAAAAGCCGCCACAAACCCGAGGAACACTCACCGCAAAACCCGGCAAACGCTCACTGAAACCCGCAAAAACATCTGGATTAACACCGCCAAACACGCCAGAGAAACCTGACTAGCCGCCAATCACAGCGCAGAGCAGCCGCCGGAAAACCCCCACACGCACACGGAGGTGAAAAAAAAACAAAACCGTACGCTTGAAAGTTGGAAAATTGAAAAGCTGTTTGCAACAAAACTACTGAGCGAGAATACCTGGAATTTACATATAAGATCCAATGAATGATAATAAAAAGGGCAGTTACAGTAAAACGAAAAGTCAATATAAAAAAAAAACAAACAGGAAAAAGTTTTTGCCAAAAAATGCCTAACAGATCCTAAAAAATCTATGGATAAAGAGACTTTTTACTGCAGAATATAATATTAAATGTTTTATTAAAACAGGAATATTTTTAACATTGAAGCCTATGGGAATCGCCTGAATAAATCTGTCGAATGAAACTGAAATTTCGGCAACTTTTCCCTGCTGTTTTGTGTTCTCTGAATAGACGAAGCATTGCTTCTCTATGGGGATTTCACTGCCCTCGAACAGGCACCGAACAGGCACTGTATGTGCAGGCAATTCGCCAAGATTTGGCGAACTGCCTGCTCTCTGAATAGCCGAATGGCTAGGAAAGGTAACCGTACGCTGAATTTCAGTGTTACCTTTCGGCCACAATTTGGATCTCTAAACCCTGTCTATTATTGTAAAATGAGTTGTTTGGCATTTGCATACTTTTTTTTAAGGTTTTTTGTTTTTATTTTTTTATGCTTCTATGATCTAATGTTCCCTGCCATTTATGGTTCCGGAAAAAAATTATTTCATTCACTCTTTTAAATTTGTGTTACTACTCAGCATGACACTGGATGCTGTAGTTGCTAGGTAACTGTAACTGTGGTCTGTTCTGACAGGCACAACTGCTACTCTGTCTCTATATGCTTTTTGTTAATGGTAAATCTGCACTTAATGTGCTTTGAATTAGAGATCTACTCAATGATATTTTAGACTTCAGGCATTTTCAGCCATGTAGCATGCTATATAACACAGTAGCATAAAACAAAGACCGAGGAGGAGAACAATAAAAGCAATCTGTATATTTGGTTTTCAATCAGCTAAATGCTAGGAACATTAAGAAAGAGACCTCTATTGTATTTGATAGCCCACACCTGCTGAAATTAATATAATTAACAGTATACTGTAGCATAACGTCAATGTTTATAGATTCGCTTCCCAAATTTTACTAGGTGGCACAATGAAAATAAAGATACGACATGAATGCCAGCAGGTGTGAAATTGGCTTCGAGGAGAAAAAATAAGAATGATAGAAGCAAGTTTAAACACTTCCTGAGTGGTATAAAGTAATTTTATATGCTCATTCTCAAAGGCCTGAGAATGGATGCTTTACTCTGCAGACACCCTATTATGGGTAAGATTCCCTAAAGCAGGGCCGATTTTACATCTCTGGAGCCTGTAGGCACAGAAATCTGGAGCGCCCCTACTCCCTTCCCCTAAAAAAGTACCAAAGATTATTTTTAACTTTTTGTTTGGAGGAAACAAAATAATAATTAACATTTTAACCCCTTCACTGCTGAGCCATTTCACCGCTGTGTGCTGAGCTCATTTTTACCAGTTTCGCTCATCATGTTTAAATGCGATTTGAAGCCACATTTTTTATATGACCCAGACAAATTATATATCGTTCTTTCCGGCAGACTCAGCAGATTCATAATATATCATAATTATATGTATACGTCATGTCCTGCCTGAATTTTATAACAAAAAATGGAATAAAATTAGAATTTTCAATAATCTACAGCGTGTAAAGTGGTTTTTTTCAAATTTTATCATGCGAGCATTTGCGATTATATTTTCTATGGGGTGCGCTTGTTAAAAAAATTAGAAATGGGGACTCGTTACATTTTTTGGGGGGAAATTATGTGATTTTTAGCAAACGCCCCCATAGCAAAAATCTTTAGTGCAGCATTGTTCACATTATAATTGAAATGGGAACAATATTGCTGCATTAATAAAACAAATACAGCCACCTAGGGGTTAAAGACAGCTGCCGCTTGGAAGGGCAGACTGTGCCCTTCCAAGCGGTACCTGCCTTTTGGGCTGCCCCGCATGGATAGGGAGGGAGAGAGGTCCAAAGGACCTCACCCCTCCCCTTCAGGCACTTCTCCCGCACTGGCGGGGGGGGGGTGCCTGAATAGATGTCATCGCGGTGGCGCAATGACATCTACTGGTGTCCCATGGGGTCACAGAACAAAAATGCAAAAAAATATTTTTTTCTCATTTCTAAGGCAGTGGCAATTTGTGCTTTTACTTGTAGAGAAAGCAATGCTAGTGCACTAACACATCTTCTCATTTCCGACACCAAGACCAAATGTGGTGGTGATGGCGCAAACCGTTATTACACATTGGCACATCTAAACACAAGCCACTTTACCGCTGCAAGGATAGTGCGAGTCCTTTGGACCACTGTATTTCCATTATTTTTTTTTTACATCTTGGTCACATAGGTGTCATTGGACAGGTCAGAATCTGGCCTTTCTAATAATTCCAAACATAACCATCTAATTATGTCATGTAAAAAAGAAAAAACACAAACATAAAATATTTTTTTAAATTATATTTTGTTCCAAAGCAATGGCATTAACCATTTTTCACGTATGAAATGAGCAGCACCACTGCCATTACTTACCTTCTAATGTCTCATGCCGCAAGCAAGGCCATTGTTTTATACATAAGGGGTTATTCGCAGAGAGCTGAATTGGCCGCCGGTGCAATTTCATGGCAATTTGGCTATTCAAAAAGTTGGCAATTCCTCAAATATTGACTAATTGCAAGCGAAATACAGTGCAATTTGAAGATCGCAGAAGCATTGTGGACTACTCAAAGTCAAGCTGGGTATTGCAGTGTAAAGTCCACATTATTAGCAGGCAAGCTGGAACAAATTGGAGTTAACGCATGCCGCCTTTGCATCAGAGATGCTGAGAAATCTTGAAAAAAAAGGCGCAGCGTGGCCCCTTGAAATACCAGAGCATTGAGCTTCCAGTATGCTTGCATCATTCGCACTTTATTGCTGAAATTGAGAGGCTTGTAAATAACCGCTCGTGGACGGTCCCATTTGGGGACCAGGTCTGGCCCAGTTGTCGGTGAACTCACTCCACGTTCAATGAGGCGTCAGCACCTGCGAGACCCAATGCAGTGGGTAGTCAGGCGATAACCAGGGCCAGAAGCTGTCGGCCCTTGACAGATTCCGGCAGCCCCACCAGCCTCAAGTTATATCTCCAACTCCTTTTAGGTCATCCACCTTTTCCAGCAGTGACAAGATTAAGGATTCGTGGTTTCGCACCAATTTGTTTTGTTTTCGGGTTGTCCTATTTTCCAAGGAAGAAATTCATTTGACCTGTGCTGCAAGTTGTGAGAGGGTTACTTAAATAGTAGAAGAGAGCTTCTCATTCGACAATCGCTGTGATTTCTGTAATTTGAGCACTATTTTCTTGTGACTGTGAGCAGTGTGATGGTTAAGATGGAGGATGGGAAGGATTTTTTCCTTGTGATTTCGAGGTATTGTGCCTTCAACCTTTAGTGGTTGATGCAAAATTATATAGTCATGCCGAGAAAAGTGATAACAACTTGGCAAATGAGAGTAGGAAAAATTTGAATAATCCAGAAAATCTGTAACGAGAGATGCCTGACAAATTATGCAGCCGATCAGCACTAGAAATTATATTAAAAAGAAGGTTAGTAGGCCTCAGGGACTCACATGGAAAAAAGTTGGCCTATGGCCAACAAAATTAGGAAAGAATGAGGTATTTTATACTAGGCAGTTAATCCCTGTCCAGGGGCCTAGCCTGAAAATTTGTGCCAGAGGCACCATTAGCAAAACTTTAAAGATAATCTGGGGTGCCAATGGAATGAGCCAAAGGGGAAGATTGCCTGGCTAGGGTAGCCCCCTGGAGTGTAATGAGAAAAATACCTGCTCCACTAGCTAAGTGTCGTGCCTGTAGCAGCTACACGGCATGAGCAGATGCAGGCGAGAGCCCCTCTTCCCCTTCAGCAGGCAGCCGTAGGGTTGAGTGACCATTGCAGGTGTTGGACATTTGTCCGCAAGGCACAGATGCCCATGGCCATGATTCTCCAGGGTTGCCGCCAGGACAGTCCGCGGCACAGGCCAAAGATGGTAGTCTATCATCTGTCGAAAGGGGCAATGCAGCTGGGTGTCCTGCCTGTAGCGAGGTGTCGTGGGGCTTCCCGCTAGGATGTGTGGGAGTAGTGTGAACTAGTTCGGGCTTCCAAACCACTGGGGTGGAAGGGAGGGCAACGAGCACAAGGAACCCTGTCAAATGAGGCACCACTACTCGCTTCCAATGATGCAGCTGGGCTAGTGCTGAAAAAAGGTCGGCAAAGCGCCAGAAACAGCGTATTAAAATCAGCTCAGCTGCAGAGGGTGAATATATATATTTTTTTTGAGAAAGGATTTTACCAGGAAGGATACATTGAGATTTCTCTCGTTTTCAGGTATGTCCTGGGTGGCGAGTATGTACCGTTAGGTGTCTTGCCCAAGGACACTTACTGGAGAGGTGTTCTTGCTGGAATCAAACCCATGTTTCCACAGGCTCTCTCCACGTAGAGCAGTGATGTTACCTCTACTCTACCCAGCCAGTATGGGATATGATGCGACCTGTCCACCCGGAAGTGCTTTTTATTGTCTTTTAAAGTACTATTTTATTATTTGGACATATTTTTACTACATTTTATTGATTTAGAATAGGAGTCTTCTTTTTCTTTTTTGTTCGACACAATTCACCAACGTCCAATAACTGGTTTGGTGAATCCAATTTCTGCAAAATACGTTGACCATTCGCTAAATAGTGAATTCACAGTATTTTCAGCTAAATAGAATCGCTGAAATGCACCGAATTGCACTGCAACACCAAGCACAGAAATTGTGAATAGATCCTATAGTTATCCTTTGTCTGAGCCTATTATGGGGCATATGTCTGGAGCTGCACCTCCAATAGCACTTATGTTAATCCATCCCTGTGCAGGCCATGTGGTTATGTTATATTAAATAAAAAAAAATGATACACAGCCTGTTTATGCATTTTTCTACGCATTTTTAACCAAAAACTGAAAAGCCTAAATTTTTGCATTTATTTTGGCACATTGCATTTTATGAATAATATTACTATGTATTGTCAGGTATATTACACAGAAAAGGCGAATTTAAAATGGATGCCTGTAGCCATTTTGTTTTAAAGACAGTTTTCTTTTTCAAAATATTCTCTAGATTTAGAAATGAACAAGATTTTTTTTTACAAAGTTCATTCCTGGGTTAAGAAATCCCAGACATGAAGGAACCTAGAATGAATGTGAGATAATGCTAAGATGTGTCATAAGTAAATTTATTGGTCTATTCTAAGTTTTTAAAACAAAAGAGATTTTGTTTCTTTTGGGTATAGGAATAAGAGTTAAAGCATTCTGTAATATAGAATTATATTCACAAAATATATGTTTATAATCAAGGTATATTTTATTATAATTACAGTATGAAATATATACTCCAAAATATTGTAGAAAGTATATAATTGGTAAATAATAAAAATTACTAAAGAATAGATTCTGTGAGTTAACCAGGAAAGAATTTAGCTGATAAGGCTCTAAGCAACCAAAAGGGAGGAGAGCTATAAATCTCAAGACAGTCTAGTTAGAAGACAAGGTTCTTTGTTAAGCTAAGTCTGACCTTGTGACCCTAGATAAAGACCGAGAAAAAGAAATTGGGGAATTAATTGGAATTAAATTAGAAGTGCAACACTGCCCTCTACAGGATAGTAAAAATAATGATTTATATTATCATTAATATTAACTGTGTGGCTATAATAAGCGGGAAAAAGTTTTTGGTAGGTCAGTCAGAGATGTCAGCAGACAGACTCACATCGCCATGCACTCAGACATTCATTATATATGACACTCTGAGCAGTCGGAGATTGCCAGCCATCGGGACGCATCGCAATGCACTCAGACGTCCATTACACATGACCGTCTGAACAGTCAGAGATGTCAGCAGAGAGGCTCACATCGCCATGCACTCAGACATTCATTATACATGACACTCTGAGGAGTCGGAGATTGCCAGCCATCGGGACGCATCGCAATGCACTCAGACATCCATTACATATGACACTCTGAGCAACCGAGCAGACTCACACCACGATGCACTCAGATCCCAAGACATGAGGCAATTAATATTCTCACCATATCTCTAACTCACATGCATTGATTATCTAATATCGATAATTTTCACATATTCCAAAACAAAGCACTACATCAGGAATTCCAAGGCAGACTCATCAACATCCAAATTGGACAGGTAATGTATGAAATAAGGAATTAATGTAAAAATATATTTGTAGAGATTTTTGCAACGTAGACTGAGACTTCTCGGATAAGGTTAAAATCCAAATTCTAAGTATTTCTAATCTGCAGATGGAAATATGAAGAAATGGATATAAGGATTTATTCCTAAAGAAATGTTGCAAGATTGATACCAATATATATATATTGAATTTGGAAATTACTGTGATTAAAATTAATAAGCAAGGAATTATATAACTACAAAATAAAAAGCAAAAGATTAGAAGTTTAATTCTCGAGATTAGGGGAGGATTCACTAAATAAGTTCATTACTTATTATTAAATTAGCTCATCTTTTGTTGATCCATGTAGCAGAGAGATATATATATCTATAAGAGCTGGCTGGTTAAACATTGTTTGCTGGGAATGCATGTTGTATTAAGCAGAAATGTTTATTAACCATTTGTGTATTAGTTACTAACTGATAAGGTAAATGATATTAATCATATATGCAGTTACTAACCGGAGATACATATATTGTGAAGCTAGTTTTTATATGCTGATGGAGTGTGGTTTATAAATTGTTGTTTATGATATGAGATTTGAAATTCTTTTGTATACGTAATAAATATATATATTTTTATCCGATTATTGATTATTGTATTTTTTTTAAAGCAAAACACAGACAATTAAAAGAATTCAGGATAATTTCTAAGAGATATAGACGATTGATATTTGTGTCTCGTATAAGTTTCTTATGAAATAATAATCCCTGATATATTGGAGGCGACTGCCGAGGTAGGTCCAGTAAGTCCAATATAGACATATTGGAGGCTTGGCTGATAAATCCAATATATACAAACGTGTTGTATTCACGTGCAGAGATTATATCCGACAAATTGGAGGCAACTGTTGAGATTGTAGTATTTGTTTGGAATATAATTGTCAGTAATTGTCTGATTAGACAGAGATAAAATATATATATATATATTTTGATTCCTTGTTGTATTTTGACTTGTGGTTTTTACGGTTATCTACTAAACAGTGTAAAAATGTCAGAGTCAGAATCTGAGACTCAGGAAGATGTAGAGATACATACTAATCAAATAATATTGATAGATGTTATGTCTTATCTAAAGGACAAGTTACACGTCACAGACGATTTATTTGAGTGGATAAAAGAATTGCAATCAAATATATCGAATTATATTGATTCAATCTGGTCAGATCAATCAAATTTTCTTGAGTGTTTGCGAAAAATAAGTGCAGCCACAAATAAAAAGGACAAAGAAATGTTTGCTTTAAAAATTGTGCCTGAATGTATATACTTGATCGCAGAAATGAACAAGAGATTGAATGATGACAAAGAAACCAGAGACAGATTAGAAAATAAAAATTGTGACTTGCATGAAACCGTAAATAAATTAAAAGATGAGTCAGAACGAATGATAATGGAATTGAAGGTGTGTGCAAAAGAAAAAGATCAAATGCAAGATGAGATTGCTCAATTATCCAAATTAAATAAGGAGCTAAACAAACAATTGGCGAGAATGAAACGTGAACATGAGAAATTCGCTGATGAGTTACGTCAGGTTGAAACTGATGTTCGAAGGGTTAAAGATTCTTCGTTAGAGAAGTTCCCTTTGAAAGCTTTAAGCTATACATCACTGATAAGACCTGATGACGGCTCTGTGTATCTGAAAAGCCAAAGTGAGCAGAGCGAAAGCGAAAATGAAAGTAAATCTCATGATGACAAAAAAGCAAAGCTTTTTACACGAGAGTATTTCAAATCACATCACTCTAGCCAGCCACAGCCTATTAAGAAATATCATAAAGTGAATGATTTAACGAAAATTATTAATTTCCTCAAAACCTCAGTAGGTCTTTTTGATGTTAAGGCATCATCAAGAATAATAAATTATTTATCGATGTTTGAAGAAGCTGTGGGAATAATGGGAATAGATTCAGATGCTCAGAAAATAGAGTTGATTCCATGGGTCTTTGAAAGTAAACATAGGTATTTTTTCCAGTCTTTGAAAGAATCTGGTATAAGGAAATGGAGTAAAGTAGTTTCTGAGGTCAAATCCGAATTTGGGCCTCACCGTACCAGTCTAGCTGCGAAAAGAGCAATTTTAACTCTAAAATGCAGACCTAATCAAAGCCCCCGTGAATTTCTTTCAGTTCTTAAAAATGCGTACAGCTTGGCTGAAAGAAACCCAGATTTTGAAAACCCTGAATTTATCCAATTATTTTATGACGCATTGCCAAATAAAATAAAGTTATTTTGGCAAGAGATTATGACCCGAGAAATGGTTTGGATTGGGTACTAAAAGAAAGTATGACCCTATTTACTGTATTTGAATATAGTGAAGAAACTCAGGGGAAAAGAGTGAAAAACTCACCTGAGGAAATAGCGGAAATTCACGCTAAAAAGGGAGATATTAAATTTGAGTCCCACAAAAAGAGTTATGCGGAAATATTGCGTGACTCCATACCCCAAAGGGAAAAATCCAAGCCAGATCAGGAAAAAGGGTTTGCCAGAGAAAATTCAGGAAGTAAATTTAAATCTAGGAAGCAATGGGTACCTAGAAGTCAATGGGTTAAATCAAGGGAAAATGTACCTAGACAGGAAACAACCAGAGGTAAGACTGAATCTGATGCGTCTGATAATGCGCAAGCTTCGTCCCCAAGGACGAATAGAAAGCGGAGATATAATGTACGCCAGCGTATGGGTCAAATGCAGGAAGATTTCCGTGTGCTGACAGAAAAACTGGATCAGATCACTCAGTTAATGACTGTAAATAACCCTGGTCAGGTTGTAAGCGATGCAACACCTGCAGCCCCGCCTAACCAGTGACTAGATGATGTTTCTGATGAAGTAACCAGCATCCATGACAATTTACCAGAAAGTGATGATGAAATGATTAATACAAATGTTTGTATGGTTGACGATTTAAACCCTTCCCTGCCAAGAGAAGGAAAATGTATTTTATCTCCCCAGACTAAGTGCGAGCAAGCTGAGAAGACTGGATCCGAAATGGACAGCACAGCTGCCAAAAGCACGTTTGAGAGAGAAAAATCAGTTGGTAAAATCTATCCAAAACCTAATTTCATATCTCACTCTAAATTTCTCTGTGAATTGCATAGTATTGAAGACCGATATTATGTGAATGTAGAATTACAAGATAATTTACCACATATTCCGTCCTTGCCAGACACTGGAAGCCAGGTTACGTTAATATCAGCACATTATTTTGAACAGGTCCAAGAACTGTCCTCCAGGAAGCCTAGATTAGATAAATCTAATGCTAATCTAGTGAGTGTGAGTGGCACATCTCTGAAAGTTCTGGGCACGGCTAAATTGGATTTTAAATTGGGGAATAAAGTAATTCGGCATCCAACACTTGTTGTGGATCTGCCCCAAAATCGCCTAATTATTGGAATGGACCTTCTCAAAAGGTTAAATCCAATCATTGATTTTATCAATGAGGTTATTTGGTCCCAAGTAAATGTTCCAATCAGCTATGATAGATCCCAATCCCATCACACTCAGCGTAACTGCCACGTGATTGAGGAAAGGCCGGATTCTATTGAAGTCCACTTCAGAAATAGCCAGACACCTGATATCTCTTTCTTAAGGCCAAAGCCCCTGACTCCAGGAGAACAGGAGGATAACACCATATGTGTTCCACCTGAGAGAATTCGAGATATATGTCTGGAAAATGACGTGCTAATTATTCACTTCCACAAGAGGGAGACAGAACCAGATGGACATAGTGACCCTGAAGTGATCAGATACCCAGATCCTCAAGATGAGTGGATAACAGATCTAGATGATGGAGACAGTCCTAATGTTATTGGTAGAAGTTATGTTATATATTTCTAGAAGAAATAAAACTGCCAAGCTCAATTGCATGATTGTCATTCTAGATTATCTCAGGATATGTGAAGATGGAACAACAGAAGACACTTAACTGGTATCATGTGAAGTGATGTTTTAATTAACATGTGATTCTTCTTCCCAGCATTCAGATGTTTAACTCAAGCTAGTAGATAGACTAGATCCGTACGGTTAATTAAAATTAATCAGAGATCAGAATATCTATAGGGAATTTGAGTGAAATCGCTAGTCTATGAATGGTTATTTATACTCTTTCTTTCAATAGAAATTGAGAAAAGTGGTTAATCCGAACTGCGACGCTTAATCCGCAAAGATGAATCAGACCACCAAGGAGACTGCGACTATCTGGAAATTCTACGGTTTTCCGCACAATTCCAAGGAGAATGCTCAAGTCCCATGCGCATCAAGCTCATGCAAGCCTGAAAGACATGCGGGATACAGCCAGGATACCGTTGATTGCTATGTACAAGAACCACCGAAAGAAAAGATTTGCTGCATATTTTATTGCAACCGCTGTTTGATACACAGAAAGAGAAGCAAATGTTTACCGGAAGAATCTGGTACAAAACAAGAGAGTGTTCATACCCACACCAGTGATTCTCGTGAAAGTTTCTAAAGAATCAAGAGTTGTTATCGAGAAGTTATTTTTATAAATGAAGTCTGGTATGACGAGAACAAATCGTTGTCGTATTCCAAGGGCAAGAGATACCCATGAATCCAGATTTGAAATCTTTGCTACAGAACTAGCATGACCATACTATTGAACTTCTAATAAATAAACAAAAGATAATCTAACAAATTTATGCTCCAATGTATTCACAGATTGATCATCAATTGCTATCTGCTTATAACGGGCCGAAGAGTACAAAGATTGTGATTTGTATAGTAATTATGTTTCTAACAGTCTGGATGATTGTACTAACAAAGAAAGTACGTACATTGAAGTTTAAAAACACTGCATCTTCAATTATTAAATGGATGAAAGAAGAAAAACGTGTCGCGAAAGGCGGAGACCTAGCCTAATTGGTAAAGGGGGGAGATAATGTATGTTTTCCTGAAATTTATTAATTGGTCAATAAATAAATATCCAAGAAACCAAAGGGGGGTTATGTCAGGTATATTACACAGAAAAGGCGAATTTAAAATGGATGCCTGTAGCCATTTTGTTTTAAAGACAGTTTTCTTTTTCAAAATATTCTCTAGATTTAGAAATGAACAAGATTTTTTTTTACAAAGTTCATTCCTGGGTTAAGAAATCCCAGACATGAAGGAACCTAGAATGAATGTGAGATAATGCTAAGATGTGTCATAAGTAAATTTATTGGTCTATTCTAAGTTTTTAAAACAAAAGAGATTTTGTTCTTTTGGGTATAGGAATAAGAGTTAAAGCATTCTGTAATATAGAATTATATTCACAAAATATATGTTTATAATCAAGGTATATTTTATTATAATTACAGTATGAAATATATACTCCAAAATATTGTAGAAAGTATATAATTGGTAAATAATAAAAATTACTAAAGAATAGATTCTGTGAGTTAACCAGGAAAGAATTTAGCTGATAAGGCTCTAAGCAACCAAAAGGGAGGAGAGCTATAAATCTCAAGACAGTCTAGTTAGAAGACAAGTTCTTTGTTAAGCTAAGTCTGACCTTGTGACCCAGATAAAGACCGAGAAAAAGAAATTGGGGAATTAATTGGAATTAAATTAGAAGTGCAACACTGCCCTCTACAGGATAGTAAAAATAATGATTTATATTATCATTAATATTAACTGTGTGGCTATAATAAGCGGAAAAATTTTGGTAGGTCAGTCAGAGATGTCAGCAGACAGACTCACATCGCCATGCACTCAGACATTCATTATATATGACACTCTGAGCAGTCGAGATTGCCAGCCATCGGGACGCATCGCAATGCACTCAGACGTCCATTACACATGACCGTCTGAACAGTCAGAGATGTCAGCAGAGAGGCTCACATCGCCATGCACTCAGACATTCATTATACATGACACTCTGAGGAGTCGAGATTGCCAGCCATCGGGACGCATCGCAATGCACTCAGACATCCATTACATATGACACTCTGAGCAACCGAGCAGACTCACACCACGATGCACTCAGATCCCAAGACATGAGGCAATTAATATTCTCACCATATCTCTAACTCACATGCATTGATTATCTAATATCGATAATTTTCACATATTCCAAAACAAAGCACTACATCAGGAATTCCAAGGCAGACTCATCAACATCCAAATTGGACAGGTAATGTATGAAATAAGGAATTAATGTAAAAATATATTTGTAGAGATTTTTGCAACGTAGACTGAGACTTCTCGGATAAGGTTAAAATCCAAATTCTAAGTATTTCTAATCTGCAGATGGAAATATGAAGAAATGGATATAAGGATTTATTCCTAAAGAAATGTTGCAAGATTGATACCAATATATATATATTGAATTTGGAAATTACTGTGATTAAAATTAATAAGCAAGGAATTATATAACTACAAAATAAAAAGCAAAAGATTAGAAGTTTAATTCTCGAGATTAGGGGAGGATTCACTAAATAAGTTTTATTACTTATTATTAAATTAGCTCATCTTTTGTTGATCCATGTAGCAGAGAGATATATATATCTATAAGAGCTGGCTGGTTAAACATTGTTTGCTGGGAAATGCATGTTGTATTAAGCAGAAATGTTTATTAACCATTTGTGTATTAGTTACTAACTGATAAGGTAAATGATATTAATCATATATGCAGTTACTAACCGGAGATACATATATTGTGAAGCTAGTTTTTATATGCTGATGGAGTGTGGTTTATAAATTGTTGTTTATGATATGAGATTTGAAATTCTTTTGTATACGTAATAAATATATATATTTTTATCCGATTATTGATTATTGTATTTTTTAAAGCAAAACACAGACAATTAAAAGAATTCAGGATAATTTCTAAGAGATATAGACGATTGATATTTGTGTCTCGTATAAGTTTCTTATGAAATAATAATCCCTGATATATTGGAGGCGACTGCCGAGGTAGGTCCAGTAAGTCCAATATAGACATATTGGAGGCTTGGCTGATAAATCCAATATATACAAACGTGTTGTATTCACGTGCAGAGATTATATCCGACAGTATAAAACACTGAACTTGCTCGCGGTGTAGGAAATGAGAAGGTGAGTACTGGCCGCTTTATTGTTCGTTATACCCCCAGACCGGGTGAGAGAAATGGTGGCGTGGTCGGAATCCTGCTCTCTCCCACCTGCACCTACCAGCATCTACCTCCACCCCCATCCCTCTCCTTCCCTCCTTCGAGGCACACTGCATCCGCCTGTTCTCTCCTCTGGCCCTCAGGGTGGCAGTCATCTACCGCCCCACCGGACCAACCTCCCAGTTCTTTGACCACTTTGCTACCTGGCTTTCTCACTTTCTGTCTTCTAATCTTCCATGCCTAATTCTCGGGGACTTCAACATTCCCATTGACGATCCTTCCGCCCCTGCTGCCTCCAAACTTCTTTCACTCACGTCCTCCCTTGGACTCTCACAATCCTCCCTCCTCCCTACCCACCGCGATGGTCACGCTATTGACCTTGTCTTTTCCAACCTCTGCTCCATTTCTGAGTTCAACTGTCGCCCTTTTCCCCATCTCTGACCACCACCTTCTCTCTTTCAACCTATCTGGACTGCCTAAACACCCTGCTCCCCCACCCCGCACACAAACTCGCAGAAATCTACAGGCTGTGGACCCCCATCAATTCTCCAACCTACTTCACCACCTCCCTCATACCTCATCCTTCACCTGCCCTGATGCTGCCATTAATCACTACAACACTACGCTTATCTCTGCTCTAGACACTCTTGCTCCTCTTTGACTCTGTAAGGCCCCATGCCGCCAGCTTCAGCCCTGGCACACCCTCCAGACTCGCTACCTGCAAAGATGCTCCCGCACCGCAGAGCGTGCCTGGAGGAAATCCCGCTCTGAAGCTGATTTTGTTCACTTCAAGTTTATTCTCTGGTCATACACCTCTGCCCTCCACTTGGCCAAACAATCCTTCTTCTCATCTCTTATATCTACACTGTCCTCCAACCCTAAACGGCTCTGGTCCACCTTCAACACCCTCCTTTTCCCACCTGCACCTCCCCCCTCAGCTGCCTTCAGCGCTCAAGACCTGGCAGACTACTTCCTCAGTAAAACTCTAACTATCAGAAGCAACATCCCAACACAAGATAGTTATCTGCCACCTCCACTCCCACAGGTCCCATCTGCCACCCTCTGCCGCTTCCTCCCAGCCACTGAGGAGGAAGTCAATTCCTTATTGTCCTCCTCACATCTCACCACGTGCCCGCTCGACCCCATTCCCTCACATCTAATTACTCCCCTCTCCTCCTCCCTCACCCCTGCTCTCACACACATCTTCAACCTATCTCTCTCCACTGGCTCCTTTCCATCCGCCTTCAAACACGCGCTAGTTACCCCTTTACTAAAGAAACCATCCCTAGATCCCAACTCTCCATCCAACTACCTCTAAGCTCTTAGAAAAACTAGTCTTCAACCGCCTCTCCCTCTTCCTGTCCTCCAATTCCCTACTTGACCCCCTGCAATCTGGCTTCCGTCCCCTACACTCAACTGAAACTGCCCTCACCAAAGTCACCAACGACCTCCTAACTGCTAAAAACCACAGCCACTATTCTATTCTCATCCTGCTTGACCTCTCGGCTGCTTTTGACACTGTTGACCACCCCCTCCTTCTACAGACCCTCAACTCTCTGGGTCTCAGGGACACTGCACTTGCTTGGGTTGACTCCTATTTATCCAACAGGTCCTTCTGTGTGTCCTTTGCTGGTAACTCCTCCTCTTCATTGCCTCTATCTGTTGGTGTACCTCAAGGCTCTGTCCTTGGTCCGCTGCTCTTTTCCATCTACACCTCCTCCCTGGGCAAAATCATCAACAGCTTTGGCTTTAATTACCACCTCTACGCTGATGACACTCAGATCTACCTCTCTACCCCTGATCTCTCTCCACCTGTCCTTTCAAAAGTCAGTGACTGTTTATCTGGCATCTCCTCCTGGATGGCCTCCCACCACCTACAGATCAACATGTCAAAGACTGAACTTATTCCTCCCTCTAATGCCTCCCCACCTCCTGACTTCTCTATCACGGTGGAGGGTATCACCATCTCCCCATCAAACCAAGTTCGCTGTCTTGGAGTTACACTTGACTCTGCTCTTTCCTTCATCCCCCACATCAAGTCTCTTTCCTCCTCCTGCGATACCAACTGCGTAATATTTACAGAATTCGGCCATTTCTTACCGCTGTCGCCACAAAACAACTCATACACGCCCTGGTAATCTCCCGACTCGACTATTGCAATAATCTCTTATCTGGCCTCCCTCTGTCCCACCTCTCCCCCCTACAATCCATCCTGAACGCCTCCGCCAGGCTAATTCACCTCACCCGCCGCTCTGTCTCTGCCACTCCCCTCTGCGAGTCCCTTCACTGGCTCCCCATCCACTGCAGAATTAAGTTCAAAATCCTTATCCTTACCTACAAAACCCTCACTAACTCAGCTCCCCACTACCTGTCCTCACTAATCACCAAATACACCCCAGCCCGCTCCCTAAGGTCAAACAGTGACCTGCGCCTAGCTTCTCCCCCGCATCACCTCTTCCCATGATAGACTGCAGGATTTCTCACGCGCAGCCCCCACTCTCTGGAACGCTCTCCCTCGTACTGTCAGACTTTCCCCTAACTTCTCTTCCTTCAAACGCTCCCTTAAAACATTCCTATTTAGGGAAGCCTACCACCCAACTCACTGACACAACCATCAATCACTCTCACCTTACAGTCCTCTCCTCCTGTTTCCAACCCCAGCCCTCCTAGATTGTGAGTTCCTACGGGAATAGGGCCCTCATCTCCTCCTGTACTGTTTGTCAAATGTTGTTCAATATATTGTAACCCTGTCTATACTGTGCTTATTGTACAGCGCTGCGGAATATGCTGGCGCTTTATAAATAAAGAATAATAATAATAAATAATAATATATATATAAAAAGTGGACACTGCCACAGCCTTAAGCACTTCGCTGCGGTGGGCACGCTCAGCGCTGAGCGCGTCCTCCCTTTGCAGCGAATCCGGCCGATCGCTGTGCCCCCCGGTGCGGGCTAACACCCTCAATGTCAGCCCAGCACCCGGGACCGGCAACAATAGATGTCATCGCGGCGATAGATGTCATCGAGTGCGGAGGAGGTGCCTGAAAGGGAGGGTGAGGTCCTTCGGACCTCTCTCCCTCCCGATCGCCGGGGGCCAGAGATTAAAGTGAGGCACCGTTTGGAAGGGCACAGCCTGCCCTTCCAAACGATGCCTGGCTTTAACCCCTTGGGGGCTGGATCACAATTCGGCGCCGAAAAGCGCCAGATTGTGATCCTTTCCAGGAGCTGGCCGACATCTTGGATGTCGGCCAAGCTTCTGGGAACTCCCCCTGGCGACTGGCGTCATCGTGCATAGCGTGATGATGTCAGTCCTGGATTTAACCCCTAGCTGCCACCAATGGTGAAGATAGGGGGTTACAATGAACCCCCTATCTCCCGATCCATGGCAGCTAGGGGTTAATGTTTGGTATCATTGGATCGGGCCAGAGCATGGCCTTTCCAATGATACCAAACATGATCATGTAAAAATATTTTAATAAATAAAAATTAAAATAAAAAATATTTAAAAAAAAATAAACATTTTTTTTCTTGTTTTTGTTAATGTAGCAATATTGTTCCCATTTCAATTATAATGTGAACAATGATACTGTGCTAACGATTTTTGTATGGGGTGCGTATGTTAAAAATCGCGTGATTTTCCCCCCAAAAAAATGTAACGAGTCCCCATTTCTAATTTTTTTTAACAAGCGCAACCGATAGAAAATATAACCACAAACGCTCGCATGTTAAAATGTGAAAAAAAAACACTTTACACGTTGTAAATTATTTAAAATTCCAATTTTATTGCATTTTTTGTTATAAAATTCAGGCAGGACATGACGCATACATATAATAATGATATATTATGAATCTGCCAAGTCTGCCGGAAAGAACGATATATAATATGTCTGGGTCATATAATAAAATATGGCTTCAAAACGCGTCTAAACATGATGAGCGAAAACGGTAAAAATGAGCTCAGCACCCAGGCGTGAAATGCCTCAGCAGCGAAAGTGTTAAAAAAAAAAAAGGATTTATTATTCTATTCATTTTTTTTCTCACATTTAACATGATAATTTTCATGGTGCCGTACCTCACGGCGGCTTGTGTTTTGGATGAAACAATTTGTTATAATAGCACATTATGCCATCACTGCGACATTTGCTCCCAGCAAGGGAAGTGAGTAGGTGTGTTATTGCTGTGGCATTTTTTGCTTTGTAAGTAAAAGCACATAATGCTACTGCCTTAGAACAGCGAATATAGGAAATTTTACATTTATTTATTTTTATTTCATTTTGCGTTAAAAAAAGCAGAATTTGTACTCTGAAAAATTGTTGGGTGTGGGTGGGAGCAAAGATGGGGCATAGGTAGGGGCCAGGTGTGGAGTCCAGAGGGAGAACTTTCTTTATTTGGTCCGGGGGCTCTGAGTAATGTCAGTCCGCCTCTGTTTGGAATAGAACCATAGAACGCTAACAGATTGGCCAGTTCAGAGCTGATGGGGAATGAACTAGGAGAGTTATAATGCAAAGTATATATCAGGGTTATTCAGAGAGATTCGAAAAGTCACCGCACATTCGGTGACCTTTTGTTCCACGCACTTCAGGGCTATTCAGCGATTCTAGTTCACCGGCCCTGCGGTGTACTCAGCAAGCACTGCAGGGCCCCCATAGTGTAGGGAAAACTCGCCGCAAACCTGCAGAACACTCACCGAAAACCCGCAGAAACTGCAGCAAAAACCCTGCCGAACACGCCGGAAAAACCCGACGAGCCGCAGATCACAGAAAAAAGAAAATACGATTTAAAAAAAAAAAAAAGATTTTGCAGAAGAAAACCTGAAAAATGATGAAGATCCAAAAAAATCTATAAATAAGAGACTTTTTACAGCAGAATCAAATAATTAACGGTTTATTAGATGTGAATTAAAACGGGAATATATTTAACATTAAAGCCTATGGGGTTCGCCTAAATAAACCTGCTGAACTTTTCACTGCTGTTCGGTGTTCTCTGACTAGATGAACCATTGCTTCTCTATGGCGGATTTCACTGCCCTCATACAGGCACCGTACGTGCTGGCAATTCGCCAAAATTTGGCGAACTGCCTGCTCTCTGAATAGCCGAATGGCCCCTAAATGTGCCCATTCGCTGAATTTCCGTGTCTGGTTACATTTCGGCAACATTTCGTATCTCTCTGAATAACCCCTTATATTTTTATACTACGTTTATTAAACAATATAGATGATAAATTCAATATTGATATTTATTAATTTAATAAACATTCACAGCTATCCTTTAACAGCTTGTTTGTTTTTTTATCCCTTGAGGTCTAATGCTACTATAAACTAAAAACAAAGAGATAAACCTTTGTCAATTTCATTCTTTTTTCCAAATTCTAATTTACTGCATATGTGTTAACATAACAATAACAGTTCTATAAGTGAAAATGTCACATACCAGGACTTTTTATCCCAACGGAGTTTCGCCTCTACTTGAGGTTGTTTGTGCGCAACCCATACATAAAGAAATGAATTACTTGATGAGGATAATGATGGGAAAGTTCCTGAGAATCCGAAAGGTCTACTTTGTACAATGTAGTCTTTCTAACTTTTCTAAACCAGCAGAAACTCTCTAGGAGAGATGTCCCATGAGAGTCTGACACGACATCATGTAAGACTTGTGCGTCTTTCCCAGCTTAAGAATTTCCTGCCAGGATGTGGGATCCTCCTTCCTTCCTTACATCTCCTGTTTTCTACAGTTCCTTCTCTCCTCTTAATTATTGTCTTTTCCTACAATGTCTTGTCAGGGCCATGTTGTGAGGAAGAATAACAAAACGTGGGCCAGTTCCTGTAGAGTTCTGTAAGCCTGGGAATTTCTGTGACATACCAGTGGAATATACTGGTACATCAGTAGCAGAGGGAAAAAACAGGCTAGCAAGAAAGAAAAATAGTAGTTCAAGATGCCACATTTTAAGCTACCGGTAATTAAAAAATATATAATTTCCATTACCAGTGTCAGGAAGACTTTATATTAATGCCAAAATATTCCTGTGCTGTAGCTGTGTTATCTAATAAATCTGTCTGAAAGAGGAGATTGTGTGCCTGGGTCCTTTCTTCATTCATTTTGTGGA
Source organism: Leptobrachium leishanense (assembly GCA_009667805.1). Classification (NCBI taxonomy): domain Eukaryota; kingdom Metazoa; phylum Chordata; class Amphibia; order Anura; family Megophryidae; genus Leptobrachium; species Leptobrachium leishanense. The sequence continues at coordinate 217,521,116 of CM019066.1, read as the reverse complement.
GATCTTGGAGGTGTTTCCTCCCTGGAGCTTGGTGGCACCTGCCTGGCCTTGCATTATGGGTGTGCTGCTCTACATTGTGGAATTATGGATATGAATGTCATTGAATTCAAATAAGGATGGAACATGAAAAGAAACACTGGTCAGATTCAATGAAGTAATAACATATTAATTTATCACGTTTGCTACAGAAAATTAAAAGAGTAAATTACAATTATTATTATCCTTTTATTTATATACTTGTTGTTACTCTTTGTTTCCAAGACTCAATTGAGCTTGATTATTATTACACAACGTAAGCAATTTAAAATGTGTAATATACTGTATCATCATCTCATCTTCATAATGTGAGAAACCCAAAAACATGAGGCCCCTTTCTGACTGAGTCAGCATCATGGTGCTGCTAAGGGGAACAAAATCAGAGTGAGTCGATAACCCTTAATGGCTCCCTGTTACCTGCTTTATAAACCCCAAGCCACTGCATCAGCAGTTCAAGCAGTATTAATAGGGAACTTCAAGACTTGGTTTCATTGTTATTCATATTCTGACCATAAAAACCTTGAGTCCTATTCCAAAGATGACGTTAAAAGGCAGGTGCTAATGCGAAATATTAGTCTGAGGTGTTAAACATTAGTGTCTGCCCATTACCGATCATATTTTACAAAGCTCCACAGGCGTTGTCACTCGAGCAGTTAACGTCTCGACTTGGGTGTTACGTTTAATGTTTCTAGGCACAATCAAGGATGTGCGCACAGCTTTTGCCCTATTTCTTTCAATATCCACTTCCAAACGGTAGATTCTCTGACTCAATATCCTGTTCTTGGCTGACTTCCATCGTCCAGACTCTTTAAATACCATTTGCACACTCAAATCCATGACTGTGATGGAGCTTCTCCAAGTTAAACACAGAGTCCAGGCGTTGGAGATATTTGTGAATAAAAGAGGGTATGGAGTGTAGATGCTGAGAGAAGGAAGTATTTTTTTCTGTTACTGTCTATTAGGGATGCACTGAAATTTCAGCCACCAACACATATCGGCCGAAATGGTGTTTTCTGGCTTTCAGCCGAAAGGTAAAAACAGTCAAAATAATATCAGCCAAAATCTGTCCACCTGGGCATGGAGGGGGGCAGGATGGATGGACGGCGACTGCTGCAGATCACAGGAGCCGCCACTGGTCTTGGGCTATAAGAGTTGGGTAAGGAAACGCCACAGCCTCCCCCTGCTTGCGAAAGGATGCATTGCAAGCCGGGAGCAAGATCGGCGGTGGTAGTGCCAGAGGTCCCGGGGCTTCTCCGGCTGCCCCCTCCCCGTGTCCTGTGGCCTGCCTTCACCTCCGCTTCTGTCCGTGCAGAGTCCTGGCCTGACAGACTGCTCCCTGCTCACACGCTCTCTCCTGACAGCACAGACGGAAGAGACACAGACAGAGTGCTGTACAGGTTTACATCTTGTGCGTTTACATCTCCAACAAGCACATGGATAGAAAGCTACACACTGTCAGCGAACACAGAGGCAGTGTGTATGTGTCTCTCCCCCCTGTGCAGACAGGCTGCTCCCTGCTCACACTCTATCACCTGTCAGCACAAGGGGGAGAGACACATACACACTGCCGTACAGATTTACATCTCGTACGGTGTGTAGCACTCTACCCCTCTGCTTGCAGGAGATGTAAATGCACAAGATGTAACCCTGAACGGAACTGTGCCTCTCCCCCTTGTGCTAACACAACACCCTTTTGGTGGAGAGCGCACCACCCACATGATCAAAGGGAGCCACAGGATCCCAGCCTGCTGGCGAAGACGACTGCCCTGGCCCTGCGCTCCCTGCCAGGATCCCCGTGGCTGAGCTGGGGAGGAGTGTAGTGGAGAGTGTCCCCTCGACCCTCTCTGGCTGTGCATCGGACTCGGATGCCAGGTTCTCCTACTGTGATGTTCTCCCTCACACACTAACACTAAAGTACATATGCCAAAAACAACTATTTATAAAAGAATTTTACTAAAAAAATCATATTCGATTTTCGGCCAAGATTATCCTGCATTTTCGGTCTCAGTCCCGAATTTTCATTTCAGTGCATCACTACTGTCTATTCTTGCATTTGTTAACCCTGCATTACATTTTAGATTAACCCTTCATATCACATAAATATGCGTCACACATATATACATATACATCACTACACACCACACACATACCTGTCAATACTCTTACATGATGGATACAAGAGGGGCATAAAGTATCAGTCATTACTGGCCCCCTGGAAGGTCGGTGGCTGGCAGGGTCGTCCTCAGTGCTTGCTGGCCAGCTGTCGACTGATATTGATGGCGCTTGCAGCCACAAATCAGTGACACGGGAGCGATGTGATGAAGCGAAGCTCGCTGGATTTAAAAGCTAAGCGGTGAGTTGATCCCACCCAGTCGTGGATTATTCCTGTAAGGTTTCACGCCGCCAGCGCCACAAGAAAGCCAAATCAGGCGCTGTTCCAATCCTGGAAGCCTAAATCCACCTCTCGTGATTTCCTCAGTTCTGTTTTCCCTAGCCTACAGGAGGTACATGTGCTCACAATCATGGGCCCAGCTCCTCCCTACTAAAGAGCATAGCCCCCATAGTGCTTTGCTTTTGCATTGCTATTCACTTGGTATCCAAACTTGGTATTCCAAACAAGACTGCAACAAGCCTTCTGTCTCCTGATCAGCAGACCCCTGGAATTACCGAACCCCTCTGCTAGATATCCTGTTACTGAACTCTTGCTTGATTTACTGGACTTTTGTTGAACCCTTCTACTGGATCTCCTGTTGCTGAACACCTGCTTGTATAACGGACTTTGCCTCTGTTGAACCCCTCTACCCGATCTCCGGCTGCTGAAACCCTGCTTCATCCTTTAAAGACGAGCCCTTCCTTATTTTCTGAACCTTGCCTTATAACCGTCCAAATCTATATTTTATTGTGTATTTATTATTATATTTCATCCCCTTGGTTCTTTAGTCTCTTGTGTTTTATCCCTTCTATAAGCTTATTTGCGCGCAGAATGTAATAGGGGCGGTCGGCGGTAAAACATTTCCCACTCGTTGTTGGGAAAACATTTCCCACTCGTTTGATAACAGTGTCTAGTAATACTGTCCTATGCATACCTGTACATATAGGTGTGTTTGTGTCCCTGAGCGGTAGTCAGTTTACCGACAACTTTAAGGATCGAAGGGGTAGATAGGGACTGCGTCATGTGTATAGAGGGATGGTGACAGTATCACAGAGCTCCGCAGCAATAAAACTCACGCTCACACACACCCCACATTACTGTATCACAGAGCTCCACAGCAATAAAACTCATAGTAATGTGAGGTGTGTATGATGGGCCTTTGGGCTTGCCTGGACCCTGGGGCTGGCCTGGGCACTGGGGCTTGATTGGGCCTTGGGGTCTGGCTGGGTCCTGGGGACTGGCTGGACCTGGGGTCTGGCTGGGCCTGGCTGGGTCCTGGCTGGACCTTGGGGTCTGGCTGGGCCCCGGGGGTCTGGCTGGGCCCTCGGGGTCTGGATGGGCCCTGTGGGTCTTGATGGGCCTTGGAGTCTGGCTGGGCCCTAGCTGGACCTTGGTCTGGCTGGGCGTGGGGTCTGGCTGGGCGTGGGGTCTGGCTGGGTCCTGGCTGGACCTTGGGGTCTGGCTGGGCCCTGGGGGTCTGGCTGGACCTTGGGGCCCTGGCTGGGCCTGGGGGTCTGGCTGGGCCCTGGGGGTCTGGCTGGACCTTGGGGGTCTGGCTGGGCCCTGGCTCACCTCTCTGCCATCTTATGTCCCTGTCCTCTCTTCTTCCTTCTTCTTTTCTTCTCCCGGGCCCTCTGTCGCAGGCAGATTCTCACGTCGTGACTGGAGGGGGCGGTGCCAAAGCAGCGTGCTTGGGAGGCCCACACACGCTGCTTGGCCCGCCCAGCCAGTCAGGAGGAGACACACAGTACAGCTCCGGATTCGGACTCTTAGAGTCCGATACCGGAGCTGTTAAAAAGGGCGCAGCCGCTGCCGACGGGGCCCCGGCCGGGCCCCTTTACGGCAGCATGGGGCGTAATGCCCTGATGGTGGCCCTAGGTCTGCAGGATCCTTTCGGAATGTTTCCGTAGTCCTTGAAGTGATGGAGAGATCATATTCTGTGTCCCCATCTGCAAAATAAAAGGGATATGGATGTCAATACTATGATCCATACATACTGTCAAAAGTATCATAAGCACAATTTACTCGGTTCTGTAATTCTGCTACTTATATCCATTTCTTGGCATCATACCTCATTGCAGGTGAATATATTTGTATGTCACATTGACCTGTTGTTTTGGTTTGCTATTGCTTACAGGTGATAATCCTGCATGATATGACTTTTCTTATGGTTTGCGTCGCTTTGGATGAATTATTTGTGCAAAAGGTTGCACAATTAACGCTATGTCATTACCATGTGTTCAGTGAGCACCAAGATGGCCGCTGGCATGTGGCTACAGTGATCACCAAGACGGCCGCTGACTATGCGGTTACAATGAGTAAGTAACACAAGCACAATTGTACAGAACCCAAAATGCACTAGAATCAAAAGATAAAGTAATTTCTGGTATTCTGGCAGAGTTACAGTATCTCACAGAAGTGAGTACACCCTTCACATTTTTGTAAATATTTTATTATATATTTTCATGGGATAACACCGAAGAAATTACACTTTGCTACAATGTAAAGTAGTGAGAGTACAGCTTCTATAACAGTGTAAATTTGCTGTCCCCTCAAAATAACTCAACAGACATTACATTACATTACATTGTCTAAACAAAAGTGAGTACACCCTAAGTGAAAATATCCAAATTGAGCCCAATTAGCCATTTTCCCTCCCCATTGCTATGTGACTCATTATTGTTAGAAGGTCTCAGGTGTGAATGGGGAGCAGGTGTGTTAAATTTGGTGCTATCGCTCTCTCTCTTATACTGGTCACTGGATGCACAACATGGCACCTCCTGGCAAAGAACTCTGAAAAAAGAATTGTTGCTCTACATAAAGATGGCCTAGGCTATAAGAAGATTGAAACTGAGCTGCAGCTTGGTGGCCAACACCATACAGTAGTGTAACAGAACAGGTTCCACTCAGAACAGGCCTCACCATGGTCGACCAAAGAAGTTGAGTGCACGTACTCATCATCATATCCAGAGGTTGTTTTTGGGAAATACATGTATGAGTGCTGCCAGCATTGCTGAAGAAGTTGAAGGGGTGGGGTGTTAGCCTATCAGATAGATGGCTTATGTCACATCCTGGCAAAAGCACATGTTTAGTTGTCGTCATCTTGTCTCACATGGTTAGACAAAGAATGTTTTGCTCTTTAGTGACATCTAGTGGTGGTCACACATTGTTACATGGCCATTTAGGGTTTTATTAATTGTTCAGTTGGAGTAGATCATTCAGAAATTTGTGTCCATAACACCTGTGTAAAATAATACTTAAATACGTAAAAGATTGATTCACCTCTTCAATAAAATTGTGTTGTATCAATAACATGTTTCTATGTGACAAGTGACAAGTCCAAGGTACAATTTGCCAGTGCCAGACATCGTGATGGTGATCATTTGGGCAGCATTTATAATTAATAGACATGTGCACAGCACAAAATTTCGTTTTGAACTAATGGATTAGTCCTAAAATGCAATTTATTTAGTTACTAAAGAAATTCGTTTTCAGTTCTTTAGTATGAAAACTAATTTCATTCATCCGAAATCCAATGGATACAATTACTATTGTAGTGGCTCCTCAGAGGGCTGAGATCGCTGCTTGTTAAAGTATCTCTCACTCTCAGCACAATGTGGGCCATATTACATAGTTGGTGCTAACTTAACCAGAGCTGTTGTAAACTTCCCAGAGCCATTATAGCCTATGGAGGTTTTCAGTTTACAACAGCTCTGGTTAAGTTAGCACCAACATTGTAATACTGCCCCGTGTCAGGCAAAGCTGTTACAGTAACTGACTGCTGCTCATCACAGCGCTCAGAGTTTCAGTAAAACTAGTAAATAATATTTTTAGATATAAGAGGTTAGAACAATATTATTTCCTTGTTTTACTGAAACTCTGAGCACTGTTACAGTCAGTTACTGTAACAACTGAGCCTGATACATTGTACTGAGAGATAATGTAACAAGCAGCCGATCTCAGCGCTCACAGACACTGGATTTAAAGGGCTGAAAAAAAGTATCCTCTCTGTATAATTTTTAGAACATCCTCCTGCATTAATTAATACCCCTCTCTGTATAATGTATACAACATCCACCTGCAATAATTAATACCCCTTTCTGTATACTATATATAACATCCTCCTGAATTAATTAATGTCCCTCTCTGTATAGAACATCCTCCTCATTTTATACCTTTCTCTGTATAATGTATATAACATCCTCCTGCATTAATACCCCTCTCTGTATAATGTATAGAACATCCTCCTGCATTAATTAATGCCCCTCTCTGCAGATCTTCGGATGTTGCGATGTTGCGCTCTTCATTGCTGGTCTCCTTCACTCATCAATGTAATATCACAAAAAGGACTGAAACTAAAATGTAGTGCATTTTATTTTAGTTTCTTTCGTTTTTTGTACGGAGCAGTTTCGTTTCTCTTGAGTCATACTAAAACTAAATTATCCCAAAATTCTGACTAAATCGTTTTAGTACTAAAACGAATGCACATGTCTAATAATTAACCTAATGCAGTATTTTACTTACAGCATGCTGGGTAGATGTGTTTTACTGTCCCGTTAAGCTCCGTCACTCAGTGTCAAGCTCTACAGTGGTAAATACACACATTATTAGTAACACATCCATGAATGCAATTGAAAATCAATCACAAAAAAGCCTTGGTATATTTCTTGATAATAATGGGTGGACTTAAGTCGGTGTGAATAGCTAAATGAACTATAGAAATAAACATGGTAAGGGACTTGGCTCATTATTCTTTGTAATGAAAATTATATCAATCACATTGCGAACAGATGTTTCCCAGTGTTCTTCTGCTGTACCTGCACAACCACATTCTCATGAGCTTGTGGCAGGATCACACTTGGCTCCATGGAGTCCTATGGACTCCATATGCTGACACCCAAGGGGGGTGCACTGCTGTATCAGCAGCTCCCAACTATTCTGATACAAAAGCTGGGTCAGAACAGGGACAATAACAGGGACCTGTTCAGGGATATTGACTTATCCTGATATTTTCCCTTAGAGGCTCCCTGCTACCAGGGAAAATAGAATATTGCCCCGGGTGTCTCAAACCAATTCTCAGTACAGAAGGAACCTTATGGTCATCACTTTAAAACTTTATTCCCCCCAGACTTCCCTCTGATTCAATTTTTGCTTTAAAACTGTTATATTTCAAACAGACCATGAGTCACCGTCTGCAAGAAGAAAGCCCCATCCCACTGATGTTTTTTCCTATTTTGACTCTAATTTGGTTTTCATGTTAAATAACACACCAAAAGTAATTTGTAATATGACAAATTAGAGGTAAATCATCCATATACAGTATAACCGTGTCCATCACATAGAATAAAAGTAGAAATAAGTAGAAAAGTAGAATAAAAGCGTTTTGAATTCCAGGTGAGGACGAGGACCGCTAACTATGAAAGACAAAGTGGGTGAGGAGTTGCCCTTTATCATAACAATCCTCGTCTCCATAAGGGGAACAGGAGTTTACTCCACACAGGGATTTTCCTTTATTATATAACACAACCACCATCATTGAATCATGCTCATCAATCCTCACCTTCAGTCATTGTAGTCTTTTGTTTCTATATATTTGCCAAAACATAGTGTATTAACATGAACAAAATATAGTTTTCCAATTATATTTTGTAAAAAGCCAATCACTTTCAACCCTGTAACCTTTAAAGGGATACATTCTTGATAAAACAAGGGGTGGCCAGAGGGGTTAAAGAGTAACCTCTTGGGGCGTGGCTAGCTGTAGAGGAGAGAGGATCTGTGTCTTTGGTTCCCAAAATGTCTCCAGCTGTCAAAACTTCTTCCCCAGGAGCCCAGGACAGCCCTGTGCTGTCCAGGGCCCGTTTTGTCCCCCGGAACAGAGACTGTTGATCCACGAGCAGAATAAGATGCCGATGGCCATCTTGGGGCCTACTACTTGGCTCGTCCCTGGCCCGGAAGCCTGGGGGTTTCCTGGCTGGAAAGTCACTATGACGACTGCCACAGCTCCTCTGGTGTGCTGACACCCCTTTCACAGCAGAAAGCCATGGAGGGAGACAGAGGGCCCCTGTCTCCCAGCCTTACCGGATGACTTAGTGGAAGGGGCAGATGGAGTGCGCAAGAGGTGGCGAACGGAAGTCCCTACGGATCCCCTGAGGTTCGGCCTGGAGGTGGCATTTCTGGGCCTCGATGGCCTGCTATCAGAAGCAGAAGACGACGAACACCCGCTGATGCGGGGTGCCATGTGGCGTTTCATAGAGTTTCTGAAGAGCCATGGTGATTCGGATTCCCTGAAAAGAGCCACGCTGGCCGGGGGGGCGGCTGTCCCTCTTCAGAGTGAGACCGTGGAGGAGGCCTGTGAACCAGGGGGTGACCCGGAATCCCTGCAGCTACTGCTTACCTTGTGTAGCGCTGTGTTTAAAACCCTACTGTGGCAGTACCTATTTTTGGCCACCGGAGGGAGACAAGCGCGATAAGAGACACTGAACATTGGGACTACATTTCCCGGCATGCTCTGGGAACGGACACAGGAAGTGGGTGGGACACGCCGAGGTACATCCTGAGCCTCGTGGAGATAGCGGGCAGAGCGCGCCAGGGAGTGGAAGAGAGAGGACACAGTGCTGCAGAGCGGAACCGTGACTAGGCCGGAGCGCAAGTGCGGCCTATCGGGATTCCAAGTGGGGTTATCCAGCCTTCCAAGAAGGAGACCCAGTATCCACAGGCATTACCCAAGCTGCTGTAGAAGAAGCGGAGGGCCCTCGAGTTAGGAGTACCGCAGGTCCATTGGATGGGAGAGCAGGCGGTAGCTGTACCAGTCACTGTCGGAGCCAAGAGAGCCAGACAACGGATCCAGTAGCCAGCATCCCAGCAAGGCACCGAGCGGAGGGACGTCCTGGGTCAGAGGAACCTTGGTGATCGAGCGAATGGGTGAGAGGCCTCCAAGGCCGGTTTTATAAAGTTCAAGAAAGCACGCTGCTGTTTATTTCTAAAACCCACAGGGCCCCAACTTGACTAGTCGAAGACATCGTTTAAGAGATTCACTGGCCAGTTGAATAGTACCCGGGTACCATAACACACACATACACTTACAGTCCGGGACTTAACCTGTGCGGGACTCACTCTCTAATATCCCAAAAAGGGGTAAAGATTCGAATATTATTTTGTTTTCCGCTGCGCGTTTCTCGAATTACGAAATATTGTATTCTCTTTCCGCTACGCGTTTCTCGAAATTACGAAGCATTGTATGTTTTTTTGTTCGGCTGCGCATTTTCCCGAAATACGAAACCTCGTATTTCTTTTTCCGCTGCGCGTTTACCGCGATACGAAATACTGTAAATATATCTACGAACACCGTGTCTCATTATATGCCTTTTACTTTAGTAAACTATATAATTTATAAAATCCACAACGGTGCTGGAGTGTATTTATTCCCTAGTGCGGGGAGACTGACCCGTGGTTCATTTTCAGCGGCTCCTCCGGGAGTGAGCGCTACACTTGCAAGAGGTGAGGTTGTCGCCGCTGAGTGGTCCCGGTGCAGCTGCTGCCTATGGTCCACCAGGCCGTGCAGTGCTGCTGGGTGGGGCGCTGGTGGAGCCTGACGGTCCCAATCGCAGTCTGGAGATGGAGGAATGTCCCTGCGTGCTGGTCAGGAGGCAGTTGTGGTCTAAGCCTCTTGCCCTGTCCCTTGTTCTACTGTTGGTTGAGGTTCTTGATCTGGGGGAGGTGTCATAACCCGCGACGCGGTTTGGGATCTACCGATTCTGAGGATCTGGCTCCCCTTTGTCGGATCTACATGGGCTGCATGTCTCCCCGGGGTTGCCCTGCCAACATCACAAGAATTCCCATTCCGGGATGCGGGCTGATGGATCTTCTGCAGTGTTTTCATCTATTTTTTGCTGTGTTCTCGTACTTTTTCAGATGCCATTCCTTTTAGATTTTTTGTTTGACTTTACACTGTGCTTTTCTGTTTTCTGAGACTTTTTATTATTTCTCCTTTTTGGACTTTTCCTGCTGCTGTTTGCTGAGGACTTTATATGTTATTGTTTCTGTCCCCCCCCCCTCCGTTGCAACCTTCCCCCTTTTTGTTCTTTTGGCATATCCGGAATGTCTCGGTGGGGCGCAGCAGTGGCCTGGTGCCTAGCTTGGCCCTGAGTGCCCGGGTCTGGTGCCATTCACCCTCTTGGGTCCCCTGTGGTTTTATGGCCATCCGGGAACCTGCCAGGGTAGGCACAGTTCTGGCCTTTGCCATCTTCCCCCTTTTTTTTTCTCCCCCTCGTCCTTATGTTCGATACCTTCAGCAGTACTTATTTCATGCAGTGCTTTCAGATATCTTAGATGACACGTTCTAGTCCTGCGCGACCATTTCCTACTCTTTATAATGACATGTCATGGCCCTGCAAGGCCATTTTTTTTGTTGCTTGGCTTGCTGACTATCTTTCCTAATAAAAAAACTTTAACCTCCCTGGTGGTATTCCTGAGTGTGACTCGGGGTTAAATTTTGCTACTGCGAACTGTAACCCCGAGCCACACTCTCGCTGTATACTCACATCCTCCTGCGCTCCCTCGCTGTCCCCCGCAGTGTGATCGCGGCAACTTGCTTCCTGGTAAGGCTCCCTGTGAGTCACACAATGCAGGGGGGTGGGACCAGACAGCAAACTAAAAAAAATAAATAATATTCCAATGTAAATTTCCAGTAGCATGACCTGCTAATGAACGGCCACTAGATCGTACTAAAGGATCAGAAACAGACCATACATACATAGTCAAATATTGCACCCTTGTTTTATGAATGATTTCAGTGTTTTTGGTTTGATTATATGATTGAATATAATTTCAATGTTCTTGAACCCAGGACATACTTGAAAATGAGAGAAATCTCAATGTATCCTTCCTGGTAAAATACTTTGCAAATAAATAAATAAATATTAGCATTATTTTGGAAAATTATTTTTGGGATAATAAATTATTATGTCATGTTTCAAAGTTTATCTGACTCAGTGGGCCATATTACATAGTTGGTGCTAACTTAACCAGAGCAGTTGTAAACTTAAAACCTCCATAGGCTATAATGGCTCTGGGTAGTTTACAACAAAGTATGTAATATGGCCACGTGTGTTTACTAGACTCTTGCTTCCACGGATTTCAGTGCGTTATTCCTAATTATTACTGGCGTACTATATAAAAAAACACATTTCTTTAAAAAAAAAAATTGAGATGCTTTTAGACACAAAATTTTGAAAAAATTAGACTGACAGGGAGGTTAATACATAAAAGAATAACTTCTCCTGATACTCCCTGCTCCCCCATCTTGTTTTACCCTTATGCTGAGGCTAGAACGTACCTTTATTCCAGCACTGGGCGCTTTCGGCTCTGGACCAGATAGCACAAGCTGCCAGCTTCCTGCCAAGACGCAGATGCTAAGTGATCAAGAAGATGCTGGACACTCGAGATAGTGTGCAGCCAAGTCAATGGTTCTCACTGAGTGAAACTGGATGGAAATAATTTAGGAAGGTTAACCACTTCCTACCCTAATCCAGCATGCCAGATCATTGCTTCTTAAACTCAGTTTTATCGGCAGGGCTAATCGCCTGCACTTTGTGGCCTGAATCAGGCCTCTGAGACCCCTGTAACCAGGCCTAGGATCCCTTAGGTGTCAGCTAAGACCAAAATATAGTACACCTATTTTTTTATATCTATGATTCATTCAAAATCTTTCAAACAAATATAAATAATGTTAGTGGATAGGCTCCTTTGTATATACTGGAAAATGGAAATCCTACATTGAGTTTGTATTGCTTTTAACAAAACATAATCTTAATGAGTTTTCATACCATTAATAAAACAAAGCTCATATTTCAACTGTAGCATAAGATATGACAAGAAGGAAATGGCCAAATCATTCAAGAGTTTTCCATGAACTTTGCCCAGATCTATATAGACATGAATGTGGATAAGGAATTTCTAATCAGTTAATTACGTAGTCTATGATTTTGGCATTACTTGTAACAAGTAGAGGCTTATTCACTTAACAGTGGTGTGATAAACTGAAACAAAACATAAAAATCAGACCAGAAACCGAGCAAAGGAAAATACCCTCATATATCCTCATCAATCAGTTCACAAATATATCTTCTCTAACTGTATAAATGTTGTAAAAAACGTAAATATGACAAAATTACTTCATAGTAAATAAAATCATGTAATTCTTGGGAAGCTATGCTCGCTTTATACAATTACAATCATTTATAAAGTGCCAATATATTCTACAGCGCGGTACAAAGAATAGGATAAAGCAAATATCAAATTAATTAACAAGTTTCATACTTGGAGAATGATAGAATAATCCTGCTCCAGTATAATTACAATCTAAGAGGTGTGTGGTGACACACACAGAGGTGACGTTAAATTAAGTGTGGAGAATAGATACAGTGCACACCCAGAATTAGAAGAGGCTGTCCACCCTACCTTCTTAACCAAAATGTGATAACACCATTAAAACTAAATAATCCCCTCCCCCATTAAAGCTAACCCCCCCCCCCACCTAAACTATAGATAAAGCCCCCTAAAACAACCTAGATCTACCTACCTTACTTTCTATGCCACAGTCTTATTCTGAAATGGACCAAACCACTGTCAGGAACCACAGATTTTTTTGGAAAATAATTTTTAAGTAATTATACAATAAGAATATTCCCAATGTATTCCTTACTGTAATAACCTATTTTGACAGTCAGATGTCACCATCTGGCCCTTAGGAGTTACTGTAGTTCAGGACTCTGTGCAAGATCAGCTGGTGAGATGTCATTCTAACACATTCCCAGCTGGTTTAAAAAAGTGTTAGCACCTTGGGCACCATGCCCACAGTGTTCAATCTTTAGGGGCATATGTTCTGGTGCCAAAATGCTAACTATTTTTTTCCAATAAATGAAATTTCTTTACATTGCTCCTGTGGAACACCATATTGACTCTACTCTGTATTGGGGTACCGGGAAGTGCCTTGCAAATCAAGCATAATCAATTTTGATAGTGAGGGGTTAATAAGAAATGCTATCTGATAGCATTACTGGATGAAAAAAATAAGGATTAAGCCAATGAATGAGCTTCAGAGATGGAGCGCCACTCATTTGCTGAAGAAGAATTTGAACTCATTTTGGCCAGTCAAAGAATCCCTGTTGTCTGATTTGCCAGTTGTGTAAACATGACCACCCTACATCCTACCTTTTCACAGAAAAGGAAAAAGGACAGCTTTCACTTTTTCTGATTGGTTTGACATAATTTTGCCATTTGGCCAAACAGAGAAGCATTTCGTACTTTTACATTGTGGAGTTAATTTGTCATAGGTTTAACCCCTTGTAATAAATCTCTTAGGCCCCATGGGTTTTGGTTGGGGAGCAGGTGGGCTGTGCTGTGGACGTTCCAATGATACCAAACATTAACCCCTAGCTGCCACAGATCGGTAGATAGAGGAGTCATTGGACCCCCCTATTTACACCATAGGTGGCAGCTAGGGGTTAACTCCTGAACTGACGTCATTGCGTCCATACGTGATGACGTCAGAAGGCGGGGGAGATCCTAGAGGCTTGGCCGACATCCAAGATGTCGGCCACCTCCGATTGGCACCGAATCGCAAACCAGCCCCCAAGGGGTTAAAGGCAGGCACCACTTGGAAGTGCAGACTATGCACTTCCAAGCGGTGCCTGCCTTTTTTTCCTGCCGCTTACCGATGGGGAGGGAGAGAGGTACAAAGGACCTCCCGCCCCTCCCTTTTAGGCACTTTCCCTGCTATGGCAGGGGGTGCCTGAAATAGATGTCATCGCGCTATTAACCCAGCTATTAACGTGGCCAGGGTCCTGGAGGTTGGGGTGACATCCAAGATGTCAGCCCACACCGGGAGGCCACAGCGATTGACCGAAATATCGCAGCAAAGTGGTTAATACAGTAAAAAAAACGATTTGTAATTTCTGTTTTAAAGTGAGAGGAAAAATGGCGTCCTCTGTTGGTCACTATTTAAGTGCACAGTCTTAATACAGTAAAAAACAATTTGTGATTTATGTTTTAAAGTGAGAGGACCTTTCACTTTAAAACAGAAATTACAAATCAGTTTTTACTGTATTAAGAGTACTGCCACACTGGTATTATGGCACACTGGTATTATGGTCACTGGTATTATGGACACTGCTGGAACTGTAGTTACTGGTATTATGGCAAGCTGGAATGTTAATGGTACACTGCTGGCACTCTGGTATTGACAGCAGCCAGTTCCTGGGGAACACTGAACCTGAACCTACGTAACCTGTGTATATCTGGCTCTGATACTAGTCAGTGCCTCACCAGCCACTGACCTCACCGCAGGTCACTGTTATGTGCGTGTGACTGTATGTGGATGTGTGTGACTGTATGTGGATGTGTGTGAGATTGTACAGTGGCAAGAAAAAGTATGTGAACCCTTTGGGATTACGTGGAGTTTTGCATGAATTGGTCATAAAATGTGCTCTGATCTTCATCTAAGTCACAACAATTTGAAAAACACAGTCTGCTTAAAATAATACAACACAAACATTATATGTTTTCATGTGTTTATTGAACATAACATGTAAACATTCACAGTGCAGGGTGGAAAAAGTATGTGAACCCCTAGCCTAATGACTTCTCCAAGAGCTAATTGGAGCCAGGAGTGAACCAACCTTGAGTCCAATCAGCGTGATATTATTGGATGTGTTGCTGAAAGCTGTCCTGCCCTTTAAAAACACACACCAGTTTTGGGTTTACTGGTTTCAAGAAGCACTGCCTGATGTGAACCATGCCTCGCAGAAAAGAGCTCTCAGAAGACCTACGATCAAGAATTGTTGACTTGCATGAAGCTGGAAAGGGTTACAAAAGTATCTCCAAAAACCTTGATGGTTCATGTGTCCACTATAAGACAGACTATCTACAAATGGAGAAAGTTCAGCACTGTTGCTACTCTCCCTAGGCGTGGTCGTCCTGTAAAGATGACTGCAAGAGCACAGCGCAGAATGCTTAATGAGGTAAAGAAGAATCCTAAAGTGTCAGCTAAAGACTTACAGAAATCTCTGGCACATGCTAACATTTTTGTTGACACATCTACAATAAGGATAACATTAAACAAGAATGGAGTACATGGGAGGACACCACGGAGGAAGCCAATGCTGTCCAAAAAGAATATTGCAGCACGTTTGAAGTTTGCAAAAGAGCATCTGGATGTTCCACAGCACTACTGGCAAAATATTCTGTGGACAGATGAAACCAAAATTGAGTTGTTTGGAAAAAACACACAACACTATGTGTGGAGAAAAAAAAGCACAGCACACCAAAATCAAAACCTCATCCCCACTGTAAAACATGGCGGAGGGAGCATCATGGTTTGGGGCTGCTTTGCTGCCTCAGGGCCTGGACGGATTGTTGTGATTGATGGAAAAATGAATTCCAGAGTTTATCAAGACATTTTGCAGGAAAACGTAAGACCATCTGTCCGCCAACTGAAGCTCCGCAGAGGATGGGTGATGCAACAGGACAATGACCCAAAGCATACAAGTAATCCAACAAAAGAATGGCTTCAACAAAACAAAATACGCCTTCTGGAGTGGCCCAGTCAGAGTCCTGACGTCAACCCGATTGAAATGCTGTGGCATGACCTTAAGAGAGCGATTCACACCAGACATCCCAAGAATATTGCTACACTGAAACAGTTTTGTGAAGAGGAGTGGTCCAAAATTACTCCAGATCATAGTGCAGGTCTGATCTGCAACTACAGGAAACGTTTGGTTGAGGTTATTACTGCCAAAGGAGGGTCAACCAGTTATTGAGTCCAAAGGTTCACATACTTTTTCCACCCTGTACTGTGAATGTTTACATGTTCTGTTCAATAAAAACATGAAAACATATAATTTTTGTGTTGTATTATTTTAAGCAGACTGTGTTTTTCAAATTGTTGTGACTTAGATGAAGATCAGAGCACATTTTATGACCAATTCATGCAAAACTCCACGTAATCCCAAAGGGTTCACATACTTTTACTTGCCACTGTATGTGGAGTGGATGTGTGTGTGACAGTGGGCCGGGATATGTGGTGCTCTGTAATACGCTCATACACACCACACATTGCTGTGAGTTTTATTTCTGTGGAGCTCTGTGATACGTTCATGCACACAATGCACATTACTGTGAGTTTTATTCCTGTGGATACTGTGATAGGCTTATACACGCCTTTGTTATTTTTTCTTTGGGGGGGGGGGGTCAGCCACTCATCCTTGGCTCCAGGCAGCACAGTGGCTTGGGCCAGTCCTGGGTACACTGGAAACACAAGCAGGACACATGGCAAAAGGGATATGGCAGAACACAATATGAGGCTTTCTTGGACACAAAATCACAGTGCAATGTTGAGACACCAGTGTAGGTGGGGGTGACTCCCTAAAATAGGACGCCCATGGTTAAATAACAAGCTCCTGAGGCTTCCCCCAGGTGGTGCAGGATGAAAAACAGGGAATGGATCACCAATACCTAGCATGGCAAGTGCTTCCAGAGTTCATTTCATGGCATCATCACCATTTACCAGAGTGTGAGGAACTTCTAAATTTATAAGAAGATTATCTATCAGACAACAGATTTAGGAAACAGCAGCTGGACACACACACACAGATATAATAAGCCATTCGAACAAGGAACTATAACATACAGGTGACTGAATATCCACATTAAACACATTACGCATAGATAAAGTTACATTATTAAATAGGTTGAAACCGCCACTCATATTTTTTGGGCTTTATCTTTCCTATCTCTGCTCTTATAGTTCAATCAAAGGAAAATTTTGCAAAACAATAATAATTAAAACATTTGTATCGATGTTCATCTATGCCACAAACACACAGGGTTATTCAGACGGGTTATTCAAAGAGATCCAAATGGCTGCCGAAAGGTAACCAAACGCTGAAAATCAGCGTTCGGTTACCTTTCTTGGCCATTCGGCTAGCCATAGAGCAGGCAGTTTGCCAAATGTTGGCGAATTACCTGCACATACGGTGCCTGTTCGAGGGCAATGATATCCCCATAGCTTTGTCTATTCAGAGAACAAAAACCAGCAGTGAAAAGTTGCCGAAATGCCCTGCCATTCGGTTGCTTCATTCAACAGGTTTATTCAGGCGAATCCCATAGGCTTCAATGTTAAAAATATTCCCATTTTAATCCAATATCTAATAAACCGTTTATTATAATATTCTGCAGTAAAAAGTCTTTTTATTTATAGATTTTTTAGGATCTTTTAAGCATTTTTTGGGATTTTTTTACAAAAAAATTCAGTTTTTTTTAACGTTTTTTCTTTTTTCTGTAACAGCCCTTTTTATTATCATTCATTGGATCTCATATGTAAATTTCAGACATTTTGACTCAGTAGTTTCTTTGCAAACAGCGTTTCACTTTTCAAACATTCAAGCGTACTGTTTTTTTTTTCCCACTCCATTCATCTGCGGTGTCGGGTTTTTCTGGCGGATGCTCTGCGCTGTGATCGGCTCCTGCTCGGGTTTCTCCGGCGTCTTCGGCGGGGTTAATCCAGATGTTTTTGTGCGTTTCGGTGTGCATTCGACTGGGTTTTGCGGTGAGTGTTCGGCAGGTTTTCGGCGGCTTTTCCCTGCACTACGACGGCCCTGTGGTGCTTGCTGAATACACTGCGGGGTCGCCGGAATGGGATCGCCAAATGGCACCGAATTGAAGAGAACGAAAAGTCACCGAACATGTCACCGAATAATTTTTTTTAATTTTAGTAGTAAATACTCACCTTTCCACCTTCAGCGCGCAGCTCGTTTCTGTCCCCTTAGGGCTTCTGAAACGCGGAAAACCCCGCAGCTGTGTTATACAATTTCTGTACCTACGGAAATTGCATTGCGTTGGATACGCAAATTGCGCATTACTCGGTATGTAAATATTCTCAGGACGCTTGCTATCCTGGGTGGTCTGAGAGAGGGATCTGGTTCCATGAAGTTCAAAATCCTGGCTGCCTGGTGAAGCTCGTGTCGGCAGAGGAAATTCCTCTGCTTCACACAGCATTTCCTGCCAAAGGGGGTGGGGCACGCTTCACAAAGTCTGACCACTTTAAAATGCTACCGTGGTCAGAATGTGTAGATTGTCCCTTTAAAGTTTCGGATACACAATTATAAGGGATCACCAAAAAATATCGTGATTAAGATAATTTTTATTTTCAATAAATCAACGTACACTTGAAGTATGTTAGTTTTCTTTCAGATGCACCCCTAATTCAAGTAAGGATAATGGAAATATGAGAAGTGCAGGTGTATAACAGAGCTGCAGAGCAAGAAAACTCACTGCAATCTCTAAACCTTTCTTTATTTTAGAATTTTTGCAAAAGTCATCAATAAATCAGCGGTGGGAAATGGCCACGCAGAACCATGATAAATCATCAGAATAGCTACATATCAATAAAACAAAAACAGGAAAGGAGACACAACAGCCATAAGACCTCTCATAAAATGGACATCTTGCGCATCATGTACTCATTTGAAAAGGTCAGCACAGAGTGAAAAATAAACAGCAAAAATAAGCAAAGTGGGGGAAAAACGGGGTAGAAACGGGGACATCAGAGGGCATCACGCAGATAAGAAAAGAAAACAAAAGTTTAACCATCCAAAAAGTCTCAAAGTGTCAAAGTCATCCAGGGTCCAGCAAGAAAGGCCAGGTTGCCACAGTCAGAGTTATGCAGGGTTGTCCAGGTCGCTCCGTCCCCTCGGGTGGGCAGGCTTGGCAGAGAGAACGCCGGAGAGACAAGACCAGGGCGAGGCCCCCCCTCACCCTGACCAGGTCCCGGGGCAGCTCAGCAGGCAGCGCCTCACGTGTGAAACCCCCCGTCCAAACGGACCGTCAGACGGGTAGGCCACAAGGTGGCTCGGGAGCGGTCGGGACCGCATTGTGGAATGTCCCAGGAACCTCCACTCCAAATGCACACACATCAGATGACAAGACCTCGCCACTGCTCAGCCCCGGGGCCGCTCCCAAACATGGAGGGCCGGCCAGCTGCATGGCCAACAGACCTCCATCCTCGACCTCCACGTCCTCCGCGCAGCCATGAGGTAAGGCCTCATCCAGGTCCAACGGGCTGGAATCCAAAGCTTCCCTGCACCCCCGTAGCACTGACATAATCTGGCGCCAGATCCCCTGCGTGAGCGGGCTCTCGTCGTCCCCCTCCAGTAAGGCCAGGCATACATCAAGGCCATCTTCACTTCAGTAGGGGGAGTGGGGGCATCTCAATGCCGGGTCTCACCATCCACGTCCAGCAACTCTGTTTCAGTCCCAGCAGAGGCAGGGAGACGGGGCCCTCTGTCTCCACGGCCCCCAGCTTGGCTTCAGCTTGGGACGAGACCCTCAATGAGGCACCACGAGGAGACATCCGGAGTCGGAAGGTGAGCTGCAAAGCGGCCGTCAGCAGCCCCGAGTAGAAAAACAGTCGGCAAATGCGTGTCTCTAGTCCGGTGGGGGGAGACAACTGGCACCGGACAGCTCTCCCTGATGGCCGACCGCTTGGGGACCTCTGGGGCCGAAACTCAGCTAAATATGTCCTCAAAAGACCCCAGATAGGGACGATCAGAATGGAGCTCTAAAGAGATGCGTCTTTCCCCATCTGCAGCAGGCCACGCCCCCCACAATCTCTAAACTCTAAACTTTAACCCTTTCGCACACAAAGTCGACTTATCTCGATTTTGCATTGTAATACATTGAAAGATGCTCATTAGCATATCAAAACCCCATTTTCAAATTCCAATTTCTTATCTCTCTCCCGTCACCCTGCAGAGAGATAAAACAATTTTCATAAAGAAGCCCCAAACCTCACTGTAACAAATAGTTCAAACACATTACTGTTGCATTACAATAGCAAGAAAGAGTTCAGAATACAGGATGAGCTCTGGGGTCACTCACTGCTGTGCAGGGATACGATTCAGTGGGTTATAATTACTAACAATCTCTGTACAGTACAGATACAATGTGTTACTGTAATTTCCATACACAGGCATTATGCCACATACAGATATTATTTTTATATTCTGTTGGTATTTTTTGGACGCTGCATTGCTAGTAATCTCATTGAGATCACTACAAATCCCCATAAGCGGGATATCTGCCCATTTCTACTATTTATCTTTATCCCAATTACAGTATGTGGCACCAAAGTCATTTCTGCCTGTATGCTGATAATGCAGACCCCTGTGACATTGTACAAGAGACACTATCCTGAGTTCAGAATCTTTCATTCCAAAAACTATTTCTGTAATGGATAAATGAATACATTAAAAACAAGTGAATTTACATTGTTTAATTTTTTTTTAATTTCTCAACTTTGCATCATGTGTTTTCAAATAAATGTTATGATAAAACTTTCTCAGCAAAAATCGCTTGGCAGTGAAAGGGTTTAGAAACGATGACAGCGATCACCTGGTGAACATAGGATATTTTTTCTGTAATAAATGACTTTTTGTTGACATAAATAGCTCCAACAGGTTGTGAATATTTGCCTTGGTTTAAATATGAGGGGGAGGGGCAGCACCAAAGCTATATATGATCTTGAATAGGCCTAAAACCGACTTTCCAGAGACATAAGGCAGCAGCAGATCCTGAATGCAGATGACACTCACACCATGCAGTGTAGACGGATGCATGTCTGATAGGAGCATTGTTGCCATGTCCCCTCGGTTCCTCCTCTCTGTGGGACGCGCTGGGAGATCCGATGACATCACTAGCCGTACCCCCCTCCTCGCTTTCTGTGTCTCTCTTCCTCCTTGTGACTCCTGTTCTAGGAAGCAGTGCCAGGAATAGCCCTGTCTGTCTGCTGAGCTCAGAAAGCTTCCTCATCTGCAAAGCTGCCTGAGAGGCTCAGGCCTGGAGTGCTACAACCTCGATGCACCCTCACACACCAAGAGCAGCATCAAGCTCCCCCTCTGTCTCCAGCTTGTCTTCGGTAGCTTATTTTTATCCCTGCACATTGGAGCCAAGCACTTGTCGCCTCACTGAAAAGCCTCCTGTTTCTATATAAACAAACCCTGGAGGGGGGTGACCAGGGATCATCTACCATGACAGCCAACAGGAAAGCACACCCTTCATCCAAATGATAACAAGGTTCTTCAGCAAGAGGGCTTCCTGCAGTGCTGCTCTGCAGAGGACTTCACAGGTGACCATTACCAGGACAGCACGTCGGATGCATGCAGACCTGTGCAGCTACTCCAAGCCTATTCCTCCATGTCAGTTTATCTAGTCCTCTTTCTATGTATAGCTGTTTCCTACACCTGCTAAGGAACCATGCCCTCTTGACATCTTGCACCCCACCAGAAAGTGTACCCCCCCCCCAAAAAGAGCAACAGGAACCCCCTTATTGCAGCACATTCTGCCCCTTAGGTGTTAAAGCTCCCTGTGATCAAGCTTTGTTTGTCCCCCTGCATTAGGAAAAACAAACTCCTGTCATAACACAAACTATACGTTGATAAAATAACACATATCCCACTTTAAAATACTATTGTTTTATTGGCATTTTTTTGGCACTAGGGATTCCCCCCAGATCTCCTAAACTTTCACCTGCAGCAATTCAACAGGGAAATCCTGACTCCAGGATAAAAAGCAGCCTGTCATTCTGTGCAGTTTGTTTTAGAAGATCTCTTTACATGTGTACATTCAATCCACATTGTGATATCTCTCTCCTTCATCAGGGATCCCCCTGAAAACACCACCCCTTTACCACGAGCACCAGCTCTCTCCTCCTCCTTCTCCTGTGAACTCTCCCTTACCCCCTCTCTCTGTGTCTCTGCCTGCTCCTGATCAGCTCACACACACACACATACACCATGCTCACACATAGATCATGCTCACTCTGACAGCCAGCTCCCTCCTCCTGTAAGCTCCACTGCTCCCCTGCTCATCTGAGCCAGAAGATCCCCTCTGAGCAGTGCTCCTCTAACGCTCAGCTCTTTCATCCATAAGGCTGGGTGCACATTTTGGTTCCCAGACCCCTCCTCTCCACCCCTTGGCAATTTTGACACTGTCAGTGACTGCATAACTGCTGGGGAAGGACAGTGATCAAGAAGAACTTGTTACACTTTGTGTTATGCTGTTATTGAGCTCAGGTCTGTTTTGGAAAAGAAGATTTTGTTTGGAAAACAGAGAAGGATCATAAAGGGGGAAAGTGCAAAGGATCTGATTTTTTTATTATTCTTTTTAACGACTCCTTATTTTTGGATTGATTGTGCTGTTGGACTGTAGGAGAGCTGTAGATCCGGTGAGTCATTGCTGCTCTTAGCTCCATTTGCATGTGAAGGTCTGATGGGATTTAACCCTTTGGGTGCTCCTTAGAGGCTTCCTGTAATACTGATCCATACAGCCCCTCTCCTAGTATAACACCCCTTGCATGGGGGATAACATAAACCCCCATCACTGGACGTGCTAATCAACCTGATCATAGTCTAGAAGAATTGGTGAATGCTTACCACTGATATGTGTAATTCTAATATATATATGTAGCATCCTGCAATCTCTTTGATTCTGATTACAACTACAGGGATTAGTTGCTAAACGGTGATTTGCCTTTCTTAAAAAAAAAAAACATCAATATACTTATATAATAAAATATTGCAAATTTTAGAATGAGGGTAGCTAGAAAGATGAAAAAATCCCATCCCCAGTTATTTTGGTCTTTTCTTATTTATACAGTGCTGCACACACAAATCTCAAGCAATGGTTTAGGCAAAACATGTTTACATTGGATGTTCTGTTTTCTAATTTTTAAAATGTAAAACCAGTGAGAATGTCCCTACAGTCTTAATATTGAGTACATAAATACCAGGGGACTGGTGAGACTGCATCTTCAGCTTTAAAATTCAATCTGTAAATACCAGAGAAACCATTTTTGGTCAAACATGTTTTATTATTATTGTTATTGTTATTATTATTATTACCACAATAATTATTGGTGTTGGCGGAGTGCTAGCTCATTGTGGACCAATAGGAGAATGACTTACTATCTAGGGGTCTTTTTGAGGTTTTAGCAGTGTATGAAATGTCAGAGGAACCCAGCATGATGTCTATCTGTTGTTGTCATGTAAGTTTTAGTGCTTTCTTGACTGCAGTGTTTGTCCTGCTTCTGTCTGCCTGAGGCTGGAGGGCATCAGGGGAAAGCACAGTGTGTGTGATACTGGGCGGGAGGTGTTTTCATTGGGATCCACTGCTATCATTTCTGCTTTGTGATTGTGCAATCCACTTCAGTGTGGCATTACAGGAGATGGTGGGGGTTTGTCTACTAAACAGTAAAGTGCGCCAAATAATTAAAAAAAAATACAAATCAAAGGCCAGACTTAAAGATTTATTTCGCCGTCTAAACGAATATATTCATATTAATTTGCTGCTAAGTAAATAATTCCCTATGGTTATTGGCATCAGGGGTTTCCAGTACTTGGAGCTCAACATAATCTTTACGAATCATGATTTAAATCAGACTGGCTCTTAACTTAAAAAAATTATATCTATGTTTCCATTTCTAAATATACAGAGTGATACTAATTGTGTATAAAGTAAAATGTATCTATAACTAGATATTCTGAAATAATCTGCTTTCCTACCATGACCTGTACTCAGTGTGCAGATAGAAGGATACCCTTGTACCTGTCAGTGTCACCTTGAATCATACCTTGGTCACAGAGAAAACAGATTGAGTGGAAGATACTTTAATATATTTGGGCTCTCCATTCAATGCGGCATCTTCTCCTAGTGAAATCTGAGCTGTGTGAGTGTATTCGTGTGTAATATATATATATGAGTGTTGCGGGATGAAATGAAACCTTTATTTATTGGGCTTAAATAAATTAATATGAAAAGCTTACGAGGGTCTTCCTTCGGGTTGGAAGCATATACACGCAGATTATTATATATTTTATTTTATGAACACACTTGTTTGTTAAAGTACATTGTAACAGATAATATGATCTCATTTTTAGAGAAGGGAAAAATAGCCTTTTGATAGGCCAGTGTCCATTATAGCTGAGGTAGTTGTGAAATATGGGGAATACCCAGCCTGTAAATCTATGCAGATTAGGGAAGGTTTGCGTAATATGCAGAGGAATTTGCATGGCTGCTAATGACAGCCCAGGAGACAGAGGGGCAAAGATCAGCAACTGCTTGAGTGTAGTCTATTTAAGGCTTTCTGGTCACCCTTGGGTACTGGCAAAGAAGGCATGGCGAATCTGCCTTTTAGATATGCTTGGGTTTTTAAGGCTGCATCTACAAACACAAAAAAACACACAAACATACTCAAACACCCAAGAAGGGCATGTGTATATCCGTGTGAGTGGCGAAAGCTGATCTGGCTTGTTTTGTTGACATGCCCGAGTACTGTCTGGTGTCATTTCCTTGAATATGCTGCGGAAACACCGGTGTGTGTGTGTGTGTGTGTGTGTGTGTGTGGGGGGGGGGGATTTGCAAAACTGGGTAACTGAAAAGAACCGAAAAAGAAACTGGAATTGTAAGGGCAAATATAATTTGTATAAATAAATATATATATAATTGCTATAGTTCTACTGAAAACACTTCTGAAAGTGCCTGATGCAGTATTAATTTTTTTCCCATATTTATTTATAAAGTATTTTACCAGGAAGGATACATTGAGATTTCTCTCGTTTTCAAGTATGTCCTGGGTTCAAGAACATTGAAATGTTACAGTTTTTACAGAAATAACTGTATAGCAAATAACTCAGCTGTATAAATCTGATGTTTTAAAGCGATATTATGTTTTTCCCTGATCTATATGTTTCGCAGTAATATTCCTATTTATATTTGCCCGATGTAGATTCTTTTTTCTCGGTTGCTACTGTATTAATTTTTCTCACCCATATGTTACAAATATAGTTATAATGTAGAATAGTTTCTCTGTAAATACAGTTATGAAAATAACCTTATATTGAAACATATGTAATGCGATATATTTATGTATTTCAAAAACCTATAGAGGACTGAGTATGTATGTGTATAAATATATATGTATATATATGTATGTATCTACCCAGGTCATACTTGAAAACAAGAGAAATCTCAATGTATCCTTCCTGGTAAAATACTTTACAAATAAGGCTAGGGTCAGATGAGCGCATTTTGTATGGACTGTGCGTCCGTGCAGTACGGACGTACTTACTGACTGACAACAAGGTAGTGGCCACACAGTCCGTTTTTTTCACTGACGGATTTCTTGACTGATGTAGCAGGGAAAATAAATAAAAATGAAAAAAAATTCTGTCCGTCAAAAATGCTGGACGTATAAATGGAGTCCGTCTGACCATGCTCCATCACTCACACACAAAGCTATGCGGATGTTGTGGACGTGGCGCACTCTGCACGTCCATTCTAGCAGTATTACGTTCTTGCCTAACCTGCGTCCGTTTGCAGCGTCCGTCAGCCCCCGCACTTCTGTGCGGACGTACTTCATGTGTGGGGCTTCATTTAACACAATTGTATGCTATCACGGACGTACTTATGTGCGGGCAACACGGACGTTAACACTGCGTTCGTCTGACCCCAGCCTAAATAAATATATACACACACAATGTACCAATGTAAGCGGTACATTTCTGTTGCTTAGGAAAGGTTGCTGCAACATGATCGCAATCTGAATCATCGACATGATTGATCAAAATAATCTTTCACTGTACCATCCATGCAGTGCTCCCGCCACACCGCATTCTATCTATTCTACACAGGGAGATATTCGCTGTCTGTCTCTGAATATGCCTGTGTGTTTTCAAGAGTGGGCGGAACGTTGGCTCGTTCCGGGAATGTTCCATGACGTGTAATAGTCACAGGAAGGGGGTTAACGAGGGGCTCTGCCTGCCATCGAGCCAGATGTTCTCCCTCTCCTTCCTTCTTTTTCTCTTCTGTATTTGCGAAACATTGCCCTGCGGCAAAGGAATTAAACTTGCTTTCAGCCCGGCTTGTGTTTTAATCACAAAGATAGATACGTAGACAAACAGATATGTGGACAGACAGATACTTAGATGGATAGATACGCACATAGACACAGAGAAGAATGGATGCATACGCAGGCAGACAGACGAATAGATCAGGTGGATGGACAGATAGACAGTGATGACAGTGATCCAGCTCATGCTATATATCCAGTTAGCTATACGTTTCCTGGCAGCCTGCTGAAGAACAGAGTGCTTGTTAGGCTGTTGTCCCTGAGGGATTTCCTATATGAGGACAACACTCCTGTCCTTCGAGTGCTCAGGGGTTCCTTATGTTTACAACATGTGACTAGCTCTTTCTTGTTTCCTTTTCCTTGTCTGTCCCCGGCCACATGCGTTCATCTGTACCAACAATATATTATATAGATTATATAGAACTGTATAATGACACCATGCTATTTATATTACTACTGCCCTGAGAATCTAATATATATATATATATCTCCATTAGAAGAGAGCATAGTTTTGTGCTTGATTGTCATTCAGCTTTTTTTCTGTTACGGCATTAATTATTTTCTAACCAGCAGCAGTCTGAGCCCCTTTTCCATGAATACATTTTAAAGACGGAATATGTATCAATCCGGCACGGTGTTGAATAGTAAATAGTGTTAGTGTCAGGGGTCTAGCTGTAAAAAAAAAAATAAGTCCAGGGACTCTCCAAGATTTCTGCTCTTCAATTAACCATTGACATGTCGCACTTAACACACCACAACACATGCAAATTTGACATGCTTACGATAGTTGTAATAAATATCATATATAGGTCTATTCACTAAAGGCGAAACTCAGGAGAATGACTGGAGAAGTGAAAATTCTAGGTCAAAATAGCCAAACCAGAAAAAAACTCCCATTTATCTCACTTTCCAAATCGGCTATTTGGTCTAGATCAGGGGTCAGCAACCTTGGATCTACAGATGTTTTGGAACTACATCTCCCATGATGCTCAGCTACTCATTAGACTGGCTGAGCCTCATGGGAAATGTAGGCCCAAAACATCTGCCAATGTTGCTGACCCCTGGTCTTAGATTGTTCTCTTCTTCTGCCAATTCTCCTGAGTTTCACCTTTTAGTGAATAGACCTGATACTTCTGGTGACTAATAAAAAAACATATGATCGTAACCTAATAAAAACTTGTGAGTGTGTGGACCAAAAAGGAACTCTGTTACCTCTGAGAAAATAGTGGAGGAACTGCATTCCCACGCATTCCTGCTCGACTTGACCCATGGTTAGTGCTGGAGTTTCTCAAGTCGTTTAAGTCTTTTTTTATGCAACTGACCTACTTTATACTGACCTACAGAAACAAGTATGAGAGTTTCCCCAATGTTGGCCTGAGTAGACTGTAGATTTGACAGTCACACAGCGTGAAGTCAGATTTTCAGTAACTAGTCAACTCTAGATTGGAAATACATGTATAATTAGTTTCATACTGCCGTTGCTTACTTTGGATTTATAATAGCAGACAAGTCAAGTCTGAGAAAAGTGATGTTTATGAGACAGGACCAGTAGACTTTTTATTTCTATTTTTTTATTCTTTAAAGGATTGTATAAAATCAAAGAAATTGCTGCCATGCATGACTTATGACGAATAATTGGTACCAGTAATAAATGTGGAGTCTGTTTAATGTAGGTTGCTTCAGACAATGTGATCATTTGGAGTACCCCAGCAATCCTATATGCTGCACTGCTCAAAAAATGTAAATGACACTTATGAAGCTTCATAGTAACTATTCTTCTTGTCATCCATATGTTCCCTTTCCAGCCTTTGTCCTTTCACATTACCGTACGCAGTACTGTGCCAGATGCAGCGTTTTTAATAGTGTTAGTGATCTCAGATACTGTTTTATATGTTCCCTTGTTAGCATCCCCCTGACATGGCTTACTCCACTTATATGCAGAGAATACACTTAATTAACCATTCTCACATAAACAAATTATACCATACCTGCACGACAACTGTACCAGCCTTTTGCATCCACCTATTCTGATACCTGAGGCCTGTTTAGTTCCTCAGCATCTGCTGAATTGCTGCATTGCAGCCGTCTCACTGAACGCTTTGGCTGTGAATATTGAAGCAAAATGGCGGAGGATTGCTTAAGGAAAGGTGTAGTTTTTGCAAATGTTCTTTTTATGCAATTTATTACCACTTTAGTGTTAATGTTTGCCATGTTCCAATAAATATTTGGTGTTTTGGTCCACCAAAACTTCAAGCTGAACGTTTCCTCATTGGATTATTTGCTCCGTGGAGGCGGCCATCTTTCCCACGTCACACTCATCTACTCTGCAGCACCTCTCTACTTGACTGCAAGTGCTAAGTTAGCATTGCTGAGCCCTGAACTGCAGCACAGCGTTCAGTGCCAAGTTCCTAACTTAGCACTTGCAGCGGCTGAGGAACTGAACGTGCACCTGGCTGCATTCTTACAAAACAAACCATTCATAGCATACCCGAAATAGCAATACACTAACAAGTTGTCACGGTGGCTTACCTGGTTCTCAATTTTATATTTGATTTGGCTCAATATCCAAAATTATTTATTTTTGTATGACAATTCGGCCAGTTTTTTTTTTTTTTTTTTTTTTTTAGGTTCAGCACATTTAAAGGGACACTCTGGACATACTGACCATTTTAGCATTTTTAAAGTGGTCAGGCCCTCCTTTTATTTCTTCCGCCTACAAACGCATAACCAGGCAGCCGGGTTTTCAAATTTTTTGGCTACTGGTCTTCAGATCGGTAACTTGTGATGTCAGTTCGCACTGTGTGCTGACACCACCCTATCTTAGACTCCCGCTATAGCGAGTGTCCTGAGAGAGGCAGCCGATGAATCTGTTTTCCTCATGTGAGTGCAGCTCCGGTCCATTGATCTGTGCAGATGCTAAACAACTAAAGTACAAAAAATACGTCAGTTCCGAGCGATGCGCAGCTTGCGTACTCTACGCAATACAATTTGTGTAGGTTCCCAATTTTTTTTTTTTTTTTAAGAATGCAGGGACGTCCAGATTTCGGAAGCCTTGAGCTGGAGAGGAGGAGCAGTATGCATTGAAGGAGAAAATTACTATATTCACATAAAAAAAAATAATTGGACAGATCCTGTCAGCATCATTTATTTAAGGCTAGGGTCAGACGAAAGCATTTTTCCCCGCGAACGTGAAAAAGTGCGTCCGAACGCATTGACGTATTTTTTCACGGAATGCGCAAAAACGGTCAGACGACGCGCATTTTCGGGCGTGATTTTGTACGGATCGTCAATAAAACTCTTTTTGCGTCTGGACGTTATGTAGGCTGGACATTAGCAGCGTCTGACATCTCCTAATCACGCACACACGCCGCTATGCCGCAGCTGCGCACTCAGTACGTCAGTACTAGCGGTTCAGCGTTCTCAGAAAAATGCGTTCAAATTCCACTTGCGTTGCGCGGCCGGACTTTTGTGCGGCTGTACATCGTATATTGGCCGTCATTGCCCGTCATCTGCTGCTAGTGCGGCCGTAATTATGTGCGCCAGAACGCACGTTAAAAGTGCGCTGGTCTGACCCCAGCCTTAAGGAAAAAAGGAGGGAAATTCTTTTATTAGTGTTCCTTTAATTAATAGAGGACTCTACTAAAAAAAATCCTCCCTTTTTATCCCCTTAAATGATTTGGTCAGATGCTGTGCACGTTCGGAGACAGGATGATGTTGGCATGATTTCTGTTTTTTTTTTTTTTTTATTGTAATAATTTTTATTTTGGAAAAATGTCAGCAATACAGCAAACAACAAGGAATAGTGGCCATGCAGAGCCAGGTAAGCAATGCACAGAAAATCAGGGCAGAAAAATAAGAAACAACAGTAAAAAATAAAAGTCATCCAAGAATAATTGATAGAAAAGCAATAGTGTCCTCAGAAAACGTAAAAAAAAATGGGAAAAGCAAATAATCTCAGCATCAGACACAAAATATGAGGGGGTTAAAGCGAAAAAGAAATCCTTGTGGGTGGGGAAGCAACTCAAATCGAGGTGGGCTTGGGGCTAAAAAAGGGAAAAAGGAGCAGAAGGGCTGTCCACATCAGTTCGTGACCAGCCATAAGGCAGGGTGGGCATCTCCACCAGGCTCAACCACCACACACAGGGCCCATCGAACGTGCAACCACCACACAGGCACTGTCACCTACAACACTTCCAAAGGGCGATCCAACTTGGCCATCCCAGCAACACCCGCAGCAGTCAGTCAGCGCCATTCCTGTGCCTGGCTCCAGAAACACCAACGGGTTCACGGAATACGGTGTCCGGTACCCATCCGGTTCGCCGTACTCAACCTTGGGTTCCCCCTCCATCACAGTAGACACTGGGCTGCTGTGGGCTCCAGAGACGGTGCAGCAGCAGTTGCGTGCTCCCACGAGGCTCCTGCTTCTCAGCACCCCTGGAACACAGCCATCAGACAGCATCACTCTCCTCTTGTGATCGGCCTGTTATCTCCTTCTGTTAGCTGCTCTAAGCAGTCTTCCAGGCCTGCCAGCACAACATCCATACCGTCAGGGGGGAGGGGAGGCGCCACATCGGCAGACCCCTTGCCCGCATCCTCTGCATCAGCGTCCTGAACGTCCTGTAGACGGGGGCCCTCCACCTTCACAGTCCGCTCTGAGATCTCATTCAGGAGCGACATCTGCCTAGGGAATGAAGGTACAGCCTGTCAGGGCTTCGATCCATGAGGTAGGCCACAAGATGGCCGCCGGGAGGAAACCACCAGCCGGGAATCACCTGCTGAATCCCAAGTCTCTGGTCTGGAGAGGGGGGGGGACAAAACGGGCTCCAGACAAAGCATCCTGATGGTCAGCCTCATAGGGACCCCAAATCATGGGAAATGGTGGAGATTTTCGGCCGAAAATACCCCTTACAGGCACCAGACAGCGGAGCTTCTCCAGAACACATCCACTCTGTTCTGCCACGCCCCCTGTTGGCCGATTTCATCGGCCCCTGAGTTGGACCCGGCAGGTATATTCAAATCTCCTGTGCCTGGTGACAGCTGTGTGGGCTGAGGAAATTCCACCACTTCACACAACGATATCTGCCAAATGGGGCTGGGTGAAGGATTTATTTTATTAACGAGGTCAGGCAGCGTGGCGTATACCCTTAAAGGGACACTCTATGCACCCGGACCACTTTATTTTATTACAGTGGTCAGCCTGTGAGGCGTGCAGGGGGCACCCCTCACAGCCTGACCACTTTAACCCCTTAAGGACCAACGACGTAGCGTTTACGTCATAAACCCCTGGTCCTTAAGGGGTTAATAAAACGTTACATACAGGCACGCCAATTGTTGTTCACCTTTGTTGGGTTGGAGCTATGTAGTGGAGCACTGCACCTGGTATGTACAGTGGAGCAGAATATTGCACAGGAGATGTTGAATTTAAGACTATTGACCTCATTCTTCTTCTATATTATCATCCTGAAATCTTTATAGGGGTTTCTCTCTAAAATTACATACCTTGGCATAATATCCCTTGATACTGATTCCTTCCGTTTTGAAAGAAATATATACATATTTTCAGCGCTTAGGGTTGATACTGACATGGCTATAGCACTGGGCATTGCTATAATCCTGGATTGCACAAGAGTTGTGTGTTTTGTGTTTCTGCTATGATGTCAAAGCCCTGACTCATCTATAAGCACATCGGCAGTCAATAGCCAGGACTACAGTGTCGGTCACAGGGGTCAGCAACCTCGGCTGTCCAGATCTCCTGGAATTACATTTCCCATGAGGAGAAGCCAACCTAATCAGAGGTTGAGCATCATGGGAGATGTAGTTCCAAAACATCTGGGAGTGCCAAAGTTGCTGACCCTTGGTCTCCTGGATAGCACTTCCACTCAGTTCCATCATTGCCCTGTTTGCACAGGCCAACTGAAGAAAGAGATAACTGTCATGTGTAGGGATCTGCACAATATTTGCCTGTACATTGTATTAGCCAAATTGCTTGCGTATTTAACGAATTGAATTCCCTATGAATAATCTGTCAATTTAAATTTCTGTTGGGCATGACATGATCACTTTAAATACAAATTATTATTCAAACCTTTTTGCGGGGTTTATGTCACGTTTGAAAACAAGCTGTTGTTTGGTTATTATAGCTTATATTACAATTGTTTTCTATTCTGAGATTCTATGTTCACCAGTTTTGTCCGATTGCAGCTACAGAAGGCGGCTGCAGGGGAAGCTGTAACCAGGCCATAGTGTGAGCTAGAGTGCAGCATGAAGCTGTGTGTTTTATATAGCTCATAGTAATTTTTATTTTGACATTTCTTAGGAAAAGACAAAGACATTATTTGGCAAAAGAAAGTACAATAGTTCCAGAGTTATAAGTTTTCAATTAAAAGTTAAAAGGCAAGGGGATTCCCCCCCCCCCCCAGGAGCTTTCCATGAAATCATCAATGACAGTGCGAGAGGGTGAGGAGCAGTGAGAAAACTCCATTGGGAGAGCAGGGTTTGGACTTTACATGCTTTTTTATTTTATGGAAAACTCTAGCATTTGTTTAGGTTTTCACCCATTATTTGTATCATTGGCTTATAGTGCTCATGTTATTATTGTTTGTTTTCCATTTGCTAACATGCAGTATTATATATTTTTTAATACTACGAAAACACGAACATGTTGACTCCTTAAGCACATTATCAGGGTTATTCAGAGAGTGGTGAAAAGCAGGAGAATGACTGGAGAATTGAAAATTCTAGGTCAAAATAGCCAAACCAGAAAAATTCTCCCATTTATCTCATTTTCCAAATCGGCTATTTTGACCTAGAATTTTCCATTCTCCAGTCATTCTCCTGCTGTTCACCGCTCTCTGAATAACCCTGTATGTCATAGTTACTCAAGTGATATATATATATATATATATATATATATAATTTAAGGGGTGAAAGGGGGGGGTGAATATTTTTAACAGGATACCTATATCTAAAAATAGAAGATGTTACAGATGTGAAAATTGATATTTAGATTCGTCTTGAAAAAAATAAATAACCACGTGTTTTACCATTTCCTGAAAATCCAGTTAAGGGGGAATGAAATGTGGTGTGAATACTTTTATCAGTATACTTATATTTCAAAAACCAAAGATGTTAAAGGGGTGAAAATTTGGTATTTACAATCTTCTTTGAAATACAAAAATTTTTTTTTTACTATTTTCCAAAATACAGTTGATACACTGGATCAGCAGATCAGAGGGATGCTGTTACTACACACAGAATGGAATCTCTATGCAGCTCCTCTCACAGCCAGGGCTCGTATACTCCCTCACTGCTCCAGCATGTCTGCTTCCCTCTCACAACCAGGGCTCGCACACTTCCTCACTGCTGCAGCATATCTGCTTCCCTCACAGCCAGGCCTCATACACTCCCTCACTGCTCCAGCATGTCTGCTTCTCACATGGGCAGTTTTATGTTGCCTGTTCCAGAGTGGGTTACCTAATGCTCTGCTGATCCGAGCACCTGAAAGAAGAACCATTAATGTACTTTACAAAGAAATACTCTGTTTTTTTTCTATGTTCCAGATGTCTAAAAATATTTTTTTGTCTGTTTTGCGAGCAAAGCCGTGTGAAAAGGCTAGTATATCATAAGATAAATATCTTGAATCTCAATCCAAGCCTCTATTCTGCCTCAGTCAGTGATACGGAACTGCTAAAGAGTAAAATCAGCACAAGTTGTTTCATCTTGGCCCGCTACCTATTATCAGCTCAACACATAACAGACGGGAGCTCCTAATTGATATTTGTGTGCCAGTTCTGGTATCGTTTCCTGGAGTCCGAAGGGCTCTAGTGAGAGAAGCATGAGCCCTGTGCGAACCCTTGTAAGCACTGGATGGACATTGGGAACTATTTGTTCCCAGCTTCCTTGTGCAACCATCAGGAGGAGGCAGCAGAAAGCAACACCTTCTGTACCGCGGTAACAGATAAGTATTAGACTTCCTTAAGCCCTAGTTTAAAGTGATTTTGCATACTTTTAAGAGCGGTATGTTTATTCTTTTGTGTTTTTTTTGCTTTATACTGGCTTGAAATGAGAAAATGACTTTGGATTCACTTATTATTCTTCGGCTGCTGGAAATATGGGATTCCTGTATAAAGTGTAGGCAGCATTAATTTACAGTATTATATAGGTCTACACATATATCCTTGTGCCACAGAGTATATCTCTTGCTTCAATTTTATGCATGTTTTTGTAAAGGTTTTTTATGTTCTTACTCTCTATTTGGCTGGATCTGAAATTGATAGATACTTCAAATCCCCCATTGGAATCTACTGAAGCACCTGCTGTATACAATACTCTTGTACAGCATCAATTTACAGTAACCTGCCTTAACAGTACAGCTGCAAGCAAAGATTACAGCATGGCTGGAATAGAAGGGGAGCCATTCTGGTTAAATATAGTGACCCCATTTGTTAAAAATAATGGTTAACTTGGAATAAGGTTCCTGGTTCGTTCCTCGCCAGCTGCCGCCATTGTGCTAATTTGTGGCCTTTGTGTTCTCAAGGACATGAATCTCCTTTTTCAGCATGTTTGATATCATTGGCAGTGCTCCAGGCTGCAAGAGAAAGGCCTTTATTGCAACTCGACCACCGCTATGGTGACAATTTGAAAGTTTGGGGCAAAATTATTGACAAGAATTTATACAAAATCAACACTTTTTGCTTGCTATTTGGCTATCACAATGTAAGAATTTAAGATTAAAATTTATTTATTTATTTATAAAGGATTTTACCAGGAAGGATACATTGAGATTTCTCTCGTTTTCAAGTATGTCCTGGGTTCAAGAACATTGAAGTGTTACAGTTACAGAAATACAAAGTAATACAATGCAAGATATTATAAAAACAACACAAATATACAGATTAACAGAAAATCAATATGTAAGAAATAGTCACTAGGTTACATGTTTACAGGTGCATTCTGTATTGAGGTATGTTAGTAAGGAGCTTTTGAGTGACTTAAGACTGGGGGAAGATTTGACGGTGTCTGGGAGGTTATTCCATAATTGCGGTGCTCTGTAGGAAAATGAGGATCGAGCCACTGTCTTTTTGTATTGTGGTATTGCAAGTAAGGTGCTGGTCCTGGATCGGAGGTTATAGGATGAGGGAACTGCTGAGGGAAGCAGTCTATTCAGGTAGGGTGGCAGCTTCCCAGAGATGCTCTTAAACACCAGGCTGGAAAGGTGAAGGGTGCGTCTGGATTCCAGCGATGGCCAGTTTAGCTCTTTTAACATGTCACAATGGTGGGTCATGTAGTTACATTGTAGCGCAAAGCCCCTATCATATAGACCAAAGTGAACCTGGGCTTGACAGGAACAACATATTAAATAAAAATACACTACATACAGGGCAGTGGATACTTAGGGTGTTGCAAATTGAACCACTTATCTGATGATTATTATAAAACTGTTAGAGTACTTGTTTTATATATTCCATATTTAACGCTTAAGGCATAACTTTTTTCCGTTTATATATGCATTTCCTTTTATTTCTAAACCATGTAATGAATCATTGCATTGTTGGTATGTTTGACATATGCCCCTATAACACAAATGAAAACATTTTGTTCCAGCTGTAGTGATTTGTGTGTGTGTGTGTGTGTGTGTATTTGCATGTCCACCACATGAACGTCATATCTATGGAATCTCATGCTGCAACGCTGATTAAAACACTCTGCTGTAACAAGGTAAGGGCTTTCCTCACATATTTGAATTCCTGCCCAGTGGATGTAATATGGCTGCTGGGTTAGCCTGATAACCTTGGAGCATAGAGATAGCAAACTTTTGTGATGTTTAAAAAGTTTAACCCCCCCCCTCAAATTAATGTTAAAGGTGTTGGTTTTTTAAAATACGACAGAAAATGGGATTTTCCTCTATAGTGTATACCTCAAAATAATTCAGATTGATAGCAGTACTATAACAACGCAATTTGACGTAATTAAGAAAATGACACGGGCAAATCCAAGCATCAGCTTTACTTCCAGAGTTAATGCAGATTTTATATTTATTACCATCATTTATATAGCACAGACAGTTTCTGTAGCGAAAAACCAGACCAAATATCCACCGGCGCTAATCAAGGTTAATACTAATTGAAATGAACACCACTGTCGCTAGAAACACCAGATCATAAGTGTCCCCAATACTCAAAACCAGAAAATTTAAATCGTGCAAGATCAGTGCAGCGCACATGTGGCGACAAGAACATTAACCAACAGACACTGTTATTGGTGGTAGTTGTTTTTCCAAGATCTATTATGGTTAGTTCTTTGTGGTGCCCAGAGAGAACAGCAGATATACAGCATAGAGTAGTACAGTTTGTGTATACCAGGGCTCACAATTTCCACTCGCCTACTCGCGTTTGGCGAATAGAAAGCGAGGGCGAGTGAAAATGCACACGCAGGCAGCACAATAAACTATTTTGTGCTGTGTATTCCGGCAGTGCCCCAGGCTGCACGGTGGCAGGGAACAGCTGTCTAACCTGACCCGGCTCGTCTCTGTCACTGGCAGGGGATGGAGAGGAGCTCCCCTGCCTCTTCGCTCTGTTCACACTGGGGTCTGATACCTGGGTATACATGTATCTGGGGTCTGATGCCTGGGTATACATGTATCTGGGGTCTGATGTCTGGGTATTAATGTTATTTTTGTAACTCTATTCTAAATAAAACCTTAAACGGTGTAATTTCATAAGATAATTTAAGGGGGTGTGTTTAGGAGCAGAGTTAAGGGCTGGGTAGGGGTTAGGTGGAGCAACTGGTGGCGAGCGAGTAACTCTTATGGCCTGGTTAGTAGCTTGGGACTTAAAATGTTGAGGCCTGAGGCATGTTCAGTTCCTCAGCAGCTGCCAAATTGCTTCAGTGCAGCAGTTCAGTTTGCTGCAGCAGTCTTGCTGAACGCTTTGGCTGTGAATATGGAAGCGAAAGGGCAGAGGATTGCTTAATGAACCGTGCTGTTTCTGTAAAATCCACTTTTGTCTATTCTATTACCACTTTAGTGTTAATGTTTACCATGTCCAAATAAATATTTGCTGTTTTGCTCCGACAAAACTTCAAACTGAACATTTCCTTATTGGATTATTTGCTCGGTGGAGGCGCCCACCTTTCCTACGTCACTCTCATCTAACGCCGCAGCACCTCTCGACTTGGCTGTAAGTGCTAAGCAGTGCTGAGCGCTGAACTGCAGCACAGCATTCAGTGACAAGTTGCTAACCTAGCACTTGCAGCGGCTGAGGAACTGAACGCACCTCTGGTGTATACTACGTATAATCAGCATTTAGGGTTGTCACGCTCACATGCTCCAGAGGCTGCAGGCTCTTTCTTTCGCGCTTTTGGGTCCGTTGCCTCCACAAGCCTCTCATATAGGAGATATTACCACGTATCTTCAGCTGGAATATATAGTACACATAGTGCAAAACACACAAAAAAAATATTTTTATAAAGAAGAGACATAGATCAACTGATCCAGATGGAGCTGTAAAAACGGCTCACTTCATAACGCTCACAGGTGGTAAATGTCAAGGCCCAACTCAACTCTAGACCTTTTGCTTCTGTCCCTGTCAGAGACAATCGCACAGCAATTGTAAAAACAAAAGCATTTATTTAAAACAGAATAAAGTATACAATGGCGTATAAAAACCATAAAAACAAATAGGTATGTCCAAATGCGTTTCACCCTCAACCTATAAAGGGCTTCATCAGTGGAAAAATATTCTTTAACGTTCCTGTTGTCCTGCGGGTTTAAATACTGTCCTGCATAGTACAGCAGGTGCCTCGCCAATCACGTGGAGCCGTTGCGCTTCCGTGTCCCCCAGTGATGACTTCACCACGCTCCATAGTGCGGGACGTTTGGCATAACCTCCTCGTCAACGCTCGTTACTTGTGTGCTGACCATGGAAGTGGCCTCAATCATGATGTGCGGGTAGGTGAGGAGAGGGATGGGTTGCAATAAAAATGTGATATGCTAATCTGAAGAGATTTTTTTTGAGGGATTTCTTGAAGGCCCGTTGATTAGGGGAGCGTTTGATAGTGCGAGATAGGTCATTCCACAGGACCGGAGCTGCCCATGAGAAGTCTTGGAGATGATAGTTGGCAGTGCGGATGTAGACAGAACAGGTGGAGGCTCCACGCTTTATGAGCTTATTACTGTGTTTTGTAGACTTTTTCCATTATTTTTTCAAATTGTTTGATCCTGGCGTTTTGAACTCTTGAAAAATGCATTTAAAAGCTGTATGGGTTTGCTTATATTTGTTGCTTGAATGATAGGGTTATACCATTAAGTTGATTTTTAAAAAAGTAAGTGATGGCAAAAAGATACATCCACAGTGCTTTTGTACGGGTATAATGCCAAAGACCTTCTAGAGTTGGTGGGTTAGGTCAACTATAAACCCTAGTTAGAGAGGCTCTCCCAGTGAAATCACATTCAGGACAAGATCCTAACTATGGTATTAGCTGCTGTCAATGCTTGACTATTGGATAACGACACCACCCCTGGGTATCAGGCCACCACTACGGTCAGAAAGCACTTCTTTCTGGATTAACTTGACCTGATCAGCGGTCCAGTTAAGTCTATCGCTATCCTGCTAAATGTCTCCCCCCATACAGACATCAACCTTAGGGTGGCTTTAAAATGGGCCCCTTGCCTTCCCACCCTCTGGCAGGTGTCATAGGTTCGGCAGTAATGCCAGATGTCCCTTGTGATCCCTGGCTAAAATAAGGCTTGGATGAGTCAGTATATGGTGCACCGGATACCCAGATGGCTTGCTAAGGGCATATTGTGTAAGATTCTTGGTATATTTTTGAGGCGCTACAAGTTGTCTAGTGTCTCTGGGCAGCCCAGCTTTTGGTCTCTTCTGTCACTTAGAGAGTGGACCCAAGGATCACTGTACTATTGCTATAGAGCGATAAGCTGCACGAGTATAGTCTTCCCTAACCGCTCTCACGAAATCTGCAGGGGTAGCCCAAGTCGGGGGATCAGTCCAGTCAGGGCTAGTGGCTCTCACCTGGGCCTCCTTAGAGTTTGGGCTGGCAGTGGCAAAGGTATGGAGTGGGGTGATCACAAGAGGCATTTCCGGCAGTAGGCTTCACAAATAATGAAGTGGGCTGTTGCAAATTGTGGTCCAATAATACTTTGGAAACTTCTGCAAGACCCCCAATACAAAAATGTATAAAATTTTGATTTGAATGGTTTTCAGTGCACACACATTTTTCGTAATGAAAGGGTCAATTAAGGATTTTTTTTAATACTTGAAATGACTCTGAGATTTTTCCATACCAACCAGTTTTAGTGTTTTTGTAGTAAATTAAGTCTGTTTAAGAAAAGATTTTTTAGTGTTCCTGTAAAAAAAAATGACAGCATACCAACCTGGTAAGATCATCTAGCTTACTGATGTGAAACTGACCTGTAAAATATAGAGTATGAAAAGTATTCGCAATAATGGAAACACCAGTTTTCTGTTTTCTCTTTGTCTTTGTAAGACTTTACATACCGACACCCCTACGAAGTGGAACGCCAGTGTATGACGCACAGACTTTATCTCTCTATGTTCCCCAACATGTTGTACTGCCTCAAGGCAATTCTTCAAGTCAAAACCGTAATATCCAGAACAAATTGCAGGGTAGACTAGGGAAAAGCAAAGATTAACTAACCATTTACCAGTACAGTAATTATTAACACTATCAGGGTTATCCAAAGAGATTCGAAAAGTCACCGCATGTTCGGTGACTTTTCGTTCTCTTCAATTCGGTTCCTTTTGCCGATTGCATTTCGGTGACCCTGCGGTGTATTCAGCAAACAGCACAGGGTCCCAGAATTGCAGGGAAAAGCTGCCGTAAACCCACCGAAAACTAACCGAATGCACGCTGAAAACAAGCAAAAACATCTGGATTAACCTTCGAAGAAGCCGAACAGGAGCCGAATCACACAGAGCCGAAGCAGCTGTGACGTAGAGGAGGCAGTGAATAAATTAGCAAAACCATTTGTATGAATCTGGGAAAATGAAACGCTGTTTGCAAAGAAACTACTGAGCGAAAATGTCTGAAATTTTCACAGGAGGTCCAGGGAATGATAATAAAGAGGGCTGTTACAGAAAAAAAATAAGTAAACTGAAAAAAAAATCAAAAAAAAAATCGGACTTTTATTTTTTTTTTAAAAAGTTCAGAAAAATGCTTAAAGTATCCTAAAAAATCTATAAATAAAGAGACTTTTTGCTGCAGAATTTTATAATGAACGGTTTATTAGATATTGAATTAAAACAGGAATATTTTTTACATTGAAGCCTATGGGATTCGCCTGAATAAATCTGCCGCATGAAATCACCGAATGACAGGGCATTTCGGGAACCTTTCACTGCTGGTTTGTGTTCTCTGAATAGCCGAAGCAGTGCTTTTTCATGGGGATTTCACTGCCCTCGAACAGGCACCGAACAGGCACCGTATGTGCAGGCAATTCGACAGGATTTGGGGAATTGCCTGCTCTCTGGATAGCCGAATGGCCAGGAAAGGTAACCGAACGCTGATTTTCAGCGTTCGGTTACCTTTCTCAAGCAATTCGAATCTCTTTGGATAACCCTGTATATGTTCCATAGGGGTAAGCATCATCATCTAGATTGTAAGTTCCCACGGGAATAGGGCCCTCATGTCCTCCTTTATCTGCAAGCAGGAATACTGACCTCCCCCTCCTGTATGTATTGTAGAATTGTCCTGTCTTTACCCATTGCACCTTGTACAGCGCTGCGGAATGTGTTGGCGCTTAATAAGTAATAATAATCCTGATGTGATACTGTAGTGATAATGTACACTGATGCATATGTATCCTGATTTACATAACCCTGCAGCTCACTAAACCGACATCAAGGAATATTCTTTTAGTGGTCACTACATCTGCAACCAGCTGCGTTACATCTCTTTATAAATAAAAAGTCTGGCAAATAATAACATTCTTACTTGCTGAAAAAGGGCAGGGGGACCAGGGGCGTCACGAGGGGTTAATAGATAACCCCCTCCTCTCCAATTTTAGCTTATCGAGTTCATTTATGGAGAATATATACTCCCAGTTAAAAGTAGGCATCATAAAGCAGCACTTATACGGGTATACCTCATTTTATAGCTTCTTTTTTTTTCCATGCTTGGCACATATTGCTTTTACAAACTGCATATTAGTGGCGCAACCTTAATTCGAGCAAGTCAATCTGTGCCTTGCTTATTTATTCAAAAGTATATGTGCTTACCAGTGACGTGCGGTGAGGTCAGTGGCTGGTGAGGCACTGGCTAGTATCAGAGCCAGATATACACAGGTTACGTAGGTTCAGGTTCGGTGCTACCCAGGATCTGGCTGCTGTCAGTGCTCCCCAGGAGCATTGTATCAGAGGTCAGGGCGCTGCTCCCGTATTAAGATGCTTTGGGCTGATGGTTCTGTAGTAGGGTACTTTGTGCAGGTGGTTCTGTATTACAGTTGTGTTCAAAATTATTCAATCCCCAATGCTGAAAAGGGTTTTAGGGAATTTAGTGTACATTTGTAATTGTATTCAGAATGAAATCCTACAAGGACTTTTTAAAGAACCATATGCAACTAAGATGACATCAATTGGTTTTGTAATACAGTAGTAAATGTTTCTTTTGTGAATTCTTCATTGACACAATTATTCAACCCCTTAAAGACTACCACTCTGAAGAACAGAGGTTCATTCAAGTGTTTTCAATCAGGTATTGAAAACACCTGTGGATGTCACGGAGCAGC
Source organism: Leptobrachium leishanense (assembly GCA_009667805.1). Taxonomy (NCBI): domain Eukaryota; kingdom Metazoa; phylum Chordata; class Amphibia; order Anura; family Megophryidae; genus Leptobrachium; species Leptobrachium leishanense. The sequence goes on along the minus strand of CM019066.1, from coordinate 217,479,206 downwards.
AATAAAGCATAATAAGCACCAATTAGGCAGCTTTAAAATGACTGTGATACTCAGCTCCTTCTAGACATTTACTGGTGTGGTTACAAACATGGTGAAGTCAAGAGAATGGTCCAGGAAGACAAGAGAAGAGGTGATTACTCTTCACAGGAAGGGCAATGGCTATAAGAAGATTGCAAAGATGTTAAACATACCAAGAGAGACCATAGGAAGCATCATTCGCAAATTCAAGGCAAAGGGCACTGTTGAAACGCTACCTGGTCGTGGCAGAAAGAAGATGCTGACTTCGACTGCTGTGCGCTACCTGAAGCGTAGAGTGGAGAAAAGTCCCCGTGTGACTGCTGAGGAACTGAAAAGATTTGTCAGATGTGGGTACTGAAGTTTCAGCTCAGACTATACGGCGCACACTGCGTAATGAAGACCTCCATGCCAGAACTCCCAGGCGCACCCCCTTGCTGTCTCCAAAGAATAAGAAGAGTTGACTGCAGTATGCCAAAAGTCATGTGGACAAACCACAGAAGTTTTGGGATAGTGTTCTGTGGACTGATGAAACAAAATTAGAACTGTTTGGGCCCATGGATCAACGCTATGTTTGGAGGAGGAAGAACAAGGCCTATGAAGAAAAGAACACCTTGCCTACTGTGAAGCATGGCGGGGGGTCAATCATGCTTTGGGGCTGTTTTGCTTCTGCAGGTACAGGGAAGCTTCAGCGTGTGCAAGGTACCATGAATTCTCTTCAGTACCAGGAGATATTGGATGACAATGTGATGCAGTCCGTCACAAACCTGAGGCTTGGGAGACGTTGGACCTTTCAACAGGACAATGATCCCAAGCATACCTCCAAGTCCACTAGAGCATGGTTGCAGATTAAAGGCTGGAACGTTTTGGAGTGGCGATCGCAGTCACCTGACTTAAATCCGATTGAGAACCTCTGGTGGGACTTAAAGAAAGCAGTTGCAGTGCGCAAGCCTAAGAATGTGACTGAACTGGAGGCTTTTGCCCATGACAAATGGGCGAAGATACCCGTAGATCGCTGCAAGACACTTGTGTCAAGCTATGCTTCACGTTTAAAAGCTGTTATAACTGTAAAAGGATGTTGTACTAAGTACTAAGATTGAATGTCACTTGGGGGTTGAATAAAACTGATAATGATGTGAGCACAGAAAAGACATTTGTGGTTATTTCATTATAAATGTTATGTTATATTTGTCTGACCTACACGTGCCTCTTTGATTTAATTGTAAGCAAGATGACTGAATGATCAAAATCAATGTCAAACTGGCCAAAACACTCAATTTCAGTGGGGGTTGAATAATTTTGAACACAACTGTAAGATGCTTTTGGCTAGTGGTTCTGTATTAGGACGCTTTGGGCTGGGGGTTCTGTATTAGAATGCTAGGTCAGTGGTTCTGTATTAAGATGCTTTGAGCTTGGGATTCTGTATTAGGGTGCTGTGGGCAGGTGGTTCTGTATTAGGATGCTTTGTGCTAGTGGTTCTGTATTCGGACGCTTTGGGCTGGGGGATTCTGTATAAGAATGCTAGGTCAGTGGTTCTGTATTATGATGCTTTGAGCTCTCAGCTTAGGATTCTGTATTAAGATGATTTAGATTGGTTCTGTATTAGGATGCTTTGGGCAGGGGGTTCTGTATTGGGATGCTTTGGCTGGTGGTTCTGTATTCTGATGCTTTGGGCAGGGTTTCTGTATTAGGACACTTTGGACTGGGGGATTCTGTATAAGAATGCTAGGTCAGTGGTTCTGTATTAAGATGCTTTGAGCTCTCCATTTGGGATTCTGTATTAACCACTTCACTGCGGAGGACGCGCTCCGCGCGTCCACCCGCAGTATCGTTCCTTGCGTCCTCCCTTTGGGGCCAGCGTTTGCCCGGGTTCTGGCCAATCGCTGGCCCCCCCGGTGCGGGCTGACATCCTCGATGTCAGCCCAGCACCCGGAACCGCCGCCGGAGTAATTAGGTGTCATCGCGGGGGCGCGATGACACCTAATTCAGGCTCCCCCCCCGCATGTGCGAAGGAGGTGCCTGAAAGGGAGGGGGGAGGTCCTTCGGACCTCTCTCCCTCCCGATCGGCGGCGTGCAGGGGGTTAACCCAGGCACCGTTTGGAAGGGCACAGCCTGCCCTTCCAAATGGTACCTGGCATTAACCCCATGGGGGCCGGATCACGAATCGGGGCCGAAAAGCGCCGGTTCGTGATCCTTTCCCGGAGCTGGCCGACATCTTGGATGTCGGCCAAGCTTCCGGGAATGCCCCCTGAGGACTGGCGTCATCGTGCATAGCACGATGACGCCAGTCCTGGAGTTAACCCCTAACTGCCACCAATGGTGGAGATAGGGGGTTCCAATGAACCCCCTATCTCCCGATCCGTGGCAGTTAGGGGTTAATGTTTGGTATTGTTGGATCGACCAGAGCATGGCTGTTCCAACAATACCAAACATGAGTATGAAAAAAGTTTATTTTAAAAAAAAATATATATATATATTTTTTTAAAAAATAAACAAGTTTTTTTTTTCTTTTTTTGGTTTGTTAATGCAGCAATATTGTTCCCATTTCAATTATAATGTGAACAATAATGCTGCACTAACGATTTTTGTATGCGGTGCGTTTGTTAAAAATCGCGTAATTTTCCCCAAAAAAAAATGTAACGAGACCCCATCTCTAATTTTTTTAACAAGCGCACCCCATACAAAATATAACCGCAATTGCTCGCATGTTAAAATGTGAAAAAAACACACTTTACACGCTGTAAATTATTGAAAATTCATATTTTATTGCATTTTTTGTTATAATATACAGACAGGTCATGACCTATACTTATAATAATGACATATTATGAATCTGCCGAGTCTGACGGAAAGAACGATATATAATATGTCTGGGTCATATACTAAAATAAGCCTTCAAAACACGTTTAAACATGATGAGCAAAATCGGTAAAAATGATCTCAGCACAGAGGCGGGAAATGCCTCAGCAGCGAAAGGGTTAAAGGGATACTCTAGGCAACATGACCACCTAAGCTATTTTAGGTGGTCATGATGCCCGGAGTATGCCGCCCTCTGTCTCCCCTCCCTCCGCTCAGCAGTTCAGCAGAAAAAGCTGAAAACAGCTGAGAGAGGCGGAGGAGTTTACTCCGCCCTCCCAGCTGTCAGTCAGCAGAGCGGGAATCACATTTCTCGCTTCTGCCGACTTTTGCCGAGTAGGAGACGTCATCGCGCTTTCAGCCGGGAGGAAGCCTGCCAATTGGCTGGCTTACGTGAGAGGTGCGCATGCGCGCTTCTCACGTAAACCAGAAGGCAAGTCCGATGCAAGAAGGACGGGAGCGGAAGAGGAGGGAGGTGAGTATATATTAAAAAAAAAAAAAAAAAAGACGCCGCTGGAAACAAGTGGATTTTAGGGTAAGTATTACAGTTACACAAAAAAAACAAAACTTTTTATTAAGGGAATAGGGATAGATTAAGATAAAAAAACGGGGGTGTGATTTTTGAGTGGAGTGTTCCTTTAAGATGCTTTAGATTGTTGGTTCTGTATTAGGATGCTTTGGGCAGGGGGTTCTGTATTAGGATTCTTTGGGCAGGGGGTTCTGTATTAGGATGCTTTGGGCAAGTGGTTCTGTATTAGGATGCTTTGGCTGGTGGTTCTGTATTAGGATGCTTTGGCAGGTGGTTCTGTATTAGGATGCTTTGAGCAAGTGGTTCTGTATTAGGGTGCTTTGGACTGGTGGTTCTGTATTAGGATGCTTTGGCAGGTGGTTCTGTATTAGGATGCTTTGGGCAAGTGGTTCTGTATTAGGATGCTTTGGCTGGTGGTTCTGTATTAGGATGCTTTGGGCAGGTGGTTCTGTATTAGGATGCTTTGGCTGGTGGTTCTGTATTAGGATGCTTTGGGCAGGTGGTTCTGTATTAGGATGCTTTGGGCAAGTGGTTCTGTATTCGGATGCTTTGGGCAAGTGGTTCTGTATTCGGATGCTTTAGACTGGTGGTTTTGTATTAGGATGCTTTGGGCAGGTGGTTCTGTATTATGGTGGTTTAGGCAGGTGGTTCTGTATTAGGAAGCTTTGGCAGGTGGTTCTGTATTAGGATGCTTTGGGCAAATGGTTCTGTATTAGGATGGTTTGGGCAAGTAGTTCTGTATTAGGATGCTTTTGGCAGGTGGTTCTGTATTAGGATGCTATGGGCTAGTGCTGTGCTTCTGTATTAGGATGCTTTGGGCTTGGGGTTCTGTGTTAGGATGTATGTGGCTGCTCTCGGGCTTACCAGGATCTGGCAGCTTTCAGGACTCCCCACATCTCTGTGTCTTCCAGGCAACTCAGTGTGTTTGAGGCCACACCCTGAGCACAGCAACACGCCCACTGATTGGCGCAGGACAGTCACATGACTGCCCTGCACCAATCAATGCATGGGAGGCATGCCTCCCATGCAGGCATTTTTTGAATGGCTCGGACCAATAGCGCTTTCCTATTGGTCCTAGCTATCCATTGCTCTCCCAGGGCCTCCGAGGCACTGGGAGAGCAATGTTCAGGAAGTGGGCAGTGCTTGGACGTCTGTTCATTGAACAGATGCGCCGCACTGCCCACTTCTTGGCAGCCTATGTGATTTGCTTAGTGCCCTGCTATGCAAATTGCATAGGCTCGGGCTGCTGCAAGAAAAAAAAGAATGTGAGTGAGAAGATGGACGGAGCCGAAAGGGAAACGCGGAGCAGGTGAGTTTGACTTTGCTTTATCTATTTATTATTTGTGCAGCCGTGTTGCAGCCCTTAATGACAGGAGAGGCTCTGCCTCCCCTGCCACCCCTGACTGCATGTCCCTGATGCTTACTTCCTTTGTGTCTCTCTGCCACATCTTGGTATTTCTCACAATATTTCCTCAGATAAAGTGTACTGAAAGCTCAGATGATAGTTACTATTTTTTAATTATGGTATGTACATTGTTGGACATAATTTGATTTCATACTTCATAGTCTACACAGTGTAGTGTAACTTTTATATGCACTGGAAAAGCAAAAAATTAGTGGGAATTGTATTATTGCTATATTTGCTTTATTGCGGTGGTCTAGAACCGATAACACAATATCTTTGGCTTATAACTGTATATCAAGTATAGAATGTCTTAGCTCCTGCCACTGGTGTTCTCAGCCCATTCAGTAGAGTGTGCACACATGGAGATTTATGTATAACAAAAATATGACTGGAAATTTCTGCAGTAGCCTAGTACATAAAGAGACATCGTCAATTCTCATGTTTCATGAAGCAGCTAAACAATATCAAAAATGTATAAGTAGGGACCTTTAATGTGGTACTGACATGCCCCCCGTGTACGTGGATGATCATTTTGTAAACTACAACTCCCATAATACTCTAGAAAACCTATCACTCAACAAGATTATTGATGGGGCTGTATTTCAGTGCAACTGCATTAGATAACATCATGGACAGAAGAGATGTTCATTGTCACTCACTTTAGTCCAATGAAACAAAAAAATCAGTTGCTCTGCACACTGAAAAAGCAGAGGTGCACTCCTAAACGAGGCTTCCCAAAAAACCTCTAAGTCTATAAGAAATACAAAACAAGGATGCACTCAAATAACAAAATCCAATTTATTAATGCAAAAGTGACATAATAAAATATGACATATCGCCAAAAATCAACTGACAAAAAAGAAAATAAATACTACAATGTTCAAACCAATATAAATAATAAACAACAATTACCCGGCACTTCAGAAAGTAGCAAATAGAGAGCGGAGCCAAGGATCCCAACGTTTCGACCTTAGTCTTTGTCAAGGGATATCCGGGTGCCGGGTAATTGTTGTTTATTATTTATATTGGTTTGAACATTGTAGTATTTATTTTCTTTTTTGTCAGTTGATTTTTGGCGATATGTCATATTTTATTATGTCACTTTTGCATTAATAAATTGGATTTTGTTGTTTGAGTGCATCCTTGTTTTGTATTTCTCACTCACTTTAGTCCACAATCAAAATCAGGATTCTATACAATATGTCCCAAGGATACTAACTTAAACCAACCCATTATTATTATTTGTATTCATAGTTTTATATCAATTTGTTGCTACTAGCCGAACCCAAACCTGCTGAGTTTGAATAAAATGTCATAGTTTGCCCTAATTTTCATATTTAGTGATGTCACAGAAAGCAATGTTCCAGGAAGTAATGTTACATAAAATATGATACAGGTTGAGAATCTCTCCTTCAAAATCTTCCTTGATCTGAAATTTTATTGAGCAACACAATGACACCTAAAGTGGAAAATTCCACACTTGACCCCATGTGATGGAGCTGAAAATTATTAAAAACATTGTATAATATTGCTTTTAGGCTATGTGTAGGAGATGAGTGTTCAAAATATAAACAAATGTCTTGTTTAGTTTGAGTCCCATCCTCAGGATATCTCTTTATTATATTATTATCTCTTAATTATATGCAGATATTCCAAAATACAAAAACTCGTCTGGTCCTAAGCACTTCAGATAAGGGATATTTAACCCATAATATTTAATAATAATAAACCCTTATGTTGATTACAATTTTTAAGTATGTATTTATAGGTATATTCTTTATGTGGGGACTGTTGGTGTGATGAAATGGAAGCCTCAAGGCTTTTTTTTACAACTAGAGATGTGCATTTGATAATTCGTATTTCGGAAGTACTTCCGAATAACGAATTGATACGATACGAATTTGAACGAAACGAAACAGTGTATATCGAATTTATTTTGTTTCACACTGTGTCATCATCATAAAAGAAAAATTTGACTAACTGATATCAAGTATCGAATTTGAAATGAAGTATCAAATTGATATCATCTATTGAATTGATCTTAATTTACAATACAAGTAATAGTCAGCAAAGTACTTTATGAAACAAATTAATTTTGTTTCACTGTTTAATTTGACTCAAATACTAAATATGTGACACAGCTTAAAATTTAACCCTAGCTTTTCTTTTAACAGCAAAATTTGATCAATTGGGGTTTTATTTAGTGATCCAAAATTCGAATTGATATCAACTATCGAATTGATATATGAAACTCGAATCGATTCGAAATTTCGAGTCGATCTGAAACTATACGAAACGAAATTAGTTACAAAATTCCAAAAACGAAATGATTTAAAAACGAAACTAAACAAAAAAAAATTTCAGCCATGCACATCTCTAATTCCAACCCTAGTGTAAAGTTAACGAGAGCTGTTGTAAACTTAACAGGATACTTTGGGCCCTATGTCAATGTTCAGGCTGTATAGTTGCGAGATATGAACCGGTAAGATAACCCTCAAATATTTTATGGATGGGTTTGGCGCCCATCGAAATGGGAATTTTTGAAGCCAGTCCCCACTCGACCTGGGTCCCAAGGCAAGTGCCACAGTTTTGTCACAATTTATTTTGAAATCTGATGCTATTTGAAAGGAGTCTAGTAAGGAAAGTAATTTAGGGACGTCTGAAACCGGATTAGATTAAAACAATAGGAGACCATACACGAAGGCGACCACCTTAAATGAGACATCCTGGCTCAAATCTATGCCCACAATATAGCCACTAGTTTCGAAATTGAATGGAGGGAGCATTGCAGCCCTGTCTAGTCCCCTGTAACAATTCAAAGGGAGCAGACTTCAACCCATTCATGGTAACCACTGAAGAGGGGTGCGAGTAAAGTGCCTGAAACAGTGCCAGGAATACCCTTCCAAAAAAGTAAAATTTGATAAAGCAAATAAAATAATCCCATGAAATTCTGTCAAAGGCTTTACTGCATTGCAACTTAACAAAATATTGGGGTTTGGGGCGTCGAGGAGGAACAAATAGCTGTTATGGCCATTTGAATATTTTTTGTAGAATGGCGGGCATGTAAAAAATAACTGATTGTGATGAGCCAATCATGCCTGCAAATTGAGCCTGCAAACTTCAGGCCATGATGGTGGTGAGGATTGTTCAGGGTAGAATCTTTACCAGGCTAAGAACAACCAAACAAGCCTCGTTGAAAACGTGGGGTGGGGGAGCGCCCTGTTAAATGTTGTTTATAAATACAGGGTAACTAAATGTGGAGTTAGGAAACCCGAGAGGAGCTTGTAATATTCCGCCCCGTGCCCAACTGGACCCGGGATTATGCCAGTTTTGAGGGAAGAAACTTCGCTGTAATTGGGGCTGAAAGAATATCCCTTTCCTGGGGCGACATCTTTAGGAATGTGTGCCTGATGAAGTAAAGACAGCTGGGTGTGTGGGTCATCTGGCCCTGCCTTATAAAATTCAGCGAAATAATCGCAGAAGCGATTAGCAATAGCTAAGTGATCTGTGAGAATTTTACTCTCAGACATCTTCAGGGAAGGAATGAAGGGTATGGTCGAGGTTCGAAAACGTATCAGATTGGCTAAAAGACTGCCCTGTTTATTACCATAGCGGAAGAAACGATGGTGTTGATGTTATCAGGAGCAGTGTGCCTGACATGGCATCATATTTAAGCTTGGACTCTTTGTACGCCTGGAGAGAGCAGGGGATAGGATCAGAACGATAATCCCTGTAACTGTTTGTCAATTCAGTATGGTGGGCAGTGAGGAGCTCTGCAGCCTCCCTCCAGACTCATGTGACACACTCAATAAAATGACCCCTGGTGACCGGTTTCAAAGCCGACCAGAATAGATTAACATTGTCAACATGAGTAATATCATCATCGGTGTTATTGTGCCACGTTAGCTCCAAATGTGACTTAAATAGCCCAGAGGTAAGCAATTGGGTTGGAAAGCACCAGTTCTTAGAAAACGGGAGAGCTACCTCATAGACAATCATGCCTACTGAGGAGTAGGGATAGACCGATATCACTTTTTAGGTGCCGATACCGATACCGATAATCGGCTACCTTTCAGGCCGATAACCGATATCGGGTGCCGATATTCTGTACATTAAAATTTTTCGAGGGGGGGGGGGAATCACAATTTCTACATAAATCTGGTGTCAAAATTGTAAACATACCAGCTGAGAGAAATAAAGTGCTTGAAAAAAAGTGTGATGGTTAAGAAATCGCAACCACCCCATTTTTCTTTCTTTCAGAAGCTCCAGCTTTTCTTCTTTTTTGGTACAACAAAGCAACCTGCAATGCAAATAGTCCCAGATAAAGGGACTATTTGAGGCATTTATTTATTTTGTTTCCCCGCTCCTTGGTGTACTGCGCTGCGGAACCTGCTGGTGCTATAGAAGTGATGATCTGTAAAATGCTGGTCCCAGCCGCTCGGCTCACAGGAGTTTACAATATAGAGGAGCAGAGGGACCAGCTCACAGGACCTTACAATTCATTTAAGGGGTTTATTCACTAAACTGTTCTTCCTGTTGGCTGTCCTTGCTGCCATGCGGGTCATAAATTTCAGGTTTATTCTATGCAAAGCATGCCTGGCCTGGCTCCTAGGTGTTGCCTCGACTCTGTCAGGCTCAGGTATGGTGGCTGCAGAGGTGTTTGCAGCAGGAGTCAGATGTTTGCAGGATTTGTGCACAGGGCATATTCTGCACTTATTGGGGCACAGTAAACAGAATCTCTAGAATCCACTGCTGGGAGGGGGGGGTTCAGAGACCCAGGAAGATGTAAATCAGTACCCCCTCATTTGTAAAAAGTGCAGCACTACTTTATAGCAAACTTTTATGCAAGGGGCCGTGACACAGAAGCTGGCAGTCGGGTAGCCCAGGACCACTAAAACCCTAACTGTGGCTTCTATCATTACTAAAAACAAAATCTGCAAACTCAGTTCCTTGTCCCCAGGTGGCTCCCTAGAAAGCTGATTGTAAGCTCCTGGGGTCAGAAATCAAATTTTCCCTAATGTGAACTCAAATCCCTGCACCTGCCAAGACAAAACTAAATGGCTGGCAGATAAAGGGTGCCGTGAACTATTTGAGGCTTTTATTTATTTATTTAATCTCGGTGTCAGGGCAGTAGAGTTGAGCAAGATTTATGCTCCTATGCAGCCACTTGAAGTGGGATGGGGAGCTTTACAGACTGGCAGGTAGCACAGCGTGAAGGAGCAGACAGGGAGAGTGAGAGCAGGGGAGGAGCACAACAGAGCGGAACGGACCCTCCGTAAATCAGTCCGACCATCCTGTTTGTTTTTATTACAATTAGATGTGCTTCCTCCCCCTCTGTTTCTTACTGTGTTCGAGCCAGTGGAAGGGGGAGACCTCGAGGTGACCTCATCATTGCCGGCCAGAGTGCGGAAGTGCCGGGATGGGACGCATGCCCAGAGAGATCGCAGCTTCTCAGAGTTATCGGCACATCGGCAAGTGAAACAGCCCGATGCCGATAACCTGGAAATCACTGAATATCGGCCCCAAATATCGGTGGTACCGATAATCGGTCGACCCCTACTGAGGAGCGTCAAGTTTGGTGAAGAAGCACCTCATAGACCAGAAAAGGGTTGATTTGAGAGAATGTCTTATGAGGGTCTGAGTGTAAAGTGAAATCTTTAACTGTCGGGTTCTGAGCCCTCCAAACATCTGTAAGTCTAAAATGGGTTTGCAAAAAATCTGGGACCTGTGGGGTGCAGTTGACTGCTACCCACGGGATGACTCAGGGAGTGGTCTAGGACAGCATCTGGGACATAATTAAAATCACCTCCTATGATCCTAGGTGAGGCCTTGTGAAGGTGAAGTAGAGGAAGAAGTGACTTATAGAAGTTGTAGTGATTCCTGGCCTATGGCAAGATTAAGCAGGGTGTAGTAGCCTTTGGGGTCATTAATGATATCTCTAATAGTATACGGAAGGCATTTGTGAAGGAGGATCCTGGTACCCTGTTATTTCCGGGAATAAATAGAAGAGGCCTGGAAGCCTATCCAGAGGGGTTTAAGTGCTTGTCCAGTTTATCTCTTGGAGGAAAACAAGGTTTGGGTCTAAACGGATTAAATATTGAAGGACTTTTTCCCTTTTTTATGGGCGTGTTGAGCCCTTCGACATTCCAGGAAACAAGTCTATAATGAGTGCGGGAAAATATTTGTGGGCCTTCTACCAGGGATTGACAGGGGGATACCAAATAGATAAAAGAAGCCGCAGGGTGTGAAATTTAGTAATAAGAGGGGCAAGGGACTGTCTCAGCAGCGGTCCCAACACCCCTAACCGATCGCTATAGTACATGTATAGCCGCACTGCCGAAATGCGTCTAATCCAAAACTATAACATTTAAACGGCTCAAAAATCAGTCCTGTGCATGGCACCTAGGAGAAGATAAAATTAGGAACCTGCAAACAGAATATATCCAATGTATCATCAATAGTTGAATAAGAGTTACCCCAATGAGTGGTGGGTACTACAGGGCCAGAACAGTCCAGCACCTGATATCCGACCGAAGGTCCCAGCAGTAACTGAGTAACTAATGTGATGCATCCTGGTGAATTTCACACCACCCAGAGGGGTCTGCAGAGTGTCCATAAGCAGAGGTAGTGGGGAGAGGAGTATTGATGGTAATGAGTCTTGGTGACAGAACATGGCCATAGGCAGGAAAACCAAGAACAGGGTAGTTCAGAGCAAAACCCAAACAGTAAACAAACAAGAGTATCACCTCATAAGCAATCATAGATTCCACCTGTGGAGAGGAAAACACGGTCTTGAACTTTTAGTGGACAAGTCAATAAATTTGTCCATGATGGATGGAGGAAGCAATGGTCACTAAGTAAAGGGGTGTGTGTGTGTGTGTGTGTGTGTGTGAGCATAGCCAATTCATTGTGAAGAACACCCAAAAAAATTGTATAATATTGGAGGGAAAAAATAAAAATAAAATCTCACTGTACTACACTCAAATTCCACACAGCAGTTCTTATCCAAAAGAAGGGTAGTGGGCTATTGGGGTCCACCAGAATATATTCAGCCTATGGCTGTGGAAGACATGAAAATTACATTATATAACTAATCCGCTGTCCAGGGAAAAGTCTAAAAATATGTATTCTACCACAGACACCACAGAGAAAAACGAAGAGTAGGTAACTGATTCCAGTACGAGTGCCAAAATAAAGTGCCAGAACAGGGGAGCCCCCAATCGTGCGATGACAATACAAAAACTATACCTGCACCTCTGTACCAGCAATGTGGTTGTCGCCCCTGCACGGAAGGAGCCGACACCTGCAGAAGCTCCTTGTCACCTCCTCCAGACAGCCAACTGAGGGAGTGGTTGGGAGTATCTCCGGAGTGTCTGCCCTCAAGTGGAGAGCCCCCGGGGCACACGAGCCGTCACCTGGGTAGGCTGAAACACGCCCAAGATGGCGTCCAAGCATCCGGTGGTGTGGGAGTGCCGCCTCAGACCCAGGCAGTCCAGCTGGAGGGTCCGTGCAGGCGCACAAATGGTGAGGGTCACGGAGGGTTCAACTCCTGGCGGCACTGTTGGTTAGTGACCCGCATAATGCGCTGTAGTAGTGCAGCCTAATTCAGGCCTACGGACCTCCAGGGTGGAAGGGATGACTTCGGGCACACGAAGCCCCGGTAGCTGGACAGCTGGAGTGGGGGTGAAAGTAAATAGTTGTCAGTCCAAATTTTATCTTAGAAGCCACTCAACTGCTGAGAGTGGTTACAATGCGGCCATCTTGGTCGGCCCGCCTCCCGGAAGTCTCCGTATTTTACTTTTTAATCCCATTTTACGTGTGTTGTGATTTTACAAATGCAAAATAAGTTATTAGCTTTAGGCAGACGGCGATTTTATTTTTAAATGCAGACTGCAAACGAGAATTACGAGCAACATTGGAATCCCTCGATCTACAATCTAATTGTTCCTTCTCTTTCTTCAAAAAAATCTAAAGAGAATAAGGCTTTTCCTGCTTGAAGCAAGAGCAACCCAATCTTTTACTCATATCACCATCTTATATCTTGAGTGATAAGAGCTAAGAAAGAGCAGGGGATTGCTTTGAAATTTCCTAGATTGGCTTATACTATGCTTTTCCTGTGTCCCAACCTTAAATATATGAATCAACTAATTCTTCTCCTGACGTTTTGTTGTTATTGCATGTACAAATCAGTATAAAAAAAGTATCTGTTCAATTGTATACACTTTGCGTATTATGATGCCGACATTTAGGCTGCATTAGCCTGCGGCTGAGCCAATTTACACTTTAAGGTGCTTTTCGTTTCTCCTAGGAGTGATACATACCCCGTGTTGTAGCACACCTTGGATGTTTTCACACACCTTGCTTCCAGGCTTTGCCTGCTGACATCAGCGTGTGAAACTCAAAGCCTGTCAAGAAGGGAAAGAAGTGAGAAAGTCTTCTAATAAAGTCTTTTTACAGCACTGTTCCAATTTGGCAAGTTAGACTGGAACTGCGAATTTTTACACTTGCTCTTTGTGTTACTTTCAAACATGTTTTTCAACATTAAGAAAATGAGGGGCAAAGCCTTGCCCTTAGAGCTACGTGCAAGTTTATACTTGATTAGAGATTGAATAAAGTAATGCTGCTGTACAGGCGCTTTAGTAAGTATTCGTTGGTAATTGTCTAAATTCCCATTTAATGGCTTCTTCTGTCTTACAACAGTATCACGTAATGCATTTATGCTGCATGCTGAAATCCAGAAAATGCTACCGCAGGATAGAAAAAACAAGATTGAAACAAATTTATATGCAAACCTACATTTCGGATAATAAATTAAGACAACTATTCTGACCTTTTTGGAGATAAATGAGACCATTATTATTATTCTTTATTTATTTATTACCCCACAATTTTATAATTGTTTAAATAATATTTAAAAGTAATGCTGTGGAAAAGAAAAAAGTCCTATTTAAATTATAGTAAGAGCATTTAATCATGCTGTTATAGTACTTTCCTTGTAATGGAAAAAACTATTCCCCTGTAAGCCTCTCTCCTGAAGTGCTGGGGTTACAGACTACCCAGTGTGCCACACACACTTAGCAGCCGAATAATGCTGGTAGGTTGTGGCTCACAAACCCTATCAGGGTTATTCAGAGAGAGGTGAAAACCAGGAGAAGGGAAAATTCTAGGTTAAAATAGTCAAATCAGAAAAATTCTCCCATTTATCTCACTTTCCAAATCGGCTATTTGGTCTAGATTGTTCTCTTCTCCTGGTTTTCACCTCTCTTTGAATAACCCTGCATATAACTAGTAGTCCTGGTAGAATTTTTCTTACCATTTTTACCAGCCCTTAAAATAGTCCATATGCTGGTTTGCTAAAAATGCTTTCTATTTCCAGAATTATTTTTATATTTATTTTTTCTGGAAAATCAATAAAAGTGGATTTGAACTTAATATTTGGATCTAGTACCGGTCAGTCTAAAATTTAGTAGGGATGTCTGGATCCCTATTTTTGCCAACCAATTCAATCCGGATCATGCAGAATTTATGATTGGCCAATACCAGATCTAGATTTGACACTGCACACACTGTGGATAGCCCATCAGTTCATGGAGCACGTAGGGAAGTTTCTGCAAGTGAATGCCGAGGCGCCGGACTCAAGCTGGGAGAGTCAGGTATACAATTTAGGAGTCTGTAGGAACTGAAATCTGGAGCGTCTCAATTCCCCCCCCCCCCAAAAAAAAAGGTGCCAAAACTACTTTTTTAACTTCTGGGGGGACTTAAGTAATAAAATTTCCAAAAAAAGCTATTTCTCTGTGCTCCTACCAAAAGGAGGGGGGGGGCAGAATCTGTTACCTTAAAATGATGTAAAAATGGAGCCGAGTGTAAGGCTTGGGTAACCCCAAGGCTAATGTCAGACAAACGCAGTCTGAGCGCACTCTGCGTGCGTGCACAACGGACGGACGTACTGACGGAAGATACTGTAGACACCACACGGTCCGTTTTTGTTGACGGACGTAGAAAAAAAAGGGAACTATGAGAATTAAAATTAATATGAAAAATGCTAAGAATTTGAAAAGCAATTTTGTGCGTCAAGGTGCTGGGCGTCGCAAATGCGCTGCGTCTGACATCTCACTCACACAGAAAGCTACACGGACGTGGCGCACTCTGCGCGTCCCTCTTAGTGGTTTTACATTCCTGCCTAACTTGTGTCCGTTTGCCACGTGCGTTGTGCGTGCAGTTTGGTGCGCACGTACTTTGTGTGTGGGTCTCTATTGATCATGATTCTATGCTACGATGGACGTTAAACTGTGCGACACGGACGTGATCACTGCGTTCGGCTGACGCTAGCCTTAGGCTGAGTATCTTATGCAAGACTTAAAGGATCTTATTCTTTTTTACTGCTTCCTTTATTGATGCTGCTTTATTTTCTGCAATTTTTCAATAGGATATCAAAACTTGCTTTGGAACATAAAAAGGGGGAGTGTGTTTTATTTTCTCTATTTTTACATTGGCTTTTTTGGACTGCGTAGTCTGGCCTTTGTAATGATACCAATGACACCTAACTTGAACTTGTGATGGCGATACAGGCGTCCAAAATTCCCTGCTCTCCTCGCAGCTGAGCTTGTGTTTTAGATGAACCAATGTGTAATAACTTATTGCGCCATTACCTCCAAATTTGTGAGAGTGAGTTAGTGCAGTGGTATTGTTTGCTTTACTGTATATGTACAGTATAATCATATAATGCCTCTGACTTAGAAGAGAGTCAAAAGTAAATTTTGCATTAAATTTTTAAATTTTTGCACAATACATAGGGGGTTATTCAGAGAGCACCGAAATGTTGCCGACATTTCGGTGCTCTCTCGTTCTCTGCACTTCCCTGCACTTCGGGGAATCAAATTTCCCCACCCTGCGGTGAATTCAGCATTCACCACAGGGTCCCCGAAGTGCAGGGAATCGGCCGCCGAATGCTGACGCAAACCCGTTACCCTCCGCCGCCAAACCCACCGAACATCTGCCGCAAACATGCTGGACAACCGCCAAACGCAGCCGACGAGCACAGCGCCGACCAGCCGCAGGCAAGAGCTGACAACCCGTCGGACGGGTTAAAAAAAACCTAAACAATACGATTGAAAGTGTCAAAATTGAAACGCTGTTTGCAAAAAAACTACTGAAAGAAAATGTCTGGAATTAACATATAGGGTCCTATGAATGATAATCAAAAGGTCTGTCATAGAAAAAAGAAAAACAGAAAAAGAATTTTGCCGAAAAAATCCGAACAAATGCTAAACAAATCAATAAATAAAGAGACTTTTTACTGCAGATTAAAATAATAAACAGTTTATTAGATATTGAATAAAAACAGGAATATATTTAACATTGTAGCCTATGGGGTTCGCCTGAAAAAAGCTGCCGAATGAAACCACCGAACAGCAAGGCACTTCGGCAACTTTTCACTGCTGTTCGTTGTCTCTGAATAGATTAACCCTTGCTTCTCTATGGGGGATTTCACTGCCTTCGAACAGGCACCGTATTTGCTGGCAGTTCGCCAGAATTTGGCGAACTGCCTGCTCTCTGAATAGTCGAATAGCCCCGAAATGTCACCGAACGGAGAAATTCCATGTTCAGTGACATTTCGGGGCCAGATCGGCTCTCCCTTAATAACCCCTAGTGTCTTATTTGGTATCTTGCTGGCAGTGTGGGAAATGAGAAAGTGAGTTAGTGCAGCATCACTGTTCACTTAATAATTGTAAAGTGAACAATAGTGCTGTGTTAGAAAAAGAAACCCAAGAAAAAATGTTTTTATTTTATTTTTACATTACCTGGCCATGTTTGATATTGGAAAGGCCAGACCCTGACCTTTCTGGTCATACCTCAGAAGGCCCTCTAGCTTGTTGGGCTCCTGAGATACAGGGGTCTAAATTATTGTAAACTGCAATATATATTTTTTTTCTTTACAGAACAACGTGCCTCTTGTGGCAGGTGCCTGTAGGTACATGCTTCTTTTACCTAATTAGAAATCTGGCCCTGCTCCCAGTGTGTTCCCCACCTCCTCCATTACTCGCGAGCAGGCAAGTCAGATGCTTTGAGTCAATGCTGAGTCTGCAGGACTCCAACTGGGTGCCTCAGAGGCTCGTACCTCGGAAGGCGTCATACCTGATACTCAAAAAATGCCTTGATTGACTTCTGATCCTAGGGCGTAAGATCAGGATATTCCTAAAATTTAGTGGACTGAACTGGAACATTTAGACATCCATGGTTGATGTGAGAGTGCTACCAAATAATTCAAATAAAGGAGATGCACAACAGCAACAATGTTAAGAAAATAATTTTATTTATTCTCTAAATAAAAAAAGGACTGAAACGCAAGTCTGTGTATTGGGGTATGTAATCAGAAATATGACATCCACAAAGCATCCCATTTTGGTGATAGGACCCAATATACAGATTGTATTTGACAGTGTGCCGCACAAATGTAATTTATTAGATTTTGTGATGTGAGAGTGCTGTCAGATTGTTTGCTCACATACAACTGGATGAAAGAATATTTCAAATTATTAGACTGAAAGTGTTGATGAAACAAACCTATTAAACTACACTCACATTGTGTGTCTTTTGAGTAATAGGAAGTATACTCACATACATATGAGAGAATCATGTACAATATAAGGTCCATAGTCTGATCCGAGCTACTAATTACTGGAGCCATTATAGCTGTTCTCTGCTCGAGCCAGTATTCTGCAAAAAATATTCTGCATATTTACCCATA
The DNA here is from genome assembly GCA_009667805.1 of Leptobrachium leishanense. Classification (NCBI taxonomy): domain Eukaryota; kingdom Metazoa; phylum Chordata; class Amphibia; order Anura; family Megophryidae; genus Leptobrachium; species Leptobrachium leishanense. The sequence goes on along the minus strand of CM019066.1, from coordinate 217,461,653 downwards.
ATCCCACAGTACAACATTCTCTGACTGTATACAGTGGACCACTGGGAACAAATACATCTTGTTTGGAATAGAGTCAGTAACTGGGAAGCTGTTAAGGGTTATCTATTTTCCCTTCCTGTTACCGACAGGGTCAGTCAGTATAAGGGCCTGTGTGTCTTAATATGTTTTTTTATCTTTAGAACTATTTCTAAAAATTTTTTTGAAATAAGTGAAAATGTAAAATAGTGCAGAATTCCATTATTCAAATCTTTTCAGATTAGCACTCTATTCACAAAATAGTTTTAACTTTTTTTGTTCCTGAGTCTCAGTGTTCATGTTCTCAAATTATTGTAATATATTTTAAATGAAAAGTGCTTGACAGTGGAAGAGATCTGTTTGAAACCCTCACAATTCATATTTTCCTTCCGTTTACTTTAGTTTCGGATCTAGAGAAAATGTCCTTTTTTCAGTGACCAGGGTACGTTTGATTGTGTAACAGGAAATCAGCTTTAAAGGAAAATCCTAAACCGTCGTAAACAGAGAATTAGTCATGTTGCACGTATGCAGTCATACTGAAAATATTTGAAGATTTTTTTTTTTCTCATTTACATTTTATAGACCATATTGTCATCTATCATTCTCTGAGTTAGAGTTAGAGTTTCCACCACACCCATGGGCTTCATGTATTCTTTCTAACTCTGTTGACGTCCTTACCTTGACGTCTTTACCATGAAAAAATGTTTATGTCAGTCCTATAATTTAGTGAATCTAGACATATTTTTTAAAGTTTTGACAGACTGTCATACACAGTGATAAATAAATTGACTTATCCCTTTTCGTATACCAGTAATTGTCATTTTTGTAATTACTTGCATTACCTAGATGGGGGTTGCCACAACCTTCTCAGAATTCTCTTATTTTTTCAATGACGCATCAGGTGAAATTATGTTTCAGCCATCTTCTTTTAACTATTTGGAATTTGAAGAACCACTATTGTGTCCAATTATTTTTTTACTTTGCAAGTATACCCAAGGATAGGGCACCCCTTATCCAGAATCCTAAAATCAGGAAGACTCTGAAAACCAGAATTTTTGGAACCATCTGAATTTATTTGTTCTGGACTAGGGGCACTCCAGACGGTTGTTGCTGCTTGGTATTGTGGCTCCCAAATACTGCAACAGAGTGTGGCACACACTGGCAGCCTCTGGGCAGACCCAGTGTGTGTGGCATGCTGCCCAAAGTCAAGTTGGTTCCAGGCAGCATGTTCGCAAAGCATTGCTACAGTGTTCTTCCACTGCGATTTCGTTCCTCAGAAATGTTAGATCAGAAGAAATCTGAAATCAGGAATGATTGGGGTTCCGAGCATTCCAGTTAAAAGTTGCTCAACCTTTACATACAGTATATATCACAAAGCCTTTCACTACCAAAAAATATATGATTTTTCAATTCAAAACCATGTATACATAATTGTTTTATTTAAGTGCTGAAAGCACTCCATCCACTAGCTCAGGGCTCAAAATTTCAGGTCCCGAGCTGCTAGCCAGGTCTAAAGAGTTACTCGTCATCAGTTGCCCCACCCAACCCCTACCCTTAACTCCGCCGCTAAACACACTGCACATTACTGTGAGTTTTATTACTGTGGAGCTCTGTGATATGCTCATACACACCACACATTACTGTGAGTTTTATTGCTGTGGTGCTCTGTGATATGCTCATACTGTTAAGTCCTCAGCCCCTGCTGCGCTCCCTGGGGGGTGGGGGCATGTTTCTGTGCCACTGGCTGGTCAAGTGCCTGCATTCCATGATGGTGTCAGGATAGGTCTTCGAGGATATGGAGACCTCAGGATGCAGAGACCAGCGGGGTTACAGAATGAGGATAGTCAGGAACAGCAGATTGGGTCTTGAGGGCAGGCAGCTTTGGTGCGGAAACGATGAAACAGGCAATGGGTCGGTACACGTGGAATCAGAATAAAGGGTGCGTGGATAAGTTATACTTTGCAAAGAAGGAACTCTATACCAGAGCGTTTGTGCTTAGTGAGCGCTGGGTTTAAATCGTGTTGGGATATGGCTCCACCCCTACTCCCATTGAGCTGACCGATGATGTCATCACCGAGTGCCAGGAAGAGACAGGAGGTAAAAGGGGGCATGGTGCGGCGTACTCGCCCTTAGAGATGCAGGAAGCATGGTAGACAGAGGGAGTATGCTGGTGTTCGGCTCCATGCGTCAGGCTGTTGATGCCCCGCGCTTCCCGTTGGTCCCGAGGGGAGAAGCCCCCATCGCTTAAGGGAGTGTAGCATTGTATGGTGCCGCGACCCGCGCGTCCATGGCGCCGCTGTACGCCGTCGTGGCGTGGAGGTGAGTGGCCCGGAGGTCGGATACCTGACAGTAACCCCCCGGAAGGCGCACCCTCCGGGAGCGACCCGGACCGGGCAGATGAGGGTAACTAAGGTGAAATACCTTAAGTAATCTGGGGGCATGGATGCCAGACGCAGGTTCCCATGTCCTCTCCTCGGGACTGTAGCCTTTCCAATGGACCAGATACTCCAGGCGGCCCCGATGTCGACGGGAGGCTATAATGCGGTGGACCTCATATTCCAGGTCTCCGTCGACCGTGATAGGAGGAGGAGGTGGAGGAGGATAACGAAGTCCGGAAAAGGGATCCAGGGGACAGGGTTTTAGAAGTGATACGTGGAATACAGGGTGACATCGATAAGTAGGGGGTAACGTAAGTCGAATAGCGGCAGGACCCACCAATGCGGCGACAGGGAATGGTCCCACATATCGAGGACCCCATTTCTTAGATGGAACCTGGAGGTTGAGATATTTAGTCGACAGCCAAACCTTTTGCCCCACCGAGTATACGGGCGCGGGTAATCGATGTTCATCTGCATGGTGTTTGTTCGTGGTTTGAGTGTGTTGGAGTACTTGTCTAGCTTGTAGTAAACGATTACGTAACTCTTTGAGACGAATCTCCGTCGCCTGACAAGGGATCGTGGAGGGAAGGTCAGGAAGATCCGATGGATGATAACCATAGTTTAGGAAGAACGGGGTCTCGTGTATGGCGTCATGCGTCTGGGAATTGTAGGCATATTCGGCTTGGCTCAGGATATCTATCCAGTCATCCTGTAGGTGGGAAAGGTAACATCGTAAATATTTCTCTAAGGTCTGATTTGTGCGTTCTGTTTGACAGTTTGTCTGTGGGTGGTAGGCCGTGGACAGGTCGACCTTTATCTTGAGAGCACTGCAGAAGGCCTTCCAAAAACGTGAAATGAATTGGGATCCCCAATCCGATAAGATGTTTTGGGGTATGCCATGGAGGCAGAGCACCTCCTTTACGAACAGATCGGCTGTTTGAGCAGCTGACGGGAGGCCCTTGTTAGGGATGAAATGTGCCATCTTGGTATCATATCCTCTTGATGGGGGTAGCCCGACCACGAAATCGACCGACACTTGGGACCAGGGGCTCTCTGGAGTTGGAAGTGGGTGGAGCAACCCTACTGGTTTCCTGGTGTTGTTTTGTTTCGTAGACATACATCACAGGAAGACACATATGTTTTGACGTCTGTGGACCAAGAGGGCCACCAACAGTTACGTGACAGGAGTTTGTTGGTTTTTCGAATACCAGGGTGTCCTGCCAGTGGGGAGTCGTGAACCTGCTTCATTGCCTCCAGCGTAGATTTTCTGGAACAAACAGGCGATTATGATGCCTGTGATAGCCATCTGGGGATCTGGGTAATGAGGAAGGAGTAAGAAGATGTATGCGATCTAGGAGTGTAGAGGTTACAGCTAGAAAATGTTTGTCTTGTAGAATGGTACCAGAGGAGTCTTCAAGAGATTGTAGGGGTTCGTGTAGTCGTGAAAGGGCGTCTGCTTTCGTATTCTTTTTTCCGGGTCTGTAGGTTACATGAAAATTAAATCGACTAAAAAAAAGGGCCCTTCGAGCCTGACGAGGTTTGAGTCTTTTAGCTGTGCGTAAATATTCAAGGTTTTTGTGATCAGTGTAAATCGTGATGGGATATAGGGTTCCTTCCAGTAAGTGCCGCCATTCATCTAGGGCATGTTTGATTGCTAGGAGTTCCCTCTCACCCACATCGTAATTCCTTTCGGCCGCTTGTAGTTTGCGTGAGAGAAATGATACAGGATGTAGTCGGTCGTCCTCCTCCTGTCTTTGTGATAAGATGGCCCCAGTAGCTCTGTTAGATGTGTCTACTTCAAGTACAAAGGATTTCTTGGGGTCTGGGATACTGAGAATTGGGGCAGAACAGAATCTATGCTTGATCTCCTGAAATGCTCTTTCCGTAACGGCGGTCCATGTAAAGATGTTGTGATGTTTTGTTAGATCGGTTAATGGAGCGACGATTTGTGAAAAGTCTCTTATGAATTTTCTATAATAATTTGCAAATCCTAGGAATCATTGTACTTCTTTAACTGATTTAGGTACAGGCCAGTTGGCGACGGCTTCTACCTTTTTTTTGTCCATACCTATATGGCCCGGAGTGAGGATTTAGCCCAGGAATTCTATATATGTAGACTCGAAGACACATTTCTCCAATTTTGCGTATAAGTGATGTTGACGAATTGCGGGAGAGGACTGTTTGTACGTGGAGGCGTGTTCCTTTTAATGAGGGGGAATACACCAGGATATCGTCCAGGTAGACGACTACATATTTGTCTAATAGGTCTTTGAATATGTCGTTTATGAAGCACTGGAAAGTTGCGGGAGCGTTGCACAACCCATATGGCATCACACGATATTCATAATGGCCATATCTCGTGCGAAAGGCCGTTATCCATTCGTCGTCCTTCCGAATTCTGATTAAATTGTATGCCCCTTTCAAATCCAGTTTTGTAAATATTGTTGCGGTTTGCATGCGTTCCATGAGTTCGGGGATGAGAGGTAAAGGATACCTGTTTTTAACTGTGACCCGATTAATTTCCCTGTAGTCCACACAAGGACGTAAACCCCCATCCTTTTTTCCTATAAAGAAGATTCCAGCTCCTGCTGGGGAGGTGGATGGTTGGATGAATCCTTTTTTGAGATTCTCTTTGATGTACTCCTGGAGTACTCGTAACTCTGGTTCAGATAGCGGATATATGTGTCCGTAGGGGATGGGCGCTCCGGTTAGCAATTTGATGGGGCAATCATAGGGCCTATGTGGCGGTAGCTTTTCTGCTTCTTTCTCGTTGAATACATCGGCATATTGTTGGTATACTGCCGGTAGAGAGGTGTTGTTCATGGGTATCATGTTTTTGTCAAGGATGGAGAATAACACTCCTGTAGAGGGTTGTAGACAGGTCTTACGACAAGTTGTAGACGAGAATATAAATTTTCCAGTCTCCCAATCGATGGTGTGATTATGAAGGCGAAGCCATGGTAACCCCAGGATAAGGGGGAACATTGGGGTAGGTACCAGGTCGAATCGTATCCGCTCAACGTGTAATGTGCCCACCAACATGGACAATACAGCGGTCTCTTGTGTGACTGGACCGGATTTTAAGAAAGAGCCATCAACTACATGTATGCTTATAGGATTTATTTTTTCAATAAGGGGAACACCATGACTTATTGCGACTTGAAAGTCCATAAAGCAATTACTCGCCCCGGAGTCCACCATGGCCAGTAGCTCCACGGTCTTCTCTCCCCATTGTAGACAAACGGAGAGGGAGAGGTGAGATATGGGTGTATGGAAGAGATCAGGAGTCAGTTTGTATATACAGTGAGATGCATGATTACCTCTTCCGCCGACCGGTCTTATGGGACAGGCGCGACATTGATGTCCCGGTCTTCCACAGTATTGGCAGAGAAGGTTCTCGTGACGGCATTGGAGCTCTTCAGGATGAAGTCTTCTGCTGGCCCCCAACTGCATGGGTTCTTCTGGTGGAGCAGGGAGAGCCAATTGAGTCGGTATCGGGGGGAGTGTGCGTAGAGGATGCATGGCCATTCTCGGCATTTCATTTTGGTGCGAGGCTCTATCTATTTCGATGGATTGATGGATTAATTGATCCAGAGTGGAGGGGAGACCAATTCTGGCAAATTCATCCTTTAGGGTACCGTTGAGACCAAAACGGAATTGGTCTATCAATGCTGAATCATTCCAGTTTGTCTCTGATGCCCACCTGCGGAATTCTGTGACGTATTCCTCCGCGGCCCTTCTTCCTTGGTGTAGGGATCTGAGGGCAGACTGGGCGGTGCTAGTGCTGAATGGGTCATCATACATGTCTTCCATGAGAGCTAAGAACGCCGGCCAGGTTCCCAAGGCTTGATGACTGGAACGTACGAGGTTAGGGGCCCATAGTTGGGCTTCGCCTGTTAGTAGGGCTATGACCATATGTACCTTCACGTAATCAATCAGAGTAGTATGTCTGTGGTTGTATGGCAAACAGCAACTCACAGGATGTAATAAAGGTACGGAAGATCTCTCTTTTGCCAGAGAACTTTTCAGGCATGGGGAGTCTTGGTTCCGGCATACGGACGATCTCAGGTGGTAAGTCTGGGGAACCTTGTGCTTGACCGGTCTGTAGGTCCTGGACTGATTGAGTCAGCATTGAGACTTGCCTTGATACGACGTTAATGGTGTCTGCCAGTCCTGCAAGGTCCATTTTTAAGGCTTTGGTATATTGTCAGGATAGGTCTTTGAGGATATGGAGACCTCAGGATGCAGAGACCAGTGGGGTTACAGAATGAGGATAGTCAGGAACAGCAGATTGGGTCTTGAGGGCAGGCAGCTTTGGTGTAGAAACGATGAAACAGGCAATGGGTCGGTACACCTGGAATCAGAATAAAGGGTGCTTGGGTAAGGTATACTTTACAAAGGGTAAGGACCGCTATACTGGAGCGTTTGTGCTTACGAGCGCTGGGTTTAAATAGTGTTGGGATATGGCTCCACCCCTACTCCCATTGAGCTGACCGATGATGTCATCACCGAGTGCCAGGAAGAGACAGGAGGTAAAAGGGGGCGTGGTGCGGCGTGTTCGCCCTTAGAGATGCAGGAAGCATGGTAGACAGAGGGAGTATACCGGTGTTCGGCTCCGAGCGTCAGGCTGTAGATGCCCCGCGCTTCCCGTTGGTCCCGAGGGGAGAAGCCCTCATCGCTGAAGGGAGTGTAGCATTGTATGGTGCCGTGACCCGTGTGTCCATGGTGCCGCTGTACGCCGTCGTGGCGTGGAGGTGAGTGGCCCCGAGGTTGGATACCTGACAGATGGCCGATCGGCGTCTGAGGGGGCGGGGCCTGGTGTGGTCACGAGGAGCTGCCATGTTTAAAGCAGGGCGCGAGGAGTTGCCTTGTCACCCTGACGTGGTGTCTAGTTCCCACATCGTCTGTTGCTGATTACGCTTATTGCTACTTTGTTGCCAACCCATTTCAGTCTGAGGACCCTGATTACGTATTTTGACCCGGCTTTCCACTTTGACTATTCTCTGGTTTATCCCCTTTTGGTGTTTGTTTGTACGGATTGATGTTGCGTTGTTTATGTGCAGCTTGGAGACCTGCCCGGTTCCTTGCACAATCCATCTCACGCTCCTGGCCTCTGATAGCTACCCATTCCACCTTAAATCCTAATCTCAAGGCACCTTATTGTGGGTCTATCTATCATGCTTTGAGCTCTGCATATGATACCTATGATCCGGTATCTGCACGATCAGGTTTCATTCCGAACGTCAGGTTTTTCTCTGTTCTGACTGCCCTGCAGCCTGCACAATTCATATGCCGTAACAAACCATTATGTACAAACAAATGTGCTAATCTGCAAGAGTACAGGAGTCTGAGTCCAGTCTATAATCCAGAGACTTGTGGGATTATATCTAATTGTCTTGTATCGACGCTAAACTGTCTTTTGGTCACAAAACCAATCGAGCTTCAGTGCTACTCAATATTGTCTACCTACTCCCGGGCTTTGCAAGTCAGGTTCTTGTATGCTATTTCCATTTTCAATGTGTATCAGAAAGATCTGCTCTCTACGATCCTAACTACCTAGTACCGGCTGGGTGGAGTAGAGGTAATGTCACTGCTCTGCATGGAGAGAGCCTGTGGAGTCATGGGTTCGATCCCAGCGAGCAACCTCTTCAGTAAGTGTCCTTGGCAAGACACCCAACGGTACATACTCGCCACCCAGGACATACTTGAAAACAAGAGAAATCTTAATGTATCCTTCCTGGTAAAAATCCTTTCTCAAAAAAACTACGTTATTCCAGTGTGACCGCTATACAGTTCATTACACATACACAGCGCACATTACTGTATGAGAGCTTCACAGCAATAATACTCAAAGCATTGTGTGGTGTGTATGAGCATATCTCAGAGCTCCACAGCTATAACACACAGTAATGTACAGTGTTTATGAGCGTATCACAGAGCTCTACAGCAATAAAACTCGCAATAAAACGCGGTGTGTATAAGCATATCAGAGAGCTCCACAGCAATAAAACTCACAGTAATGTGCAGTGTGTATGAGCATATCCCAGAGCTCCACAGCCTTTTTGACATCCCGGCCCATCCCATTCTTCATTACACCCCCCATGGCCCTTCCATTCTTTTTAAGCAGGTCCCCCTTTTTTATTTATTGTTTTTAAGCAGGTCCCCCTTTTTTATTTATTGTTTTTAAGCAGGTCACCATTTTTGTTTTTAAGCAGGTTCCCCTTTTTTGTTTTCGCTTAAGCAGGTCCCCCTTTTTTGTTTGGTTTTAAACAGGTCCCCCATTTTTGCTTTTAAGCAGGTCTCCCTTTTTTTGTTTGTTTTTAAGCAGGTCCCCCCCGTCACTCACCAGATTGGGTGGCAGATCGATACTCGGCTGCTCCTCCTTCCACAATCTGCTCCAGACTGGCTCCACCGTCCTCCATGCTCTTGAGTCTGTTGTCTCCTCTTCTGCATGATGTGACGTCTCGCAGGTCACGCGGGGGGGCGGTGCCAATGTAGCGTGCCGTTCTCAGACTCATGTTACGAGTGTGGGAGGTACACTGGAGCGTGAACTGCAGCATGCCTCCCACTGTAGCGTGAACTCGCCCTCATTTAATTTCCACTCGCCAAATGCGAGCAGGCGAGTGGAAATTTTGAGGTCAGCACTAGTTGGTATGTTAGATTAAATTTTGTTATTTGATTTTTATACTGAATTGTGAGGACATGACAAAACATACACTTTAAGCCTATACTGTATACTGCGTGTGTGTATATATATATATATATATATATATTACCATGCACTCCAGCTTTCAGAATCCTCAGCGCCTGGTGCCTGCCGCTTGGCTCAATGTATAGATGAATCGAATAACGTGGCGGCACTCCAGGTCTGCTGAAAATCAAAGTTAATTTTCCTGTGGGGGTCAATATATATATATATATTATCATTCATATAAGCTATACTATATGCGTCACAGCATTAGAAGCAATAAATTGTAGCTGCCAGGCCTCTTAGGATAGGTACTTTAAAAATGAGGAAGGTATTGCGGGCAAGTAACAAAATCTTTAACTATTACATGTTAAAATGCTAAATATTTCTGGTCCGCCATAGTATTCATGCCGCACATTTCAACCTATTTAAAGCAGCATTCCTTTTACTGAGTGTGTTCTGTCACAAGATCTTTGGCTCCTTTATGGTTGTTGTAGGATAATCTACGCATTTGTAAAATGGTGTAACTATAAAATTAAATAAATAGCTTGTATGAAACCTCATTGGAAATTGTATGAGTAATAAACAATGAACTTTGTATTGACCAGCTTTACTTCTTAAGAGGAACTAGCGGATGATTTCTGAAAATTAAATTTATACTGTCCCATCAAACAAGATCTGATTTTTCCGATTTGGTGTTCTAAGTAGGTCGACAATGTTCTATAGAAAATATCAGCTACCAATATTAGTAGTCTCAAACTAACGTACTGGATGAATAATCCACATACAAAAAGGATAAGTATAAATTGTTAGTATTATTGTAACTCACATATTGTACCGAAATAGAGCTCACCACTTTAAATTCCACCCATTATCTTTCTAGATATCTTTTGGAGAGGCACACCAGTACCTTGTGTGGTTAGTACCTGGGGAAAAAAAAATGGAATTCTTGGCATACAGAATTTATAGGTAACACTATGAACCTGGACTCCTATATGTCATGCCTGGGTTTCTGGAACTGACAGAGTATTTGTGTAATTTAAAATAAAGGTTATATTAATTCATTATTCCTTTTAGTTGCCATACACAAACATTGTAGAAAAAAATGCAAACTAGCTTTTTGAAAAATATATCTTGCTTACGTTGCATTTGATTTTAAGATTGCCAAAAAATCGCTTTGTTAACCACAGAGCCATTCTTTCTCCTTATATGGCACATCATCTTGTGCAATTTAGTTTTGTAAAAAGCGATGCCGTGTATCTGGCAGATGTATTTCAAGGAAAAAATGGAACACTGGCTCTTGTTAGTGAACTGCGTCTTTCACAGTTAATAGCTGTGCGTGGAAAGTACACTTTTGGAAAAATCCTGCCAAAAAAAAAAGCAATGTTTTTGGCCTAGTCTGGAAGATGTCACATGTTTGAAGCTTATTCCTATTTTCTATAAGCTACAGTTGTGTAATATACTTATCTAAACTCCTTTTTGTTTGGCATTAATATTCGTAACAAATTTTAGAATTAAAGAACGGCCCATTCAAAATGAATTTGTAATGGAAAAATCAATTGGATAACGATATTAACCCATTTGAAATGTCAATATGGTGTTACCAAGTGATTTATTATTGACTAAAAGGCCCTCCGTGTTGGAAGTGACTCACTGTTTTAAACACGTTTTGTGAAAAATGCATCAAAATGTGGAAAAAAAAAAATGATGCACACATTTGACATTCCCAAATTTCTGCTGACCATTAAGACTTTACAGCACCTGTGGTTACAGTTACAAGTATTTATAAAGCTCTAACAAGTTCCATAGCGCTGTACAATGGGTGAGACAGAATAACAAATATACAGTTAAACACACAGAACAGTTGTTGGAGATAGGACCCTGCTCGAGGACTTATATTCTAAGTGGAGAAGGGTGGCACACTAGGTGAGGGAAAACAGCAGAGTACAAGAAGTAGCGGGGTGCATGTGGGCTGAGCGGGAAGATGGCGCAAGATATGTGCAGTGGGGAATCATGGTGTGAGCCAATTGGCTTCTCTGAAGTAATGTGTTTTCAGAGACTTCTTGAAAGACTGGAGAGATGGGGAAAGTCTATTGTTGTGGGGGAGGGAATTCCTTAGAAAGGGGACACCTCGGGAGAAGTCCTGAAGGTGGGACTTGGGGGTGCGGGTACGAGGAGCTGATAGCAGCAGATCAATGGCAGAGCAAAGTGGTTGGGACAGGATGTACCTATCAATAAGGGAGGAGGTGTAGTCAAGGGCGCAGTTATGGAGAGCTTTTTATGTCAGCTCCTGTATTTTGAGTTGGATTCTGAAGGATACTCGAAGCCAGTGTAGAGATTGATGGAGGTGAGGTGGATGAGCCTGACACAGACATTCATAACAGACTTCAAAGGGAGAATCTAGGATCTCTTAAGACCAGAGAGAAGGAGGTTACAGTAGTCAAGGCGGGAGATAATAGAGCTTGGATGAGCATTTTAGCCTAGTCCCGATTTAAGACAGTGATGGATGCATGCAATGTTTTTTAGGTGGAAGTAGCAAGATTTGGTTAGTGACAGAATGTGAGGAGTGAAGGAGAGATCAGAGTCGAAGAGGTCCCCCAGTCAATGAGCCTGAGAGGTAGAAAATAGCGTTAGGAAATGGGAAGTTATCCAGTTGGAGACAGCTGATAGGCAGGCTGTAACAAGGTCCAACATGGAGAGATCGGGAGAGGAAAGGTAGATTTGGGTCTCGTCAGCATAGAGATGATGTTGGAATCCATGGGAAAAAATGAGGTTCCGCAGAGAGGCAGTATAGATTAAGAGTAGGACCCAGACCAGAGCCAATTGAAAGATGAACCGGGGGTGAAGAGGAATCAGTGAAAGAGACACTGAAGGAAAGAAGTGAGAGATAGGATGAGAACCAGGAGAGAGTGGTGCAACTGAGGCCAAATTGACACGGCGTGAAGAGCAAGAGAGTGTTTTCTACAGTGTCAAATGCAGTGGAAAGGTCAAGAAGAATAAGCAGGGAAAAGTGACCTTTGGTTTTAGCAGCAAATAATTCATTAGTCACCTTGGTCAGAGCAGTCTCAGTGGAGTGCTGAGAGCGAAAGCCGGACTGGTTTGCACCAACTAGAGCATTAGCAGCTAGAAAACCGGTGAACTGGTTATAGACCAGGCGTTCTAAGATATAGGAAGCAAAGGGGAGCAAAGAGATGGGACGATAGTTCGAAAGGGAGGTGGGATCAAGAGATGGCTTCTTTAGTATGGGGGTGATCAGAGCATGTTTGAATGCAGAGGGGAAGACTTCAGAGGAGAGGGAGAGGTTGAAAAAAGCAGGGTGCAATGACTGGTAGGACTGACCGAATAAGGTGCGAGGGGATGGGATCAAGTGGACAGGTGGTTGGGCAGGAGGACATGAGAACTGCCAATACATCCTCCTCTGAGACTGGAAAAAAGGAAGACCTAGTAGAAGAAGGGGCATGGAGTGAAGGAGTGGTGATGAGCTTTTAATTTATTATTTTTATTACATATATTCTTATCAGAATTTATATGGCGGTAACATTTCAAACCACACTCTACTATATGAAATGAGAGAGTAAAACAAAAATTTTTTAAAATTCAGTAGAGCAGAAAAAAATCAAAATATATATATATACTGTATATAGTTGAGGAATACTTTGTACACAAAACCATCTGATCGAAACACATTGTTTCATGCCACAAGTTTTCATCCGAAACATTTGTTGAGGTCCTTGCCCTATACACAGTTTTTAAGGGTTATGAGAAACAACTCGGACACTGAAATGGCGAATATACAACTTGAGCAGATGTGGCAGAAATTCCGTGACAGAGGTTATAAAAAAAGAACCCTTCATTATGCCTTAAACAGATGTAGACAAACAATATTAAAGTCACCAGTGAGAAATACAGGAACACAGGATAGACTGATGATACCAGTTACATTTACAATGCAAGTAGAAGCTATTTGGAGTATTCATGAGAATTGGTCCACGGTAGTTAGGGACCTATATTGCTTTTGCGTTTTAGAAATCCCCCCATGTATTGTTATTAGAGAGGGATTACTTGGTTAGATTAGACCAGGTGAAATGTTATTTAACATGGTGCCGGCTGGGTGGAGTAGAGGTAACATCACTGCTCTATAACCGTGGAGAGTGACTGTGGAGACACAGGTTCGATCCCAGCAAGAGCACCTCTCCAGTAAGTGTCCTTGGGAAAGACACCTAACGGTACATACTCGCCACCCAGGACATACTTGAAAACGAGAGAAATCTCAATGCATCCTTTCTGGTAAAATCCTTTCTCAAAAAAAATAGTGATAAGGGCAAGAAGGGTGTCTGGGATGTGTAACCTGTGGACCTATAGTACCAGATTCACATTCCACACACCCTAGAACGTGTAAAAAAGTATGTTATCAGGTATAGCTTAAGTGTTCCGCCGAATTTATAAGATTACCTGCCCTTGTGAGTTATCCTATATAGGAAAAACTGATCTTACTCTAAGGGACAGGATTCGGGACACAGGTCTATGATAAGGACAACATTTAGAGATGGAATATCTGACGAAGCAGTGGACAAAAAATTTCTGGAGATAAAACCTCAGTTTCCATCAATGAAGGTAATGGCCATAGATCATGTCCCTGTTCCATTGAGAGGAGGGGGGGTCGTAGTAAAATGTTGCTCCAATGTGAGGCATACTGGATTAAGGAATTGGACACTGTTGCTCCACGTTGTTTAAATGGGAAGCTCGTTTATACCTCGTTTTTGAAGAGATGCTGAACGGGTGAATACATTTTATACATGCTCGACTTGTGTTTTTATGGTGGGATGACGTGTCTGTCTCACCGCAAGCTTAATTTTATTGTATGTCCAGGAACTGAGCTCAGTGTGGAATAAAGTATTTGCTCATCGAAAGTATTAATTAGGAACCAGCTAATTGCACCGATTGTTGCCTTGACAACTGAGGGGCAGGCAGGACGTGCAGACTACATGTAAGGTCAGTCAGACTGGGATGAGGGCTTTGCACTAGAGCAGCAAACCCCTGGCTATGTAAGTCCACATCCCCGCTCCAGGCAAGGGAAGACTGAGTAATGCAGTCCTTGTATATGGTTGTTATCCCCTCACGTACAAGGCAGGTGATGTCTAGGCACTTGGGGTTGGCCCAAGAATCTGTGTTTTATTTGAATTGCACATACATCTCCATAATACATTGGTAAGCCAGACCGGGCATACGTCATCAGCATACTGCGGAACCGGCTAGTGACTCCGCCCCCACATGTGGGTGGCCGGTGTTCTCTGGTGTGGGAGTTGGACTGAAGGGGTGAGCAGACTCTTTTTGTTATAAATACTTGTGTGGTGTTTTATGGTTCATGAGTCCTGATGAAAGCTCAGTGGATATGAGCTGAAACGAACGTTGACGTTTTTATTGATCCAAATAAATTTTTGAACTGACTGTTGATGAGCATATATATATTTATATATCAAAAAGAGTAGTGGGAGCACTCCGGGACTTCTAAAACAACTTTTTATTAAATATGCATTAAAAGAAGGAACAGACTGACGTTTCGGCTCTTAAGAGCCTTGCTCAATGTCTGACCAGTCGATCTGCTCCTTCTTTTAATGCATATTTAATAAACAGTTGTTATAGAAGTCCCAGAGTGCTCCCACTACTCTTTTTGATATGTTTTCTCTATTGGGGCAAGCACCCGGGCACTCTACTTAAAATATATCAGCGGGACTGAGTGCTTTTTCAAAGTGTCATATACAGTCATGGCCGAAATTGTTGGCACCCCAGACATTTTTCCAGAAAATCAAGTATTTCTCACAGAAAAGTATTGAAGTAAGACATGTTTTGCTATACACATGTTTATTCCCTTTGTGTGTATTAGAACAAAACAAAAAAAGGGAAGAAAAGAAGCAAATTGGACATAATGTCACACAAAACTCCAAAAATGGGCTGGACAAAATTATTGGCACCCTTAACTTAATATTTGGTTGCACACCCTTTGGAAAAAATAACTGAAATCAGTCGCTTCCTATAACCATCAATAAGCTTCTTAGTTCTTACACCTCTCACCCAGAATTTTGGACCACTCTTTCTTTGCAAACTGCTCCAGGTCTCTCTTATTGGAAGGGTGCCTTTTCCCAACAGCAATTTTAAGATCTCTCCACAGGTGTTCAATGGGATTTAGATCTAGACTCATTGCTGGCCACTTCAGAACTCTCCAGCGCTTTGTTGTCATCCATTTCTGGGTGCTTTTTGATGTATGTTTGTGGTCATTGTCCTGCTGGAAGACCCAAGATCTTGGATGCAAACCCAGCTTTCTGACACTGGGCTCTACAGTGCGACCCAAAATCCTTTGGTAATCCTCAGATTTCATGATGCCTTGCACACATTCAAGGCACCCAGTGTCAGAGGCAGCAAAACAACCCCATAACATCATTGAACCTCCACCATATTTCACTGTAGGTGTGTTCTTTTCTTTGTAGGCCTCATTCCATTTTCGGTAAACAGTAGAATGATGTGCTTTGCCAAAACTCTCGGTCTCATCTGTCCACAAGACGTTTTCCCAGAAGGATTTTGGCTTACTCAAGTACATTTTGGCAAACTGTCGTCTTGCTTTTTTAGGTCTCTGTGTCAGCAGTGGGCTCCTCCTGGGTCTCCTGCCATAGCGTTTAATTTCATTTACATGTCGACGGATAGTTCGCGCTGACACTGATGCTCCCTGAGCCTGCAGGACAGCTTGAATTTCTTTGGAACTTGTTTGGGGGCGCTTATCCACCATCCGGACTATCCTGCGTAGCAACCTTTCATAAATTTTTCTCTTCCGTCCACCCACAGAGAGATTAGCTACAGTGCCATGGGTTGCAAACTTCTTGATAATGTTGCGCACTGTGGACAAAGGAAAATCTAGATCTCTGGAGATGGTCTTGTAACCTTGAGATTGTTGATATTTTTCCACAATTTTGGTTCTCAAGTCCTCAGACAGTTCTCTTCACCTCTTTCTGTTGTCCATGCTTAGTGTGGCACACACAGACACACAATGCAAAGACTAAGTGAACTTCTCTCCTTTTTATCTGCTTTCAGGTGTGATTTTTATATTGCCCACACCTGTTACTTGCCCCAGGTGAGTTTACAGGAGCATCACATGCTTGAAACAATCTTATTTATCCACAATTTTGAAAGGGTGCCAATAATTTTGTCCAGACCATTTTTGGAGTTTTGTGTGACATTATGTCCAATTTGCTTTTTTTCCTCCCTTTTTTGTTTTGTTCCAATACACACAAAGGGAATAAACATGTGTATAGCAAAACATGTGTTACTGCATTACTTTTCTGTGAGAAATACTTGATTTTCTGGAAAAATGTCTGGGGTGCCAACAATTTTCGACCATGACTGTATATGTATATATATATATAATGCCAAAGCTAATTTTTTTTTCTTTCAAAAAATACTAACGTTAGAGATATCTTCATAAAATTCAAACTTTTAACAAAAAAATGTAGAACAGATCTTGTTAACTTGGTTTTTTGAAATGTATGTGACTTTAGCAGGGCATCAAGGGAAATGTAGTACATAAACATAAGTACAGTGCCAAACTGATCATCATTACTAAAGGGCATCTTATTCATCAATTCAATATTACGTTTTTCTTCAGCTAAACAAAGGCCTTTGGCTTACATCCTGTAGCAGCGGCTAGTTGCATTTGATGTACTTTAATTATAAGCTAATAAAGGTGTATTTTATTACACACGTTGGTTCATTAAAACAGTAGTAAATGATTCCAGGAAGGCAGAGATCATTACTGAGCCTGTGCATATCCATTACCATGCACTTTCCACTAATGCCAGATGCCAGAGAGCTGTGCTTTATACAAATAATATCAGCGGTAGAAGCCATTAATAAAATCTATACATCTTTTATTTGTTTTCCATCACAGATGGATTAATTCCAGAACATGCAGCAGTATTCTTTAACAAGGGCAGATAGGAGGGTGTAAGAAGGTTCTGTGGTATGTAAATGCATGTCTGTCTGTTGACGGCATTGTGTAGACTAGTAAAAAAAAGTCATAGACTTTGCATGTAAATCAGTAACAGGCTCATCTTTTAAGGAGATGCATCTTCAAGGTGGTATTTAGGGATTACAACCTGTGGCATAGTGACAAATTAGTGTTAAAGGAGTCATGGATTCTTTTTATTAAAATTGAACAAAAGAATTGGCAAATTGAAAAGGCCCACCTCAATAGGAACACTCTGTGGTCTAGCTGCCAGCATCTGTATATTCAGAATGAGTTGTTGGGCCTCTAATCTTAAATAATTAAAAAAAAAATCCAAGATATAAATTCATTACAGAGAATATAGAGAGTGCTCCAAAATTTGTGAAAGTCAGTATGAGAAAACTAAGATTATCTAGTACTTGGGATATTCTTGAGGGTTAATAGCTCAGTTCTTTTGTTTTTCTTCTTCTAATGCAACAATTTGAGGTGCATGTTAAATTGTTCTAAAGTAACAATCTGTTAGTTGACATACAGGGTTATTCAAAGAGATCCGAATGGCTGCCGAAAGATAACCGAACGCTGAAAATCAGCGTTCGGTTACCTTTCTTGGCCATTCGGCTATTCAGAGAGCAGGCAATTCGCCAAATGTTGGCGAATTGCCTGCACATATGGTGCCTGTTCGGTGCCTGTTCGAGGGCAGTGAAATCCCCATAGCTTTGTCTATTCAGAGAACAAAAACCAGCAGTGAAAAGTTGCCAAATTGCCCTGCCATTTATTCAGGCGAATCCCATAGGCTTCAATGTTAAAAATATTCCCGTTTTAATCCAATATCTAATAAACCGTTGATTATAATATTCTGCAGTAAAAAGTCTCTTTATTTATAGATTTTTTGGGATATTTTAAGCATTTTTCAGTATTTTTTGGGCAAACAATTGTTGCCGATTTTTTTTTTTTTAACCCCTTAGTGACCGGGCGGTTTTACACAAAACCGTCCTTTAGTGACCGCTGCTGTTTTTACGTTTCTGCGCTGTTAGTGTTTAGGTGAAATTTTCCTCTTACTCGTTTATTCAACCCACACATATTATACACCCTTTTTCCCGCCATTAAATGGACTTTCTAGAAATACCATTATTTCCATCATATTGAATAATTTACTATAAAGAAAATATGAAATATGATGAAAAAAATGGTAAAAACACACTTTTTCGTAATTTAATCCCCAAAAGCTACAACCACCAATAAAGACCCCGGCTAAATAGTTTCAAAATTTTATCCCGAGAATAGAAATACCCAATATTTACATGTTTTTGCCTTTTAACCCTTTCACTGCTGAGCCAGTTCACCTATGTATGCTGCGCTCCTTCTGACCATTTTGTGCTAATTATTTTGAGATGACAAAATGAAATCAATAACCTGGATCGGCGCAAATACTGCTCTCTGGGATCCCGGAATCTCGCATATATATATATACAATAGAAGAAGAACAATAATAGTGCAACACTGTTTTGTAAAATATACTATGAATGTAAGTGATGAACACCCCACTTACAAGTGTAGAGCCGGGCACTGGCTCTAAGTGGGTCCAGACATGTGGGTAATTGTCTTCAGTTTCTTAGGTGACCCCCACCTTACAGCAAGATTTTTTCTTTTTCTTTGTCCGAGGTTTAGACAATGGAAAGGAGAACAGGAAGAAAAATCCTTGTGTAGGTCCACAAATTAAAGGTCACAATTTTATGTACAGTTGGAGTTGTACTCACATTTTGTGGAGCTCACATAGCTCATAGATATAGGCCCATAGGTTTTTTTTGGGGGGAGAAAACCCAGATGAAAAACCACCAATGTTTGCAGGATTCGATGAAGCAGGAATCAGGATTGGAGATGAAAAAATAAGGTTTATTTAAAATATAATTAAAATTGCCTCCAGAACGCGTTTCGCCGCATCAAAAAGCGGCTTCATCAGCCAGCTGATGAAGCCGCTTTTTGATGCGGCGAAACGCGTTCTGGAGGCAATTTTAATTATATTTTAAATAAACCTTATTTTTTCATCTCCAATCCTGATTCCTGCTTCATCGAATCCTGCAAACATTGGTGGTTTTTCATCTGGGTCATGTTTGGTATCATTGGAAAGGCCATGATCAGGCCTTTCAAATGATGTCAAATATGACCATCTAGCTGCCATGAATCGGGAGATAAACGGATCCTTAGGATCCCCTTATCTCTACATGGCAGCTAGATGGTTAACTGGCCCACTGACATCCTCACACATATGGTGAGGTTGTCAGTGGGTGGGGGGGGGGACCTGGAGGCTAGGCTGACATCCAAGATGTCAGCCCCCCTCCAGGTTCGAATCGCGTTTTGGTGCCAATTCGCGCTAAACCGCGATCCGGCGGCTAGACTCTCCCCTTTTCAGCGGTGCAAAAAGCATCTCCCCAGCTTCAATGGTTGGGGAGATAGAGGGCTCCGAAGGAGCCCCCCTTCCCCCTCCATTGATTTGAATGGGGGCACCTGCTGATGACGTCACCACGCAGCGTGGCGACGTCATCAGCCTCGCCTGCCCATGTAAATCACATGGGCAGGCTTCCTCCCTGCCAGATCACCGAGGGATCCAGCGAGGGAGGTGAGTATCGGGCGGGAGGGGGATTTGGCGCCGCTGACGTACCCTGTACGTCCGCGGCTCTAAGGGAGACCTGTGGACAGGACATACAGGGTACGTCAGGGGTCCTTAAGGGGTTAAACATTTGTTCTTTTTTCTGTAACAGCCCTTTTTATTATCATTCCTTGGACCTCATATGTAAATTTCAGACATTTTCGCTCAATAGTTTCTTTGCAAACAGCGTTTCACTTTTCAAACATTCAAGCGAACGTTTTTATTTTTTTTCACTCCATTCGTCCGCGGTTCGGGTTTTTCCGGCGGCTGCGTTGCATGTGATCGGCTCCTGCTCAGATTTTTCTGGAGTTTTTGGCGTAGTTAATCCAGATGTTTTTGCGGGTTTCGGTGTGCCTTCGCCGGGTTTTGTGGTGAGTTTTCGGTGGGTTTGCGACGACTATTCCCTGCATTAAGACGGCCCTGGGTTGCTTGCTGAATACACCGCAGGGTCGCCAAAATGGGATCGCCAAATCGTGCCGAATTGAAGAGAACGAAAAGTCACCGAACGTGCGGTGACTTTTCGATTCTCTTTGAATAACCCTGATAGAGTATAATCTGTCTCGCCTTGTGTAATACTTGCATTTATTTATTTTGGCAATTTTAAAGCATAAAAATGTTTGGGCCATATTAAATAACGCTTTGGGCCATATTACATCACGCTAGCATAAGCGTTCAGCTGTGTGAGCGTTAACGTTAGCTTTGGTGGCCCTAGCGCAGATGGACCATATTACATTCCGATTGCTAACGGGTTAAAGAACCCGCTAGCGATTCGGATCTTGCGCTTTCAGCTCAAGCTTACTGTACTTTGCACTCCCTATGTTTAACATGGGAGCGCAAAGTGTTAATTAGCTTTTGGATTACAAAGTCCTAACGCTAATTACCATCCCGCTGCGGTTAACTCAAAAGTTAACCACATCTAGGACTTGATGCTAACTGATTCTGCTTCTGCAGAATCAGTCAGCACCAGCTACAAAAAACAGTAAAAATCAGATACTCACCTCTCATCTCGTGGCGAGAACGAAGGCGCGATCCGCTTCTCCTTGCCGCCAGGAGCAGAGGGAGACTGGGGGGAAAAGTCCCTCAGTCTCCCTCTGTGAATCACTACGCCAACCTGCAGGATCTCGCGAGACGCGATCCTGCAAATCATGTGACCGGCAGCAGAAGCCTTAATGGAGTCTTATGGACTCCATGGAGGGGATGCTTGCGGCGGCTCTTAGCCCTGCCTTGAGCATCCCAAAGCTTAGCACCGCATCACGGTGAAGGCTGCTGGATTAGCGCCTGCACCATAAAATCACGCTAAAAGTGGGACTCTAAGGAGAAACCTGCAGGTGCCGGGTTTTCTCCTTAGCGCCCCTGTTTTAGCATGATGATTGTAATATGGCCCTTTATTTTTTAGGAAAGTCAATACAGTTTTCTTGTTGGTGTACTTTGTATGCAGTTTCCCAAAAACACGTCCAGAAAAGGTTTTAATTGCTAAAGTTGAAGTGATTTGAAGCTGACAGGGTTAATCAGTAAACCTGGAAAAGACTATGGAAATTTATTTAGGCCGAAACAGCCAAGTTGGAAAATGGATCAAATGTTTCCAATCCAGTTATTTTGGCCTAAACTTTGAAATTCTCTGGTTGATTTCAACAATTCACGGTTTTGTGATTACTGAAGTGTTTGGGAAATAAACATATAAAAAAACCTCTTTGCCTCAGCCAGTTTGTAACTTGGCGACTTCGGCCTAAATTTTGCAGTTTGGCTGTGAATTAACTACACTCCATTGCATATTGTGAAAAGGCTCTGTATTTTATCAGGAATATAGTTGTACATGTACAGCTGTGGAGACTATTAAGTGTTAATTCGAAGTATCTTTCCTCAAACACCAGACAAGACTTAGTGCAGGGAAGAATAATGATATTTCATTTTAAATTGGGGAGCAGTTTATATGGAAAACAGGGAGGGGGATGTAAAATGACACAAACAATAGTACAAACATTGTCTACACAAGGGGGAAGGAAAATCTCTTCAAGAGCCACAGAAATCTGATCAGTATACAACAGACCGGTTTAGCACATTATCAACATCAAATCAATCTAAGGACAGACAATTACAAATAGCAGGAATAATAGTTCTAAAAGGATTACCTAAAACAAGCCAAACTCTTAAAACAACCAATTTCAAGATACTAGTACATTTAACAACATTAACCCTACATGCCCACTTATGCCCACTGTCTTTTAGATTTAGCTTTGCCACATTGGTTCGAGGACCCTTGGCAGGAGGCCAGCATTCACATTTCTCCAACAGGCACAGAGGCTGCATTTAGTGTGGGCAAGGGAGCCAAGGAGGGTGAGGAAGCTTCGATTGCAACCATATACAAGGCCCATCTGTTTTCACTACCCTTGTCATAGGAGACAAGGTTTCTCTCTCGTCCAAGGGGTCAGTGACAGTGGAAAGTGGGGTAAAGCACACAACATACAGTAGCTGAATATGCCCAGTTTTCTTAGAACTATCCCCAAATCTATATACACGAGGCAGCTTACATCCTGGACCTCATATTGGGTCAAAAAGGGATCATCTCGCGGCCTGTGGTACAAAGAAGGGGAGGGCCAAGTCAGGGGCCACACTTACCAGGCATCTCTGTGCATTTCTATGGTAGACATTGTGTTGCAGGTGTCTTATACAGTAGACATATCTGCACACTGCACATTACTATGTGTATTATCGCTGTGTAGATCTATGATGTGCTTATACAAACCATGCATGACTGTGAGGTTTACTGCTGTGATGCTCTATGCTATGCCCCTACACTCCTTATTCTTGGTTATCTTCGCCTGGTTTTTGCTTTTATTTTGTTAATGGGATGTTGAAAGACGCCATTGATGCCCTCACACATGGGGTCAATGTGCAAAATCATGATTGTTAATTTGATTTTAATTGTTTGTTTTTAATTGTGTTCAGGTGGTCATGAGTACTTCTTTGTGTTTTTGTTTTGTTTGTTTTTTGTCATCAAAATGTCTTCCCGACACACAAAGGAAGTGTCTGAGGGATTTGTGGTCATAGTGTTGCGAGGGTGGGTGCATACGACAACTCAGGAGTCTGTTTTTTTGTCTTGTTTATGCATTACAGGTAATACTTGATGTTTCTTACTTACAAGTTAAATTCTGTCATTAAACTGTGGCATTATTGTACTAGGACATTGTTCTTTAATAATAGTAAGTTGACACATATTAGTTGTTGGTGATTCAAGCATGTTACGTTTATTCAAGCAGTATCTAAATGCTCCTTTATGGTCTTGTTTCATGCTAGGTGATGTGAAATGAAGCATATTGGACACATGTTCCAGGATCTGTGTCATTTCCAGAAGAGTAAACAATTTTGTGGAGGGTTTTGTTCTCTAGCTACACTGATGTTAATGTTTTCTATACATCTGCAAACATGCTAAGTCATACTGTGCAGGCAGTATCTCCATGACTACTTTATGCAAATCAAATCAATCAATAATCAAATATATGGATTTCTTTCTCTTTGTCCTACGATTCTACTTGGCAAACATTACTTTCTGTTAATTTAGTAAATGTTCTGTTTTCTCTTCTAATTTTCACATTTTGTTTCTTTTATATTTCTCTGTTAATTTCAAGTTTAGCTTCATACCTGAAGTTGGTGTATAACTGTGATAAAGATACAAACCTAGTCTTGAACAACAAAAAAAAGTTAATTTTGAAGTGTGCTAAGTGGAAAATAATTAGAATGTATCTTTAAACTGAATACTCATATGGCTTCCCTGGAATATGATTCAGAAGCTTGACTTATCTCAAATTGGCAGCGAAAACTTTAATATGTAGGTCATTGAAGAACTAATTTTAATATCAATGCAACAAGGAGGGTGTTTAGACTAAAGCTCAAAATGCATCACTATAAAAAGTGAAAGATACTTCCAAAACCGAATTTATATATATATTTTTCACTCCTTTGATCATAAACGAGCAAGCACATTACAACACCACAGCAGCAACCAAACGTAGATTGTGTAAGAAGTCAGGTCATTGTCTGGTTGAACATTGACCTTCCCATAGCACTCCAGCTATATGCGGTCATTCATAGATTGCTGGTGGGTCTGTTGGACATTGCCTGTGTTGTGCTTTATTGTGAACACTATTAATAACAATTTTATGGTCATGATCCACAAGGAATCACCCTTCCAGTATCCAAATATCCCCAAGGTCATCCCCGCACCTCCTCTACTGACCAGCCCTGTCATCCATCGCGGCCACAGTGTATGCGATGACGTGTGCAGGTGGTCGCCATCCTGATGCCACAGCACTTACGCCATGATGCTCATGTGCCTTCCCCCAAACAGCCCATGATGTGATGAGATGATGCAATTCCAATGGGCCCAGTCAGAATTATGCTGGTGGCGTAGGTTGATGACATCATTATCCCAGGCCAGTTCCCAGGCTCTGAAGCGACTATGCCTACAACTGTGATGCCTGCCTCCCAATTGGACACAAAAGTGGACCATCCCACACATGAAGCTCCTTCCCTATAAATACCAAGCACTCCCCCTCCTCAGTACTGGGCATTTCAGATACTCTGGTACCAGTGATCTGGTGTTCCTGTTTTCCCTCCATTTCCTGCCGGCCCTCCTCTCCATTAGATTTACTGGGTTCCTGACAACTGCTCTGCTCCTGATCACGTGTTGCCAATGTCCTGCACCTGATTGTTCTTGTTCAAGGACTGACCACTTGGCTACCAACTCTGGCTCTGTCTCATTATGAATCGGATTAAGAATTATGAGATGTCTCCTAGTAACCTGCCATTAGATCCTATCCCCCAAAATACCACGACCCCCTAACCAGAAGTGACATTTACACATTCATGATTGCTCTTAGTCTTTAGGTTAAAGTTTGTCAGTGGGTCCTTTTTTATATTTAAATTTTTGGAATTTACTAAATAATAGAGCAATTGAAATAAATCCTAGTATTAATTGGGTAAGAAGAAAAAAGAAATTCAGAAAAGCACCACAGTGTCCATTATAAACTTAGCTGTGAAATATCTTCTCTGTGGCAAAGTAGGGCCTCATTTTTTGAGCAAAACCAAAATCCACTTCAAATTTATCAGACATCAGTGACCTGCTCTTTTTTCAGGAGGCTAGATTTTTTTTATTATTATTGAAATTGCAATACAGAAGTAGATTGGTAGGAAGTCCATTTGTAGCTCACTTTTTCTGTTTGTTTTCTTTTATTTTCTCCAGCATTCTGATAGTTTCTGTCAAAACTATCTGCCGAAGGTTGTAATGTCTGTATTGTTGTATGTGCAAGGCAGCTTAAAGGTGTATGGTTTTGAAGGCTTGAAGAGACTGAAAGGAGGGCGGGTGTTTAATAGATATACAAAGACTCACTGTTTTGTAATAACCACAACCAAGCCAATGCTTGACATGCATCGAAAGAAGCTTAGTCACTGGCGACGGCTGTGTAAACTGCCTCAATAACTTCCTGGCGTCAAAGCAGAGTACCTCAAGTCAGGTGAACACAGCTTTGTTAACCTTTTTGCTGCTAGCATGGGTGATGGTAAGATAATGGGAAGTAGATGATTTGATTTTGACCCCAGTAAGACACAACCAATGTCAAAACAGGAAGCAAATTAACTAATGAGAGCATAGTAAGTAGTGATACATACAGGGTTATTCAAAGAGATTCGAAAAGTCACCGCACGTTCGGTGACTTTTTCGTTCTCTTCAATTCGGTGCAAATCGGCTTTCCCATTTCGGCTACCCTGCGGTGTATTCAGCAAGCACCACAGGGCTGTCGAAGTGCAGGGAAAAGCTGCCGAAAACCTGGCGAAAACCCAGCGAATGCACGCCGAAAACCCGCAAAAACATCTGGATTAACCCGTCGAAGACGCTGGAAAAACCCGAGCAGGAGCCGATCACATGCAGCGAAGCCTCCGGAAAAAGCCGACACCGCAGAAGAAGGCAGTGAATAAATTAGGAAAACAGTTTGCTTGAATGATTGAAAAGTGAAACGCTATTTGCAAAGAAATTACTGAGCGAAAATGTCTGAAATTGACATAGGAGGTCCAAGGAATGATAATAAAAAGGGCTGTTACAGAAAAAATAAGTAAAGTTAACCACTTGGCTGCTATGGACGCGCTCAGCGCGTCCAGCCAAGTGGTTCTCCTGTGCTACGGACGCGCTGAGCGCGTCCATGCACAGGAGGCAGCAATCCGCCAGATTCTGGCGGATTGCTGCGCCCCCCCCCCGGTGCGGGCTGACATCTTGGATGTCAGCCCAGCACTCCGGGACCCGGCGGGGACATTCGATGTCATTGCGGCGACGCGATGACATCTAATTCAGGCGCCCCCCCGCATGTGCGGAGGAGGCACCTGAAAGGGGGGGTCCTTCGGACCTCTCTCCCTCCCGATCGCCGGGGAGCAGGGAGTTAATACAGGCACCGCTTGGAAGGGCACAGTCTGCCCTTCCAAACGGTGGCTGTCATTAACCCCTGGGGAGCCGGATCACGAATCGGCGCTGAAAAGTGCCGGTTGGGGAGCCGGATCACGAATCGGCGCTGAAAAGTGCCGGTTCGTGATCCTTTCCCGGAGCTGGCCGACATCTTGGATGTCGGCCAAGCCTCCGGGAACTCCCCCTGAGGACTGGCGTCATCGTGCATAGCACGATGACGCCAGTCCTGGAGTTAACCCCTAGCTGCCACCAATGGTGGAGATAGGGGGTTCCAATGAACCCCCTATCTCCCGATCCGTGGCAGCTAGGCGTTAAAGTTTGGTACTGTTGGATCGGCCAGAGCATGGCCGTTCCAACGATACCAAACACGACTGTGAAAAAAGTTTTTTAAAAAATTAAAAATAAAAATAAAAAAATTCTAAAAAAAAAAAAAACAAACAAGTTTTTTTTTTGGTTTGTTAATGCAGCAATATTGTTCCCATTTCATTTATAATGTGAACAATGATGCTGCACTAACGATTTTTGTATGCGGTGCGTTTGTTAAAAATCGCGTAATTTTCCCCAAAAAAAAATGTAACGAGACCCCATTTCTAATTTTTTTAACAAGTGCACCCCATACAAAATATAACCGCAATTGCTCGCATGTTAAAATGTGGGAAAAAAAACACTTTGTAAATTATTGAAAATTCATATTTTATTGCATTTTTTGTTATAATATACAGACAGGACATGACGTATACATATAATAATGACATATTATGAATCTGCCGAGTCTGACGGAAAGAACGATATATAATATGTCTGGGTCATATACTAAAATAAGCCTTCAAAACACATTTAAACATGATGAGCAAAACTGGTAAAAATGACCTCAGCACAGAGGCGTGAAACGCCTCAGCAGCGAAAGGGTTAAAAAAAAATCGGACTTTTTAAAAAAAAACAACAGAAAAATGCTTAAAATATTCTAAAAAAATCTATAAATAAAGAGACTCTTTACTGCAGAATATTATAATGAATGGTTTATTAGATATTAAATTAAAACGGGAATATTTTTAACATTTGAAGCCTATGGGATTCTCCTGAATAAACCTGTCGAATTAAACCACCGAATGGCAGGGCAATTCGGGAACCTTTCACTGCTGGTTTGTGTTCTCTGAATAGCCGAAGCAGTGCTTTTTTATGGGGATTTGACTGCCCTCGAACAGGCACCGTATGTGCAGGCAATTCGCCAGGATTTGGCGAATTGCTTGCTCTCTGGATAGCCGAATGGCCAAGAAAGGTAACCGAACGCTGAAAATCAGCGTTCGGTTACCTTTCTCCAGCCATTTGGATCTCTTTGAATAACCCTGATAGTAAATTCTAAAGAACGCGTGACACATAATTTTGTGATTGGATTACCAGGTTCTACACGGTTCAAGTTAACCTTTTAAAATACATTAAATTGTTCTGATTCCTTGAGCGTCCCTTTTAAGTATATTGACAGTTTCTCAACACAGAATGCATATATATTGATAAGTAATAAGAAAGGTATAGTTCGAACTACAAATATCATAACAACCCATGTTCAACAAACAAAATGTAAGTAATATAACGTTCAAGCTAGAAAACTTGATGATAACCATTTTAAATATGCATTGTGCCAGAGGATAACACAAAGGAAAACCCAATTCCCCAGCAACAGCAATAAATCCTATTAAGCAGAAACAACATTTCCTTGTTCTGTCAGGGAATCCCTCAAATTAAAAAAAACACAACTTCCTCTTCCAGTCACTAAATCCTGGGAGGCAAGGGAACAACATTGTTTTAGTTATGGGGATTCTGTTACGCAAAAAAACCGTCTGCTTCCCTTCTTGGAAAACCCTTGTTCAGATAAGATTATAGTATACAAACAAGCAGAAAAACAATGCAAAATATAAAACAACCCGCTCTCCCCCCAAAAAAAACCCAAACCAAAAACCTGTTTTGGGTTGTGTTCCTAGGGTCTTGGACTATACAGTTTAAATTGGATTTATTCTATACAAGTGTAATGGCTGTGGCATTGCACGGTGCATATTTACTAAGAAGTGAATTGTGATGAATAGGGATGCACCGATACCACTTTTTTAAGTACGAGTACCGATACTTTTTTTCAAGTACTCACCGATACCGAGTACCAATACTTTTTTTTATATCATGTGACTGCTTTCCAATAAGAACAGACCTCATATAAAAATGCCCCCAGCTCTCATAGATATGCCCCCCCAGCTCATGGATATGCCCCAGCTCATGGTTATGCCCCCCAGCTTTCATGGATTATGCCCCAGCTCTCATGGATATGCCCCCAGCTCTCATGGATTATGCCCCCCAGCTCATGGATTATGCCCCCCAGCTCATGGATATGCCCCCCAGCTCATGGATTTGCCCCAGCTCATGGATTTGCCCCCCCAACTCATGGATTTGCCCCAGCTCATGGATACTGCCCAGAGCACATGGATACTGCCCAGAGCACATGGATACTGCCCAGAGCACATGGATACTGCCCCAGCACATGGATACTGCCCCAGCACATGGATACTGTCCCAGCACATGGATATGCCTCAGCTCATGGATTTGCCCCAGCACGTCGCTCAGGAAGGTAAGTATGATCGCGGAGAGCTCCAGGTGCCCGTCCGAATGCTCTATCGGCATTCGGACAGGCCCTGCAGCTGCTCTCCGCATTCATACTTACCTTCCTGAGCGATGCCGGGAAAGTTTCTGCGCGTGCGCTCGTTGGAAGGCCCCCAGCCGCGATCGCATGGTCCCACGTGATCGCGGCTGGGGGCCTTCCAACGAGCGCACACGCGAAGACTTTCCTGGCGTCGCTCAGGAAGGTAAGTATGAAGGCGGAGAGCAGCTGCAGGGCCTGTCCGAATGCCGATAGAGCATTCGGACAGCCGCCCCAGCCCCTCGGATACCGGCAAGCCGGCTCAATGCGGCTTCCGGTATCGGGGAAAATATCGGGGGTACTGCACGAGTATTGTACTGCACTTGTATTTTGGAGGATTGTGTTCTATGACTATTATCAGGGTTATTCAAAGAGAATCGAAAAGTCACCGCACGTTTGGTGACTTTTCGTTCTCTTCAATTCGGGCCGATTCGGCGATCCCATTTCGACAACCCTGCGGTGTATTCGGCAAGCACCACAGGGCCGTCAAAGCGCAGGGAAAAGCTGCTGCAAACCCGACGAAAAGTCACTGCAAAAACCCGGCGAATGCACACCGAAACCCGCAAAAACATCTGTATTAACCCCGCCAAAGATGCCGGAAAAACCCGAGCAGGAGCCGATCACACGCAGCGCAGCCGCAGACGAATGGAGTGAATAAATTAGCAAAACAGTTTGCTTGAATGTTTGAAAAGTGAAACGCTGCAAAGAAACTACTGCGTGAAAATGTCTGAAATTTACATACGAGGTCCAAGGAATGATAATAAAAAGGGCTGTTACAGAAAAAATAAGTAAACTTAAGAGAAAAATTTAAAAAAATCGGACTTTTTAAAAAAAAAATCCAGAAAAATGCATAAAATATCCAAAAATAATCTATAAATAAAGAGACTCTTTACTGCAGAATTTTATAATGAACGGTTTATTAGATATTGAATTAAAACGAGAATGTTTTTAACATTGAAGCCTGTGGGATTCTCCTGAATAAACCTGTTGAATGAAACCACTGAATGGCAGGGCAATTCGGGAACCTTTCACTGCTGGTTTTTGGTCTCTGAACAGCCGGAGCAGTGCTTTTTCATGGGGATTTCACTGCCCTCGAACAGGCACCGTATGTGCAGGCAATTCGCCAGGATTTGGCAAATTGCCTGCTCTCTGGATAGCCGAATGCCCAAGAAAGGTAACCGAACGCTGGTTTTCAGCGTTCGTTTACCTTTCTCAAGCCATTCGGATCTCTTTGCATTACCCTGTATGACTAGCATGGTTATTCAGAGAGAGGTGAAAAAGCAAGAGAATAACTGGGGAATGGAAAATTCTAGGTCAAAATAGCCAAACCAGAAATATTCTCCCATTCATCTCACTTTCCAAATCAGCTAATTTGACCTAGAATTTTCCATTCTCCTGCTTTTCACTGCTCTCTGAATAACCCTGTAGGTATAAACCACTGAACTTGATCCCGGCATGGGAAATGAGAAGGTGAGTAATAGCAGTGGTATTTCTCATTTTATACGTGACAAATGGACAATACCATTGCTTTGGAACTGAAAATAAGAAAAATAAAAAAATACATTTTTAATATTTATATTTTACTTGGTCATTGTTGGAATCATTAGAAAGGCCAGACCCCCAGTGCTCCTCCCTGCAGTGCAGCAGTTTCGTTTTTCAATGAAACAACGCGTAATAATGCATTGTGCCATTGCTTCCACGCTTGCTGACAGTGTGGGAAATGAGAAAAGTGAACAATAGTGCTGCATTACAAAAGAAATAAAAGAAAGGATTTTTTTATTTATTTTATAACACTTGGTCATGTTTGGTATCATTGGAAAGGCCATGCTATGATACCTCACCTGCTGTGGTTCTGGAGATACCAGGGTCCAAATGACCCCTGTGTCTCCTCCATAGGTAATTTCCTGCCAGACAGCAGGGAGGTCCTGTTTCTGACATCATCACACCTATGCACAATGACATCAGTGGACTGATGGCGTTCCTACAGGCAGGGCTGATATCCAAGGGAACAGAAGTCCATGGGCAGCGCTAGGTAGGAGCCGAGCCACGGACTTCAACTATTCGCAATCTAGCAGGAAAGCGGAGGAAATGCCCAGCACACCGTCCGCAGTGAAGGGGCTAATTTTTCCGCTAGCCAATGGCTTTCAATGCATTACATTGAGAGCCATTGGATTGGCTGGATGCTTGCTCAAGTGTTCAACCCCCTCATCCCCAGTCACATGACAGCTGCAGCTTGAGCAGGGGCTGCAGTATGACATGTTTGGACCAGTGCTGAGTATTACATTGAATAAAGGTTTATAACAAGAGTGGTGTCTAGTGAGTGTTTTGTTTAAACCGCCCCCCCTTAAGAATTTTCGGTTATTTTTAAATTAAGGGTTTAAACGTAACAATTAATTTACAAATCTATACTATAATACAGTAAGGCTTGGCGTGTCCGTCGCCAAGCCTGTACTGCGCATGCGCGCGCAACCAGCGGCGGTTGGCTGCGCGCGCATGCAACCACCGCGGCACGCGCCGGCTGTGCGCGTGCCACGACGGTTACAAGATGTGCACGCAGCAGCCCGGTAGAGGCTGCGCACACATCCTGTAGAGCCAGACACGCTCGCATTGTCTACCCGGCTGCCGTGCGCGCATACATCCGCTGCGGCGGTTACAGGATGCGCACACAGTAGCCGGGTAGAGGCTGCGCGCGCATCCAGTAGACCAGGATGCGCACACAGCAGTCGGGTAGAGGCTGCGCGCGCATCCAGTAGACCAGGATGCGGCGCAGCCTCTACCCGGCTGCTGCGTGCGCGTCCTGTTTTCCTGGATGCGCGCGCGGCCGACAGGTAGAGGCTGCGCGCGCATCCAGCGTTTGGGCACATAGACCCATGTGAGCTGGGAGCACATAGACCCATGTGAGCTGGGAGCACATAGACCCATGTGAGCTGGGGGGCAAATAGACCCATGTGAGCTGGGGGGCAAATAGACCCATGTGAGCTGGGGGGCAAATAGACCCATGTGAGCTGGGGCAAATAGACCCATGTGAGCTGGGGGCAATTATACCCATGTGAGCGGGGGCAAATATATCCATGTGAGCTGCTTCGCTTAACAATAGACTGCCCACTGGGCAGGCTTTCCACCTAGTTACTAATAAGTGAGCAAAGTATATAAATTCGCATTCTGAGGTGTCGATAGACCTGTGCTTGATTCCACTTATATCATTGCTTCCAGATGAGATACTGGCAATGCTGCATCTGGCTTTGTAGTTTTAGTATACTTTAGATAGAATAAAGTACATTTGATATTTTCATGCTAGGCAAAATATTTTTTTTTTTTAGGAATTGTCTCTAAGTTACTTGTCTGTAACTTGACTTGTATGTGAATAGCAAATTAAATAGATTTTGCAAAGCATCGGATCAGATTTAATGCTTAAGTGAACCCATATGGTCCCATGCTTTAGCTTTATAATGCATGGTTTGATGAGTGCCAAAGCACAGACTGCTGTGCCACTGTATATTGGGCAGTACTTCTGTTTTATTATCATCTTTTTTTTTTACTTGCAAATCATGACGTTACAAAACAACATTGGTTAATTTACTGTTATGATTGTGTTTGCTTTGTGGGATTGTGCTATGTATGCATTCTCCTCCCTATCTGGTGGTATTCACTTGTTTGAATAATATCTGTAATTTCCCTTTGTAACCTCTTTATTGCTATCTATAGCTACAATAAGGGTAATATGTTATACCTGACTTTATATTCGATCTGTCAATAGATGAGCAGAATTTTCTGTCTACAGTACACACCTATTTAATTTAAATGCATGTTTTGCAATGGTACAGTATTTTTTCTTCAATATGAAGTTTATTAACGTTTAATTATTTTGTATAGTACTTAAAGAAAAGGAGGGTCAAACCGTTACTAAAATCTATTGAGACTGACCTGCGAGACTGGGCTCTTCCCCACATATCTTGGTTCGGGTGCATCAACACCACTAAGATGTCTATTTTCCCCAAGATACTGTACCTTTTTCAAACAGTCCCTATCCGTCTACCCAGCTCCTTTTTTAGATCAATTAGGTCCCTTTTTCTGACATATGTATGGAACGGCCGGCCGGCCGCCAAATTGAGTTTGCTTACTGCCCATATTTCTGTGCGACGCATCTGCAGCGTTTGGTTGCGTGGATTGGAGTGAATGTATCTAATCACAGGGTGGAGATTGAGAAAGTCTTTGTGGGCCCTGTTCTAGCTACCTTGCCTTGGCTACCCCGCCGGTGGGTGCACCCCCACCCCACCGCTCTCCCCACCACACTGGCCATGCTTGACATCTGGTGCTCACTGCAATCATGAACACCTGTTGCCTCCTTCCCTTCGCCGCTCATGCCCTTGCAGCATTTGCTGATTTATTATTTTTTTATTTTTCTTTAAAAAAAACTTATTTTTTTTATTTTTCTTCGCCACCTCTCACCTACTGCACCCCTGGACAACCCTCCCTCTGCCACTCCCGGATCACTTTATCATAGATGGATGCAGGGCGGGTGACGGCCATTTCCCTTTTTTTCGCCCACTGGGGTTTTTGGGTAGGTTCCATATGCATCGATTGCTGACTTACTTGAGATCTGTTGCCCCCTTGACTGACTACTGCAGACCGCTTACTGTTCTTGAAACTATTGTATGTCGGGGGGGGGGGGTTGTTCCGTCTCTTGGTATATCCCTTCTATACGATTTGCTGAAGTCCTACTCTGCCCCCACCCTGTTCAAGCTCAAATGGGAGGCCTCCCTGCAAACTACCCTGATGGATGCAGAGTGGTCAAAAATTTACACCCTCGCACATTGTTGTACTCCTTCTACTCAGATACAGGAAGTCAATTATAAGATCTTGTATCGTTGGTATTGCACTCCAGACTGATTGCTACATTTCTCTGGGAGAAATGAGGGCCTGTGCTGGAGATGCCAGGCACCTGCTGCAGACCACATACATATCTGCTGGTCCTGCCCCCGCATTCAGGTGTTTTGGGAGCACATACATAACTATGTCTGTAGAGTGGTGGATCCCCCACCACCATACACGCCAGCATTTTATTTACTGCATCACACACCTGCTAGTATATCTGCACATCAGAACCCCCGTTGTCCCTTGCTTACTCAATGCTGCTAGGCTGACGCTTCCCAAATTTTGGGGATGAGACATTACCCCCCCCACTCTCCATTTGGTTGAGTTTCTACGTGACATTGCGAAGCTCACATTTCGTGCCCGCAGTCGCTAGGAGGAATACTCCTGTAAGTGGTATTACTTGCTATCAGAGATCCTGCCGCATACCAGACTTGGCTCACGGACTGACTAGATCCATGGTTTGCGGTGCCTTTTGCCATTTTACCGTTTTACTTTCTTTATAATTTACTGTTTTACTATCCCCCATATGTTTACGCCACCACATTGCAATACACGTATATACACCTCCCATTTCAGCCAATGTCGGCCTATAGATGTGTGTCTGTCTCCAGGAAATTGATATGTCGCTTGTGGCTTTGTTCTCGGCCTCCTGTCGCCTGAGTACCACGATAGGTGCCTTGGTTCGCCTGCCATTTCAGAATTCACATTTTTGATTACGCCCCTCCCCACCCCGCCTTCCCCAAGTTTTTCTTTGCAATTATATGATTGTTATGTGGTCTTTGGAATTACTGATTGGCTACCCCTCTTTTGATTCATCACATGTATGTAAATAATATATGCTTCTTTCAATAAACTTGAATTTATTTGCACTGATTTGTATTTGTACTTTTGTGACTTGTGGTCCTTACCTCAAATCTGTCCAGGCCCGCCATCAGGGCATTACGGCCCATGCTTCAGTGAGGGATCCGGGGACTTGGGGGGCCCGTCGATGGCAGCTACATTCACTTTAGGCCGCAGGCCTCGGAGGAGGTGCTGCGGCCTACCTGGGCCCCGGCCGCCGGCGAGCAGAGACTCCAAGATGGCAGCTGGTGGCTGACGGGCCCCCTCTGATGAGGTTAGAAAGGGCGCGCCAGACTTCTGCCCATCACGTGTATTCTGCAGCACTGGGAGGAAGTGGTCTTAAATGTCACTTCCTCCCAGCGCTCCATGATGCACATGCAGCTGTGGAGAGCACTGGCACCCAGGTAATTGGGGAAGGGACCAGGGGTGAAATATACTGAGAAAACAAAGGAGGAGGGGGATGGAATGCAAACAGAGGGGGGGTGAAATAAGATTAAAACGGAGGAGGAGGGAATAAAAGGAAAATGGAGGGGGGATGAAATAAGTTTAAAATGGAAGAGGAGGGGGATAAATAACATTAAAATGGTAGAGGAGGGGGTGAAATAAAATTAAAATGGAGGAGGGGGATGAAATAAAATTAAAATGGAAGAGGAGGGGGATGAAATGAAAATGTAGGGGGGGGTGAGATGGACATGATAAAGGGAGGGGGACCTGAAAAAGGGCATCACTGCCTTTCCATTAGAGGTCTATTGCTGTGGATCCTGTGTACGTTCATGCTCCCTTTTACTGTCGGAGGTCTATTGCTGTGGATTCTGTGTTTGTTCATACTCACTGCATTTACCGTAAGAGTTCTATTGCTGTGGTGCTCTGTGATATGCTTAACCAGTGGAGTAATCTAATTATACTTTATGCTACATTGTTTGCACTAATACACATTTTATGTGCTTTTAAGGTATTGGGAGCAACACTCTGTAATACAATCTTGATTCATATTATTTTTTAATCACAATTTCATACTGTCTTAAACTATTTGAACCAGATAGAAACATTGTTATGTTAAATGTGCTGTTGTGCGAGCAATATGTGTGATTTTAAGATATTGGGACTAACTCTCTAATGTAATCACGATTCACAGTAAATATTGATTTCCTATGGAAAGAGGGGTTCATGTGGGGGCCCCATTCTGCGGGTCAGTAAGGGGCCCCAAAATTTATAGTGGCTCGCCTGAATCTGTCTACATATGTGAAATCTGATGCTTACTGATGTGGATAGTTATGACGTACCCCGCTTGTCTTCTTTTCCCTTTATGTACCCTCCTTTTCTTTTTTTACAAATTCAAGTCAAACTGGACGTTTTTACATTAAACCAAAAGTTAAAGTCATCCCAAATAACCCAATGATCCCAGTGAGGTGAGCCCTCCCCATGAGATTATTGTAAAAAGTCCTCCAGTCTCCTTATCTCTACTACTCGCCTCTGCACCCTTGCAATATCCGAGACAATAACTGACTTCCAACAAGCTGCCAAAAGTGAGCCAGCCGTCGCCAATATATGGGAAAGCACCTTGCCCTGTGATCTGGACAGGGTCGATGGGAAGATTTGTAAAAGTAGCATTTACGGTGACACTGCCACCTGTGAGCCTAGAACTTTGGAACAAAAGCTGGCGACTGCCTGCCAATAGGGAATCACTTTGGGGTATGTCCACCATATATGTATAAAAGATACAGGTGCTGAAGTGCACCTCCATCACATAGAGGAAGGGTTCATATGGTGTTTCCTATCTGGGGCAGAGGCGGACTGGGCCAGGGGACAGTGAGGCAAATGCCCCCCCAGGCCGGACTTCATCCCAATAAATTGGCCGGTTCGACAGCTGCCGCAGCTGCACTGTGTCTATTATGAGACCAGCAGGATACTACAGACTTTGGCCGCCCGGGTCTCATTACCTGGAGCTGCAGGGCGGGTCTTAAGAGTGTGCACCCTGTGCAATGCGATCGCACAGAGTGCACACTCTAAAGTATCACTTCCCTCCTCTGCAGCAGTGCTGGGAGGATGTGACCTTTTAACAAGTCACTGCCTCTTAGTCGCCCAGGATGGAAGTAGAGCACTAGCTGTAGTTATGGGCAAGGAAAGGGAGTGGGGAACACAAGGGAACAGAAAGGGGGACAAGTAGTATATGAAGGGGAAATAAAAGATGAGTAAGAGGGAAAGAAGCTGGGAATGGGGAAAAGGAGCTTGGAGGAAGCACGAGAGAGAACCTGAAAAGGGGGAAGAAGCTGAAAAGAGGTAGAGATAAAAGTTGAAATGGAGAAAGAGAAGCTGAAAGTTGGGGAAAGAAAAGGGGAAAGAAAAAAATCAGAAAATGGGGAGAGAGAGACTGAAAGGGGAGGAGAGAAGCTGAAATAGGGGGAGATTAAAGCTGGAAAGGGGGGAGAGAGAAAATGAGCATGCAAAGGGAGAGAGAAAATGGGCATAGAATGAGGGGAGTGGGAGGATCAGCAGAGAAAACGGGTTGAGGGTAAAGGATATTGGAAGGGGAGAGAAAAGGAGCATGGAAATGGAAAGAGAGAGGGAGATTGAAAGAAAGGGAAGAGAGAAGGGGATGAAAAATGGCAAGAAAGAAGGGAATAATGAGAGAGAGGAAGGGGACATGAAAAGATGGAGAGAGGAAAGAGGAAAGGGGGGAGTAATTGTGTGTGTGTGTGAATCCATAAATGTGTGTATCTGAGTGTATCTAAGAGTACAGTTGTGTTCAAAATTATTCAACCCCCACTGAAATTGAGTGTTTTGGGCAGTTTGACATTGATTTTGATCATTCAGTCATCTTGCTTACAATTAAATCAAAGAGGCACGTGTAGGTCAGACAAATATAACATAACATTTATAATGAAATAACCACAAATGTCTTTTCTGTGCTCACATCATTATCAGTTTTATTCAACCCCCAAGTGACATTCAATCTTAGTACTTAGTAGAACATCCTTTTACAGTTATAACAGCTTTTAAACGTGAAGCATAGCTTGACACAAGTGTCTTGCAGCG
Source organism: Leptobrachium leishanense (assembly GCA_009667805.1). Classification (NCBI taxonomy): domain Eukaryota; kingdom Metazoa; phylum Chordata; class Amphibia; order Anura; family Megophryidae; genus Leptobrachium; species Leptobrachium leishanense. The sequence continues at coordinate 217,424,050 of CM019066.1, read as the reverse complement.
ATCTACGGGTATCTTCGCCCATTCGTCATGGGCAAAAGCCTCCAGTTCAGTCACATTCTTAGGCTTGCGCACTGCAACTGCTTTCTTTAAGTCCCACCAGAGGTTCTCAATCGGATTTAAGTCAGATGACTGCGATGGCCACTCCAAAATGTTCCAGCCTTTAATCTGCAACCATGCTCTAGTGGACTTGGAGGTATGCTTGGGATCATTGTCCTATTGAAAGGTCCAACTTCTCCCAAGCCTCAGGTTTGTGACGGACTGCATCACATTATCATCCAATATCTCCTGGTACTGAAGAGAATTCATGGTACCTTGCACACGCTGAAGCTTCCCTGTACCTGCAGAAGCAAAACAGCCCCAAAGCATGATTGACCCCCGCCATGCTTCACAGTAGGCAAGGTGTTCTTTTCTTCATAGGCCTTGTTCTTCCTCCTCCAAACATAGCGTTGATCCATGGGCCCAAACAGTTCTAATTTTGTTTCATCAGTCCACAGAACACTATCCCAAAACGTCTGTGGTTTGTCCACATGACTTTTGGCATACTGCAGTCGACTCTTCTTATTCTTTGGAGACAGCAAGGGGGTGCGCCTGGGAGTTCTGGCATGGAGGCCTTCATTACGCAGTGTGCGCCGTATTGTCTGAGCTGAAACTTCAGTACCCACATCTGACAAATCTTTTCTCAGTTCCTCAGCAGACACACGGGGACTTTTCTCCACTCTACGCTTCAGGTAGCGCACAGCAGTCGAAGTCAGCATCTTCTTTCTGCCACGACCAGGTAGCGTTTCAACAGTGTGCTTTGCCTTGAATTTGCGAATGATGCTTCCTATGGTCTCTCTTGGTATGTTTAACATCTTTGCAATCTTCTTATAGCCATTGCCCTTCCTGTGAAGAGTAATCACCTCTTCTCTTGTCTTCCTGGACCATTCTCTTGACTTCACCATGTTTGTAACCACACCAGTAAATGTCTAGAAGGAGCTGAGTATCACAGTCATTTTAAAGCTGCCTAATTGGTGCTTATTATGCTTTATTGCTGCTCCGTGACATCCACAGGTGTTTTCAATACCTGATTGAAAACACTTGAATGAACCGCTGTTCTTCAGAGTGGTAGTCTTTAAGGGGTTGAATAATTGTGTCAATGAAGAATTCACAAAAGAAACATTTACTACTGTATTACAAAACCAATTGATGTCATTTTAGTTGCATATGGTTCTTTAAAAAGTCCTTGTAGGATTTCATTCTGAATACAATTACAAATGTACACTAAATTCCCTAAAACCCTTTACAGCATTGGGGGTTGAATAATTTTGAACACAACTGTATATGACTGTCAGTGATAGTGTGCGTAGAAGAAAGTAGATTACTTTTCATCTGACTGCTCATGTTAACATTTTTAATCAAAGTGGTGGATACTTTATGGTTATAGTATTCAAGGAATCTGTAAATATTATTTGAGTTTCATGGGCAACATAAACTTACTGCTATGTTGAAAAGCAAGTAAAAAAGTGAAACTTCATTCTTCCATGTATAGTAATCATTGGGATTTTCAATGACTTTTCACCTTTTTAGCGAAAGCAATAAATATTATGGCAAGTAGGCAATAAATATCTATGTGACAAGATCATCTTAATCATGGCTTCTCCTTTTCCCATAAAGCTAATTAACTAAACATGGACTCTGTAGTGTTTGATACCTACAAGAACATACAGTGTATAAGACAAACTGACACTGAAGTTACACATATAAGCACATAGGTCGTCCAGTGTGAAGGCTCTGGCCTTTAAAACACACCGGGCTCTATCAGCCGAATACAGCTAAAACAGGGATGCTAAGGGAAAAATTAGTGTTTGCTAATCTCCCTCTAGTGCCCCCGTTTTACCTGTAGATTACAGGGCAGGCGCTGTGTCCAGCAGCCTGCCCCGTAACAGCCGCTAGGATCCGGGATGCTCGGGGCAGCGCTAACGCGTTGTCCCGAGCATTCCCTTCATGGAGTCCATAGGTCTCTATGGAGGCTTCTGCTGCCGGGTCACATGTCCGGCAAGATCTCGCCTCTCGCGAGATGCTACAGGTTGGCAGAGTGATCATGAAGGGAGACTGGGGACTTTTCCCCCCTAGTCTCACTCTGCTCCCGGCGGCCAAAAGAGGCAGATCAGGACGCCGTTCTCGCTGTGGGATGAGAGGTGAGTATTTGTTTTTTCTGGGGGTGGCGGGTTTGATCCTAACACTAGTTACTCTGTTAAGCATAGAGAGCGCAAAGTACAGTAGGCTTGCACTAAGAAGCGTTATTACTGATTCGCTAACGGGTGTTTGGTGATGATTCAGGCAGAGCGCTAACGCTCATTTATATGAGCGCTAGCATTAACGAGTTGATAGAGCCCATTGTTTTTGCATTTTAAATTTTTTTCTGTAATTTTTTTTTAAAGGGTCAATTTTAATGAGATGGCTGCAGCACTCGCTCAAAAGGATATTCGTTTGTTTTGTTTTTTTGTACATGGTTTAAATTTATGCCATTCTGTTATAGTCAACTGTCAAGGGATATACTGGGCTTTAGAAGAAAAGTATAAATTTTATTAGAAATGTACACACAGTTAGATCACAGAAAATATTCAAACCAAGAAAAAATGAAATAAATGTGCACATAAGCGGCAATGTGGTGTATCATAAAAGAGGATTACAGAGTATATATAATACAATTAATCAGTAATTGGTACCTTCTCAAAAAATATAGGGAGATTCCCTTAAATCTACGGTCCAATACTATTTGTCCAGAATTATGATTTATTCGAAATAATGAACTATTGCCCTCTACTGACGGTGAGAAGTGTTGGGCTATATGAATGAACTTTTACCGACATCGCCAATTATTTTCTGCGACCGCATATATAATTGGCCTTGCCGGATCCTTATGAGTATTACATGAGTCTATTCCATGAGAGAAAATACACTCCTTGGTATTGGACCGTAGATTTAAGGGAATCTCCCTATATTTTTTGAGAAGGTACCAATTACTGATTAATTGTATTATATATACTCAGAGACTCTTTTATGATACACCACATTGCCGCTTATCTGCACATTTATTTCATTTTTTCTTGGTTTTAATATTTTCTGTGATCTAACTGTGTGTACATTTTTTCTAATAAAATTTATACTTTTCTTCTATTTTTGAGTTGTGATTACGTAACTAGGGTTATCCCCTTTGAATAATTGCTCCCACACTATTGGCTTTGCTTGGTTATGTACACTTTCCTAACTTTTTAAACATTTTTCTAAATGATCAATTCCAAGATTTCAGAATGTGTTCGGTTGGTTTCATTTTTTTCCAATTTGCATGAGTGTGCACATCTTTTTCTCATTTGGTATAACTCAGCACTTCATTTGAAAGAACGTCACCATCACTTTGTGGGATATGTGGACAGTATCAGAACACTACTTAGATATGGCAAACGAAATAAATGGATTACATCGTAATTAAAACGAAAATATTCAGAGGTGTAAAAATGCCCAAATTTTATACTCATTTATTAATAGGTTCTTTGCATTTTCTTATTGTTTTATTTACATGCATACTTTTTATTATTATTTTTAGTTTGCATTTTTATCTTCTGTGATTTCAATATTCCAATTATGTCAGCCTATAACAAATAACAAGACTCCCAAAAAAGGAAATATTGTTTAGAACCCGTTTGTCGAGGAATAGCAAAGGTAATGTCTCCTTCAGTGGAACGTCCCTGCTTCATGGACTTAGGACAGGTATCTAGAGAAATGAGCTTTCCCTGAAAACAATAGTGACATTCCCCACTGTATCTTTATTGCCTCACACAAGGGGCAATGACTGGAAAATCCCATATCTGTTACATAACCTTGTGTAAACAGAGGAGAATACAGGGTGATGGTAAATGTTAGTACTGTGGCACTCCTCCAGTGCAACGTTTATCTTGGAACACTCCTAGTCACCTTTACACACAGTTTGGACCAGGATCTTAATGCGTTAGACTTTTTAGTGCTTGTAACATTTACAATGTAAAAGTAAGAAATATACTTTATTATATGTTAAAAGAGACTCAGATATCACATAGAGGGCAATACTCCAAAGTTGGTGCTAACTTAACCAGAGCTGTTGTAAACCTAACAACACCATAGACTATAATGGGTCTGGTGAGTTTACTACAGCTCTGGTTAAGTTTGCATCGACTTTGGAATAGGGTCGAGATTGTATAAACTACTGAGAAAACCCCGCTTCTAAAAGGGGAACCTGTGTAGGATTTTATAGAAAATAATATTGAATATTAATTCAGGAAATGAATACTCAGAAGTGGACTCTTCCAAAGGGGCTCTTGGTAGATCAAACAAATATTTTTTTAAGACCCCTCCCCCAATAAGTAAATTAACTAATTAACATTTATACTTTTTCTTTTTAGTTTCAAATACAGCATATGAAAATAAAAAACATCTGGTTTTGATTACCTATCCGTGGCTTGTAACAGTATAAATAAGAAACTATAGCAGCTGAACATGTCAAGATCTATGGGTGTTTTTGAAACCTGCCCTGTCTGAGGGCACTTTACACATGCTCAGTATGGTCCTGAATTCTGAAGTCACTCCATCCCCCTCCTTATGGACAAATGCACAAACGCATAGGCATCCGTATGGGGAAAAAAAGGTGATTGGCTTTGGATTACCTCAAACTAATTAAATGGCTTGTTAAGGTGTTTAGTGATAGTTAGGTCAGTGTCTTCTTACATATGTGAAATAAGTAGGTATGTCTCGATTAGATCCCTAGGATTGGGGTTAAGCCCTGATCGTGCTATTTTTTTTATGGGGATCAGCTTTTTCAAGTCGATCTGAAGCCCGAGTCAACGGCATGCTGGGCTGCAAGGCTGCAGACTTGTCATTCACTGCGTTGTCTTCCCTACCTTCTCACAGGAAGATGTTGCAGTTGAGAGCAGTAGAGCCTGGTGCTATATTGAAAGTTGCGATGAATGAAATCTGCACGTGGCCTTCGTCAATCTCCATAACAGTGGCCATACTCCACACACAGAGAGAAGTACAACCCCTGTGTAGGGAGTAAGGTCAGCTGTTACGGAGATTGGCAAAGGCGGTTCTCAATAAAACCTCTGCTTTCATCCACAATGTCTTCCGTCTGAGCATTCGGTAAGGCGCCTGTGTCAAAATCCAAGGCCCTGTTTTTTTTTTTTTTTTGTGTGTGTGTGTGGGGAGGGGTGTTTGGTAGATCACCTGTCCGACTCTATGCCGTGCGATATCGGGACTTGGTATCAGCGGATTCCAAATACCACACGTCCCGGATCCGATCTGCAGCCCAAATAGGGAAATTGGGACAATCCTAGAAATAAGTCCAGGGAGCTACTGAGCCTCAATATGCAATATAAAGACCAAATAACTATGAATGGGGAAAATGGGACCAGTTAATTTGGTGTATAGGGGACTGGCACCAAAACAACATCACATTTCACCAGATTCCATGTAACATTACTTATTTTCAAAAAGTAATCTATTTTAATAATAAAAATAAAAATTATTCACTAGGTCATGTTACTGTAACTGACATTCTGTTATGTTAGATCATTAGAGCTAATAATTAGATAATATTTATGATAATGGTTTAATGTTAAAAATATTTCCAAAAGACCATGGGCCCTATTACAATCTTCATGCAAACGTCAGCGCGCGCTCAAAAACGCATTAACGCAAGGGGCAAAACCCTTTGCGCAGAACGTCATATTACAATGTCAGAGCAACAAACGCGTGTATACGTCTACCGCGGGTGAACCTGCGTGAGCTTACTGTACTTTGCGCATCCTATACTTAACATTGTGAGCGCAAATGCGTTTGTGCACTGTTATGCGGATGGTATTACAATCTATGCGCAGTTTGTAACGCACAGCCTTTGCGTGCATAATTTTAGCAACTCCTAAGGCTAGGGACAGATGAGCGCATTTTCTGCGGCCACCGTCAAAATGTACGTCGATGCGTGCGCACGCATTTTTTCACGGAATACGCTTAAGTGGTCAGACGATGCGCAATTCTGGACGTATTTCATGACGATGGGGTGAAAAGAAGTCTAGGGAAATCCGGCTGTTTGAACGTTATGTTGGCCGCACACTAGCAGCGTCTGACATCTCCTAATCACGCACACACGCTGCTATGCGGCCGCAGCGCACTCTGTACGTCAGTACCAGCGGTTTAACGTTCTCGAAAAAATGCGTTCATTTTCCACTTGCGTTGCGCGGCCGGACTTTTGTGCGACCGTACTTCGTATATTGGCTGTCATTGCCCGGCATCTGCTGCTAGTGCGGCCGTGATTATGTGCGCCAGAACGCGCGTTCGCACTGCCTCAGTCTGACCCTAGCCTAAAAGCTGGTGTTAATGGCAAATTCTATCAACCTGCCCGAAACCAAATACACCCGCCCAAAAAAAATACGCTGCAAAGTATAGTTACACATTCTAAACATACCAAACCAATAAATTTGAGAAGTTGTGTGTGCATTTTTTATTGATGCAGCATATATGCGCAGATTGACTTTGACAGGCGCAAAAACGTAATGTGAAATAAATACAGATGCATCCACCGTTCCCCAGGACATACTTGGAAAATGAGAGAAATTTCAATGTGTCCTTCCTGGTAAAATACTTTATAAATAAATAAATAAGCACAAAAAAAAAAGTAAACCTAAAGGTGAAACTATTTGTTTCACTACTTTGTTAACATAATGTTTATGGCTTTGTAATGTACACAGTGCACGGCCTCAACAAGAAATGTTATTGCTCCTTTCTAAATATTATAAAATACGATACACCTGGTGTATGTATCATGTGGCATGATAAATTGTAGTACTAACGTTTGGTTTGTTCTAAATAGGTAAGCTAATGATTGCTTAGTTCAGGGCCGAGACTGTAGTTTCCTCTTTATTACGCATTCTTTATTTTTGTGAACATATTAATAATTGCATTTAAGTTAATGTTTCTTAAATAGTGACACTCTGAGTTATGTATTGTTGTCTTGTGTTTTTTCATAAGTAATGGTAGAACGAAGAATGGATCAAAATTTAATTGTGATTGGATTACAATGCGCTATGGAAATTGGAATGCTATTTTTGGCTTTGAATCCTTCCTAGTTACTGAGATACTTTTATTTCCAGCTCCCACTATGTTTCCTGGATGTGTAAATGTGGCAGACACAGACGTCAAGGAGGAACCTACATTGTGGTGACCTGTGAGAATTGGAGCCTATTGTGATATCCTGAAATCGAAAGGCGAACGGCAGCTGCTAAACTCGTAAGTACAATTTATGGTGACATTGTGTTCTTTTGCTAAATGTATCACTTTTTTAGATCAATCAAACAAAATTGGAGAAAAAAAACAGACCTCTTCCTAGGACTTTTTGTTGTTTATTTATTACAAGGAAATGATTTAGAGGTGTTGTCCTTGAAGACCTTAATGTTGTTGGTTTTGTGTTTAGAATCCAAAAGGTCCATTACTGCCTGGCAGTTCCATTTAGTCAATGAGTGACTTTGGGCTGTGCCGAAGAACACACTCAGCGACGTCTATTCTTAGAAGTGACTTCTAGTAAATAATCTTCGGAGCTGCATAGGGCTTGAGAAAGGGCGTTGCATGTTCTAATAGCTTCTGCTGCTGGGAGGTCAGAGTTCTGTACTTGAAAGTTTTAAAACATATTTAGTAAGCAGCAGTTGTTAAAAATAATTGGAAAAAAATCTAATCAAAACAAAATTTAAAAACACTATCAGGCTAATTCAGAGAGCGGTGAAAAGCAGGAGAATGACTGGAGAATGGAAAATTCTAGGTCAAAATAGCCGATTTGGAAAGTGAGATGAATGGGAGAATGTTTCTGGTTTGGCTATTTTGGCCTATAATTTTCCATTCTCCAGTCAGTCATTCTCCTGCTTTCACCGCTCTCTGAATAACCCTGAATGTCTTTGAAATTTGCTTATTGTCTTGGAAATATCTATAATTCGTATTTAAAAAAAATGCCATGCTAATTTTAGTAAATATGCAAGCAGTATTCCAAAGTTCAAACTTTGGGTCATTCATGTTAATCAAACAATATTTGATTGCTTTAGATGCCTGAATATTAGTTATTTTCCTATGAATTGGGTTTGTGCTCCCATAGAACATGTATTACTTTCTGCTAAACCTGATCTCTGTTAGAAAAAGCCATCTAGTATGGCATGGCATTGATTGAAGGGTTCTGTGGGAAAGCAGACCCAGAATGCAAAAAAATGGGAAACTGCAGACGTCATTTCCATATCTTGCCCAGAGTTCTGTGCTGCATATAGGGAATGTAGCACATGATCTCTGTGATGCAGTTCTTTGAATTGCTGTGATGTGTAAATGGCCTCTGCAATAATAATATATATACTGTATATATATATAGATCTATAGTGACCGTGTGATTTAGGGGCAGGGTGGTGGACCACAAGTTTGTCAGCAGGCAAATGGAGAACTCCCCTTTTCCCCTATAGGAATAATGCACAGCTGATTCCTAATTAGACACTGCCCTGCCCTTATAGGAGATGTGGTTCCCTCTGAGAGGTCAGTCTTGGTGCTGAGTGCAACAGAGAAGAAAACGCAATCCTGAACAGAGGGAAAGTATGTTTGATTGTGTTTTCCCTGATTGGTAAGAGGCTTAGCCACCCAATATTTCAGACAGGAATTTTGAATGTTTATTTAACCTCCGCATAAAGGAGTAGGCGTTTGTTTTATATTTGTTTATTTTCTTGTTGTACCCAGCAAGTCCATGGCTGCACAATAAAGAAAATCAGAAGCACTGATACTGGTGTTCAGTGGCTATATCACAATATAAAATATACTGTATATGTATGTATTTGAGTGGTTTAAATATTTTTTTTGCCTCTCACAACTGTTGCAATACATCACTAATGAGCCTATTCACTATCCGTAAAATGATCAACAAATGTTCCCCTTCTTTTTGGTGTGTAGCTGACTTTTCAGTCTGCCAAAGTAATTTTATTGTAAGGAACACCCAGAGCAGGTATTGTGGGTGCTTTAAGCAAGGTCTGCTCCATTTTAGCCAACCCGGAAACACACTCACGTCTTTCCGACAACATTGATCAGCCATTCTGTCTTAAGAATTTATGTCAACTTTCTTTTGAATCCTTCCTGTGATGCTCACAACTAAGCCTCCATCTCCCCCAATTGAATCACCTTGGTAACGTTAGAATAACACATTCTCTCTTACCTTTATATACTCCACTGTGACAGACTGCCTGTCATGTTGTAATTCCCTTTAGCCCAATAGCACATCTCCTTGCTGTTCTGTTTTTGTGTTGCTGAACTGTTTGTTTTTTTCTGACTGTTGTGTCTCTTTTGCCCTGACCTTTGCCTATTGGTTTACAATTGTACGTCTTAGTTTGACATTAACCCAGGCACTACAAGGACTGGTATACACAATGTTAGGGGTTTCAGGCTTCTGGTTCTGCGTGTTTGGGTATAGATATGTGGATTTATCACGCAAATGCCTCTTGACGAAGTAGTAACTGAGTCGTTGTCGACTTGGCTGCAAATACCTGACCTTTTCTTCTGGTTTGAATAATGATAAGCACATAATTATTAAATAAACAAGTAGACATGCTAGTTACCACAGATCAGCAGTTTGCCAATTGAAGCAATAAGAAGAATGATGTTACAGAACTCCTTCTAGTAATCCATTTTTTTTATTGCACAAGTAACAAAAGCGAAACTATTTCATTCAGTTCAATGATCTTTGTCGAGACCAGATACAACTAGGCAGAATATAATTTTTATAATGGGCAGACAACTATTGCAATTAAAAAGTAGTTCAAAAAATGCTCACAAGACAACATTTTGCACATGCAGATAAAATAGTCACAGAACAACCCTAAAGTATTTTTACAAAACCACTCTTTAAATATTGGATAAAAAATATTTTTTACGAGAATAAAAAAATGATTGAAGAAATAATCATAGCATATGGGAGTACTCATGTATCTATCAGTTATGTTTCACAACAATCTTAAAAATATTAATGATATCCATTTATTTACATCACTCTAAAAACTAAAATAAGCATTGTGAGGTACTGTGTGACCTATTTTTGTCTGTTGATCAACTTATAGTTACATGCTTTTTATGATATTGAAGAAAACCAGGATAGAAGGGACTATTCAGAGAGCACCGAAATTTCAGTGCTAATACTTCGGTGCACTTTGACACCCTTAATCCGCTGATCCTGAGGTGAATTCAGCATTCGCCGCAGGGTCACCGAAGTGCGTCGAATCGATGCACCGTATGCCACAGATAAACCTGACGAAAGCAGCCACAAACCGCACAAGAACTGTGAAATCGATTCGATAACAGACCTCCAAACGCATCGAAAAAAAAGAAGCCGTCCAGCCGCCGAACAGGGGTAAAAACCTGACTAACCCCAAATATACAGGCCCATATAAAGGAATGCACCAAAGCATAGTTGCCTATTCAACTCATACAAAACCAGTACAATGGATGATGTTGTGTGTGCATGTATTATTGCTGCAGCATATGTGCTCATTTTGCGTCACATAGACGCAGAACTCGTCTCTGATGGCAGCAGGAGTTGGAGAGGGAGCGTGCTGTTCCACGAGCCCCTCGTGTCCAAAGGACACGATTGACATTGGAACATCTGACTGATGCTGAGTGTCGACTCCGCTACTGGTTGACCCAGGCACAGATAAACAAACTCTACCTACAGCTGCGGTCCCATCTGGAGTCCAGGTCAGGGACACGGATATCTGTCCCATGGATGACGAAGTTGCTGTGCTGCCTGAGGTTCCTTGCCAGTGAAAAAACATTCTGTCCATCAAAAATGCTGGAAGTATAAATGCCGTCCGTCTGACCTCGTTTCATCACTCACACACAAAGCTACACGGACATTGCAGACGTGGCGCACTCCGCACGCCCGTTCTAGCAGTATTACGTTCTTGCCTAACCTGCGTCCGTTTGCCGCGTCCGCGTCCGTTGTGCTTCCACACTTCTGTGCGGACGTACTTCTTGTGTGAGGCTCCATTTAACACAATTGTATGCTATCACAGACGTACTTATGTGCGGCAACACGGACGTGAACACTGCGTTCGTCTGACCCCAGCCTTAATATATTTGGATAATTATTTTGCAAAAGTCCTACTTGATAATATTTAAAATTAATTTTACTAAATTAAAAAATAGGAGACATGTCACTTCCAGGAATATATGCCCCATGTGTCACTGAACTGAAATGGGAAATAACTATTCCTTTGAAAAATTGTCAATTTGCTTTTGATTCTTTGCACACAATTTACAGAACTTAAATGGAAAGTATCATAGTGTATATTTTATAGAAGTTAGAAATGAAAAAGCTATTTTTAGTTCTATGTTTATTAATGGAATAATACGCTTGTATGACTGTAGGGTCACAATTTATAATTTTGTGTTAGATAAGACTGGGTTTATTTTATTTCACTGACAATTTTGCGCTGTTTGGCTCCTCATATTAATGAATTATTGTAATATTTAAAGTATTAAAAAAGCAGACTGGAAAAATCATTTTAGTAATTGAAACATTTGACTTATTTTGTGCAAGCAAATAGTTCATTTTGTGTATTCAGCAGCCTTCAGGATAATGCAGACTTAGCTTCCCCTAAAGAGACAGGAAGACAGCGTAGCTGTGAAACAGACTATTCATCTACCGCTCTAATTCTCAGATAACATGTAATAAATGTCATTACATGAAAAGCCTTTGCAGATATTAAAAAAGTCACTGTTGGTAGTAAATAGTGTTCACGTGTCCCCCAATTATCCTCAACAAAAAGATTCTGAATAATCGGCTGGACTGCACATTAGAATCTGAATTAATCAGAGTTGCTTTATGCTGGGCATCCAATGGCACCGTAGTTGTATGACTGACTTGATCATCTGCCTACGAACAACACTGCCGGCCGATCAGGGTCATCCACTGGAAGGGTCTGTAGGACAGGGGAAAACCTCGCTGGGGGAGAAAAAGAAATGTCTTTGGTGCTGAAACTGAATTTCAGCACCAAGGACAGCCCTGTCCAGCACAGCCAAAGCAGGAGAAAACAAAAAAACACCTCACTGATGGCTGCAGGGGGATAAACCCCTTATCCCTGGTGCTGAAATAGCTTTCAGCACCAGGGACAGCAACGCTGAATGCAGTCGGCATAAAGGAAGGGAAAAAAAAGATGTGTTCGGCGACAGAAAAAAAGCCTTGTCTTTTTTTTAAAAAAATGGGAACCCAAAATTTCACCTAAAAAATCTAAAATGCCTAAAAAAATTCTAAAAAAAATCAATAAGTAAAAAGGCTTTTTGTTGCGAATGAAAATAATAAATGGTTGAATAAAAAAAAAATTAAATAGAGCATATTTTTTTACATTGAATCCTATGGGCTGTCGAGCTGAATCACTTCTCTGTGGGACAATTTCTCTGCAGCAGCATGGCGGTTTAACTTTACAATTCATCTTTTTTATGTAAATTGTTTCAGATTGTCCAATATATCCCATTGAAATGGGAAAGATCATTATCTGTTGTAGTCGCAAAAAATCGTCTGAAGTCGTCCGATGGTGGTCAGATGCAGTGGAAGAGGGCTGATTCCCTTCCATGTTGTGGGACTGGTTGGGCGACTTCAGACTCTATCGGATGATCGCACCATCGCACAAATACAGACCCAGTGGATGGCCAGTCTTATATGTACAGCAATAATCTTTTTCGTAGAATTGTAAAGAAACTTCACTGTCTAATTCAAAAAGTATACCTTTGAAACATTGTTTCTATATGGCAACTTGACATTTTCATCTGTATTAGGTCTTATTAGTTCTTTAAGTATGAACAAGTATAACGAGAGGTTATGCTTCAATGTTTTCTTCCTGTCCCCTATATTTAATGTAAATATATCCAGCCCTGGTGTATGTATTTATATATGAGGTCTGGTGTGTGTGTTTGTGTGTGTGTGTGTGTGTCTGTAGTGGGTAAATAGGGTGTCCAATGACAGCCGAGCAAAGAAAATAAGTAAACAAATAAAACAATATCACAACGTCATAATGTACAGATGTTAACAACACAGATAATATTATATATATATCTATATGAGCGGCCAACTTGATATTAGAAGCAACAGTCTACACTTCTAGGTTCAAAAAAGTAGCCAAAAGACCACATGCACAAAAAATACCTAACAGTAAAGAGCACCAGGTAACAAAGTGATAAATAAATAGAAGCAGCTAAAATCATACAGGGTTATCCAAAGAGATTCGAAAAGTCACCGCACGTTCGGTGACTTTTCGTTCTCTTCAATTCGGTTCCTTTTGCCGATTGCATTCCGGTGACCCTGCGGTGTATTCAGCAAACACCACAGGGTCCCCGAATTGCAGGGAAAAGCTGCTGCACACCTGACGAAAACTAACCGAATGCACGCTGAAAACAAGCAAAAACATCTGGATTAACCTTCGAAAAAGCCGAACAGGAGCCGAACATGAGCCGAATCACACAGAGCCGAAGCAGCTGTGACGTAGAGGAGGCAGTGAATAAATTAGCAAAACCATTTGTATGAATCTGGGAAAAAGAAACGCTGTTTGCAAAGAAACTACTGAGCGAAAATGTCTGAAATTTTCACAGGAGGTCCAGGGAATGATAATAAAGAGGGCTGTTACAGAAAAAATAAGTAAACTGAAAAAAAAAAAAAATCGGACTTTTAAAAAAAAAAAAAATAATCTGAAAAATGCTTAAAGTATCCTAAAAAATCTATAAATAAAGAGACTCTTTGCTGCAGAATTTTATAATGAACGGTTTATTAGATATTGAATTAAAACGGGAATATTTTTAACATTGAAGCCTATGGGATTCTCCTGAATAAATTTGCCGAATTAAACCACCGAATGGCAGGACATTAGGGGAACCTTTCACTGCTGGTTTGTGTTCTCTGAATAGCCGCAAGCAGTGCTTCTCTATGGGGTTTTCACTGCCCTCGAACAGGCACCGAACAGGCACCGTATGTGCAGGCAATTCGCCAGGATTTGGCGAATTGCCTGCTCTCTGGATAGCCGAATGGCCAGGAAACGTAACCGAACGCTGATTTTCAGCGTTCGGTTACCTTTCTCAAGCAATTCGAATCTCTTTGGATAACCCTGATAATTTGGGTCAGTACAAACCAACTTCCAGATGCAGAGGCAAGGTTCCCAACGTTTTGGCGAGGATTCGCATTTATCAAGGTATACCTTGGTAAAGGCGAATCCTCGCCGAAACGTTGGCTCCTAAGTTTTGTAGCTGGCTCCTAGATTCAAAGCAAATTTTTCAAGCCCTAGCTTAAGCCCATGTTTGCTTTCTGAAATGAAAGTGGCTACAAGCACTTGGTCATAGATGATGATGTCAATATGAAATCGGGGTTAATAAGCTAAAGTGGTCAGGGTGTGTAGAGTGTCCCTTTTAAATAATTTCATGAACAAACTGAGTGGGAGGAGGGTCTGGAGCTGGAAGGGTGTGACTTTGCTCAAGTGACTTGACATGGGTGTGAGAGGGAGTGGGTATGGACAAATGACCAGATCTGAGTATGGGTGTGAGTTTGGGGAAAGGGACCAGACCAAAGGGAGGCAATTGCAGTTCCAGACCAAAGAGGGTGTGGCAGGGAGTGTGGGGTGGTGGCACAGGTCTCCATCTTCAAGTAAGGATTAAACACAGGCATACAGCTCCTTCACTCAGTGGCATTATCCTATGTTTTGTGTTATAGTTCTGCTACTGTTGTAAACAGAATAAAAACAAACTGGTTGTGTCTGACATAACCCTAGAACTAAATCCTACCTAGTAAAACGGTGGCACATCTTCTCCAATCCGCTCCAAAGTTCAGGTTATTTATGTTTAACTCAGCCTGACTCTAAACAGTGTGTGCTGAACACAGGACAATTAATCACCACTGATTAATTGATAATGGAAATAGTTGCCAACTATTTTAATCGATTTAGTTGTCGATTAATCGATTAGTTATTTCAGCCCTAATTATCTTTACTATTGCACTTGTTTCATAGAAAAAACTTTGGATAAAGAATGTTTTCTCATGTTTCTCAGTTTCCCAGAATTGCCTGATTTTTGTGAAATCAGAGATAAATAGATACGCCCAAGTGATAACTAAAAGAAGTCTCAATTCCTTTGAAACTGACTCTGTTCATGTGGGTAAGAATGTGCAATAACCAGTTGTAACAGGATGGCTGAGTGTAGTACATATATAGGTTGAAGTTTTATGGAAGAATTAACCCCAATAAAGATTTATCATAGATTGGAAAAAACTATTAATCTTAAAAAGTCTCACAAGCTGTTACAATACAAATGGTTTCTTACATTGAGGAGGTTTGTTCAAACACCATATGAATAAATTTTCGCATAGATTTATGAAAAATTTCAATAAACAGAAAGGAGGGAAAATGGGATACAAACAGCAAATAGGATAGATGAAGGGGAAAAGGAAAGCAATTATTTATTAATGGCAATTGTAAAGTAACGTAACACAGGCCACACATACACTGAACAAGGTATTCAAAAATACCAAAGGGATTATTCACAAAGCGGCAAACTTGCCGCTGAATTGCACCAAACGGTGAATTTTACTGTACAATGCAATTTCGGGGCAGTTTGTCTATTCACTATACTGTCAAATTTGCCAAATACTGGCAAATTGACGGTGAAACAGGGTGAAGTTCGCCACAGGACTGCAAATTTGGCCGCAGTGAAATTGTCCCATAGAGAAGTAATGGTTAATCTATTCACAGAACGCCGAACTGCACCAAAGTATCAGCGAAATACCCTGATTATGGGTGTTTCAGTTCCACAGATTTAAACAGGCGAATCCCATAGGTTTTAATGTAAAGAATACTTTTTTAAAAAAACATTTGTTCTTTTCATTTTCTGCAAAACGTATTTTTATTTATTTATTTATTTTGTAGAACACCTTTTTGTGTTTTTTGACGAAATTATTCTTTCCCAATTTTTTAAAAGGCATTTTATTTATTCTGTAACAGACCTTTTTTTTTTTTTATAAAGATTTTTTTAAATTAATTAGACACATTTTAATACATCGGATTAAACACCTATTAGGAGAATAGGAGAGAACCGTTATTATCTTTTTTCTGCAGTTCGGCGACTCCATCTTCTGTGCACTACGGTGACCCTGCGGGGAATAGTGAATTCACGAAGGGTCAGCGAAATGGTATTGGTGCATCAATTGTACTGGTGCATTATTTATATGTAACATGTCACTTCCTCCAAGCTCGCTGTGATAACCACTTGAGAGGGAAGAGAGGTAAGCTTGGGGAATGGGGTGAAGGGCTATGGGGGGTGTAGTGAACATGAATTTGGGGGGGTGAATGGACATGAATTGGGGGTGAAGGGGACAGGAATGGTATGAAGGGTGTGAAATGGACATGAATTAGAGGCGAAGTGAACATGGAATAAAGGGGTTCAAGTGAACATGAATTGAGGGGTTACATGGGCATGACCTGATGTAAAGGGTCGGAATTGGGCTGTAAACAATAAGTTTACCTTTTTTACTTTGACAGTGAGGTGCTAAAAACCTATCTGCGGCCCGAAGAAGTTTAGCCTATTCTAATTTCGGTATGCAGAAATAACGGTTTTGGGCACAATCCCCCACCAGGACGGCTGCGTAAACCAGAAGTATCCAGCCCACTTCATGTATAAAACATAACAAGAAATTCTATTCTAATTTCGGTATGCAGAAATAACGGTTTTGGGCACAATCCCCCACCAGGACGGCTGCGTAAACCAGAAGTATCCAGCCCACTTCATGTATAAAACATAACAAGAAATTCTATTCTAATTTTAGCCCCTACCTACTGCCAATTTGCGTGCAGGCCTGTATTAATGAAAAACATACATACAAATGACAAAACTACATGTACCACTATCACCGTATATATATATATATATATATATATATATATTATATATATACACACACACATTAGTATCTATTTATATACTCTCGCAGTTATACCATTAATTGGCATCTGCAGTTTATTTATTCCATATAAAAAAAATCATATTTGACCTCAAACACAAAATCACTATGAAATTAATTTGCATTTGACAACTACTGACAGGTGTTCACTATTAATATGATTGTAACTTGACAGTCATACAAACACGAATCCCCCCATTTGAAATTGGGAAAACCCTCTTTCAAATAAGGGATCGTGTGAGATATTTTTATAAGGATGATGTGATATGCGCCCCTTTATATTACCTAGTACTGTATCCTATTATGTTTGTAATTTTGCAAGTCATTTGTCATTGTTCTGAAAAGCAGATGGTAGCTGGACTGACTCAGGGACACTTATTTAAAAGAGCAGGAAAATGCTTTTGAGAAAGGTGTCTCTAGCCCCCTGTGGGCCCTATGCCAAAGCAAGTAGCGCAGGAAACGCAAATTGTGCAGAAAAGCATCAGGTATTTCCGGGTTTGGGAATCCCTGAGCTAAAGAGGACGAGCTGTGGGCAGCGAGGGAGAAAAGGTGAGTAAAATCACCTAAAGTAAGACAAATTTAAAATAATTGGACAAAGGCTCTGGGCAGCCTCTACACAATTATTTAAGGGCAAAAATTATTTAAGGGCAATTGCGTTCTTTTAAATATGATAGTAGGCAGAGGTAAAGAAAGATTGAAAATTAGGGAATTTTTGATTTTCACTCCCCCCGCGCATTTAGCAACCCAAAGACCGCATGTCACTAACAACCAGCTTGACACTGCATTTTTCATCAATTACCACCCGTGAGTTTAAAATGCATGTGTTTATTTGTCCTGAGTGGTTTACTTGTGCACTCCTTTTCCGTACCATCTGTGGATTTAAAAGATAATTAAATCTGCAGGGGTTTCACTGTGGTCCCCTGCAGTCCAAGATAAACAAGCTTGTAAAACATCTTCAATAGGGGTAGCATTCCCCACTGTCCAGGCTGACGGGAAACGCAGTCTTCAGCAGAACAGCAGAAATGACTCAACAATATGACAAGAAGAAAAATAATAGCAATGTCTCAGACTATGTTCTTCTGTAATATGACTTTTTTTTAATTGAAACACACAGGCAGGGATTTGGTGACCATCACTTAAATTGCGAAATTAAAATGTACCAGTTACAAGTTTTTATAAAGCGCTAACAAGTTCCGTAGCGCTGTACAATGAGTAATACAGAATAACAATATACATACAAGTTAGACAGAGGACCTTGCTTACAACCAAAATGTTTTAAGTATTCATTTGCATGCTTGGGGTTAGATTTTGTCGGATATGTATTTAATTAATTTATTACATCAATACAGACCAGTATAATGTTTATCTATGTATTTATTTTACAGAGAAAAATTAATTAGTTCAAACACGAATAACCTTCCCCGTAATAAAATTTGGTCAGTGGGCTTAGTGCAATATAGATTTTTTTTTTTTATTTACACTTATGAATTCACCCACAAAGTCTGATTATGCTGGAAACAGAAGTTACTCTTTCTACTGATATAATAAAGTTATATATTTTATTCGTAACTGTGTAATTTAGTAGAATAATCACTAGAAGAGGTATATTTCTCAGCATATTTACAGGTTAGCCACCTGTTATCTGGAATTCCAAATTTCAGAAGACTTCAAACAACAGAATTTTTAGAGACTTCTGGATCAAATTTTTACTTATGTCCCCAACGCTCCAGGTGAGTTATCCTACAGTCAAGCATTCCTTTGAGGGCTGCAGCACCACATGGACACATGTTGCGATACTCTGTGCAGCTCCATGGCAACATGTTGGCTCTGTTCAACATGTCCCTTGCAAAGTGCTGCACAGCATCCTCTAGTGTGTATTTTGCTGGTGCTGCAGTTAGTGTATCACGTCTCCACAGCCATGTCCCCTCTAACCTACAGAATGGGAATCTAGCTGGATTCCAAAGTCCGGAAGAATATAGAATTCAGTATGCTTGGGTTCTTGAGTATTCCAGATGACAGATCCTCAAACTGTATTAAATGTGCTTATCAAGTGCTGTGTCCTACTGCTGTAGGTCCACCTTGCACCCCATGTAGGCAGCCCTCATTGGTCTAGCACTGCTATATCTTGGCTGCCTCCTTCTTTCTCAAACCCAAAACTCTCTAATGGGGAAATGCCAGTTGGGCTACAGTGAATATGTGTTAACTAGATATAGCAAGGAATTTCTCCCAACTCGCCTGTCTAAAACTGGCCCTCACCACTAGATGGTGAGAAGATCAAAATATCTCACAGACTAGCCAGTGCCTTCTGTACAAATGACTGCCTACAGTTCACCAATGGCACGCCTGCCGTTCATCTTGGTCTTATTCAAAAATCGATTAAAATACAAGATAATTATCATATAAAGAATATCTATAAACCCAAGTCAGTATCAATATAATTATGTATACCGCATGCAGAGACCAGGTACTCAACATTTTGGCTCATCACCTTTTTCAAGGGTTGGGTATTAGATTGATTTCTGTATGTGATTGTACTTCAATACTGACCACATTTTGCTGGGGTCCTTTACATTTAATGTTGTTTTCTTGATTGCATTTATGCATATTATTGGTTGAGGATATTATGTGGATATAATAAATTTTTATTGATTTTAAATAAAAGTTATATTTTATTCTATTTACAGTATATGGGTGTGCTTTCCTAAATCTTGTTTACGTAATAAGATTAGTAGCATTGCAAGATAATAAGATTAGTAGCATTGCAGCTTTCAAAAAAATGGCAACAAAATACAAAAATAATATCTGCCTGCATTTGGAAATTACAGTAACACCTTGTATCTGTACTGTACAAGGATTTTTAGCAATTATTACTACCATGAATCATATCCGTGTAAAGTGGAGAATGATCGCAGAGCATTCCACGTGTTCTGCCCCTTCCCTGACTATTGTCATGCAGCAATAAAGTCCGTTAAACCCTTCACAATGGACGGGCGTCGCCCGCTGGGCAAGGGGTTAACCCCGGCGAGACGCACAGATATGCCTCGCCGCCAGGTGCCACTGCAGGCCTCTAATTTGGCCCGCCCACATAGCCGACGGCCGTGACTTCAGGCTGTCTCTCTGCAGCCAATGGCGCGTGTCGCATGCCAGCTCTGGGAAGGGGGCGAAGCGGGCCATTGAAGACAGTGGGGCGTACCTTTACGCCCTGCGTCTTCAAGGCCCACCTGCCGCATAGAATGTCCTGCAGCGTGAAAGGGTTATGCTTTTTGTTACACTGAGGGTCGTGGCTGCTGCATGTAGCTTTTTTATAGTAATAAAAAAACAGAAACGTGATCTCCCTGAGAATTTATATTCTCCCCATGAGTAACACTAATCTTGTATTAAAAAGGTATGCAAAATGAGTTTATATTCTAATAATTTTTTTTCATTGTATTGCAGTGAAAAGACATTTGAGTGTACATGTTTTTGGTAGATACATGGGTTAATACTGAAATACTTTGAAATACAGCATAGAAGCACTGAATTTACAGACAGAAAACAAACCACTCCACCAAAGTAGCTTATTTCCTACCAAAAACCTAGGCTTTAACCGTGATTAAGGCCCCAATTCAAGTAACGCCACATCTTTGTTACAAAATCTCTTTGAAAAACGTCTTGAAATTGGTCATAAAAACATTCACGGTACTGAAAAGAGCTACAGTAAAAAATGAAATATCTGTTCACAGTTCAGGAGGAATAAAGCAGGCACAGCAGCAGTGGTTTAGCACATGGGTGTCCTCCATGGCATTCAGTTCTGAAGGTTTAGCTCCATGGCAACAAGATGGATGTTTGCTTTCAAGAATCTACACTCAGGGCCAGCTTTGGTGTCCTTCGCTAGCTTAAGTGTGGGAGAACTATCTGCACTAGGCTATTACAATATTTATCATGCTGTTTCACTTTATCTTTTTTCCCCACCTGATTTGGTGCACACATTTCATTAACTCGGTACGTTTATTGTCATTGCATTCTTGCCTGTGCACAAAACAGATGTCATGTAATGGCGAACATTTATAAACCTTTACATTGTTAAGGAACACATGTATTCTTGGTTTGCTAGACCAGTTTTTGTTCTAGAAAAACATTTTGTATGAAGTGGGGCTGAAAACTAAATACATGATAAATGATTTTGTGTATTTAAACATCTTAAGTAATACTTGCGGTGTCCATATACTCTTACTTAACGACATCCTATGTCAATCGGGAAGAACCCAGGACATACTTGAAAACGAGAGAAATCTCAATGTATCCTTCCTGGTAAAAATCCTTTATAAATAAAATAAATAAATAAAACTGTATCTTCTAGTGTGACTCACTAAGGTCATGCGCTGAGACTGGGAGTTAGGAAAATATTACTTGTTTGGTCTCGGAGGCACACACTTTTGTTAAGAACTCTTTCAAAATATACATCCTGTCTGGTCCTTTGGACAAACATACAAAATGATACCCCAGTGAATTAGAGGTTTTATATTTGTTCACATTTAAATGTCAGCAGGATTTATTGATCAGATATTAGGCATCAATGAATGAACTTTTGATCAGACTTGTATGGGTAGCTCCATTAAAGACAGGTCCGGCACCTCTTTTCTGGAATTCTATATGCTTGAAGGCTCCGAGAACCGGAATTTTCAGAGCCATCCGGATTTTAGTATTTCTGGGTTAAGGGTGCTCCAGATGGGTGTTGCCCATTGGGAACCAGGTTCCTGAGTGGTAAAGCAGACTGTGGCACACGCTGGGAATCTCTAAGTAGTTCCAGCGTATGACATGCCCCACAAACGCACCTTCATAAACGTACTACATTTTATAACTCATTCTGCAGCTTTGTGCTACAATGTAACTGCATGACCCACCATTTTGATATGTTAAAAGACCTAAACTGGCCATCGCTGGAAACTAGACGCCTACTTCACCTTTCCAACCTAGTGTTTAACCCTTTCGCTGCTGAGCCTTTTCACACCTCTGTGCTGAGCTCATTTTTACCGGTTTCGCTCATCATGTTTAAATGCGATTTGAAGTCACATTTTATTCTACAACCCAGACATTTTATATATCGTTCTTTCCGGGAGACTCGGCAGATTCATAATATATCATTATTATATGTATACGTTATGTCCTGTCTGTATATTATAACAAAAAATGCAATAAAATTAGAATTTTCAATAGTTTACAACGTTTAAAGTGTTTTTTTTCACATTTTAACATGCAAGCGTTTGCGGTTATATTTTCTATGGGTTGCGCTTGTTAAAAAAATTAGGGGAAATTAATTTGAGGGAAATTACGTGTTTTTTAGCAAGGCCACGCTTTGGCCGTTCCAGTGATATCAAACATTAACCCCTAGCTGTCACGGATCGGGAGATAGGGGGTTCATTGGAACCCTCTATCTCCACCATAGGTGGCAGCAAGGGGTTAATTGTGAACTGGCGCCATCGCGCTATGCGCGATGACGCCAGTCGTTAGTGGGATATCCCAGAAGCTTGGCCGACATCCAAGATGTCGGCCAGCTCCGGGAGGGGACTGCGATACGGCGCATGTTAGCGCCATATCGTGATCCAGCCCTCTAGGGGTTAAAGACAGCCGTCGCTTGGAAGGGTAGGCTGTGCCCTTCCAAGCAGTACCTGTCTTTAGCCGATGGCCCGCACGGATGGGGAGAGGGAGAGGTCCGAAGGACCTCCCCCCCTCCCCTTCAGGCACCTTCCCCGCAATAGTGGGGGTTGCCTGAAATAGATGTCATCGCGCGATGACGTCTATCGTGCCCGCCAGGGTCCCGGAGGCTGGGCTGACATCGATGATGTCAGCCCGCACCGGGGGGGCCACCGCGATCGGCCGGAATCTCGGCCAATTACCGCTGCAAAGGGAGGACGCGCTGAGCGCGTCCTCTGCAGCGAAGTAGCCATGCAGCAGGACGCGCTGAGCGCGTCCACCGCATGGAAAGGGTTAAGGGCTTTTCTGGTAAGCGTGTGTACACATTGGGGGCTGCAGCAGGAAGGGGGTAGTGGCTCTCCCACCTCAATCTCCTTCCTCTGAAACATTGGATTCTCCCAGATTCTGAAATCCTGAATTATTGAAATCCAGAATGTTCCACCTGAAATTATTATTTATATATTTATCATTATTATTATAAATGTAGTTATGCATTTAATTTTTATTTTTTATAAAAGGCTATATCTTAATCAAAGGCAATATAGCTAACCTATGGAAAATTTGATGATGTCATAGTAATTTATTTTGCAGTGGAAAGAAAGTATTATTTTTCCGTCTCACACAAATGCAGTTTTGAAACTACACATGTTCTGTCAATGTGACGTACGGCCATGAAAGCTGCTCAGTGACAGGAAGATGTGAAGAGGGTATTACTAAAAGTGTATAGGATGTACAAGCCTGTAGCACACAAATGCCTGCACTTAACATAACGTCGGACAATCAATTATACAATTGAGGTGTGGACTCGTTCAAAAATGGGTTGAGTTGCACAAACCATTCTATATACATCAGTCGGAACACTGAAAATATGATAGGTAGGGTGCCACGTTTGTGTTGCTTTTTTAGGTCTTTTAATATATGCCCTTCAAAAGATAACAGCAGACAGGGGCAGATTTTTCTTTAATGCCTTAACGATAGGCAGGTGTTGCCCGTCGAAGGTGGCTTAACCTGGCACACGTCATTGGCTGCAAAAGGACTGCCCGAGTTCAGGCCGTCCCAGTGCAGCCAATGGCGGGGTGGATGTCGGCTGCAAGGAAGGGCCGAGGTGGCCCGTTGAAGACAGCGGGGCATACCTGTGCCCTGCGTCTTCAAAGCCCTCCGGCCATGAGGATGGCATAGAACGTCCCATGGCGGTAAGGGGTTAATACTTAGAATCTCAGCTATTTTGCATGGAGGCAAAAAGCAGTCAGAGTCAAAGCAGACAAATATTTTAAATGCAGAAAATGCCATTATATAAGGCCCACAATACCTGTATATCCAATGTGATTAGGTAATTTTACATGTTAACCGATGTGGATATTATAAAAGAAAAACACCTTTTAATTGTGAAAGATATCGCCCTGCACAGCTCCGTTCTTTCACAGTACAGACTCCTTATTAGTATGCTCAGTGCTGGCAGCAATGATACCATGCAAATATATGTAAACTTGTAGAATCGCTTGTGCTCTGAACAAGGCTGTAATTTATTTGTCACACCTTAAAACATGTCAAATGTAAAAGTCTGACTCAGGATCAGAACATGTTTATGGAAGATATACCAGTGATCGTTTGCTATCGGAGAGACAGCTACATGCTCATTGTGTTAAAATATGGGGGTTATGCAGCGAGGGCCGATGTTTTTCAAAGATGCAAACGTTGAAAAAAATGCCAGGGTTGCACTGACAACAAATGCTGGCATTTCACAAAAGGGATCCAGTGGCAGGAGAACCTGTACTGTACAGCATCTCCTACCTGTGTTTGGATTTTAATTTTGTGGAACACCATGTGGTAATTTTCGCTGGAGCGTGCGACTCCGGCAAACACCGACACTTATTGAATACTGCAAAATACTGGAAAGACCTCTTTGTTTTGCTTTAGACAATGTACATTATAGGGATACTCTAGGGTTAAACCGGGAGTGGATGAAGTGGAGGGGTTAAATATTAACCCGTTCTGACCCCTTCATACAACCACTCCCATTTTAACCCTTTAGTCACTGTTAAAGCTCACCTGTTATACATCGCAGTCCTAGTCTCCAGACCTTTGGACGTGACAGGCTCCTGGATTGGAGGAAGATGGGAGCATATCACATGGCTGGGTGGAGACAGGACTGGCACTCCACGAACATCCAAGAGCTGGAAGGTGAGGGCCAAATTTGGTGCCCACTTCCTGTACCTTGAAGCTCAGGTCAGCCAAGACCCTGCTTTTGGAGCCTCCATGGAGGGGAGGGGGGGGGGGTTGAGGATGCTCAGTGTGCTGTGACCACCCAATTTACTTTTGAGTGGTCACAGTGCATAGATTGGCCCCCTTTTAAATGGTTTTACTGCAGAAAAAAAGTGAGTTTATCAAAATATTTTTTGCATACAAATCTGTATAAGACATTCTATTTTTTTCCCTAGGTAAGTGTGCAAAATATTGCAATTAATATTAAACTCATATGCAGAAAAAGTCTTTAGAAGTTAATACATCATGTCAATTGAACTGTCCTACGTCAACTGCTTTATCATCAAACCTCCTCTATTTAGTGCAAAACAAAGATGAACCAACTTTCTGTAATATCAAACAAGGGATTCACTGTTCTTATGCAGTGGATGCTCTGCTACTGTATGTCATCTGGATCACATACAATACTCTGCTTTCTAACTTCAAGTTGGGATATGAGACGCAAGATATTCCTGCTAGATGACTTAGGTAAATGCAGAAATGAAGCACTGTGGTACCTACAGAGGTATTTATTACCTTACATCACCGGTGGGCTTTATGCATCACACAGTTGGTACACATTGGGTATAAAAGCAAACTAACTTTTTTATCTTCGCTAGAAAAGTTATTACTGATGTCCTTTGGTTAATCTGTGCAACCTCCCTACTCTTTCACCATTCATATTTTCTTCAAAACTGAAATAATTAGGCAAGAGAAATAAATTAAACTTGAGAATATACTTTCTATTCCTTTTCATTTATCTGGAAGGGTATTATCTATAGTCGTACTTAAGTCTGTGCAATAATATAAACACAAAATCTGAGTCTAAACTAAATTTTTCCAAGTTGACCTCAACTATTGACATTTCCTATCAAGGAGTCATTGACTTTTTTTTATAAACTTCTATTATTCGATAAAGCCGCTCCCTGGAACATTCTGGAAGGGGGGCATGACTGCTGGCCTGGGGCAATCAATCATGGTGTGTGTGAGATGATTGGTTATGGCAAAAGTATGCTAATTAGCAGGACACTATATATATATACAGCAGGTGACTCACCTGGCTCGTTAGGCACGAGGTTGCAAGGAGTAATTACGTTCCCACCCTCCGGCCCTGAATGGGGTGGTTGATCTTCTTTTGTGTCACAGCATTGGCGGTATCCCTGGCCAGCGAAGGGGTGAGTGGATAAGCCGCCAAGTATGGCGGGCGCTGGGAAAGACGTGCTCTGTTCCTGGCTAAAGCAGGAGGAGCAACGAGCTCTGGTTTATGGTATAACTTCCTGCTGTCGGTTGTTGGCAGCAGGGTCAGCATAAATAAGGCTGGCCGGGCGTTGTGTTATGTATGGTGGTGTTAATTGTATAAAGTTAATAAAGCTGTGGCCTATGCCCTTTCCCATCAATACATGTGTCAGTGTGTTTAATTGGGGGGCATGGGCTATTGAGCATCCAGGTATAAGCAGTCATGATTCTTACCAACCACGTACCAAAAAATTGTCATCTACACATTAAATCCTATATCTCCATGCTATACAAGGTTTTTGTTTTACTTAAATTGTCATTTAAAGAAACTAAAATTACCAAAGTTTTATTTTAGATGGAGATATGGGAGTTAACGCAGAGATAGCAATGTTTGGTAAGTTGCCATCAGGGGATTCTTTCTGTTGAAGGTCCAAGCTGCCATTGACTAATGCAAGTTACAGTTACAAGTTTTTATAAAACGCTAAAAAGTCCGTAGCGCTGTACAATGGGAAGTCAACGGAGATAGCTGGCGTTTTCTACTTGAGTAGTCACATAAGGAAATGTAAACAACCTTATGTGTTTCTTATGCAATCATCAATGCTGATGCCAATATGTGCATTTCGCTGAGTTGCACTGGTTAAAAGCAATTCGTAACATTGTAAACAGGGTTCATATGCCATAACAGCTTTGGTAAAACCCATGAAAGATTGTCCGCTTTAAACAGTATTCAGACTTCAGAGGCAACGAATGTGTGAGGCTTGGTAGTTCAGGTGTCTGCCATTTTGCATTCTATATTTTATATAAGACATGCAAAAATGGCACTAACACTTCAAGAACTATCAAATCCAAGTCAATCGTTAGTCTTGCTGCAAGTACAAAGAATGGCAAAAAAACAGTCCCACCATGAACTTTGTGTAAAGTGATTTGTGCGGGATCAAGTTAGGCCCCGTTCACACCTGAGCGTTTTACAGCGCATTCCTTCACGCTGTAAAAGCCAAAGCACGGAAATACCATGATTTCCTATGGGCCTGTTCACACCTGGGCGTTTTACAGCGCAGGAACGTGCTGTAAAACGTCCTACACCCAAAGAAGTACAGGTGCTTCTTTGGGGCGTATTGCAGCGCGTTCACGCTGCAGTCTATGGCCGTGAACGCTCTGCAATGTGCGTTTGCGCGTTTTTTACGTTTGCGTGATACCCGCATCAAAAAACGCTTAGGTGTGAACCCAGCCTTAAAGAGTAGACTCCCCCTCGCACACAAACATCCATACTCCAGGCTCTTCTGAGATGCTCACATAGATTTTCCATATTCTGATGGAGTAATAGGAAGGGTAACAAGGCCAAATAGTTGCTTGCTGTCCTTACGCTGGATTTTTGTTGAAACACTCAATGGACTGCTGAGTGTGTATTGCGAGCAATGATTGTCACTGCACGTGACCGTAGCTGTGGCACAAAATGCCTTGCACTTCTATAGAAATAGACGTGCCAATATAGTTAGACTTACATGAAAAATAAGGCTTTAAAATTTAAAGATTTCATTAATTATTTCCCACACACCCCTAATTCTATTACCACCCTCCCCCCCCCAATTTTATTAATTTCTTAACCCAAGATGGGGCATGTGGCCGGCTGCCCTGATTCAGAAATAGCACCTTAGTAGATTTACCTCTCTATCGCGCAGGCCGCGTACCCACGAGCGGCCGCCTGCATCTACGCTTGAAAGTGTCTCTCGTACTATCGGCTGCGCTCCCACACGATCATATAAAGATATCATGGGAGCCCGGCTGAGAGCATGAGAGACGAGAGGCACGTTCCAGCACAGATGCAGGCGGCCGCTCGCGGGTACGCAGTCTGTGCGATAATGGGGTAAATCTACTAAGTGGTTATTTCTGAATTAGAGCAGCTGTCCCCAGGCCACAGATACCCCAGACACATCATAACAGCAATAACACAAATTACATGCAACTGCGTCTGCTGACTGCCGTGAATGTGGATTTTGATCCGCTCAACATATTTTAAGGGTCTATTCACAAAGCACTGAAATGTCAGTGCTTTGCATTTCGGCCCATTTCACCCCATTTTGGTGATTCATTTTTGCCAAAATTGGAGTCGCTGAATTAGTTATAGGATGTTGGCAAAAACCACCGACTTGACAGCGAATTCCACTCAACTGAAAAAAAAGAAGTCACCTCTTCTAATAGGAGTGTAAATCAATACAAATGTGTCCAAATAATAAAGTTTAAAAAAATTATAAACAGGCCTGTCACAAAATAAAGTCTTTTAAAAAAAAAAGTTGTCTAAAAAAATAAATAAAAAAAGGTTTTTGCAAAAAATGAAAGGAATAAATGGTCTATACTATATGGGACAATTTTGCTGCCACGAAAGACCACCGAACATTGCTCAATTGCAGCGAATTACATATTTGCTGTCAATTCGTCAATATTTAATGTCATTGACATTGCCAATTCAGCTCAATTTAGATATTGGGGCAATTTGGCGGTTTTCCCCAACGTCCGATAACTGTTTCGTTGACTCCATTTTCAGCAAAACACTGTGAACATTCACTAAATAGTGAATTCATTTTATTTTCAGCGAAATGGAATCACTGAAGAGTGATGAAATTAGGGATAGACCGATATCACTTTTTAGGCACCGATACCGATACCGATTATCGGCAGCCTTTCAGGCCGATAACCGATATCAGGTGCCGATATTCTGTACATTTAAATTTTTGGAGGGGGAAAATTTTTTCACAATTTCTATACGGTTACAAGCATACAGCCAACAAGTTCCATAGCGCTGTACAAAAGGGAGACACAGAATAACAAATATACATACACATTACAACTACAAAACAGTAGGAGAGGACCCTGCACGAGAGCTTACAATCTAAGGCTGGGGTCAGACGAGCGCAGTAATCACGTCCGTGTAGCCGCACATTAGTACATCTGTGGTAGCATAGAATCATGACCAATGACTCCCCACACACGAAGTGCGTCCGCACAACGTATGTAGCAATCGTACTCAAGTAAGCAAGAACGTTAAACTGCTAGAACGGACACGTGGAGTGCGCAACGTCTGCATAGCTTTGTGTGTGAGTGATGGAACGTGGTCAGATGGACGGCATTTATACGTCCAGCATTTTTGACGGACAAAATGTTTTTTTATTTCCCATCTACATCCGTCAAAAATAACAGCACTCACGAAAACTGACCATGTGCCACTACTGTGTCTTCCGTCACAACGTGCGTTCGTAACACACTGACGCACAGTACAAATGCGCTCGTCTGACCCTAGCCTAAGAGGAGAAGGGTGACATGCTAGGTAGTTAACAAGTGTATAAATTGTAAACATAACCGAGGAAAATAAAGTGTTTGAAAAAAGTGTGATGGATTAAGGAATTGCAACCACCCCATTTCTTTCACAGTCTAACTTTATTTTCTCTTTTTTTGGTATTACACAGAAACCTGCAGTGCCAAATGCATGGAGCTTTACATTGCTGTGTGCAGGCACATAAAGGGTGCTGTGATCTATTTATTTATTTAATCGGGGGGGGGGGTCCGGACAGTAGACATTAGGAGGATTTATTGCAGCCAGTCTGAACTCTGAAGGGGAGTTTTACAGACTGGCTGTATAGCACTAAGGAAGAGCAGACAGGGAGAGATCAGGGGAGGAGCACAACCAACGGACGCTCGTAAAAAAACAAACACACAACTTTTTTAATTGAATGAGCTTCCTCCCCCTCCGTTTCTTACTGTGACAAGCAGATGGGAGGGGGAGACCTCGGAGTGACCTCATCACTGCCGGCCAGAGTCGCTGAATCAGTGCCGGGCCCGGGATCTGACGCATGCTCAGAGGGATCTCAGCTTCTCTGCGTTATCGGAATATCGGCAATGAAATGGCCCGATACCGATAACGTGAAAAATGCGGAATATCGGCCCCAAATATCGGTGGTACCGATAATCGGTCGACCCCTAGATGAAATGCGGCGAAACGCAAAGCACCAAAATTGCACGCAATTTAAAATAACCTAAAATATGTTTTAGAAAAGGGTAAGGGTCCTAGTGGCGCAGTGGGTGCTTCCAAATATGGAGCAATCTAGATGAGTATTTCTAAATGCTGATATTATGGCTCAACTCTATTTATCAGGTGGTATTAGATAAAAGTACTCAAGTGAGTCAATGTTACACTAGTATTGTGCAAATAGCAATTCTGTGCAAATGAACAACCTTGTGCAAAATAAGCAACAACAATGGTGATAAATCCTTAAATCATGCGTACAAATCTGCTCCTATAGCGCAAAGTGTATAATAATCCACATGTGCAAAACGCATATAAAGTACATATAAAGTGCATGTGCTCATATATCCTATTCCATTCGTAAAGTGCAGACACAAAATTTCTGTTGATGTGACATCAAAAAAGTCATAAGACAGTCCTTTTATACTTCAAGCAGTATAGCATATGGGGTAAGGGTTGCTTGAAGAAGGCACAGGTGTAGTGCCGAAACTTGTCTAGTAACCCCCCCCCCACACACACTTTTTTTGGAATAAATTTTTGATATTTTAACTTGATTCTCATCTCTGGTTTTACTCTGTTATGGGATACCCCCTTACTATTTTATCCCTTTAGAGTGAGGAAAATATTTTAAAGGTGAAAGCAGAGGAATTTTTCTCCCCCCCCCTCCCTTTTTCGTCCCCATCTGTATGGTAATACAGAGCTGGAGACAGAAGCTGAAAGGCATTGCAGGAGAGAGGGGTAAGGTACTCACCTAACTAAGAAGTACCATTTGCCTTTAAGCTGAGCCTGAGAAAACCGAGGCTCCAACATCGGTGAGTTGAACAAAAAATTGTAATTACTCAGAATATACGTACTGTGTCACGCTATGGGAGCGCTGTCTCTCTGTATGTGTTTTATTTGAGGATAACTGGAAGACCCAGGAAAAGGGGGAACGTCACCCTGTATCTGACGTGAGGCATTCCAACCTAGAGCCAGGACTTTTTAGGCTCTATAATTTGTGAGTGATTTTCATATATCATATTCACTTCACAAATTACTACAGTCTGCACTATTGTCTCTCTCCTTTTGTCTTCCTCATATATGCTACGGAATCTACCAACTGAGGAGAGGAAGCATAACGTTGGAACATTTTGTCTGAAGTGTGACCTACATACTGTATGGTGACTAGGAGTCACGGACCTTGTTCATTTTGAGATTTGCACTTTTTCCCGTGCACTTTATACAGTCATAGGCCATCCAGAGACTATCAGATAACCTAATAAAAGGACTGTCTTATGACTTTTTTGATGTCACATCAACAGAAATTTTGTGTCTGCACTTTACGAATGGAATAGGATATATGAGCACATGCACTTTATATGTACTTTATATGCATTTTGCACATGTGGATTATTATACACTTTGCGCTATAGGAGCAGATTTGTACGCATGATTTAAGGATTTATCACCATTGTTGTTGCTTATTTTGCACAAGGTTGTTCATTTGCACAGAATTGCTATTTGCACAATACTAGTGTAACATTGACTCACTTGAGTACTTTTATCTAACACCACCTGATAAATAGAGTTGAGCCATAATATCAGCATTTAGAAATACTCATCTAGATTGCTCCATATTTGGAAGCACCCACTGCGCCACTAGGACCCTTACCCTTTTCTACACATTTATTTGCACATTTAGGTTGAGATTTATGTGCAACCCCTTGTAGGGGTTCCTTTTTTAAGGAACCACAGTTACCTAGTAAGCGCCTCCACAGACACCCACTCTTGTAAAATATGTTTTAGTTTCATTAAATGCCAAAAAATCCAAACAAAATCTTTAACTTCAGGCCCAAAGAGATCTCAATCCGGCCCTGCATGTTTGCATAAATGGAGTGGGCAGGTCTGGATGAAGTCCAGGGTCTGTTTTTTTGTTCCAGTCCAACCCTGGTGTTGACCACCTCTGTCCTAAAGCATATGTCCAAGTGCATTCAAATGTATTCAAGTACCCTGAGTGTTTTACGTTTTGTTTTATATTGCTAAAATAGTTTCAAATGTTTTTCCCCTGTCAATCTAGATTCAATACCCCATAATGACAAAACAAAAAACTGTTTTTCTACACCAATAGTCAGTTTGACTGGACAGCCAGCTCTACGAAGAGACATGTTTCTTCCAAATATCTTCCATTTTGGAATTCTGGAACCAATGTGCTCTTGAGATCCTTCAGTGCACCTGGAAATTTTCTTATTGCCTTCCCCAGATATGTGCCTTGGTACAATCTTGTCTTTGAGATTTGTAGGCAGTTCCTTTTGAACTCATGGCTTGGTTTTTGCTTGGATATGCATTTACAGCTGTGGGTTCTTCTATTGACCGGTGTATGTGTGCCTTTCCAATTCCTGTATAATCAATTGAATAATCCTCAGGTAGATCCAATCAAAGTGTAGAAACATCTGAGATGATTTCGAGAAATGGGATATGTCATAGCAAAGGCTCTGAATACACATGCCAATGTGATATTCCATGTTGTAATAACTTTTCATTGTTGTCAAAAATATGTTTTTCCATTGTCATTATAGGGTACTGAGAGTAGTTTGTGGGGGACTATGACTTTTTAAATAAGTCTATTTTTGGCTTGAATCCCGGCTGCAATTTGTCATAAAGCTGCAACAAAAAAATAAAGGGGTCTGAATATTTTCTGAATGCACCGTATTGTTGTTTTTCACACATCAGGTAATGCAATGTATTTTCACACCTCTGAACTAAACATGTGAGTTAACAGATCTTCAGTGTGACACTTCTGAGCCGAGAAATAAGCCTTACAACTTGAACCAGTCATTGCAAATGTGTATAAAGAGTATGTAATATATACAGTTGGGTCCATATATATTTGGACACAGGCACAATTTTATTTTTTTCAGGTATTTACCAAAACATATCAAACTATAGTTATATAAAGATATGGTCTGAAAGTGTGCACGCTCAGGTTTAATTTGAGGGTATGTACATCCAAATTGGAGGAAGGTTTTCGGAATTACAGCTCATAAGAGTAGCCATCCCTCCTTTTTCAAGGGACCAAAAGTAATTGGGCAATTGAATCAAAAGCTGTTTCATGGCCAGGTGTGTGCTACTCCTTCATTATTTCTTCATAAATTAAGCAGGTAAAAGGTCTGGAGTTGATTCTAGGTGGGGTATTTGCATTTGGAATCTATTGCTGTGAACCTACATCATGCATTCAAAGGAGCTGTCCATGCAAGTGAAACAGGTCATTATAAGGCTTCAACGACAAAACAAATCCATCAGAGAGATAGCAGCAACATTAGGATTTGCCACATCAACAGTTTGATACATTCTGAGGAAAGAAGAACGCACTAGTGAGCTCAGCAACATAAAAAGGCCTGGACATCCACGGAAGACAACAATGGTGGATGATCACAGGATGCTCTCTAAGGTGAAGAATAACCCATTCACAACATCCAGACAAGTGCAGGACACTCTCTAGGACGTGTGTGTATCATTGTTAAAGTCTACAATCAAGAGAAAACTTCACAGGAGCAAATACAGAGGGTTCACCACAAAGTACAAACCATTCATAAGCCTGAAGAATAGAAAAGCCAGATTAGATTTAGCCAAAAAATATCTAAAAAGGCCAGACCAGTTCTGGAAAATAATTCTTTGGAACGATGAAACTAAGATTAATCTGTACCAGAATGACGGGAAGAAAAAAGTGGGGAGCAGGCTTGGAACAGCTCATGATCCAAAGCATACAACGTCATCTGTAAAACATGGTGGAGGCAGTGTGATGGCATGGGCATGCATGGCTTCCAGTGACACCGGATCATTGGTGTTATTGATGATGTGACAGAAGCAGCCAGATGAATTCAGCAGTGTTTAGAGATATACTGTCAGCACAGATTCAGCCAAATGCATCAAAGTTGATTGGACAGCACTTCACAGTACAGATGGACAATGATCCAAAACACACTGCAAAAGCAACCCAGGAGGTTTTGAAGAAAAATAAGTAGAATATTATCCAGTGGCCGAGTCAACCACCTGATCTCAACCAAATTGAGCATCCATTTCACTTTCTGAAGGGGTCTATGGGTTCCTGACTTCAGGCTGTCATTGCCAGTAAAGGATTCTCAAGAAAATATTAAAAATGAACATTTTATTTATTATATTCATTTGTCCAGTTACATTTGAGCCCCTGAAAATGGGGGGACTGTATAGAAAAATGGTTGCAGTTCCTAAAATTTGTCCTTGATATTTATGTTCAACCCCTTGAATTAAAGCTGAAAGTATCCACTTCAAATTCATTTGGATTGTTTCGTTTTAGTTTTAATCTGGTGGCATGCAGAGCCAAAAGTATGAAAATTGTGCCTGTGTCCAAATATATATGGACTTAACTGTATACACCAGTAAATAGATGGAAATGGATATCGCATTTCACAGTCTCTAAAAATACTGTCAGAATTTAAACTAGTAGATTTTTTCGTTACTAATGTATTAACTGCATATTTTCCAGCTGCACGGTATCTGTTCTTCATTTAGGACCCCTTGTATTACCATTTCATTCTTTCTCTCTGCTGTTTTACTTCATATTGTGTCTGGAATGTCTCCATATTTGTACAAGCTCCTTCCAGTTCCATAGTTTCTGATGTTGAGATTTTTACATAAACAGTTTCCAAATAGGTTTATAGTCTACCCTTTGAAGCCATCTAAGTTGGTGACTGTGCAATTTTATGCTTAAAGATTAATTAATGCTTGCACGTATGTATGGAACTATCTACCAAATATGTACATGGTGAAATTATATATAAAGAAAAGTATTGATCCAGATTAATGTACTAAGTAGTGGCTACAGAAATCAAATATTCAGTAGTAGATATATACGAATAGGCACATAAGGGGATAGCATTAAAATTACAGTAAAAATGTGGTCATATAAAGCCAAGCTGAGAATTCTTTAAACTGAAAAAAGTTAATTTCTTCTGCTCTGGCCAAAGAAAAAGTAGTAAATGAAATGTATTTAATATATATTTACCCATTTAGTATATTGCAACACCTAGAAATGAACACACAGAAATTATTCTATTTTATGTATTAATATGTATTTCCCCGCCAAACATTTCTCCTTCTGTCAGACTTGCCCATTTCACTGGGAATTGGAATTAATTCAAATCAGTTTCTACCTATAATTTTGTTCTTATGCTGTGGTTCAGTCATGTGACTTGCGGAAGTTCATCGTGTGTCCTCTGGTACCAGTCTAGGGAAAAAAAGAATATGTGACATAAACAATCCAACATGTGTTACTGGCTTTAGTACAGTTGGAAATGTGTGTGATGTCCCTATTTCCCATTTGCTGTTTGGGTGATATTCTTGGAAATAGTGACATAAACTGTTCAAGGAATTATGCCATGTCGTTTACCAGAATGTTCTCATATATTTTTTTTGGCATGACTTTTACTAGGCCTGAAACCAATGAAGGCCTACTCAACGGTTCTTTGAGCATTAGAATTTGCTTAAAAGTGAATGTAGCCACACTTTTATTCTCTACTAGTGATGTAAATCAGTTGTGTGTTGTGGAGCTGAGACTTAAAAGTGCCTCTGTCTTGTACAAACGTTCTAATAAAAAAAATCTGAGGCTTCGTTCTAAAAGTGACTCAATCAGCAATACCATTCCTTTTTTTTATTTATCATCATTCTAAGCATAACTTGATAGTACCCACAGTATAGTGTAATAAGATAGACGTTCTGCCAACACCTAAGAAGTGCAGGACATACCATTTTCCTCAAACATGGCTTAAAGGAATAAAACAGGGAGCAATGGAGGGGCTAAACATGTAAAAAGTTACAAATGGCCCCTTCACTACCAAGCGTTTATTTGTTATTTGTTGAAAAAAATGCTATCATAACATTTATTTGAAACATGGGATGTGATGTTAACAATTCGATATAGGGTTAAATAGACGTTTTGCAAAGAAATTGTTATTTTAAGATAGTTGAAAAATTTAACCCCTTAGTGACCGGGCGGTTTTACACAAATCCGTCCTTTAGTGACCGCTGCTGTTTTTACGTTTCTGCGCTGTTAGTGTTTAGGTCAAATTTTCCTCTTACTCGTTTATTCAACCCACACATATTATACATCCTTTTTCCCGCCATTAAATGGACTTTCTAGAAATACCATTATTTCCATCATATCCAATAATTTACTATAAAAAAAATATGAAATATGATGAAAAAATGGTAAAAACACACTTTTTCGTAATTTAATCCCCAAAATCTACAACCACCAATAAAGACCCCGGCTAAATAGTTTCAAAATTTTATCCCGAGAATAGAAATACCCAATTTTTACATGTTTTTGCCTTTTAACCCTTTCACTGCTGAGCCAGTTCACCTATGTGCGCTGCGCTCATTCTGACCATTTTGTGCTAATTATTTTAAGATGACAGCCTAGGTCCTATTTAATTAAACCCCCCCAGACAAAAAAAACATTTTTTTATTTTATTTAATTTTTTTATTATTTTTTATTTTTTAAACCAAACCTGGTCATGTTTGGTATCATTGGAAAGGCCATAATCAGGCCTTTCAAATGGTGTCAGATATGACCATCTAACTGCCATGGATCGGGAGATAAAGGGACCCTTAGGATCCCCTTATCTCTACATGGCAGCTAGATGGTTAACTGGCCCACTGACATCCTCACACATATGGTGAGGTTGTCAGTGGGTGTGGGGGACCTGGAGGCTTGGCTGACATCCAAGATGTCAGCCCCCTCCAGGTTTGAATCCCGTTTTGGCGCCAATTAGCGCCGTAACGTGATTCGACGACGAAATGGTTAATGCCATACACCGCTGAAAAGGGGAGACTATCCCCTTTTCAGCGGTGCAAAAAGCATCTCCCTAGCTTCAATGCTTGGGGTGATAGAGTGCTCCGAAGGAGCCCCCCCTCCCCTCCATTGATTTGCATGGGGACGCCTGCTGATGACGTCACCACGCAGCGTGGTGACGTCATCAGTGTCGCCTGCCCATGTAAATCACATGGGCAGGCTTCCTCCCTGCCAGATCGCCGAGGGATCCAGCGAGGGAGGTGAGTATCAGGCGGGAGGGGGATTAGGCGCCACTGACGTACCCTGTACGTCCGCGGGTCTAAGGGAGACCTGTGGACAGGACGTACAGGGTACGTCAGCAGTCCTTAAGGGGTTAAAATTAGCAAGTTAAAATTTATTTAAATTTTTTATGTATTTGATTATCCTTTACAGAAATATTGTTGAAATGTAAGGTTTTGAGCTCTAGATGGTGTCCCTTATCTTACACAAGTTCAAACGGGGTCTGAATAGAGGCAGAAAAGACCTTTGTGTCAAATACGGTAACTGTGATGGGTAAAAATAATAAAAATGTTCAGATCTCCTTCTTATGGGGATTTGTAGTGATCATAAGGGGTTATTAAATAGCAATGCAACTTCCAAAAAATACCAATAGAATATAAAAATATCTGTATGTGGCATAATGCCTGTATATACAGTAACACCTTGTATCTGTACTGTACAGGTATTTTTACTCATTATAACCCCCTGAATCGTATCCCTGTACAGCAGTGAGTGACCCTAGAGCCCTCCCTGTATTCTGCCCTCTCCCTGACTGCTGTAATGCAGCAGTAATCTATTTTAACTTTTTGTTACAGTGAGGACTGAGGCTCTATTTGCATTGCATCTATTTGATGGTTTTATGTCTCCACAGGGGACACACTAATCCTGCGTTAAAAAGATGCAGACATTGTCTTTTGATATGCTAATGAGTGCTTTTCAATGCATTACAATGTGAAATCGAGATAACTCAATTTTGAGTGTGATGGGCTTAATGCTGGAATGCATTGAGCCATTAGTTAGGTTCTGAAGGTCCTGATATCCAGGAACAGGAGATCAATGATCAGGTTTTGAGTGGGACACTCGGGACAGAGGGGTGAGGGCACTCGGGTCACTGTGACAACTCAAATTACATTGAGTGGTCACAGTGCATAGACTGTCCTTTTAAATGAGTTTCACTCTTCTAGTATAGATTTGATACAAATATGTGGATCCCTGACCATCATACCTTCATGAGCTTTGTTGGGCATACTGTTCCCAAACCATGGATATTAATATGCAGATGGTCCCCTTTTTGTAATTATGACATCATCTGCTGTTCTGGGAAAACTTTCCACACATTTCTTGAGTGCGCCAGTGATAATTTGTACAACCGCTGAGTTTTTTAACCCTTTCGCTGTTGAGCTTTTTCACACCTCTGTGCTGAGCTCATTTTTACCGATTTCGCTCATCATGTTTAAACGTGTTTTTAAGCCTTATTTTAATATATGACCCAGACATATTATATATCGTTCTTTCCGGCAGACTGTGCAGATTCATAATATGTCATTATTATATGTATACGTTATGTCATGTCTGTATATTATAACAAAAAATGCAATAAAATTAGAATTTTCAATAATTTACAATGTGTAAAGTGTTTTTTTTCACATGCGAGCGTTTGCGGTTACATTTTCTATGGGGTGCGCTTGTTAAAAAAATTAGAAATGAGGAATCGTTACTTTTTTTGAGGAAAATTACGTGTTTTTTAGCAAACGCCCCCATAGAAAAAATAGTTAGTGCAGCATCATTGTTCACATTATAATTGAAATGGGAACAATATTGTTGCACTAATAAAACGAAAAAAAAACAAAAAACATTTTCTTTTTTTTAAAATCTTTTAATTTTATTTTTTAATTTTGTTTTTTTACATTTTACATGGTCATGTTTGGTATCACTGGAAAGGCCACGCTCTGGCCGTTCCAATGATAGCAAACATTAACCCCTAGCTGTCACGGATCGGGAGATAGGGGTTCATTGGAATCCCTATCTCCACTATAGGTGGCAGCAAGGGGTTAATTTCAAAACTGGCGCCATCGCGCTCTGCGCGATGACGCCAGTCATTAGGGGGATATCCCGGAAGCTTGGCCGACATCCAAGATGACGGCCAGCTCCGGGAAGGGACCGCGATACGGCGCATGTTAGCGCCATATCGCGATCCAGCCCCCTAGGGGTTAAAGACAGCCGCCGCTTGGAAGGGCAGGCTGTGCCCTTCCAGGCGGTGCCTGCCTTTAATCGCTGGCCCGCGGGGAAGGGGAGGGGGAGAGGTCCGAAGGACCTCCCCTCCTCCCCTTCAGGCACCTTCCCTGCAATGGCGGGGGGCAGGCCCGGATTAAGATTTCTATGGGCCTGGAGCTGAATATTTTGGTGGGCTTTTTTTTGTAATTTAGTGAAACTAAAACATATTTTTGGTTATTTAATAGTGCAGATACGGCTATATCTAACCAGGCAAATACTGTGTGATTCATTTTTCAATCATTTAACGAGTGTAACATTTTTTTTCCCCATTTCATCATCCAAATTGTTGTGCTTATATATTCTATAGGGCATTCTTGTTAAAAAATGTGAAATGGGAACCTATTACTGCATTTTTCTGAGAAAATATACAATTTTAACCCAAAAAATGGAAGAAAAAAAGAGGAAATATTTCCCTTGTGTTTAGGAACATTTTTTTTTTACGAATAAAACTATGTATAAACCACTGACCTTGCTCCCAGCGTGGGAAATGAGAAGGTGAGTAATGGCAGTGGTATTGCTCATTTTATACGTGACAAATGGACAATGCCATCGCTTTGGAACTAAAAATAAATAAATAAAAATAAAATTTTTTCTTTTCTTTTAGATTTTACATGGTCAGGTTTGGTATCCATGCAAAGGCCAGACTCTGCCCTGTTCAATGACGCCTCACTTGACCTTGTGAGGTGTAAAGATTAGTGATGTAGGGGTCCAAAGTTCCCCCGCGGTGCTCTTCAATGCAGTGCGGCGGTTTAGGTTTTTGATGTAACAATTCGTAACAATGGATTGTACCATCACCCATCAGCTCCACACTTGTTGGTGACATGAGAAATGTGATGTTTAGTTAGTGCAGCATCATTGTTTACTTTATAATTGAAAAGTGAAAAATATTACTGTTAGAAAGAAAAAGTAAATATTTATTATTTTATTTGTTTTTACTTAGAACCTGGTCATGTTTGGTATCATTGGAAATGGCATACTCTGGCCTTTCCAGTGATACCTCGGTTGACCCTATAGCTGCTATGGAGTTGGAGATACAGGGGTCCAAATGCAGACATAGTTATCCTTTCTCTGGGCCTATTCTGAGGCATGGGCCTGGAGCTGCTGCTCCATCTGCCCCTATGTTAATCCGGCCCTGGTGGGGGGGTGCCTGAAATAGACGTCATCTCGCATGCGCGATGACGCCTATCGTGCCCGTCGGGGTCCCAGAGGCTGGGCTGACATCGATGATGTCAGCCCGCACCGGGGGGCCACGTGATCGGCCGGAATACCGCAGCGAAGTAGTAGCAATGCACGTCCACCGCATTGAAAGGGTTAATATAGCTAATATTGGAGACATTATGGCTGTGTGCTGGATATTATGCACATGATTGCAATGAATGTGCCTGAAACACCTGAACTCTTGCAGTTGGTCATATTATGTATAGCACACATAGGGCCCTCTTCCAAGGTTGGCTCTAAAAGGGAGGCAGTAGCAAGGCAGCGCTGCACTTGAGACGCAATACCAGCTTGTGCCAAGAGTGGAATAGGGATTCTGGGCTATAAGATAACTTTGAGAAGTTATGTATAATGGCTTGAGAAGTTAATCTTGTCGCAGCCTTGAAATAGGGCCTAAAGAGTTATCATATACTCCCCTAGATAAATGACTTTTGCAAATTTGCAGACCACTTCTGTATCCTTTCCAGTTCTATGATTAAGATAGAGGGTGGGTGTAATGGTTAAATATTAAACTATGTACTCATCTTTTTGTTTTAAGCCTCAAGTACCCATTAATATTCACCTTCTGTCACGTCCCACGCCATCTTGGTACCTCGGGGCCCAGCAGCGCATTCCTCGCTGCTCGCTGGCTGGATGCCGAGTGATATGCAGGTCACTCGCAGTCATGAGTTAGGCATGCCGGCAGGGTGCGGCATGATGATGCGGCGCCCGCAAGGTTTAAAACCAGTCGCCTGAGTTCTTCTGGTTGCCCTGACTTGGTTTTCACTTCTCTCAGTGCTCGTTGTTAATTTGTATAATTTGTGTGTATCGACCCTGGCTTGTTTGACTCTTCTCTCCTGGCTCTTAACCCCTGACATTACATTGACTACCAGATCTGGCAATACAACCCCTAGCGCTTGGCTAACACTCTACTCTGGTAATATGACACCCGACACTTGGCTGAAACTCTGACGATACGACCCCTGGCATTTTTTTTTAAAGACTTTATTTTTAAGGTAGATAGGGTGGTAAATAGACATAAAAATCTGCAGAACATTATATGGGAACCAAACAGGCCACCACGGTCACCATTTGCAGAATAAACACATAACAGTTCAAATACACCCATAGAAGGGCGGGGGAAGAATGTAGAGCGGAAAAGGGGAACAGAAGAAGGAATACATCAAACAAAACAAAACAGAAAACAAAACAAATGGAGGCATCATTGCACAGTACTACAAACAACTGGAGGACACCAGTAGTGGGTGAACATTTAATCCCAAGCATCCCACACTTTATAAAAACAGCCATTGTAAAATGTATCAGAGCCGAAAGTTCATCCATCAGTTGAATATGATCCATTATTTGAAGCATGCGCCTCTGGGGAGGCAGAAAGGTTGAGCGCCACACCTCAGCCACAGCCTTCCTAGCTGCAAGGAGAATTTTGTCAAAATATTATTTTTTTTATTGAGAGGTATCCAAGTCATCCGTACATCAACCAAGATACAGTAATTTTAAGCATCCATTTGCCGTCTGATCAAACCAGGTATAAACGCATCTCTACCTCTCCGATATTTTCCAAGAAAACTATACAAATGAAATACTAAAAGAAAGACATAAAAAGACATATAAAACAAGGGAGGGGAAGGGGGGGACATCTCTAGTGAAAAAAGTAAACTAACGACATTACGGTCTAGATCACTGAAGGATCTTTCTTTTAACCCTATATACACTTTAATGCAAATTTTTAGCTTCATATCTTATCCGTCATCGCTTACATGTCTTGTAAATCTTATGAATGTCCCATATCGCTCAAGGGTCTTTCTTTGGGGGTTGAAAACCCCATGTCGTGTTAGCCTTAGAGTCAAAAAGGCGATATTGATCCAATAAAGTAATTAGTTGGCGTTGTGTCGGGACAACTGGCGTTTTCCAGTTCCGAGAAATAAGTAGCATTGTCGTAGATACAATAATAAATAACATTTTAAGGTGTTGACGAGGAAGATGGATCATTCCCAATAGTAAGATCTCAGGGCTGCAAGGAGAATTTTAGAGAGTAGACGGTTGTGATGAAAGGAGAGGCACAGGCAAAGAAGCAAAGAGGTAGGTCCAGGGATCCCTGGGAACCCCAGGGCCAAATACTGATTCAATCAAAGCCTGGACCGAGTCCCAATAAGCTGAAATTTTCAGGCAGTTCCACCACATGTGGGTCTGAGTCCCTCTGCCGCCACACCCCCTCCAGCAGTCATCCGGCACAGCTGGATTAGCCTTGTGTAGGAAGTCCGGGGTGGTATACCTGAGCATCAAGGTCTTCAAGGACTGTTCCTGGAGTGTGGTGCAAATAGACACTTTACGTGTAGCTTCCCAGATATCAAGCCAGTCATCGGCATCCATTGAAGAGCTCAGATCCCTTTCCCACACCTCCACATAGTGGATGGAGGGCAATGAGGGATTGCTAGCCAGAAGGGTGTATAGCTGCAAGATGAGACCTCAGGAATGATCGCAAGTCATTCATGATTACCGGCTCTGGTATATGACCCTTGGCATTCCTCTGACATTCCTGAATTTGTATTAACCCCAGGTGTGTTGTTCTGGTTAAAACTCCCAGATTCTATTTAAAGTAGACGTACCGACCATTCTAAGAATCGGAAGTGTAGGATAGTTGTGCTGCGTACAGGGATCAGACATATATATATATTTTGGGGAGGTGACACCTTCTCTCCAGCGCCAGGCTTTCTCAGTGCTGCTCCAGATCTCACAGATGGCAGCTTTCTTTGAACCTACAGCTGTTAGCACTCTTAGCAGGGGGCTGGATGCTCAAACAAGTATCAAGCTAATCTAATAGCTCTCAATTAGAACACTTTGAGAGCCATTGGCTGGTCATGAACGCTCAGAACTGCACAGAACGCTTTCTTACTAGGTAATCTCTCTGTTCAGAAGACTGAATCAGCCTTTTAGGATACCTGCTGGGGAAAGGGGGGGGGGGTGCAGGAAAACACTTAGACATGCATGGATATTTAAAATAAATTATGATACATGGATTTTTAGGCAGATGTTAATAGATTTTTTTTAAAACATGGCAGCTAACAAACTAGTCCAAGGACACGACTGTCAAACTTTAAACAAGACTGTTACACAGAACATGGAAATGTAATCTATGTTAGGCTAGGGTCAGACTGAGGCAGTGGGAACGCGCGTGCAGGCGCACTTAATCACGGCCGTGCTAGCAGCAGATGCCGGGCAATGACGGCCAATATACGAAGTACGGTCGCACAAAAGTCCGGCTGCGCAACGCAAGTGGAAAATGAACGCATTTTTTCGAGAACGTTAAACCACTAGTACTGACGTACAGAGTGCGCTGCGTCCGCTAGCGGCGTGTGTGCGTGAATTGGAGACATCAGACGCTGCTAATGTCCGGCCAACATAACGTCCAGATGCAAGAAGTGTTTTATTGATGATCCGTACAAAATCACGGATGAAACTGCGCATAGTATGACCGCTATTGCGTATTCCGTGAAAAAATACGTCCATTCTTCGAACGCACATTTTCACGGACAACGTGAAAAATGCGTTAGTCTGACCCTAGCCTTATAGTCTCTTAGATTGTAAACTCTCGAGCAGGGTCCTCTCTCCTACTGTTTTGCGTGTTTAACTTGTATGCATATTTGTTATTCTGTCTCACCTATTGTACAGCGCTACAGAACTTGCTAGCATTTTATAAATACTTGTAACTGTAGGCCTACTGCTAAAAATAAATACCTCTTGTAATTTTAGCTAGACAAGAAGTAAAAATAAAAGGCATGTTTGTGGCTTCTTGGGGCCAGACTAATTCCTGCCTGGACAACTAGCTGGATTTATGGATATGTTTATTTTGCACTGAAATCCTATGGCCTTTTTATAGAACAGAAATGGCATGGGCTATTAGGATCTTTCAGCTATAAATAAGAAATCTGTAGCTAAACAACCTCATTTACAAAGTAGTAAATGTGTGCAAAAATGCACCAAAGCAAAGCTCTAAGGATAACTTACCTCCAATTCACAGCCCTCATACACTTATGCAACATCCACACACCCCTAGCCAGTGATGTTGAACCTCTGCACCCCAGATGTTTTGTAACTACATGTTGTTAAGACAGCCTTAAGTCTGCAAGGGCATCACACTTTCTAAACATCTGGGTTGCTGAGTTTCACTATCACTGCCTAAATCCTCGGTTATGCTTTGCTCTTCTACATGAGACACTGTACGTGGGAGCACATCCCAAGCCAAAGAACATTATCCCTGGCATGTCAAAATGCTGCAAGCACAGAATTCTGCATTTATGTATTGTAAATGGGGGGCAGAGTGTCCCCCTTCCCTTTTATGCAACAATGATTTTGGACACAGCATATTCTACAAAACAATGATTTGCTTCTTGAGAATAATCTATAATTATATTATAAGGGTTAAGATTGATTACAATCAGG
The DNA here is from genome assembly GCA_009667805.1 of Leptobrachium leishanense. Classification (NCBI taxonomy): domain Eukaryota; kingdom Metazoa; phylum Chordata; class Amphibia; order Anura; family Megophryidae; genus Leptobrachium; species Leptobrachium leishanense. The sequence continues at coordinate 217,379,104 of CM019066.1, read as the reverse complement.
TCTATTCATTAATGGTGAAACTCTGGAGAATTGACTGGTGAAGTTAAAAATCCAGGTCAAAATAGCCAAACCAGAAATATTCTCCTATTTATCTCACTTTCCAAATCGACTATTTGGTCTAGATTGTTCCCTTCTCCTGCCAATTCTCCTGACTTTCACCTTTTACTGAATACACCTGAATGAGGGACTCTTTTTGTTCTCCTTTTATTCTTTATCCCTCTATGACAGGAATGTCCAAACTCCGGCCCCACAGATGTAACTGGACTACAACTCCCATGCTTCTTCATCCATCTAATGCAGTCAAGAGATTTCTGGGAGTTGTAGATCAGGAACATCTCGGGGGCAGAGTTTGGACATCCCTGGTCTATGATGTATGAAGATGTGCCATCAGTAAAAATACAGCTAGACATAATTGCAACCTCGCACTTAATTAAATCAAGGCACTTGTTTAATATACAGTATTTTGGGCTTTTTAAGTTGCCCTTTACAAAAACTACTTGCATGTTGCCATGTGCCATCTCTACTTTCAATCTGTTGGACTGACATCCTATGGAAGAGGCTGACATCATTAGTCTGGGAATTGCTTTTTGTGATGATTTTCACAAGTAGCCTGGGAGGGGCTGAATGATCTGGCGACATGTTACGTCATCTTAGTCAGTGACTCCAATGCCCCGGAATTCTCTTCTTAGTAAACAAAGCTAAGGAATAGAAGTGCCAGGAAGATACTGAAAACTTCCTTGAAATATTCAAAATGAGTCAAGGAGCTGTGAATGTGGATTGTATTATCATTTAAGTAGTGTCAACAGTTTGTAACACTTTAATTTTCCATTATTTATATTAAACAAAATTACAAGTAAACTTACAACCCAGTGACTTACAACCCAGTTGCTAGAATGATCTTACATTCAATTCAGGGAATTTCAACTTATCCAGAAATGTAGGTAACAAATCTGGAGTAAGCATTGAAAGCTTAACCTAAGTTTATGACTTGGCATATAATGTAACCAGCTCTTTAAATTATTTTCTTGTGCACGATAATAGAAAGTCTATTTTATGTGGAGAGGGAACAAAGAAGAGGGAGAGCCCTGAAACAGGTATAATTCATGGGTAAAAAGAGGTGCAATAGTGCCGGCGCGATATAGTAAATTTCTATTAAATCAATCAGCAATGTAAGCATACAGAAAGTAAATAAATGAGTAGATGCAATGCTGCCTAAAATAAATATAAGAACAAAGGTAAAAGCACAAATAGAACAACCAAAATATGTGCTATATATACAGTATAACAAACCAGAAGGAGAGCACACCAAATATTACATTCAAAGAGAACAGCAACAGTAGCTTTACACATTTTTTACTCCCTTCAGGAGCACAGCAGTTATTAACCCATTCAAGACCCTTTGCAGGGTTTCTGATCTTAAGCTCTGATTAAAAATGGTGGAAGTTTAGTTTGCAATAGATGGCTATGGATTGCTTAAGCCTGCCAACAGAATCAATGTATTCCACCCCTGGCATTCATGTGTGTCAGGAGGGAAATCTGTTTCCTGATCAAGACATGTCACCTGGGATTCATCTTTGATATCGTACCTGCAGAATTTGAATTCTACATACTGGTGCATTGAATTCTTCATGCATTGCCCATAAGAATGAATAAATCGCATGTCTAGGAAAATGTGTAGAAGTTGGCATCCCTAATTGCATAACTGGTAACTATGAAAAATTAATCTCTAGAATTTGGAATTCTTTCACACAGAACTAATTAATGAAGTTAATTCTTACAATTAACAATTAATTATTTCACTCACACAAAAATAGCACAACAATATGTAGCCCTTAATCTCCGACTTACTTTGAACAATGTCAGAGTGCAAAGAGACAAATGCGTACCTCTCAACATTGGAGATATGTGTCAAGTTAGCAGTGGTTGCAGTCCAGCAGGCAGTACCTTAATGAGCAGGGACAAAGGGAGTGTAAGTACAAAAGTGAAATACCAAGTGGGTCCAGGCAATGTTGATTTATATTATTCAAGTGACAAGTGTTAAACCCTTAACGATGGGTAGGCATCGCCTGTCAGGGCTGGCTTATTGCCGGCGAGGTGTACAGGTACACCTCACCGACAGGTGCCGTCGCAAGCTGCAGATTGCAGCCCACCCCGCAGCCGTCGCGTGGCGCGCATCATTGGCTGCAGGGGGATAGCCTGAGTTCAGGCCGTTCCCATGCAGCCAATGACGTGCATCTTGCACAGCCTGCAGGGACGGGCCAAGGCGGCCCATTGAAGACAGTCGTGCATATATGTGCGCCCTGTGTCTTCGAAGCCCTCCCGCAGCCAGGATGTCATAGCACGTCCTAGGGCGGCGAGGGGTTAAGGTAACTACTTCAGCAATATAGGCATTGTTATTCCCTATTCAATGCTGTCCTCGTGACGAGTGGGTCTTAATGCTGCTGCATGGCATAGCACACCCTGCTTTCCTCCCTCCCATTGTACGCCTCATGGCCCACCTTCTTTGCTGACACACCTTGCGGTTCACTGACTGCCGCAGGACGGAGGAGGAGTCGCCGGAGTTGTTGGAGAGCTCTGGGGCATCCTATGCCACCCCACGGGTTTCAGGCCCTCCTGCTGGCCACAATCCCCACAGCTTTAAGGGGCTAAATTGGCACAACGGGTGCACAACTATTGTGTGCCCTCACCCTAGGAAATTGGGTTCAAATAGGGCACCATGGGGGAGATCCACCCAGACCCCATCTGTCTCCCCTAGGCCAATCGAGTGTGGCTATCCTCGCAAACCTTCATGTGTCTAGCAGTAGTCTGCAGGTACGCTCCCAGCCCACACCCTGGTAGGGCTCACCCAGAGTCTGAAGAAGACAAACCCCCAACCAGAAAGCTGTTGGACATGGATGCCATGAAGATCTCTGCAGGGGACAAGGCCGACAGCACCGCAGAATGAGCCAGGTGTTTTCACCACTGGGAATGGGACCTAGTCATCAAGACTGCAACTAAAATTGATAAAGCGGGGAAGCATCAAGCTGCCATGCAGCAAACAAGGGGATGACTATAAGTGAGTCCCAACAGTATGAGATTAGAAATATGTGGGCAGGCCCTGGAGGGGGCCTCTATGACAACCAAAACGGTGGACATTTCAGATTACTTTCTAAGTGAGACACGGCTCTCAATTCTGGACTGTCCCTAGCAGTGCATCACAGTTAATGCCAAGATTTCTGTCTATATTTCAGCAATGGGTCTTAAAATGGCAACTCCTCCCTCAGGGATAATATTCAGGTTGTTACAGGTTCTGAAATATTGTTTTAGTATAGATATACAGGTCTATTGAAAGAAAGGTGAAACTAAGGAGAATGACTGCAGAAGTGACAATTCTAGGTCAACATAGCCAAACCAGAAAAATTCTCCCATTTATCTCACTTTCCAAATCGGCTATTTGCTCTAGATTGTTCTCTTCTCCTGCCAGTTCTCCTGGTTTTCACCTTTCTCTGAATAACTCTGATATTGTGTAAATGTATTTAAGTGAGTGTGTGTATATATAATTGAATGAGGGGGCTTTATATCCATATATAGACATTTTAGTTACAAGTCTGTTCTTGTTTTCGAAGTTGCTTAAATGTGAAGATCTTTCCGGAAGCTATAAGCAGGACACATGAATATTTGTACATATGTAAGTTTGTTGTGGCTACTTAATTTGATAAAGTGGTTCGGCACATACTATATTTCATGAAACAATGATGGTTTGCGATAAAATAAGGCATGGTTGGTAATGAAGGGGTTAATAGCACTGTTAAATATGCAGCGTCCTACTTGACACTAGTGTAAAGATAACGCTGCAGGTTTTTACGGTAATGTATTCCAAAATTAGGTTTGGTTTCACTTTGATAATTATAAGCCATCATTTCTCCACTGGCTACATGAGCATTCCTGTAATTACCTTCTTGTATTTGCTTTTCTTATTCTTATTAATTGTCAACAGCACACACAATAAGCATGTCATACATGTCAGTACTGTGGCGTGTATATCCATTTTACAAATAATTTATGTTACCAAAATGATGTAATAATATACAGCTAAATAGAGTGCCTTTAGTCCCTGAGGGCTTTATTTCCTGGCTAACCATATTGAAATAAATAAAACAAGATCCTCAACGGAGTACACCTGGGAGACTACCGCTATATATACACAGTACTTGTGTCATTTTCCCTGCAAATATTGGCAATAACTGCAATGAGTGGAAAGAGTCTGCCATGCACCTTTGGACTCAACGTGTCCCTGAGCTTCCTGTTTACTGATAACACCATGTAGTAAGCTGGATATATTACGGATCCCACTCTGTACCAAGCACTAATAGACATCACGGTGTATTTTTGCTAATTGGGCACCATTCCATGCTAAACCACTGTGTATATTAAGGCTCTGATTTGAACAGAAAGATAAACGTTTCTCACATTGACCTAAATTTCATCAGGTCATCATCCATATGTGGTATTCTAATGTATTAACTCCTTGTACACTGATCTTGTAAAGCGCTCCGGAATTTGTGGCACTATATAAATAAAGGATAATAATAATAATAAATTTAATACTGTGCAGCGGAGAACTGTATTTTCACTTTTTTGTTTATATATACTGTATTTAAACCTTTTTTTAATACTTATTAAAGTTGTGGTGGAGGGCAAAAAATTAGCTTAAAAGCCTCCACACTGCAAATAATGAAGTTATTATGCAACTGGTCACAGCCATTCCTGTACAGCTGTTTTGGGCTTGTTGTGCCCTCGACAGCAGGAGCTATGCATGACCAGTTGCAGCTTGATGTCATGCCTAGCTCCTGCTGACGTGGGCACAACAAGCCTGTAACAGCTGTACAGGAATGGCTGTGACCAGTTGCATAAACCTGATTTCTGTTAGAAAAAAAAAAAGCCAGCCGGTATGGCATGGCATTGATTAGAGGGTTCCGTGTGAAAACAGATCCAGGATGCAAAAACATAAGAAATCGCAGACATCATTTGCATGTCTTACCCAGAGTTCTGTGCTGCATATGGGGAATGTAGCACGTGAGCTCTGGGATGCAGTTCTTTGAAATGCTGGGATGTGTAAATGACCTCTGCAATAATAAACTTCAAAAAATTAAAAAATATATTGACATTTCTTAGGCAAAGATATGAACCAATAATCTAAGTATTTAACAAAAAATATCATAATAACTAAGGATGCACTGATACCGATACTTGGTATTCGTGCAAATGCCCTGATGCCTCCCCCAATACCGGAAGCCAGCGCCGGGCTGGCTTGCCAGTATCCGCGGGGCTGGGGAAGCTGGCCGAATGCATTAAAAGCATTTTGTCAGCGTTCCCCTTCGGCCGGCCACGGTACCGAGCGGCCGCCGGGCTATGGAGGCTGTGACGCTGCCTCCAGCTGAGACCTCGCGAGATCTCGTGGGAGCACGTCACAGCTCATCACTGCTCTGCAACCCACCGCTTGAGGTAACGTGGTCAGCCGGAGGGAAAAGCTGGTGAAATGCTTTTAATGCGTTTGGTCAGCTTCCCCAGCATCTGGTCTGAGGTCTGTATCTACATATGAGTGGGATGTCTGGTCTGAGGTCTGATATATATATATGGGTATGCCTGGTCTGATATAGGAGTATGTCTGGTCTGAGGGCTGATATATGTCTGGTCTGATTATACATATATATATATATATATATATAAATATATAATCTATACATGGGTTTGTCTGGTCTGATTATATATATGTATGTCTGGTCTGAGAACTATATATATGTGTGTGTGTGTATGTCTGGTCTAAGGTCTCTGTACATGTATCTGAGTGGGTATATCTGGTCAGAGGTCTGCAAGAATATACAGTCAGGTCCAGAAATATTGGGACATCGACACAATTCTAACATCTTTGGCTCTATACACCACCACAATGGAGTTGGAATGAAACAAACACAATGTGCTTTAACTGCAGACTGACAGCTTTAATTTGAGGGTATGTACATCCAACTCAGGTGAACGGTGTAGGACTTACAGCAGTTTGCAGATGTGCCTCCCACTTGTTAAGGGACCAAAGGTAATGGGACAGAATAATAATCATAAATCAAACTTTCCCTTCTTAATACTTGGTTGCAAATCCTTTGCAGTCAATCACAGCCTGAAGTGTGGAACGCATAGACATCACCAGACGCTGGGTTTCATCCCTGGTGATGCTCTGCCAGGCCTCTACTGCAACTGTCTTCAGTTCCTGCTTGTTCTTGGGGCATTTTCCCTTCAGTTTTGTCTTCAGCAAGTGAAATGCATGCTCAATGGGATTCAGCTCAGGTGATTGACTTGGCCATTGCATAACATTCCACTTCTGTCCCTTCAAAAACTCTTTGGTTACTTTTGCAGTATACTTTGGGTCATTGTCCATCTGCACTGTGAAGTGCCGTCCAATGAGTTCTGCAGCATTTGGCTGAATGTGAGCAGATAATATTGCCCGAAACACTTCAGAATTCATCCTGCTGCTTTGTCAGCAGTCACATCATCAATAAATACAAGAGAACCAGTTCCATTGGCAGCCATACATGCCCACGCCATGACACTACCCCCACCATGCTTCACTGATGAGGTGGTATGCTTAGGATCATGAGCAGTTCCTTTCCTTCTCCATACTCTTCTCTTCCCATCACTCTGGTACAAGTTGATCTTGCTCTCATCTGTCCATAGGATCTTGTTCCAGAACTGTGAAGGCTTTGTTAGGTGTTGTTTGGCAAACTCTAATCTGGCCTTCCTGTTTTTGAGGCTCACCAATGGTTTACATCTTGTGGTGAACCCTCTGTATTCACTCTGGTGAAGTCTTCTCTTGATTGTTGACTTTGACACACATACACCTACCTCCTGGAGAGTGTTCTTGATCTGGCCAACTGTTGTGAAGGGTGTTTTCTTCACCAGGGAAAGAATTCTTCGGTCATCCACCCCAGTTGTTTTCCGTGGTCTCCCGGGTCTTTTGGTGTTGCTGAGCTCACCAGTGCGTTCCTTCTTTTTGAGAATGTTCCAAACAGTTGTTAAGGCTACGCCTAATGTTCTTTATCTCTGATGGGTTTATTTTGTTTCTTCAGCCTAATGATGGCTTGCTTCACTGATAGTGAAATGTGGTATCAGTGCAACCCTAATAATAACTCATTATTAACAGCTGAATTTAGCATACCAATGTGTACATTATATGCATCAGTGTTTCCCAAACATGTCCTCAGGACCCTCTGCCTCGCCAGGTTTGCCAGATATCTGAAGCACAGCACAGGTGATATGATTCGCTGCTCAGTGATTGCAGGATTCAGTCTGCATTTCCCCAAAATGATCTCCAAAATCTGGCCTGGTTGAGGGTCCCGAGGAGAGGTTTGGGAAACACTGATATACAGCATACCCAAACAGCAGTGTGGAGCTGTGTGTTCTCTGAAAGCTCAAACAGATTTACCAGCATGCAGCTGCTGGCCTCTAGAAAGCATATCTAGATGTGTCTGTTGAAGAATCCCTGTGGGGGCCCTGTAGCTATTTTTAAGCCTGGATATGCGTCATCAGTGGGTATTTTCTCTAGTGACTGGCTGACATCAGTAGGTTTCCTCCAGCACCCTGTATCACTGAGTGACTTATGATTGATTGGACTCACGGCTGCCTATTTAGAGTTATTTTTCTCCCCGATGTTGTTCTTTTGCTTCATAGGGATGAATAACAGGAATTTCAAGTCTGTTGCATTATTTGAATGGCTGGAGACACAAGGTTGCGGTGCAGGAAGATGCAGGTACTATTGATCATTCTCCCTCGGATCGTGGATGTGGATCTATCGGACGCAAGGGCCTGTTCTGGGGAAATATTCCACTCTGTCACAGAAAAGCCACACTCTTGCTAAATGGCAGATATGTACTTTTGTGTCTGTTTTGCCTGTCTTTGCAGTTTGAGCTTTAGAAAATTGCCTGTTATGTGTGACCTTGGGTAAGTGACTTTCTTTCTCCAAATGCCTGACAGAAGTTGTTCCATTCTATAATGTTTTGGGTGGTAATTTGATATGATCGAATTGTAAACACACATAAAATTATATTTTATAGATTTATCCTGTCTCGGTTTTACAAACATATTATTAAAATGTATCATTATGTTTCTGTTGTTGTTGTTGTTATATATATTATTATGTACTTGCTTCCTGAACAAAACAATAAGTAATGTCTGTACATTCTGTATCATTATATGATTTTGCCTTGTTGGGGGCATAGTCTTCCTCTTTACCTTTTTTTTTGTATATTGACCTGGCTGTTGTATATATATAGGACCCACAGCTTTCAAGCGTTAAAAGGAAATCATTCCTAAGAGGTTGTATATATATATAGTGAATCCAGTCAAATGAAACTAGATCTCAGAGACTCCATGTAGAACATAGTATGACAAAATGCGTCCACTCTGGCCCTCGGCTCAGCACTGTGGAGGTCTGTATTTTTCTGTAGCCATTCTCTGTGTGTCCTAAGCATGGCACCATGCCATAAAATGGTGTTTGGATTTCTGCTGTGATTCACAAAGCCCCTGAGATCTGTCACATTCAGAGTACTATCCTGTACCTGTTAGCCACTCCGTCAAAGGCACTGCAAGGATTCCAGCAGCTTTTTTCTTTAACTCTGAAACATTTTCAATTTTATTGGCAGTTCCATTTTTTTTAGAAGAAGTGAGGGCGTAATGTTGTGTTTACAAACAACCTTCTGTGGATTTATGTGTTTGTTGTTTATTCTTGTTTCTATCTTTGTTTTATTTACATAGTACTGTCCAAAATGTTATCTTTTATTTTTGAATGTACAAGTTTGATTGCTGTTGTTGCTTTTTATGCATAATACTTTTTGGGAATTCAATTGTCTTGTGTATTTTAAACAGTTCTTCTTGTATTGTTACTTAGCAGGTGCTAGGTTTATACAAAGTAAATAGTCATAAAAGTTAAGCAACATACCTCGTTGTGTGTGTACGTGTATATGTATTTATTGTGTGTGTGTGTATGTGTGATTTTCTATCTGTTAATTATTTATTGGATTTTCTCAGAATCCTGACTGTATTGTAGTCTTAAGAGCTACATGTTTAAGCAGACCTCATCAAGGGAAGTATGTGACACTGCTGTACAGTACATTACAATGTAGAATACGTGTCATCTGTACAGTTATATAACAAGGCTTCTCACGTTTGGCATTATGAATATGTGTGTGCATCTCACCGGAAGTCGCATGTTGCAGGTGCCGCAGTTAGATCACGTGAGACGGGAGCGTATAAATAAACACGTAGGTCAGTGGGACTGTCACTGTGATTAACAGGATAATACTTGAGGCGAATTGGAATTAGAGTGCACAAAGGCATGAATCAAAATCCCTGCAGGAATTTTCAAAAGGTAGATCGCCAGCTGAAGAAAAGCAACCGCCCATGATACCTTGCCAGAATTTATGCTGACAAAACATCATGGGAGTTGTAGTTTTACAACAGCTTGGGTTCTAAAACTTGGCCAGAATATTTAGACTGTAATACCCAATTGTCTGAGATAGACGTATTATTGCTATGCATCTTAGATAGTGGTTACCCTGTGAAGCTTCCATTTATTTCTTTAGCATTAACCCAGAACTGGGGATCTCCTTCCTGAGGCAAAATATGTAATATATAAATATAATTACATATATAAATGTAAATAGTGCCATTTGAATTACATTAAGTGGTTCACATTGCCTAGAGCAGTGTTTCTCAAGTGGTGGGTTGTGACCCAAAAGTGGGTCACGACCAGGGGCGGACTGGGTCGCGGGGCAAGTGCCCCCATGCCTCTCTAATGCCTGGGACCCGCTGATGCATCTTACCTGCAGCAGCGGTTCCCAGGCGGTGCGGCTACCTCTGAATGTTCCCAGGTGCCACCTGGGGCCCGCTGCAGATAGGCGTCTCTAGGAGGGCAAAGGGGCAATTGCCCCCCTAGGTTATTCCTTGCCCCATGTGCCCCCCCAGGGATCAGCATCCAGCTTCCCCCACATATCTCCGGCCCCTTGCATCGTACTTGGCTGATCTATGTGTCATTGCAAATCCAAGGATACCCAACATGACCATATTCAGAGTAAAGACAAAATCATAAATAATTAAAGTAAAAATGTAACAAAGTTTTTTCAAGGGTTGCAAATGGCTCAGCAGTGACAGGGTTAATGGTCAGACTATATATTACATTGTGTATTGATTTCATTTTTGCCTTGGTTTAGTTCTATATTAAGGGTTAATGGGCAGGTTTCATCCCTCACAGTATACATTTTCATTTTTTCCTTTGTTAATGGCATTATAGGAGTTAATCGGTAGGCTGCTCCCCAGGAACTGGCTGCGCTCAGTGCTCCCCAGGAACTGGCTGCTCTCACTGCTCCTCAGGTACTGGCTGCTCTCAGTGCTCCTCAGGTACTGGCTGCTCTCAGTGCTCCCCAGGAACTGGATGCGCTCAGTGTTCCCCAGGATCTGCATCATCCACTCCAGGCAGCCGCGCACTGCCCCCTCAACCTGCAGGGAGGAGGTGCCGACACAGTGAACAGTCTCACCCAGAGCACAGCCCCGCACCCACTGACTGTGCAAGACGAGGACAGTCAATCATGTCCTGCGTCAATCGATGCAGGGGAGGCCAGCCTCCCATGGAGGCATTTTTGGAATGGTTTGGACCAATGGTGCTTTTCCATTGGTCCAAGCTATTCCATTGTTCTTCAGTCCCTCTCTGAGGCACTGCAGAGCGTAGATTCAGGAAGTAGGCGGTGGCAGACGCGCGCTGCAAACCTCAATCTCTTGGCCAGCTTGAGTTTATGCGATTAGCGTAGCGTTCAGCTATGCAAATTGCGTAGGCTCAGGGAGGGCAGGCTGCTGCGAAAAATAAAATAATGTGCGCAGCGGCAGAGACAGACGGCGGGGAGCATGGAGCAGGTGAGCTTGTTATGTTTTATTATAATATTTTATTCATTCAGTAGTGATTTCAATTAGTTGTTTTGTCTACCATCACCCCAGACTTTGAGACATACACTTATTAAGAGCAAGAAGCATCCCTGGTTTTCTAATAAGTTATACTTAATTTCATATGTTTCAATTAGTTTATTTTACAGCAAACAGTTTTGTTTTCACTAGTGCTGTGATTACTGCACTATCCTTTTTGGAAAGAATCCCTGTTTGTTTACAAAATTGTGCATACATTGTAGAATATCGCACACGTTGTTTTGTGGAATAAATTATAATGTTTCAAAAATTCAATTATTTTTGGGTCGCAACTTAATGACCAAGGACAGTTGTGGGTCCTGAGGGTCCACAGGTTGAGAACCACTGGCCTAGAGTATCCCTCTTAGTGCCAGGTGCCAGATCACATATGCAATGTATCTGTTGGGATTGCTTACACTGGATTTTTTGGAGTATTACTATTATATAGTATATTTGGTTTTCAGTTTATAAATATACCTATTCTATATCACTTCTAGAGGACCTGGAAATGCTTGATTCCTTAAAGGGACATGCATGCTTTGCTAGTCTGCTTTTAAAAACATGCTATGCCTTTTGAATGAGGTAGTAGTCTCATTCAGCAGGCATAAATAGCAAGTAAATGATATTTTTTCATATATACCTGCTTTTCTTTCTTGGCGTTTTCCACGCCCATCTGAGGAGGCACTTTAAGCTAACCAATCCATCTGCATACTTTGGTATACATAAAAAACGCACTGAGCATGTGCGTCTGAGTTGCTGCTGTTCCCTCCTGCACTGTGAGCTGAGGGGAGGGCGGGGCTGACCTTTCACCCCCAGCTACTGCAGAGACAGGGAAGGAAAGAAATCTATATACACACAGGGAGAAAGAGACACAGCAGAGAGAGGGACAACAAAGAAAAGGAGAGACACAGCAAGAAACAACTAAAGAGAGAAAGACAGCAAGATAAAGCAGAGGGCCACCAAGAAAAGATGCAGTGAGAGAGAGCGCACACAAGAGACAGACAGTACAAGAAAGAGTGTGTGAGAGTGAGTGACTCTGTGTGGGGGACTTTTAGTGAGATAGTATGTAAACCATGAAAGAGCAAGAGCGTGAGTGTGTCAGTGGGTGAGTCTGTGTGTGAGAGAGCATGAGTGTGTGGGCGAGTCAGCGGGTGAGTGTGTTGCTTTCACAGTTGAAGAGATGCTAATATTCAGTTCCTCGGTCTCCCCAGTCTGAGGTCCTGAGCTGCACAGCTTGGCTAGTTCATACAGTCACAGGTATTTATAAAACACTAGCGAGTTCCGCAGTGCTGTTGTCAGGGTCGGGGGAGTGGGAAGCAGGAACCAGGTGTAGAAGCTGTAACGCAGTACAGAGTAGGGGATATCCAGAAGAAGAGTCAAGACTTTCCAGGTTTGGTACACAACAAGGATATATTAGCATTCGTTAGCAGGTATACAACTCTTAAGAGAAGCGACGCTGTGGCAATGATAGTGTGCAAGGACTGGGTATATATAGGCAGTTGGGGTAGTCACGCCCCTCTGAGCGGTGATGATTCGTTCCCTATTGGGTCCCATCTGGGAGGTAGGCTCTCCCTGGGGGCGAGCCCAGGCCCTGTCTATCAAGGGCTCAGCCACGCCCCCCAACCTGTAAAAGGGAGCCTCCAGACCCAGACGCTGGTTCGGGCCACGCCCCCTCAAACCGCACGGTGAGGAGTCAGGCACCGTGGTTCTCTGGGGCTCCAAATTGGCGCCATGACAGGCCCCACCGGCCGCTCGGATCAGGCGCGGTCCGCCCAACGCCGGAGGAGGCAACCCCCGTGATCGGGGCAGCGCCACTGCGACCACCGCAGGTGAGGGTCCAGGCCGCGAGGCGGCACCAGGTGGGTCCCGGGGTCGCCGAGATCCCGCTTTGGGGCATGACAGAACCCCCCCCCGAAGGAGCGCCCCCCGGGAGCGACCAGGGCCCGGTCTGCGCGGGTGCAAGCGATGAAACGCCCGGAGGAGAGCAGGTGCATGCACGTGCTGAACCGGTTCCCAAGACCGCTCCTCAGGGCCATACCCTTTCCAATGCACATAATATTGGAGTCCGCCCCTATGCAGACGGGAATCAAGAATCCGGCCAATCTCATATTCCAGGGAATCCGACACCACAGAGGGAGGAGGAGGAGCAGGGGAGCGGTTGATAAAAGGATCGGGATGATATGACTTAAAAAGGGAGACATGAAAAACGGGGTGTATCTTGTATGAGTCCGGCAGTTGAAGACGAAAGGCAACAGAGTTGATCCTCTTAAGGATACGAAACGGACCCACGAACTTGGGACCCAGTTTTTTGGATGGACAGGGCAACCGAAGATTTTTTGTGGAGAGGAGGACCATGTCTCCGATTTGAAAATCTGGTGCAGGTCGTCGTCGTTTATCCGCAGCTTTTTTGTACGTCTCTTGAGCAGCTTGTAGGGTAGTCGCGGCTAAGCGGAATCCTTGCTTGAGATTGAGAAGGCGATTGGTTGCTTCAGGCACAGTGGTGGTTAGAGGGATATTGGGAATGGCAGTAGGATGGAATCCGTAGTTTACGTAGAACGGAGAGGAGTTTATGGAAGAGTGTTTACGAGAGTTGTATGAGAATTCTGCTGAGGGCAGGAGGTCGAGCCAGTCATCCTGGAGGAAGGAAGTGTAACAACGTAGGTGCTGTTCAAGATTTGGTTGACTCGTTCCGTTTGTCCATTTGTCTGTGGGTGAAATGATGAAGAGAGGTTTCGCTGTATTCGTAATAAGGAACAAAAGGCTTTCCAGAACTTAGACGTGAATTGAGTTCCCCTGTCTGTTGTTATAGTATCGGGAATTCCATGGAGACGGAAGATATGGGTAAAAAATAAGGAGGCTGTTTCTCCGGCAGTCGGTAATTTCTTACTAGGAATGAAGTGTGCCATTTTAGTCAATCTATCGACAACCACCATGATTGTGTTGAAACCTTTGGACGGAGGCAGGTCTACAATGAAGTCCATGGTTAGTTGTGTCCATGGTCGGTTTGGGACTGGTAGGGGGCAGAGTAAACCCGCAGTCTTGGTAAGATTGACTTTTGTTCTGAGACATGTAGGGCATGATTGGACGTATTGTTTGACACTGAGCTCTACAGAGGGCCACCAAAACTGTTGAAGAACAAGATCCAAGGTGGTTCGTATGCCTGGGTGTCCAGCCTGTGGAGAATCATGACATGTATGTAAGACGTCGAAGCGAGCTTCTTCTGGTACGAAGACACGGTCCTTGGTAATATGAAGGCCTTCAGGATTTACTTCCAAAGAAGTGGTTGCGGTTAGAGTGCGGATCTTGTCATATACGGGGTGGATGATGCCAAGGAAACATTTTGAAGGCAGTATTGATGAGGGGGTAGAAGGAATACTACATGAGTGATGGATGCGAGAAAGGGCGTCAGCCTTACCATTTTTCTGACCCGGTCTGTAGGTAACATGAAAAATAAAACGAGCAAAAAAGAGAGCCCAGCGGGCCTGTCTTGGTTTGAGGCGTTTGGCAGAACGCAGATACTCGAGATTTTTATGGTCTGTATAGACAGTGATCGGGTGTGAGGCACCCTCCAGTAGGTGACGCCATTCTTCAAGCCCTCTTTTGATAGCTAACAACTCGCGGTCGCCTATGTCGTAGTTGATTTCAGCCGGATTGAGTTTTTTCGAACAATATGCCACTGGGTGAAGAAGACCATCGGCCGCACGTTGGGAAAGGATCGCCCCAGTGGCTATTTCGGAGGCGTCCACCTCCAAGAAATAGGGTGTTTGAGGGTCAGGCATGGAGAGGATAGGAGTGGTAGAAAAACGGATACGGAGAGTGTTAAATGCCACTTGAGCCTCTGGAGTCCATTTGAAGGGTATTCCGGTCTTGGTAAGAATGGTTAATGGGTGTACTATCTTAGAGAAATTCTTTATAAACCTCCGGTAAAAATTGGCAAACCCTAGGAATCGTTGGACTGCCTTTCGGGTGTCCGGAATGGGCCAGGACAGGATGGCCTCTACTTTTTTAGGATCCATCTCGATCTTTCCTGGAGAAAGCACAAATCCGAGAAAATCCACCTTCGTAGTTTCAAATATGCATTTCTCAAGTTTGGCATATAGTTTGTTGTCACGGAGTCGTTGAAGAACGATACGCATATGGGAGCGGTGGTCTTCGAGGGATGAAGAAAAAATAAGGATGTCGTCGAGATAGGTGACAACGAAACAATCAAGGAGGTCTCTGAAAAC
The DNA here is from genome assembly GCA_009667805.1 of Leptobrachium leishanense. Lineage (NCBI taxonomy): Eukaryota > Metazoa > Chordata > Amphibia > Anura > Megophryidae > Leptobrachium > Leptobrachium leishanense. Next base: position 217,363,898 of record CM019066.1, on the reverse strand, counting down.
GTCATTTATAAAATGTTGGAAGGTGGCCGGTGCGTTACACAGCCCGTAGGGCATGACTGTATATTCAAAGTGGCCGTAACGTGATCGGAATGCGGTTTTCCACTCGTCGTCCTGTTTCATCCTGACGAGATTGTAGGCTCCGCGTAAATCCAGCTTAGAATATATTTTGGCACCCTTCAGTCTCTCCAACAGTTCTGGAATGAGAGGTAAGGGGTATCGGTTTTTTACCGTTATCTTATTAAGGTCTCGGTAGTCCACGCATGGCCTTAACCCTCCATCCTTTTTATCTACAAAAAAGATGCCAGCTCCTGCCGGAGAGGTAGAGGGGCGAATGAATCCTTTTTCAAGGTTTTCTTTTATATATTCTTTTAATACAGTCAGCTCTGGTTCTGACAGGGGGTAGATACGGCCGTAGGGAATGGCGGTCCCAGGAAGAAGATCTATAGGACAGTCATAGGGACGTCTTGGTGGTAGTGTCTCGGCTTTTTGTTTATCGAACACATCGTGGAACTCATGGTATGCCTTGGGAAGACAGACATTAGTCTGCGTCATATCTTTGTCAAGTATGGACATTACAGTGTGTGTTCTCTGGAGACACGTTTGCTTACAACGAGGAGACAGAAACGACACAGATGCGGACGACCAGTGTACGTAAGGGTCGTGTAGTTTAAGCCAGGGAAGGCCGAGTATGACCGGGTACAGAGGTGAAGAAACAATGTCAAAGCATAATGTCTCAGAATGCTTAGAACCTATGGTGACTTGTAACGGTATGGTTTCGTGTGTTATGGGTCCAGACTGCAAATGAGAGCCATCTACTAGTTGAACGCACACAGGAAAGGTTTTATTGTGAAGGGGAATAGACAAAAGTGAAGATAAGTTTTCATCCAGAAAGCACCCACTAGCTCCTGAGTCCACCATGGCTTGTAGCGGGATCGTCTTCTGCTGCCACTGTAATAAGATGGGGAGCAGTAAGAGAGGGGAGGGATTCTTGGATGTATGTATGGCATGTATGACATGAGGAATGGGCTTACCCCTTCTTGAAACATTTCTGATAGGACAATTACGAACTTGATGGCTGGCTTCAGCACAATAGAGGCATAGGCGGAGTTGGCGACGGCGGTCTACTTCAGCTCTGGGTAGACGTCCGTTAACCAGGCCGATCTGCATGGGTTCAACCGAGGAACCTGGAGTAGGCACCGGGACCAATGCTGTGGAAGCAGAGGTTGTTCAGACAGGTTAGAGAAGGGTCTAGGTATCCAAGGGAGTGTAGCTCCTCTTTCCTGACGTCTCTCTCTCATTCTGCGATCCACCAGAATACAGAAATCGATTAGGGCCTCCATATTAGGTGGTATGCCGACTCTAGCCAACTCGTCTTTGAGGTGGTCCGCCAATCCTAAGCGGAATTGATCTAATAGTGCCGTGTCGTTCCATCCTGTTTGGTGAGAAAAGTGGCGAAATTCCGTGATGTACTCTTCGACGGGCCTACGACCTTGTTTAAGGGTTCTGATGACCGTTTGGGCTGTATCACGTTGGTGTGGGTCTCTATACATCGAGTCCAAAGCACGGGAAAATGAGGCCCAGGTATCTAGAGACGGATCATTCTGGCGAAGAAGAGTGTGTGCCCATCTTTTCGGTTCTCCACCGAGGAGTGAGATGACTGCTCTGACTCTTATGAAATCTGAGTTGTAGGTTCGAGGTTTTAGAGAGAACAAGACATGGCAATCTAGAACGAAAGTCTCGAACTTGGAACGATCCCCAAAGAAACGGTCAGGCAGGGGAACCTGAGGTTCTGGGTGACTTCAGCGATAGGTTGGGGTGCAACGAGTTCATCACCAGGATCGTAAGGAGGTGGGGGACCCATTGCATGGAATTGGTCTCGCAGTTGTTGTTGCTCTGCATGTAATTCTTGAATGGTTCTGGTGAGACCGGTAACTTGAAGGGTTAGGGCTTGTACCGCCTCGGTAACTTCTTCGGGTTCCATGGTATGGCCACAGCGTACTGTCAGGGTCGGGGGAGTGGGAAGCAGGAACCAGGTGTAGAAGCTGTAACGCAGTACAGAGTAGGGGATATCCAGAAGAAGAGTCAAGACTTTCCAGGTTTGGTACACAACAAGGATATATTAGCATTCGTTAGCAGGTATACAACTCTTAAGAGAAGCGACGCTGTGGCAATGATAGTGTGCAAGGACTGGGTATATATAGGCAGTTGGGGTAGTCACGCCCCTCTGAGCGGTGATGATTCGTTTCCCTATTGGGTCCCATCTGGGAGGTAGGCTCTCCCTGGGGGCGAGCCCAGGCCCTGTCTATCAAGGGCTCAGCCACGCCCCCCAACCTGTAAAAGGGAGCCTCCAGACCCAGACGCTGGTTCGGGCCACGCCCCCTCAAACCGCACGGTGAGGAGTCAGGCACCGTGGTTCTCTGGGGCTCCAAATTGGCGCCATGACAGGCCCCACCGGCCGCTCGGATCAGGCGCGGTCCGCCCAACGCCGGAGGAGGCAACCCCCGTGATCGGGGCAGCGCCACTGCGACCACCGCAGGTGAGGGTCCAGGCCGCGAGGCGGCACCAGGTGGGTCCCGGGGTCGCCGAGATCCCGCTTTGGGGCATGACAGCTGTACAATGAGAGAGGCAGAATAACAAATGTCCATACAAGTTAAACACACAGAACAGTAGGAGAGGGGACCCTGCCCAAGAGCTTACAATCTAAGAGGAGAGGGGGTGACACACTAGGTAAGGGTAGTAGCTGTGTATGTGAAGTAGTGGGTGCATGGGGGGTTGTGGGCAAGATGGAGCAAGAAATGTAGCTCATGTGACGCTTTGATGGGTGGAGTAGTGGGCAGGGAGGAGGCAGGGAATATTCAGGAAGTATGAGTTGAAGAAATACCCCTAGCTGAGGGGCGTCACTGGAGAAGATGAAATGACAGTTTAAAGCAAGAAAATAAAATAAAATTACACTTTTTTTAAAACTTGTATTGATTTATTCTAGGCTGTCTATAACTATAAAAGTGTTTAAATGCAACTTAAAAAATATATTTTTATACATGCATATCCCTTTAAAGTCCATGGGGAAAAAAAACTTCAATATAAATTAAATGTGGTGCCGCAAGCATCTGTTAACAGCTAGGCTTCATAGAGCAGCCGGTGTTAAGCGTTCCATGTAGATACAAGGGCTTCATCAATTTAGGTGTGATGAGAAAATGGAATATAATTGGGCGTTAATAATTTTAATCTTCACAGTTTTACTGCACTCCTTGCCTTCATACGCCTCCATGTCTGCTAAGTGCTTGGACATTGTTTCCCATGATCCTTTTGTGCAGAGTCTTTCAGTGCAGAGGTCATATATATATCCATGGCATCCCAAACTGGTATTTGTATATCCCCTGGTTTCTCTTAGTCTTGCTATATACTGCATTTTCATGTTGGCGCTCTCGTCCTTTGCCCTTGTATCCTGATCTGCAGTAACCCAAGACTTGTGAAGTATCTGCAGCCAGTGTATTTTGATACCATGCAGCATTCTTGACGGTCTGGCCTAGGCTGTCAGTTTCCCACTAATCAAGCTCATCAGTGTCATATCAGAACCATTTCTGATTCACACAGACTTCACAGCTTTGTCCTCTAAAGTAGTGCAACTTGGATTGACCTATCACTGATCTGGATGAAGGGAGTTTAGTCAAAATCTAGGGCAGGGGTGTCAACTCTGCCTCCCCCCATGATGACTGCTTACAATTCCCAGAAATATTTTAATGCCATAAATACCCAGATAATCATGAGGATTGTAGTTCAGAAACATCTGAGGGACTGAAGTTTGCCAGCCCTAGTAGATGTAAGGTTGATGTAAACTTAACCAGAGCTGTTGTAAATTTACCAGAACCAGTATAGTCTATGAAGTTGTTAATTTAACCAGAGCTGTTGTAATCTTATCACCAACCTTGAATTAGGGCCCCTTGTTCTAGTCCCTTACTCCATTCAAGATGTTAGGTGTAATGCTAAGTCTAACAGCCCCATGTGTTATTGATACTGGCTCCCATCCTCTTCCAGTCATGTAGCAAATCCCTGTGGCTTCTCTGCTGTTATAGCTGCCTGCTGCATTTTTTTGAAAATACTATTTTTATTAAGTTTTACAAATTAAAAGAGATAAAATATACATCACAAGTGAAACATAGAAAATGCGAGGGAGAAACAAAATTGCATCAGGTAGACATGTAAGTCCGGCATAAACAAAGGGAGAAGTAAGAATGGGGGGGTCAGACAGGACCCCAGCTGACAAGTACTAATAGGTGATATGGGCTCCATAAACTGGGGTCTACCCGAACCCTCGCAGAAGGACGGAACTGGTAGTAGGGGATGGGACTGGAAAGAGATGGAGGGATGACCCCACCTTTAGGAAGCAGTGAAGAAATGCTGGAGTTGAGCATATTGAAACTGGTACATCACTGTGGGAGGACGTCCCAGCACAGAGGCGTCAAGGCCTTTAATACCTCTGTGAGTCAAAATGGTATGGAACAGGGCAGGATGTAGGAGTGAAAGAAAAGCAAAGTTGAGGGGTTCCCTACCCTCCGGGAAGGCCTTTTTATGAAGGATTGGGTTTGTAGGGCCGGTGGTTGTAGTAAATGCATATTTAAGTTTGATGGACTTATCTGCCGACATATTAAATTTTTGTATGCAGCAGGCAAGAACCTTTCGGCCCATCTAGTCTGCCCAATTATATGAATACTTTCCCTGGATTAATCTTTTATTTAGAATAGCCTTATGCCTATCCCATGCCTGCTTAGAAATGTCAGAAGTGGCATTTTAGTGCTTCCTTTACTTTGTATAGGAAGCAAAGTGTAAACACAGTCTGAGAGTAACAAATTAATCCAAGGTCACTTGTTGTTTAAGTGATTTTGCATCAACAAACTTAACTCTGGAAAAAAGGCCAGCAATTCTAAATTATCCTGTCATCCCTGGCAATAAAAGAGAGTGTTCTATGGGGTGTGTGCCCTGCAGGCTTACTGGCAGCCCTGCCAGTTCCCCCACCTAGGCTACACATACTCTTCTTCTTTGGATGCATGCACAGGAAGTGCCTTGAATTAATTGAAAAACCAGTATGAACGTTTTTTTATTTTATTTACTATAGTGATGCTGTGTGCAATTTTTGAGATTTACAAATTACAAGAGTTACATGCATTTATAATTCACTAACAAGTTCCGCAGCGTTGTACAATGGGTGAGACAGAATAACAACTATACTTACAAGTTAGACACACAGCACAATAGGAGAAGATTTGTCTCAGATAAGGATCAGACACCCTGAATGTTCTGTCCAACTCAGTACTGTTGGGATGTGTTCCAAGGTCCTATTCCATCGTAGTATGGGTAATCTTAGTCACATTCATGCCCAGCCTTAATTACCACACTCGTATAGGGCCCCCCAAGCTCATAGAGCGCTCGTATAGGCCCCCATGCTTTTAATTACCACATGGTACACTTTCTCTCAATGTGTCAGTGTAGATTCAATGTCACTTTTCATTGTTTTTGTGGGTACACAAACACTAAGGCAATATAAACAATTTGTTCTAGTAATATAATAATAATCTTGTCAGCCACAGGTAATGATAGTTTGTAGGACAGCTTGTCCAGTGAGGGAAATCACTCCGAGGTGTTTTTTAACTTGTACATTGCATTGGAATGAAGAGAAACCTGTCTAATCAAAGCAAAGTATCCATTAAAGAGGTTTCTCTTGCATTCTTGCATCATATCCAAGGACATCCCCACCCCTGGGCAGACTCTCTAAACAATGCATCTCAGGGATGGGCACTGTCAGCGTTTAGCTTCTGTGGACTATGACTCCCGGGGAGGGCAGGCTTTGTTTTTTTAATTAGAAACATAGAGATAATTCTAACCATATCATAAAATGCAGAAGGTGTTCTTGTGTCAAGAGGGTACAGAAACAGTATGTATTTCTACAATGCTTTGTTTCTTCGTGTGTAAAGGACTTTACGTTAGGGGGTAGAGGAATAAGCTTATAAATATATTCTATGTTGGCTCAAACAAGTCTCTTGCTTAAATTTCAGTCTTGGACAATGATTATTTTTTTTTAAATCTGTTTTGTTAGTTTATTTTGTTAGACGCCTTGGCAGATGACTTTTTATAGCTCTCATTTGTTACAATAACTGGAAAGGCATGCTCATAAAAGAGAATCTTTCATACATTGTAAAAAGAAATAATGTTATAATTCCCTGTTATGGCTTCCCTGCAAATGGCCATACATAGTCTGATCTTCCTATTCAGAAACAAGGGGTTGTTGACTGAGATGATGGCAAAGTTACAATGGTTGTATTGTGCGGTTTTGGTTGTTGCTGTGTCTGACCCGGGCTGGTGAATAATACATGCATACAAGTAATGTTGAAAAATAAATAAGCCACAGATATTCATTTTTTGCACAAAACAAATGTTAAAGTTTAGAACATAAGGAGTTAGCACCAGTAGACTTTGGCTTAGGAGATGCATTGTTAGTAGGAAGGAAACCGTGGACGTGTACTTAAAATGCAATAAGTATGTATATACTAGATCCATTATCATTATATTATGTAGGAAATGCCTCTGATAGAAGGTACGGCTATACTTATGTGCAGTGAAGCTGTTTTGCATACCACATGTCAAACTTTATTGGCTGCAGCTCTGTATGGCCTGTAATTATTTAACCTGGGACAGTGTTCAATTATGGAAGAAGTAGATAGGGGTTACCAGCCTTCAGCTAATATTAACGAAGACAGACACTTTTAGGTTCCAGCACTCATAGAAGTCTTTCCTTTATCCGGTATCTAAAATTCTAGCCCCCCCCCCGAAGCTCCTCAAATTTTTTGTAAAGCAATTGATAACCATAGGAGTTGTAGTCCAGAAACATCTGGAGGACTAGAGTTTGTGACCCTTGCTTTAGATACTTAGATAACCTGCATTGTACATGGATGTTGTGTATACTGCAACTGTTTTAAAGTAAATTGAAATTCTGCTAACGTTCTTTTGTAGCATAAATGTATACGGTCTACTACCAAATATATCATGTTTCTCATAGCTGGTGCTAATGTAGTATCTCGATTTGTATGTGTTAATGCTTGGATTAGTAAATTTAAGGTCGCATCGATATTCCAAAGTTGACGCTAAACTGGGGTGAAAACGTTTTGTGCCTCGCCGCTTGCACAAGCTTACTGTACTTTGCACTCCCCATGTTGGGTATTGGAAATGCAATTTGCTTTTACTGTCCTAAGATGGGAGGTATTACAAGGCGCTGCCGCAAATTACCGTCAGGACACAAATTGAAAAATTTAGCACCTCCTAATAGTTGGTGTTAAATGATTTTGCATTTGCAAAATCATTTAACACGCTCCAAACCCCTCTCCCTAAAAATCCCATACTCACCTCTCCTCCCAAGGTGAAAAGGGCAGCGCAATACGCTGCTTCTTCTCGCCGGGAGAAGAGTGAGACTGAAAACAAATAGCTCCTAGTCTCTCTCGCGATCACTCTGTAGTGCTGCGCGATAAAGCGAGTTCGAGCTTGCGGCCCAGAAGCACATGTCTCCATGGAGTTCTGTGGACTCCACAAGTTGATACTTGTGGTGGCCCAGAAGCGCTAACGCGGGTATCAGGGAGCTTAGCACTGAAAACTATTCAAGTAAAATTTACACCAGTGTCGGAAGAGGGCCCCATGTTGCTCACCTATCAAGGTGCAATATTCAGTAGGAGGAGAGGTGTGCAATCACCTGGTCATTGTTGGAGAATGATAGCAATACACATTTTAACCACTTTATTTGTAAATTTGCATATGGCTACCCATAATGTTCCAGAATCTGATCAAGCTTGGAGTTCTGAAATATCTGGGGTGCTTAGGTTAGCCATCACGGTCTAAGCTGGGGTTGATTAAGGTCGTTTCATAGAATGGTATTAGTTAAAAATTATTTTACACTTTACGTGAACTGCCTGGTCATTACTGGCAGAACATCCACTTCTGTCTCAGAAGAACAGTGTTCTCCGTCCATGCGATCAAGTATTTTAAGTTCAACCAATTAATTAAGCCTGCTGGAGCCATACTTTGCAGGCAAGCCGTGATACCTGCCATTGACATGTCAAAATCAGGCATTAGAATGTGTTAAAGATAACAAATTTTTCTGGTTGATACAAAGTATTTTTTAATATTCCTAGCTCCAGAGAAAAGTAGCAGGACACAGCTGTCTGCATCCTATGTCTATGCCTGGCAACAGCTTGCATCAAGATTTTTCTGCCTCTTCCTATTCGTGAGCCATGGTGTTCCAGTAAAAATGTGCTAAGCACATATGATTGCAAAGGCATGCCTAAATCAGAAACATTTGCAAGCTATAAAAAAAAGTAGGAAGATGATTTATGGGTCTCTTCTGACGTTTGCCTTTTCTTTTCTAAGTTTTAATTATTCGTTTTTAAGTACTGTTTGTATTTAGAGTTACTAGTACATTTAGCTCTGCCACAGACAGGAATCCCATGGGTTGGGAAGATTTTTTCCAAGGACTTCATGCATCAGCTGTTTGAACGACACTGATGTTTTTAGGAATGTCCTTCTTATAAAACTGATAAAAGGTTGCAGACACAGCTTGAGTGGAAAATCCGAATTGCATCACAGACCAACGTTGCTCATTCTTTCCGAGCAGTTCTATAACCATGCAATAGATACTCAACATCTGCTTCAAACCACTGGAGGTGGACCATAGATAATGGGTTGAAATTGTAATGCTCTACTAATGTAACAAAAACCTAAAATGTTAAACTTGTCTTGTTTTTTTTTTATCATTTAACCCTTTCGCTGCTGAGGCTTTTCACACCTCTGTGCTGAGGTCATTTTTACCGCTTTCGCTCATCATGTTTAACCGCTTTTTGAAGCCATATTTTGATATATGACCCAGACATATTATATATCGTTCTTTCCGGCAGACTCGGCAGAATCATAATATGTCATTATTATATGTATACGTCATGTCCTGTCTGTATATTATAACAAAAAATGCAATAAAATTCGAATTTTCAATAATTTATTATGTGTAAAGTGTTTTTTTTCACATTTTAACATGCGATCGTCTGCGGTTATATTTTGTATGGGGTGCGCTTGTTAAAAAAATTAGAAATGGGGACTCGTTACATTTTGTTTTTGTGGAAAATGTTGCTATTTTTAACAAACGCACCGCATACAAAAATCGTTAGTGCAGCATTATTGTTCACATTATAATTGAAATGGGAACAATATTGCTGCATTAACAAAACAAAAACAAAAAAAAACTTGTTTATTTTTTTTTTAGAATATTTTTTTAAATATTTTTTTATTTTTATTTTAAATTTTAATTTTTTGAAAAAAAAAATTTTCATGGTCATGTTTGGTATCGTTGGAAAGGCCATGCTCTGGCCGATCCAACGAATCAAACATTAACCCCTAGCTGCCACGGATTGGGAGATGGGTTCATTGGAACCCCCTAACTCCACCATTGCTTGCAGCTAGGGGTTAACTCCAGGACAGGCGTCAGTCCTCAGGGGGAGTTCCCGGAGCCTTGGCCGACATCCAAGATGTCGGCCAGCTCCGGGAGAGGATCACGATCCGGCGCTTTTCAGCGCCGAATCGTGATCCAGCTCTTCAGGGGTTAATGACAGCCACCGTTTGGAAGGGCAGGCTGTGCCCTTCCAAATGGTGCCTGGATTAACCCTGTGCACCCCGGCGATCGGGAGGGAGAGAGGTCCGAAGGACCTTTCACCCCTCCCTTTCAGGCGCCTCCTCCGCACACGTGGGGGGGCACCTGAATTAGATGTCATCGCGCCGCCGCGCGTCATTAACATGTAGAAAACACCCCTAGAAACTGCTGGGGGACCTAATAAGATTGAAACAGATAATTGGACAAACATTTACTCCTTGGAATGTGAAACATAATTACATTAGGTAGACAGTTAAATTAAATGTTATGTAGCATTTCTAACGATGCAGGGTAATGGTAATCGGGATGGTAACAGATTACAGACAGCAGATTTACAAACTATTCAAATAGATACAGATAACACATTCCTGAGACAAGGGTATGCTGGGATGTTAATCCTTTCAACAGATAACAGATACTCAAGGACCAGACAATGACTTTCTTGCATAATAACAGATTTACACAACCATTCTGCATAAGAAAGGGCAATGAACTAATAACGATTTTAAGGCCTCCATGCCTCCATGCCCATGCACCCCAAATCCAAAGTGATTTACGTCACAAGCACACTCCGACCAGTTAATTTGATTATGGTGTCTAGATTATCCTTTTTATTGCTCACAGTTGACTTGCTGGCGCTGAGTTCTAATCACCAGAGTTTGGGTCAAGATTAGTCTGATATTAATTTAGAACTCAATAATGAGCATTTCTTAATTAATATTAGTCACATCAGTTAATGGAACACATGCCATAAACATGTATATTGTTTAGAGCCTAATGTGTGACTATATCACCATGAAAATGTTGGTGTTGCTTTATTTCATTGGCATCCCTTGCCGATACAAGTTGTTTTAGGTTGTGAAAACGTATAATACTTTTCTACAGTAAAAGAAACCTCTAGTGAGACTGTGTATCTATTGTGACGATCTGACTAACAATCCTATGTACCGGTTTGACAGACAACCTGGTCTGCCAATGGTGATCTTTGCTCCTTTTTGTTTTTTCGTTGTTGCTTTGTCATACAAGATTCCTATTGGCATCACCAAATGAAATTCTTCGAGTTCAGTTTTCATTGAGTTTATTGAAAAGGAATAACATTTACAAATATTTTTCATATAGAAGAGTGCAGGTTAGTTCCAGCATCTTTATGTCTATATTTATTTGTATGTTTTATGTTGACACTTATGCCTTTAAAAGCAGGAAAAGTGTAAATGTAAGATGTTGTTTCATACTTCCGTCACCACTTAAACACAAAGAACTAGTATGTTAAGCAGGTAGAACTGTGAAAGTGTGGTAAATGATTAAACCTTTGGACTGTTTCCCAAGTTACTCACAAACTAGGCTGCAAATGATTCCATTGATGTGTTTGAGATAAGAGAATGGTTTGCCGGCTTGCACAAAGTCTGGTTTGTTACAGTGCATTGTGTACGTTGTTGTTTGTGAGCAGTACATGTGAGTAATAGTACAGGTTGGGTATGCATGTGACCTGATCTCATTCTTTTGCAAGTCTGTTCTAGCAAAGCACCTCATGGCTAACCACTTCCTGGGGTTTTCTCAGGTAATGGCCACGATTCAAATTTCTGTAGCCAAGCACAAGCCACTGCTTGGTACATTGATACACGTTTTGTTAGTTTCTGCTATTCTTAACAAAAATCTGTAGCTCTTTACTTGAAGGAACTGTAGGCACCATGACCACTTAAGATTCAATTTTAAGTGGTCAGAACAGGACCGTTTGTTTTGAAACAGGATAGAAAGGGGCATGGTTGTAGTAAGTGAAGCTACAAATTATGTCATATCATCAGTAACAGAAAAGTTTCTGTACCCTCATAATTGAGTGGGATCAGTCAGGTCCACGAGTATTGCAGACTAAATGTCAGTCTAGTATATGTTGTGTCTGTGTAGATAATCATGATGACTAGGACCTATGTGCTTGATAGACACAAGGAAACTGAAAGAACAGAGGACTCGCTAACTACCAACCGAGCTAACCAGAGGACTCGCTAACTAACAACCAAGCTGACCAAAGGACCTCATAATAACATAAGCATAATACTTAAAGAATGTTCACACTGTGTTTTCCCTAACGTATCTTGTTCACTCAAGAAAAAAAAATTCCCACAAGAAGGTCCTAGAGATTTTCCTATCTAATTAGAGATGCTGAACTTCAAAATCTTGTAATGAGTCTCGCAGATTGCAAGAAGCATATTTGTGCACAGTAGGAGGGGGCTTTGGTCATAGATGAGCTATATGTTCCTTAATGCAGTGGTTCTCAACCTGTGGACCCTCAGGACCCACAATTGTCCTTGGTCATTAAGTCGTGACCCAAAAATAATTGAATTTCTGAAACATTATCATTTATTCCACAAAACAACGGGTGCAATATTCTACAATGTATACACTTTTTAAACAATTGTGTAAACAAACAGGGATTCTTTCCAAAATGGATAGTGCAGTAATCACAGAACTAGTGAAAACGAAAAGCGCTGCTGAGGGGCAAAAACCCAATAAAATAAACTGTAATTGAAACATATGAAATTAATTAGAACTCATGGGAAAACTGGGGATGCTTCTTGGTCTTAATAAGTGTCTCAAAGACTGGGGTGATGGTAGACAAAGCAACTCTAATTTAAATCACTACTGAATGAATAATAAAATATTATAAAAAATGTAACAAACTCATCTGCTTCGCGCTTCTCTGCCGCTGCGCACATTATTTTTTCGCAGCAGCCTGCCCTCCCTGAGCCTACGCAATTTGCGTACCTGAACGCTACGCTAATCGTATAAACTCAAGATGGCCAAGAGATAGAGAAGTCTGCATCTGGTGCTGCCTACTTTCTGAACCTACGTTCTTCAGTGCCTCAGAGAGACACTGAAGAGCAATGGAATAGCTTGGACCAATGGGAATGCACCATTGGTCCAAGCCAGTCAAAAAACACCTCCATGGGAGGCTGGCCTATATAAATATACTTTGCTTCACTGAGCTGTGCATTGTGCACAGTTGCACCTGGTGATGGGATTACAGAGCGTGCCACCAGACACTGAGTCCCACCCCACACCTTCCCATTACAGATTCTTTTCCCCTCCCACCTTGCCATTACAGACTATTTTACCTGATGCAGCGGGTCTCAGGTGGCGCCTGGGAACATTTAGAGGTAGCCGCGCTAACTGGGACCCACTGCCGCAGATAAGATGCATCAGTGGGTCCCAGGCTTTAGAGAGGCCTGGGGTCACTTGCCCCATGACCCAGTCCAACCCTGGTCGTGACGCACTTTTGGGTCGCGACCCACCACTTGAGAAACACTGCCTTAATGCAATGTATAATGATCACATAATGCCTTTCTATCCATCACTTATATTGTACACCTGAATTTATTAAACTTTATTGGTAAAGTGAGCTATGTTAACTACTGGACATAGTATGAATACACCATTATCATGTTTGATGAGATGCCAGAGATAGCTGAAATGTAGCTCTCAGTTCTTGCAGGACTTAGGCCTGTGTCAGACGAACGCAGTGATCACGTCCGTGTTGCCGCACAGTTTAACGTCTGTCGTAGCATAAAATCATGAGCAATAGAGACCCACACACTAAGTGCATCTGCACAACGCACGTGGCAAACAAACACAAGTTAGGCAAGAACGTAAAACAGCTAGAACGGACGCGCGGAGTGCGCGACGTCCGCGTAGCGTTTTGTGTGAGTGATGAGATGTCAGATGGACTGCATTTGCGACGTCTGGCACCTTGACGCACACAATGGCTTTTCATATCCTTTTCAAATTTTTATAATTTTTCGTACTAATTTTGTTTCCCATAGTTATTTTTTTTTCTACGTCCGTCAAGAAAAATGGATCGTGTGGACGCAAAGTGCGCTCAGAATGCGCTCGCCTGACATTAGCCTTAAAGTGGTAGTCAACACTGTAGTTCACATTTCCATAAATGGGCAAAGCCATGTTACTCCTATGTGGGAGTTGCTATTGGCCCCCTGCATTGACTTAAAGACACTCTGATTGCTTGTGTGCTAATAAATCAATCACCGGTCTGGAATGAGAGGATTGTTTTGTAGGATGGCTCTTCCATTTACAGCTGTCAATTACTCCATTTGGATGCCATCAAGAGTGATGATGATTTTTGATAAGGACACCCTTTAGACCTTTCCTATAGATTGTACTGGCAAAATACACTACCAGAGACATAGTGAGAAATTTCCTGCCAAATAAGCACAATTTAAATTGTAATTGTTTTCACTTTACATTAATCTCCTATTATGCTTTATCATTGATATTGTATTACAATACATATGATGAGTACTTTTGGCCACCCTAGATTACCTCTTGTCTTAAATAACCTATATTAATAAATGAATAGTGATACTGTCCATGTCTGGTGAGTCACGGGTCTTAGAAGGCCTAGCAGAATCTAGGTATGCAAATCACATTGTGAGAAGGTATAATTCAATGAATGGAATGCCCTGTTGCAGGTATACATTGTCAGCAGATTACCGGTGAATATACAAACCACACTGAGCACTTCATTTGACTAATTGTCTTTTCTAATAATTTAGAAATCCATTTGACTGCATATCCACTTGCTATTAGGAAAACAGATGGCAGAAATATATACAGTATTTCACCTGAATGTCTCATGCATTCTAGAATATGTAGAAAAGGTCCCTTTTATGGACAGATTCACAGTAACTTGTCATTTTGGTACATATGAAATATAACGTAATTTTTTAGAAATGTAATAAAAAAAACCTCCCCCACCTGACATTGTTTTGGCCTAGATGACAGAAGAACGTGCAAGAAGATATGATTCTCCTCGATCAGATCCTTTTTCAGATGACAGGTTCAGATGGCTTAAGTCGTGTATCGGAAGAAGAAAAACACAATTTGGGGAACTCTACACATAATCTAAGACATGTGGGGTGTGTTTCTGGAATGTCCCTAGTTTTAGTTGTTTTGGAAGAATGTGAGACTTTTTGTTCTTGGATAATTGTGCACTTAGTGTTGTAGATGAGTCTAACCACAGAACTTTGGAATGCAGACAGATGGATTAAGCCAACCAAAGGGAGGATACAGTAGTTCGTACTGGATCTGATTCATGTTTGTTAACATTTTTACTGGTATCTTAAAGCGAATATAGGGAGTATCCTGAAAGTATCTCTAAGGCAAGGAAAACATGGCTCTGATCAGTAACTATGTTTTAGGAAAGGAATGTTTTAGTGTAGAACAGATAATATTTTCTTGACACTCAGAGAAATATTGGTTCCTGTATAAAGTTGCATGATAAAAAGCATTCCACCTGGAAGTAGCTTCATCCTTACAGTCTTATTTGGGATTCTCTCTAGGCTCTATAATATTTTAACAAGGTTGTAGAGATTTGTGATATCATTATAAAAGTGGATATCAAAAAAGCAGAACTTTATTAAAGCACAGCATGTCGATTTATCTGTTAACGCATTCAACTTACGTTCTTGCGTTTCACGTTGTTGCAATGCAGTGTTTTCTTTAAATCTGGTTATATACCTCTCTGAAGATGCACTTGCTTTTGCAATGAGTATCACTATGTACCTTTCCCTTCCTTGCTTTTCTTTCTATATCCTACAGTATATTCTCTTTTAAATTGTCCATTTATGGCTGGGGTCCGACGAGCGGGTTCGAAGAGTGGAAGGAACGTCCTTGTGAGTGGACGTTCCTTCCACTCGACGCCCGTCTAGCCACCTTGCTGAGCGCAGTTGGTGTGCTCAGGGCTGCAAGGCTCGATCCTCCTATGCAGCTTCGTCAACGCACATCCTAGCGCTTTGACTGAGAGGCCTGCTGCACGGACGCAGCACGGCGGCTGTTGCGCACGCAATTCGAGCACGGGCAACAGTGTGAACAGCCCCGTCGCAGCATCACAATGCTGCGACGGATGCCGGAAGCCACGTCAGTACGGGCGCACCTGGTGCTCTCGTCTAACACGGACCTACAAAAATAAAGCATAACTTTAAAATACAAATTTTTCTGTTCCACGACACCTAGACAAACTGTATCTGAGCGTCTAAACACAATAGAATATCGCACGACCGGATATCGTGAGAGTCTGGTTTGTCTCTATTTCACATATCTCAATGGTTGTGGATGAATGATTTTGGGAAGTCGATGGGCAAGAAGTTACTTAGGAGTTTTGTATATAAGTATTGTGCATGTGCGAGGAATATTAACGAGTGGAACATTACATTTTACTGAGGACTAGGTAAAGGGATGTGAAAAATGGGAGGTTTTAAGACCTTGTAGAAGTCAGCTCCAGGTCATCTGGGCCTGCTGATTGGCTAGAGGAGGTTGCACAGCTATCTTGGCCTCTTTAGTAGGCACTTTGAGGACTTCTCATTGGTCATTAGTAAGCCTCAGCAATTATTTGTTTTATTATATTACATTTGCGTATGGCTTCCAAGACCAATTACTTACTCATAAATCACTTGAATCTTCTAATATTGTATACATGCCTGCCTGGTTATTTCCGTAAAAGAAATGTTAAAACATGCTGGCATCATTTCAGAATTCCAAATATATAATAAATATAAATGTACTTTTTCTTTCCTATGTTTCCACACTTATTCACTTACAATATATGCTGGAATGAGGCACAGCTAATACAAATAAATATAGAATGTTTGAGTGTGTTGGGGGTTAATGTTGCAGAGTACAGCATGATTTTATTGCTTAAAATTGAAAATGCAGGAGACAAAGTTTCTGTGTAATGGGATTGCATAAGAAATTCCTTTTGATCTTTAATTGGTTCTTATTAACACTAATGCTGCCAAAGCAAGACGTGGGCTGACTGATTTTCTTATTCCGTGATTTATCATTGCAGAGGTCAGGAATAAGTCATAAAGGGTTACCAGATAAACTATTGCGCTGATAAACACCTGATGGGTGTGTGGAGGGGGTGACACTAAGCTACCATGACCATTTATATAGCATTTATATACAGTGAATGGACAGGATGGTTGGAGTGTCTCTTTGAATAGGTAAAAATAACAATCCTTTTTTTTTTTTTTAATTCTTTATTTTGAAAAGAGAGTTTAAAACCTAGAAATAAACACACTACAGCGGCTGAGCCACGCAGGGCCCGAGGAGAAGCAGAATTGGTACACGAGTAAGGAGGACCGCATTACCTTATAGCGTCACACTTAATTGAAACAATCCTTACATCAATTTTCTCCCAATCTCCCAATCCCCTATATGGCCCACTGCTTGACAAGGACAAAGACAAACCAGACAACAATGTAAAAATGGTGATAATCTGTGCCACTAGCGCCACCCGGTGGTGATGGCAAATAAACCACCTCAATACAATCAAATATAATACAGTGCAAGTAAAATGGTGCAAATAGGATAAAACAATCTAGGATAAAACAAAGTAATGTGACATTTACAGTCTTATCCTGTATACTCCAGGTTGTAAAAGTCTTAATGATTATGAAAGTCTTAATAATCAGTGCAGGGAAGAATAAAAATAAAAGTCATACAGTATCTCGTATTGGTGGTATATCCCTTTTCCACCTTGTAAGTCAGTATAAAAGAAAGATGTGCTGGAGTTGGCGCTTCTTGTCCTGTTAGTGGTTCCTTCTGCTGCACCCCGTGGCTCAGACGTGCGGTTTCCTTATAGGGTTACCATCCTCCGTGTCCCTCAAAATATAAAACGACTCATATAGAGCAATATTGTATAAAATGGAGTGCAAACAAAGGAGAAGAATGTCGTACTCACATTTGCTGGTGTCTTATCGATCACACACCAGATTTGTAGGCAGCCGGTGACTTCAGAAGGTGCACCGGATCACCTCTCAGCCTCAGCACCTCCTTGGCGAATAGAAGCATCCAGGATCCGGGATAGGCGTAAAATAAGGCAGATTTTATTAGTGATAAGATATACAGTATACCAAATCGTGTTTCGCATAATTGCTTCATCGCCAACTGATGAATTCTTTAGAGTTTTCAATAATAATACTAAGGGTATGACATAGCTCTTATTTTTATTATTACCATTATTACCATTATTATTATTATTATTATTGGACCTACCATGCTGGTAAAATGTATGCTACCGTAACTTATATTTTATGATCTCCTCATCTGCTTCAAATCATTCCCTGGTCCGGACTTGACAGGGCCATTGAGCTGAGTAAGCTGAAGCTGTCGGTGTTAATGTGGCCTATGAGGGCTGTCTGTGATTGGATGGAGGCCAGACTAGAAACGTACCACTATGTGGACCCATAGGGCTATGATTGGCCATATACCAGCAGATATAATCTTTGATCGACCTGATCTCGTCAAATCCATATGGCCACCTAGTCACCTTTCATTTGGATGTTTTGCCAAGCTTTATGTACACCAGGAGAGTCAATAATTAATTATTTTTGAAATGTAAAGAGCAGAATTATCTTATGGGTGCTGTGATGGCCTGTTCACAGGCCAAGCAAAAATGTTAGCTAAAAAATCCAAGAAAAAAAGGAAAACATTTCATCAGAATTGGCAGTGGTTTTCCAAATAATGTAGCTTCACCTTTGCAAATGAGTTCTCCGCCACTCACTGTTTAGCTGTGAGAGCTCAAAATGAAAAGAAGTCATGGTTATAAGGAGCTCTAATCCCCTCTGTGGCTATTTGCAGTGGTTTATGGCTTTCCATAAGAGATTTCATTGCGTATTAGTCGTGGCTTTTACTCTTCACTGTAATGTGTTCTCATTCCCTCCTCATAAAACTTTTATCCCACCTTGCACCATGTTGTACTTTCTCCCATACCACACATGCGGCCGTTTAATGTATATAATGAAGTTGGCCTATATTGTTTAAGCATAGCCTCACCAGAGAGTGCTTGTGGTTGTCATTTTGCCAAGCAAATTCCATTTGGGTACTTAAGCTACTGAAAGAATGAAACCTTTTTAACTTTCAGATGTAAAAGCTATTAGGACTTTGTTATTTCACAAAGATGACTTGACAGAGTGTGATAACTTAACTGATTCCGTTCGCAACATGAGCTCTTATATCAACTTGCTCTTGACCAGTGATGGCGGGAAATAGGTTTTCCTTTCTTCTTATTATTATTTAAAAAAAGGTTTTAAGGCAGCTCATTTTAATTTGGCTTGTATTTTATGGTTTCTAATAGACCTATAAATGTAAATGGTATTCCAGTTCCATAATGGGTCCAAAACACAAATGAAATGATTTACGAACTGGCCCAAATTCCCCATACACCAGCAAGGCAGAATTCTCTGTGGTACCGCATTTAATTATAGCATCAACAGTGTTATTACTTCCACAATATCAGGGGTCAATTCCTTAAAAAAATCATGTCGGAACACACCATGACGTCTGCCCCCAAAGTGACTGATGTCGTCTCACTTTTATCCCTCCACCACACACATTTAATATGATAAGTTTTATGGAATCATTATTATAGTAATTATGATAAATATCAAACACATTATTGATCATTTAAATAAGATAATAACAGTGTGTAGGCCACATGGTAATTCTGTTCCCTTGCAATAATAGTGGAGGTGGAGGAACTGCGTTGACAAGCATTTATGCTCGATGTGACCCTTGCTCAGTAATGATGCACAGTATTTAAAGGTTTTAAAAATTGAAAATATGTATAGTCATGTGTTTTACGTGTAGCATTTATCTCAACCCAACCCTGGTCTTGATCTACAGATTGTTTGCCACCTGCCCCGGTGGATGACATTGCACAGCTGACGGGAAGTGGGTTTAGAGGTGGAGGCAGTAAGAAAATTGTCAGTCAATAAATTGGCCACAGCTTGTTGAAGATTCTTCCTCCGACATTGCACGCTGCAGTGAAACACCATGAGGCTTTTGCTTCAAGATTATATCATGGTTTACCTACCATTATTTACATTTGGACAAGGAATAACCCGAGGTTAAAGGAACCCAAGCAGAACTGGTGGCCAAAACAAATTGGTCTTTATCAAGCACCTGGAAAGCAGTATGACATCAATTTCATCTGGCTAATATTACGTTCTAAAATAAGAAATAGATACTTCTCGACCTTGGATTAATTAGTTTAATCTACCTGGGGCAAAAAACAACGATCTTTAGAACGGTGATAAAATGCATTTTCTAAATGCATAAGAAATATTCTTTTTACCTTGACTGGATAATATCTGTTGGAAATGGACAAATTGTACAAGATGAGATATTTCAAATCACAACTATTTCCGAAAGACTCTTTAACCCTAGGAGTCATTTGGACTTGCTGAGCAGTTTGTGGCTTCCTCCTAAACTCTTTTTCCATTCTACAGTCTTTTCTCAATAACAGGAATTATTTCGTATCAACTGAAAAGTTCCTTAATCTGTGTAAGTAGTAAGTCTTTTTGGTATATTTACAGGATGCTAAACCATTGCACCAGCCTGCATGCTGACCTTCCTCTGCACTGTTAAATTATGCAACACGCTATTCTGGCATCTTGGCATGTGGCCATACATGTTACATTAAGGTGAAAGCACAAAAGACTTGCCTGACTTTATTTCCCATAATAATGCTGGACCAATCAACAGGCAATCATTTTGAAGGAAAAATGGAAACAATATTATATATATTTAGTTTTTATTTTTGTAGTGAACGTATGTATATGTTATCATTACATTAGAAAATAGGTATTCATTTGCACTGATGTCGCTAGCTAAATTTAAGAGACAAGCTGTTATGATGATTTCACTGGAATAAGCAATCAGTCTTTGTTTAACTCTATTCTCCTCATGGTATGTTGATACCATGGTACGTAATATCATGTAAATATGCTTTTCGGTAAGCCACATGCAAAATATTGTTTTGGATTTTGTGACATGGGAAAAACTGTCTACGCAAGTTTATTTGCTAAAGACTGAGACGGAGCAGGGTTAGATTATCTCAAATAATGTATATTCGGAATAAGCAGTTTTCTGCTTGCAAAAAGCAGCAAAACAATTAGGTTGTGATCTATTGCCTGTGTGAGCTAAAACGCCATCGCTAACAGAAAAATCTAGCGTGAGTCGCTAAAAGGTAGCGCCTGACGACCCACCAACAGACCACCTTGTCCGTGGTAGTCCGTGTAAAAGGTAGTCTAGCGCACGCTAAAACCTGGGGTGAGACCAGCGCTAATACGGTTGTGTATAGGATAGAACTGTTTTTTATTCAGTGCAGAGTGCCGGGCCATACCTATCCCCTGCCCTCACAAGCTTGTATAAGTATGAACACATCCAGCGAAGAGCCCTCACACCCCTTCATTATTAAAATCCTCCATGGTAACCATATCATCCATGTTTATATGCACACATATATTGATTAAGGCTGATGGGCATTGCCTGATAAATGCCATCCAACGTAATGTAGAATCATTACAATGCATTTAATAAAACCAAAAGGAAGGCCAGGTGAGAGACAATAATTTCCCTGCTGCAGCATATGAATAATACATGTTTCAGGGCAAGACTTATTCATCCTTTTAAACATGGTTCAAACAGTCACCCTAATAATCAGCCTCTATGTATAACCCCAGCATAAAATGTTTAAAATTAGGCAATATATTAGAATTCGGACATATGTGGATAAAGGATACATATATGTATATATCATAATATAGCCTACTGCAACAGCAGTGACATTGCTGACCAGATCCATTACTATGGTGTATGGGCCAACTGAACACCTGTGCTGCATTCCTTTCAATTGCCTGTCAATTGCCTGTTAATTTTGGACAAATTCAGTTTTTTAGTGTTTTTTTGGAATTACCACTACAGTTGAGCAGTAGGCAAAATTTTGTTATTAACGTCAGTCTAAAAATTAGTACAGGCACCAAGTGATCTGTTGGTTACAATGGCACACGTGCTCTGTAGCACTCCCCATGTTAAGTATAGGACGCGGCAAGTGCAGTAAGCTCGCTTAAAGAATCACAAATTACCACACGCTAAGTGATTTTTCCCATTTCTAGCAGGAGGCAAGTGATCAGTTGGTAGGACGCTAGACTAATTTTACCTGGCGCTAACGCAAAAACATGCTGACGCTAGGGTTAGCTCACACCAGGTAATAGGGTCCTAAGTCTCCTCTGTGAGAAGGTAGAATTAGCCTAGTGATTAGCTGAGCCATAGCCTGGCAAGTGCAGGATGGCTTTAACATTTATAATAAGTTTAGGCTTAGAGCTTAGTTAATCACCCCACGTATCTTTTTCCAGACCACTTTTAGAGGACACATCCAGTTTGTTGGCTTCTATATTTTACATTCGCAATACAGAGAGCATTGTTTTATTTGAGCAAAAGAGTTCAATCAGCTAGATCCACTGTGTCAGCTGAAGTGAAAGGTAGAGAATTACATAGGTTCTGCTAGACCTAAATCTATAATGCTTGGCAACACTGAGAAACTGTTTTCCCTGTTGCCGAGTGACTAACATAATACAGTTCATTTTCTGTTATCCTGTTTAGAGAGTCTGGAGCTTTGTATAGTGATGTAATTGTGCAACTATTGAAAATTATAATGGTATCCGATGCTTGCAGGGATTTTCCAAATTGGTTTTGTTCACTTTTGAATTGATTTTATTTAAGGAACAAAAGTAACCACTTAACTGATTTTCAGAGAGAATTGTTTTTTATTTGCAAAATATCTCCTCATTTGCTGTCATGCAATAAAACCAGGAAATGACTATAAACTCTCAGCCAATGTGCTCTAAGGTTTGGGTCAGATGAGCGTTTTGAAGAGCGGAAGGAACGACTGTGTGAGTGGACGTTCCTTCCACTCTGACGCCTGTCTGACACCCATCTGGCCACCTCGCTGAGCGTAGTTAGTGCGTTCAGCGATTCAAGGCTCAATCCTCCTATGGTAGTGGCTAGAGAAGAGCTCAATCTAACCCAAATAGCCGATTTGGAAAGTGAGATAAATGGGAACATTTTTCTGGTTTGGCTATTTTGTCCTACAATTTTCACTTCTCCTGACTGGTAAATAGACCTGATAGTGAAAAGTTATACAGGGTTATTCAGAGAGAGGTGAAACCCTGGAGAACTTTTGGAGAAGTGAAAATTCTAGGTCAAAATAGCCGAACCAGAAAAATCCTTCCGTTTATCTCACTTTCCAAATCAGCTATTTTGACCTAGAATTTTCACTTCTCCAAAAGTTCTCCAGAGTTTCACCTTTCTCTGAATAACCCTGATAGTGAAGTTATTGTGAAGTTCTAGTGAATTATTTTGTAGTTAATGTTATAATATTATTATTAAATTATAGTGAAAAAAACACTCAAATTGTGGCACCTGTGGACAAGCCAAACCATAATTACGACAAACTCTTCATAAAATTTTAAAAAAAAGCAAAATAAAAAACTTTCAAAGCATGTAAAACTGGAATAAACTGCTTTCTTATCTGATTGTGCAAAAAGGCGCTCACAGTAAAGACACAGTCATCAATATTCTCTTAATCTTCATTTTCTAAAGGAGTTACAGTAATCTTTAGTATATTCCGATAGATCTTAGGTGACAATACAATCCTTAACCTGCTTGCTTACCCTCGGATGTGCACATGTGGTTACTGACAGGAAATCATAACCTGTTAGTTTTATTCCCCGTGGTTAGAATGTAATGGACATGAAAATCTCTGATCTGGTCCATCTAGAAGTCAAACTCCAAGTTTAGGATTTCTTTGACTGTCCAAAACATCTTGGCTTATCCTCGAGTATATACTGTGTATAAAAGCATATATGTGTGTGTGCGATGTCATATTTATATAGTACGAAATCCAGCAAACAAAAATATAGGTATGTTGACAGATGTCAATAGAAAGCATGAGATGCTTTAATTGGCTTTGCATTCGCTTTGGCCTCACAGTTTTTCTCGGAAGGAGATAAAGTAGTGTTCATATAAGAGTAGCACTATACATTCTAATGTAAAATGAATTGAGGATCCAGGTTTGGGTCCATGTAGCCTCCTAATAGTAGCATTTGTGTTCTGGTTCCTGGTGGCCTTCCTGTCCTAAAAATGAAAAATTTGAATGTGGTGTCAGGACTCAAAAGTATTATATTTTTTATTTTTTTTAATGCTGTGCTAAAGCTCTTTTGTCCCCTATAGTTTTTTTTCTGAACAAATAAATGATAGCTGGTCTCTTTCAGGAGTTTTTATTTCAGTAATCCTAATCGGTTGAGCGGTAGCTGAGTCAGTGTGTGCACTGCTAAGTTTTGTGTGGTATTAGCACCTGGCTCTTCTGTGTGCTTCTAATGAAATACAGACAGAGCTGTAACACGATGAGCTAAAACAAATTGGACGTCACTTCTTTTCATGGTGAAAAATGATTTTTCGCCACGCCACCCTGTGTATGATTTGCAGAACTTGTATTTTTCATATTCGGTTTCTCTATTTCTTGTAACGTGTGACCTTTGCGATCTCGGCAGGCGTAAAGTTATCATCACCACATTGTGTGAGATCGATGCGATTGTATCTCAAACAGAACTGATTGATTTGTTCAAAAAGAGAAGCGTAAGGAGTGTTGTAAGTTCATGGAACTTATTTCACATGTTATTTAAGAGAATTTGAAGCAAATGGAAAGGACTGTCTTCAATGTTGCAATCTTTATACTTAATAGCTTCCGGAATGTTGCTGGCAGTACCCTTGCTTCCCAGTTACATATTACAAGCCAGGTGATGGGAAGGGATCGTCCACCTTTACTGCACAAGGAAGTCTTTGCTGTTATTATAGCAAGTGGCCCACTGCCATCATAGATATGACATTTCTGTGTTGTGTACCCAAAGTCTGATGCCATAATGACCTTTCCCTAGTCACAAACTATACATGTAATATGAGGTAAAACAGGAGTTCTACGGTGCAAATTGTTGTTATACTGAGGTATTCTGTGAAAGATTCACTGCAAACGGAAACTGTATACAAAATGATCTCTAGGGCTTTGACAGTAATTCAGCTTTTTTTTTTCTACCCGTGTATACACCATAGTGTAGCACTAGCAACCAATATACAGAGTGTCCGTAAAGTCTCTTTACAATTTCAAAAATTTATTACAAAGGCAAATGAAAAGACAAATAAGAGAAAATTATTACAAAATGAGACTTTTATATTTAAGGATTTTTTCCCTCATTTAATACACCTCTATAAGGGCACCATTAGTTGCACGAAGCACATCAAGACGGTACTCGATTTCTTGCCATGTTCGGTGTAGCATACCCTCATCAATGGTGACAATGGCATCAGTGATCCTCTGCTTTAGATGAATGTGTGGTGTGGGATCATGTGCAATCGAATCATTGGTCCAATCTTCTTCGGTGAGACATCAATTACTGCAAAAGTTTAAGTTGAACTTTTGACTGAATACGTGCACCACAACTACATGACCTTCAACCAACCATCAATTTCCAGCAAGATGGTGCACCACCACATTGGGGACTGCATGTTCGTGGGTTCCTAAATGAAACATTTCCAGACCAGTGGATTGGAAGGCGTGGCTCAATTCCCTGGCCACCTCGTTCACCGGATATCACTCTCCTCGACTTCTTTCTATGGGGTTATGTTAAAGATATTGTGTATCGAACAAAGGTACGGGACATCACTAATCTAAAGCCATTGCCACCATTGAGAGTATGCTACAGCGAACATGGCAAGAACTCGAGTACCGTCTTGATGTGCTTCGTGCAACTAATGTTGCCCATATAGAGGTGTATTACATGAGGCAAAAAAAAACTTAGATACGTCTTATTTTGTAATAATTTTCACGTATCGGTCTTTTCATTTGCCTTTGTAATAAATTTTTGAAATTGTAAATAGACTTTATGGACACCCTGTATATGTTCATGGGTGTTCTTAGTCTAACATATATTACGACCTCTGATCATAAAAGAGTCTTGCAAATTCTAAAAGTTATGTAATCAGAAAATTCTATATGGAACATATGCATGTATTATAATGTGGGAGTATGTGTATGTAAGAAAATTGTCTCCAAAAAAGCAACCAGTAACTTTATAAGGTTACTATTTATTAAACATGGAAATAGTGACCTATGTGAGCATTTGGGTTAATTACTAACTTATCTGAACTAATATAATGATTTATAGAATATCAAATAATATAAAATAAAAACACATTATAATATATTTTAATAAATTATCCAAGTAATAGGTGGAAGATATATTAACCACTTGGCTGCTAAGGACGCGCTCAGCACGTCCAGCCAAGTGGTTCTTCTGTGCTATGGACGCGCTGAGCGCGTCCATGCACAGGAGGCAGCAATCCGCCGGATTCTGGCGGATTGCTGCGCCCCCCCGGGGCGGGCTGACATCTTGGATGTCAACCCAGCACTCGGGGACCCCGGCGGGGCCATTAGATGTCATCGCGGCGGCGCGATGACATCTAATTCAGGCGCCCCCCCGCATGTGCGGAGGAGGCGCCTGAAAGGGAGGGGGGAGGTCCTTCGGACCGCTCTCCCTCCCGATCGCCAGGGTGCACAGGGTTGAGCCAGGCACCATTTGGAAGGGCACAGCCTGCCCTTCCAAACGGTGGCTGTCATTAAACCCTGGGGAGCCGGATCACGAATCGGCGCTGAAAAGCACCGGATCGTGATCCTCTCCCGGAGCTGGCCGACATCTTGGATGTCGGCCAAGCCTCCGGGAACTCCCCCTGAGGACTGGCGTCATCGTGCATAGCACGATGACGCCAGTCCTGGAGTTAACCCCTAGCTGCCAGCAATGGTGGAGATGGGGGTTGCAATGAACCCCCTATCTCCCGATCCGTGGCAGCTAGGGGTTAATGTTTGATATTGTTGGATCGGCCAGAGCATGGCCTTTCCAACGATACCAAACTTGACCATGTAAAAAGTTTTTAAAAAAAAATAAAAAATTAAATAAAAATAAAAAAAATATTAAAAAAAATAATAATAAAAAAAAATAAACAAGTTTTGGTTTTTTTTTGGTTTTGTTAATGCAGCAATATTGTTCCCATTTCAATTATAATGTGAACAATGATGCTGCACTAACGATTTTTGTATGCGATGCGTTTGTTAAAAATAGCGAAATTTTCCCCCAAAAAAAATGTAATGAGTCCCCATTTCTAATTTTTTTAACAAGCGCACCCCATAGAAAATATAACCGCAAACGATCGCATGTTAAAATGTGAAAAAAAAACACTTTACACTGGGTCTGGGTCATATATCAAAATGTGGCTTCAAAACGCGGTTAAACATGATGAGCGAAAGCGGTAAAAATGACCTCAGCACAGAGGTGTGAAAAGCCTCAGCAGCGAAAGGGTTAAAACATAAATTAATTACATATTTTAAACTACAAATTTTTCTTTAATTTGTTCATGGTATTCATTGACATTCAAAGTTTTCTGTGTCAAGGTTTGCAGTCACGGAATAATTACTAAAAACACAATTAAAGATACATTTGCTTCTTCAACATTTCTGCCTTGATCTGAATACACTGAATTATTTGTTATGTCCTGTTATGTAAAGTTGCAGCAAATGTGCAAATACAGTTTATTATTTGTATACATTTATAGAATTCTTGAGTAAGGCTAACGCAGTATTAACGTGCGTTTATCCGCACTAAATCACGGCCGTGCTAGCAGCAAATGACATCCAATGCCGGGCAGCATACGAAGAACGGCCGCACGAAAGTCTGGCTGCGCAATGCAGGTGGCAAACGAACGCATTTTTTCGAGAATGTCACACCGCTAGTACTGACGTACAGAGTGTGCTGCGTCCGCTAGCGGCGTGTGTGCGTGATTAGAAGACGTCAGACGCTGCTAATGTCCAGCCAACATCACGTCCAGACGCAAAAAGGGTTTTATTGATGATCCGTACAAAATCATGGACGAAAATGCGCATCGTATGACCGCTATCGCGTATTCCGTGAAAAAATACGTCCATTCGTTCAACGCACTTTTTCACGGACAACGCGAAATATGCGTTAGTCTGACCCTAGCCTTAAGGGATGTTTTTGCTGCACGCTGCTCAGCTGGAGCACTGCTACACAGTTGTGTCGGAATGTGCACATGTAATCCTCGCTTTCAGGTTCCTTTAAAAATAATCTCGAAAATACACACTGTGTACACTGTAAAGCGTTGTAATGACAGGCCTTGACAAAATATATATATATTTTAAAAAAAAATTGGTGTGGGAAAAGGTAGGGAATGGATGGAATGGAATCAAAGATAGATCAACGATCAGTCCTACTAGGCCCTATGAATGGGATCTATGTCCCATTGTATCAACAGCTGACTACTATACACAAATCATCATGGCCAGATCTGTAGAAAACATTAATGCGTTGGAATATTTACTACGAAACACAATTTAAATCAAAACCAACTCTTTTCTTCATTTACCACACAAATGCTTCACGTGACATCCTACTGAACCACAGTGCCAACCACTGAAGATTTAATGGTCAATTTAGTGAAGTTGTGCTTACATAGAATGATCATTTTATCAGTTTGCTGTGAAATGCTTGGTTTTTTTTTATTCTCAAAGGGTTCAGATTAATAAGGCTCTTAATGAAAAGTTTTACAATTTGTTTCAACTGTCTGATTCAAATATCAGCAACAAACAGTAAGCATGGTTACTGTAACTGATTCCCTCTCATAGTATATACACTAGGCCACAGGAAAACCTGGGGGCTTTTACAGATGACTTATATTGCGTTAGAATTAATTAGGTCCAGTATGAATTGTTTACGAGCATTTTTATTAAACCTGGGAACCCAAATAAAGAAGGGGTAACTATCAATCATATGTCTATTACATAGTCCTGCATTGTGCTACAACTAAATTGTTGTCTTCATCAAGTTGTGTGTTTGTAATTGATCGTCCCAATCGGGATAGAGGGTTCTGTGGGTTTCTTCTAGGAATCAGGACTTAGTGTGCAAAGAAAGAAGTCCCCCTAGACCTGTAGTTAAGGGGGACCAGACTGCTACCTGGGGTCAGACAGTCAGATTTATAAGATGACTGGTGGTAGTATTTGTGGATTGTTTGCAGCCATTGCAAGGTATACACAAGAAGGGAGAGGAGAATAACTAGTCCCTGGTTAGCTTGTGGACAGTGTGACAGAAGACAGGTATGGTCCTAAGGATGTTTATGTTCCCCTGACAGTGCTGCAGTGCGGGCTAAAATCTGATTACCCCAGGTAAAATGTGTGCTTTTAAAGGGGTCACATGGTGGTGATTTGGGTCCACTTTGAGTGGAAGGCGGGCCATTGATCCATAACGCAGTTTGCAGGTAGCTCAGCAAGTGAGGAGTCCAGTCCAGGAGTTCTGGATTACGCAGGGAGTTCCTCACCTGCTGGGTAAAACATTTCCAGTGAGGGATTCAGAGAGTGAGAGAAAACCCTGAGAAGGAGGTGAACTTTGAAACTTTGGTGAACTGATCTAAGAACCCAAACCGGTCTGCTTGGTTTTGTTTATTAGATGACTGAGTAAGCTGTTAGTGATTTATGTTAGAGCTCAGAGGAGCTAGGTTTGTGTTGTGTTTATTTTTTGTTTTTATGCCAGACCATTAATAAAAAGGACTGTATTTTCCTGAAGACTGTGTTTATTGGGTCTCAACTCAAAACAGATTTAGGTGATCCAAAACTGTATCTCCTTTTGGAACACTGCAGAACAACAAGGCTTAGTTGGTTGCCAATTGGTGGAAAGATGCACCCAGCGCTTGGCTGAGGTCCTAATTGGGCAGTCATTCCTAATTGTGCAAATAACTTGTGGTAAGCTTCATGGAAATTGCCTTGCATTCAAGTAAAGTAGTAGTTAGGCAGATGCAGGAGAAGTTTGGATACAAATTGAAAATAGATCGGACGCCGATCTGCAAAACTTTGACAATAGGCTGGAGATGTCCTCCACATCCTAGCATGAACCGGCAGAAAAATCGCCTGGCCGGGAATATATTGCTGGTTTGGGATGTCCAGCCCCCGTTCGTGCGCAGCTGCAAAGTTGGCTTCACCCAGTGCAACGCCACTGGGGAGGCTTTCCAGCAGGATTCGATTGATAGCCTTTCTGGAAGAGGAAAGTCTTTCATTTTCAAAGACTGTTGTAGCCCAAGCAGGGGGAGGACACTCAGCTTCCCAAGACCATTTAACTTAAATTATCATGCTGGCCAGAATATCCCTTTAAATTATGCCTTAAATAGAAAAAAATAAAGAAATAGCTGTGCCTTTTTAATCTTAAAAGATGGTGACTGTGTCATGTTTAAGATTTTGAAAGTACTTGAGACTTAAGAAGTATTAGTCATGTCCATTGCATACCATACACCTTGCTATGGTATCAACAGGTACCTGAGATCCTCATAGATCTTACTTGTGGTCAGATCTTATCGAGGTAAAAAGGTGAGCCTTATTTTTTACTGTACTATTGTAAAGGCTCTGTTGAAATTAGAAAAATAAATGAGTGATTACAGATCACTCCTCAGCAAGTGATCATGTCTGCTATAGGTAAAGAAAGGTGAAATGTAAACTATATAAAGACCATAGAAAGACATGATCAAGCAGGTCACAGGTTAGGTTATAGGGTAACTAAGCAGTTTAAGAGAACAAGCCTAAAGAAAAACTCAATGAGCCTTTAAAGCTTAGTATAAGTCTACTTAACCAATAAAACCATGACCTTTAATTAGCTCCATTATGTAATAAAACTCCTTCACAAAGCCTGGTGACTATTTGAAAGAACCTGTAATGCAATTTTTAGTTGAATACGTGAGGGTGCTATTTTAAAATAAGGAGGTGAGAGGTCATTATCGAAGCTCTAATTTTAAGATGTTATTCACTTACCTCCGAATTGGCCCCAAATTGCACCAGACTGTGAATTTCACTTCTTCAATTCGTCTATTCACTAAGCTGTCAATTTGCCAAATGACAGCAACATACAGTGCAGGTTCGCCGCAATTTGGCAGCGTTCGGCGGCACCGAAATGGTCCCTTAGAAAACTATTCACAGAACGCCAACTGCACTGACATTCTGGCAAAATGCCCTGATTTTAGGTGTTTCAGTCTGACAGGTTTAAACAGGCGAATCCAGTAGGATTCAAAGTAAAAGGTTAATATCTTTATTTTTTTTAAAGACTGTTAATTCTTTTAATTTTCAGCAAGAACCCTTTTTATTTTTTTAGGAACACCTTTTTGTATGTTTTGTATTTATTTTGTCGACATTCTGTATCCTTATTTTTTTAAGACTTTTTAATTTTGCATCAGACCTTTTATTATTTTTAAAAGGACTTTTTTATTATTTTTACACATTTTTACTGATTTAACAGGAGGCAATTTTTTTTCTGTAGTTTGGAATTTTCTGATGCCAATTCGACGGTTATCGGTGGAATTTGGTGTTTTTCGCCAATGTTCGAGAACTGCTTTGACGAATCTAATTTCGGGAAAATACAATGACCATTTGCTAAATAGCGAATTCACAGTATTTTCTGTGAAATGGAATTGCCAAAATGTGGCGAAATGGGCCACAACACAAAGCTTTATGAAGAGACGTTTAAGTTTACAATGTATTCTCATGATATTTAACTGTAGAAGGGGGGTCACAGGCACATTAAGAATGTTATAGGATCTTTGCAAGTGCGCGGTCAATAGGATATACAGGGAGTAATTAATCATATGCACTGTATTTATGTGCCTTAGCAAGTGTGGAGGTGATGTAAAATTGTAAAGCATTAGCTGATGTGAAGAGCGCAGGGGATCCTTGAACCACGAGGTCAAGTGAAGTGTCATTGGAAAGGTTAGAGTCTGTCCTTTCCAATGATGCCAACTATGACCATATAATGTGTAAAAATAAGAAAGTAGGGGGGAAAAATCTATGGAAAAACATTTTTTTTTCTCACTTGTAACGCAAACCATGCAACTGCACTAATTCACCTTCTCATTTCCCACACTATGGGCAAGTTTGGAATTGATAGCATAATGCGTTATTACATTGTTTCAACTAAAACACAATCCGTCACCAAATATACCAAACATGACCATATAAATTATTAGAGAAAGAAAAACGAAAAACAAAAAACTAGAGAATTTGTTTTAAGGCTGTGACATTGTACATTTTTCACATGTAAAATGAGTAATACCACTGCTAATGATCACCTTCTCATTTCCCATGCCAGGAGCAACTTCATTGTTTTATATATAGTCATATTTTTCATAAAACACAATGTTTCAAAACGCAAGCAAAATATTTCAGTTTTTTCAGTTTTGGTTAAATTCACTTATTTTTTAGGGAAATAAAGAGTAACAGGTTCTCTATTTATGATTTTTTAAAATAAAGACTAACTCATAGAACATATAACCACAAAGGTTTGGATGTTAAAATGTGTTAAAATAAATTTACATCTACAAACGATTGAATGGAAATTTACACTTTTTTGACATTATTTGTTACAGTCTTCTGTCGGGTCAGGACGTAAACACATAGAAATTATATATTTTGAATCTCCTGTGTCTGCTGAAAAAAAGGATATATAATTTGTCTGGGGTCTACAGTAAGACATGACTTCTAATTGTGTTTAAACATGAGCAAAAAATAGCGAAAATGAGGTCAGCACACAGTGGAGAAATGGCTTCATAGTGAAGGGGTTAATATAGATTGACAATGTTTTGATCCACTGGTGAAAATATTTGCTGGTTATGTAGTCTTGTACAATTTGGGGCATAATACTGATGTGGTAATCTGTTGGCCCTGTCAATCTCACCATCAAAACCCTCCAGAAGAAGCTACCTGTTGACAAAATCAGGTTTGTGGCTGTATTTTCCTGGTGGTCTCCCTGTGAATAAACCCTAGGGATGGGCTGTGAGGAGTGGGCATTTATGCAAGCTATGCACAATACCATTTTTTTAACACTGAGTACAAGTACCGATACTTTTTAAAAGTACTCACTGATACCGAGTACCGATGCTTTTATTTAATGTCATGTGACTGCTTTTCAATAACAGACCTCATATAAAGTGCCCCAGCTCACATAGTGCCCCAAGCTCACACATTGCCCCAGCTCTTAGTGCCCCCAGCTCTTAGTGCCCCCAGCTCTCAGTGCCCCAGCTCACATAGTGCCCCAGCTCTTAGTGCCCCCAGCTCACATAGTAGCCCCAGCTCTCATTGCCCCCAGCTCTCAGTGCCCCAAGCTCATAGTGCCCCCAGCTCAAATAGTGCCCCAGCTCTTACTGCCCCAGCTCTCAGTGCCCCCAGCTCACATAGTGCCCCCAGCTCTCAGTGCCCCAGCTCTCAGTGTCCCCAGGTCTCAGTGTCCCCAGGTCTCAGTGTCCCCAGGTCTCAGTGCCCCAGCTCATAGTGCCCCCAGCTCACATAGTGCCCCCAGCTTAGTGCCCCCAGCTCTCAGTGCCCCCAGCTCACATAGTGCCCCCAGCTCTCAGTGCCCCAGCTCACATAGTGCCCCCAGCTGTTAGTGCGCCCGCTCACATAGTGCCCCCAGCTCTCTCATACATTGCCCCCCCAGCTCACCCTCCGGCGCTGCTTGGCTCCTCTGGCATCTTCTTTCTTCGAGCGGCCGCTGGCAGAGGTTGTAGCCGGCCGCTCATTGGGAACCACGCGCACAGCTGTGCACGTGGTTATCAACGAGCGGCCGGGCTACAAACTCTGCCAGCAGCCGCTCGAAGAAAGAAGACGCCGGAGGAGCCAAGCAGCGCGCCCTGTACATTGTGCCAACGAAACCGGCCGGCAAGCCAGCCCAGCGCTGGCTTCCAGTATTGGTTTAGGTATCAGGGGCCCTGCACAAGTACCAAGTACTCGTACAGGTCACGGTATCGGCACCGATACTAGTATCGGTATCGGTGCATCCCTAAAGCAAGCATTGCTCAGGTACCTGCAATGACCATTTCATTTTTGGCGGTTACGTGTCGGGGATGGGTGATTTGTAATCGCCCGATGCCCCTGACATCCTGTTCCTGGCGCCGGGCAAGTGTGCTGTGACCATCTGTCAGCCCAGTGGGCTAGAAGCTGACAGTTGCAGTGATCGGAGCCAGTAGTAACGTATACCAGCTCCGATCACCTCAACGATCTGGTTCTAGTCTGCTGAGCTGACAGCTGGCGCGGCTCACCAATAATTCAAAGACCTCAGACAGACTTCAGCGTAGCTCTGTGTAGGAGCTGCTTTTCCTCATCCCCTGGCTTTGGATTGGTCACTGTGTGAACCAATGAAAATCTTCCTGCCTGCTCGGCACAGACGCAGAAGTTCCACTTGCTGGTTGAGCAGGAAATTTAAAATGGCTTTGCCGGTCAGTGGGAGTTATACAGCCTGGCAAGAAAAAAAAAAAACTGTTAATCATGCATAACAACATCCCCGGGTAAGAGGGGGATGCAGAACAGGGCAACTACATATTATAGAAGAGGGGATGGGGAAATTAAGCTTCTGCCTGTATTTTTATTGTACAGCACTGCAGAATATCTTGGCATGTTAAAACACCATGCCAACCTATTCTGTAGCACAGTACAATAAAAATGCAAGCAGAAGCTGTAGCCCTAATAAAATTAAATTTATTTATAAAGTGCCAACATATTCTGCAGCACAGTACAATATAAATAAATGTTATTTTATTAGGGTTACAGCTTCTGCTTGTATTTTTATTGTACTGCACTGCAGAATATGAGGGGGCTTAAATGACATTTATTTAGAATTAGGTTTACAGCATCTGCTGTATTTTTAAAGCGCCAGCATATTCTGCAGCGCCGTACAGTAACAATACAAGCAGTGACCCTAAAAGCAGAAATGGTAATATGGTAAAGGGATAATTTTTTGTAAATCCGGACAAGTAGATCTTTTTGAAGGACAAGTACATCAGACACCTTTTTAGTCCGTTGGACAAGTAGATTTTTTTTTTTTACATTTCCACACCCCTGCGTGTACATGGGACATCAGCTTCTCCTAAGCAAGGTTTCATGTGCAAGTATCTAAATTCGCTACTTAACTAATGTAGCGCATGATAGAAAATAGGCTGGTAAACCTGTACGCTTTTGTCAGGTTTGAAGCAAAACCTTCAGAATCTGTTAGTACTATATATAAAGCTGTTATAATTGTTTCCTTTAGATATTTTACACACAGCCGTGGAATTACTATGGAAACTAAGCTATGCCTTACAACATCGATTCTGATTTCTCAAATTTTGAAATTCGCTTCATCTGTGCAGAAATTGTTGGTGATATTTGTCACCAGCGCTCAGTTTTTGGAATTGTTTAGGTTCCAGATAATATTAAATATTTAATTTTTAAAACCAGGTTACCAGGATGAAAATTTACAGCTAAGGTCTCTGGCTGGATATGCAAACGTCAAGGTAAGAATCATCTGGCTGTACAGATTTTTTTTCCCATCACTTTCAAAAAGGAATATGCTGTGTGCCATTGTACCTCGGATTGAATGAATGCATAGATCTATGTCTGATAGCACCTGTAGCAGGTAGTGTATACATAGGGAGTGCTGGGTGAGGTTGGCAGGTCGTCAGATGCTTTGTATGAGATCAGCAAGTGAAATATCTGAAGCATAATTAGCTTCCTTGGATGTACAGTCTTGCAGTGAACTGGGACACATCAGAATTTGCTGTAGTATAGGTTATTAAAACATGAAAGCAGTAGAGGTAACAGCGATGGTCTCTTTCTGCAGAGTGACCCCATGCCAATAAATATGTCAAATTCCATCACCAATTAAATTAATCAGATTATTGATTTTTATAGAAACTCCTCAGGAAAAATGAAATATGATTATTATTATTATCATGTTGTATATTGAAGATCATGTCTGTATATGTCAGCATTCATAGACAGGTACTTGGCAAAAAGATCACAGCTCTAAACAAGGTTTGATGGTGTGTTTACAATGTAGACAAAATCTGACATTGCGTTGTAGTGTGCTTGCTCAGGGTCGCAAGTGAAAATCCCCTAAAATCTCTGGGTGAGGACTAGAGAGCTATATATACCGCCAACCATTTACAATGCTTTGTGTATGTTGATATTTATATATACATTAGCGTCATTATCACAAAATCACAATGTCAACAATATTTCATGTTTTATGAGTGTCTTCATTTACTAGCATTCTAATCTGATGCTTTACGTAGTTTTAATATACGATTTTATTTTCTAATTGTATTGGACACTGCTTCTTTACACTCTTTAATTAACCTTGACACGGATTTTACCTGCTGACATCACATCATGTTTTCCTGGTGTGTTCTTCTTTTACGTAGTTTAGATACATGTGTGTATATGAGCAGCTAGCTATGTATGTGTATGAGTACTTGGATTGACAAGTTGTTCTCCCGTGTTTGTGTATGTTTATGTTCTAATTATTATCCTTTATTTAGCGCCACATATTCCTCAGCGCTTTACAAGATCGGTTGATAGGGGGTGATACATTAGAATACCACAGTGGACGATATGGCCTGATTCAGGGGGGACACTGTTCGTAAAGGAGCATACAATCTACAGTCAGGTCCAGAAATATTAGGACATCAACACAATTCTAACATCTTTGGCTCTATACACCACCACAATGGAGTTGGAATGAAACAAACACAATGTGCTTTAACTGCAGACTGTCAGCTTTCATTTGAGGGTATGTACATCCAACTCAGGTGAACGGTGTAGGACTTACAGCAGTTTGCAGATGTGCCTCCCACTTGTTAAGGGACCAAAGGTAATGGGACAGAATAATAATCATAAATCAAAGTTTCCCTTCTTAATACTTGGTTGCAAATCCTTTGCAGTCAATCACAGCCTGAAGTCTGGAACGTATAAGCATCACCAGACGCTGGGTTTCATCCCTGGTGATGCTCTGCCAGGCCTCTACTGCAACTGTCTTCAGTTCCTGCTTGTTCTTGGGGCATTTTCCCTTCAGTTTTGTCTAGGGATGCACCGATACCACTTTTTTAAGACCGAGTACGAGTACCGATACTTTTTAAAAGTACTCACCGATACCAAGTACCGATACTTTTATTTAATGTCATGTGACCGCTTTCCAATAAGAACAGACCATATAAAAATGCCCCCCGCTCACATGTATATCCCCCCGATATATATATATATATTCATACTGCCCCAGCTCATGGATTTGCCCCAGCTCACTCATGGATTTGCCCCAGCACATGGATAATGCCCCAGCACACACATGGGTTATTATGCCCCACAGCTCACACATGAGTATGCCCCCCCCAGCTCATGGATATGCCCCCACATGGATATTGCCTCCAGCTCATGCATATGCCCCCACATGGATATGCCCCCTCATGGATAGCCTCCAGCTCATGGATATGCCCCCTCATGGATATTGCCTCCAGCTCATGGATATGCCCCATCATGGATATTGCCTCCAGCTCATGGATATGCCCCCACATGGATATGCCCCCACATGGATATGCCCCCTCATGGATATTGCCTCCAGCTCATGGATATGCCCCATCATGGATATGCCCCCACATGGATATGCCCCATCATGGATATTGCCTCCAGCTCATGGATATGCCCCCACATGGATATTGCCTCCAGCTCATGGATATGCCCCATCATGGATATGCCTCCAGCTCATGGATATGCCCCCACATGGATATTGCCTCCAGCTCATGGATATGCCCCCACATGGATATGCCCCCATGGATATGCCCCACATGGATATTGCCTCCAGCTCATGGATATGCCCCCACATGGATATTGCCTCCAGCTCATGGATATGCCCCATCATGGATATGCCCCCACATGGATATGCCCCCACATGGATATTGCCTCCAGCTCATGGATATGCCCCCACATGGATATTGCCTCCAGCTCATGGATATGCCCCATCATGGATATGCCCCCACATGGATATGCCCCCATGGATATTGCCTCCAGCTCATGGATATGCCCCATCATGGATATGCCCCATCATGGATATTGCCTCCAGCTCATGGATA
This sequence comes from Leptobrachium leishanense, assembly GCA_009667805.1. Taxonomy (NCBI): domain Eukaryota; kingdom Metazoa; phylum Chordata; class Amphibia; order Anura; family Megophryidae; genus Leptobrachium; species Leptobrachium leishanense. Next base: position 217,326,343 of record CM019066.1, on the reverse strand, counting down.
TGCCCCATCATGGATATGCCCCATCATGGATATGCCCCATCATGGATATTGCCTCCAGCTCATGGATATGCCCCCTCATGGATATTGCCTCCAGCTCATGGATATGCCCCCTCATGGATATTGCCTCCAGCTCATGGATATGCCCCATCATGGATATTGCCTCCTCATGGATATGCCCCCTCATGGATATGCCCCCTCATGGATATTGCCTCCAGCTCATGGACCGCCCCCCCCCACTATACTTACCTTCCTGGGCGCCGCGAGAATGTCTCTGCGCGCCCGCTCGTTGGAAGGACCCCAGCCGCGACCACGTGATCCCGGCTGGGGTCCTTCCAACGAGCGCGCGCGCGGAGACATTCCCGGCGGCGCCCAGGAAGGTAAGTATCGTCGCGGAGAGCAGCTGCAGGGCCTGTCTGAATGCTCTATCAGCATTCAGACAGGCCCTGCAGCTGCTCAGTTGTTTTTAATACTTACCTTCCTGGGCGCCGCCGGGGAATGTCTCGGGCGCGCGCGCACGTTGGAAGGACCCCAGCCGGGATCACGTGGTCGCGGCTGGGGTCCTTCCAACGAGCGGGCGCGCGGAGACATTCTCGGCGGCGCCCAGGAAGGTAAGTATTGCGGAGAGTGCGGGGCCGGCTGTCCGAATGCCGATAGAGCATTCGGACAGCCGCCGCAGCCCCTCGGATACCGGAAGCCGGCTCAATGTCGGCTTCCGGTATCGGAAAAAATATCGGGGGTACTGCACGAGTACCAAGTACTCCTGCAGTACCCAGTATCGGCCCCGATACCGATACTAGTATCGGTATCGGTGCAACCCTAGTTTTGTCTTCAGCAAGTGAAATGCATGCTCAATGGGATTCAGGTCAGGTGATTGACTTGGCCATTGCATAACATTCCACTTCTGTCCCTTCAAAAACTCTTTGGTTGCTTTTGCAGTATGCTTTGAGTCATTGTCCATCTGCACTGTGAAGCGCCGTCCAATGAGTTCTGCAGCATTTGGCTGAATGTGAGCAGATAATATTGCCTGAAACACTTCAGAATTCATCCTGCTGCTTTTGTCAGCAGTCACATCATCAATAAATACAAGAGAACCAGTTCCATTGGCAGCCATACATGCCCACACCATGACACTACCACCACCACGCTTCACTGATGAGGTGGTATGCTTAGGATCATGAGCAGTTCCTTTCCTTCTCCATACTCTTCTCTTCCCATCAGTCTGGTACAAGTTGATCTTCATCTCATCTGTCCATAGGATCTTGTTCCAGAACTGTGAAGGCTTTGTTAGGTGTTGTTTGGCAAACTCTAATCTGGCCTTCCTGCTTTTGAGGCTCACCAATATTTTACATCTTGTGGTGAACCCTCTGTATTCACTCTGGTGAAGTATTCTCTGGATTGTTGACTTTGACACACATACACCTACCTCCTGGAGAGTGTTCTTGATCTGCCCAACTGTTGTGAAAGGTGTTTTCTTCACCAGGGAAAGAATTCTTCGGTCATCCACCACAGTTGTTTTCCGTGGTCTCCCGGGTCTTTTGGTGTTGCTGAGCTCACCGGTGCGTTCCTTATTTTTGAGAATGTTCCAAACAGTTGTTTTGGCCACACCTAATGTTCTTGCTATCTTTCTGATGGGTTTGTTTTGTTTCTTCAGCCTATTGATGGCTTTCTTCACTGATAGTGACAGCTCTTTCGATCTCATCTTGAGAGTTGACAGCAACAGGTTCCAAATGCAAATAGCACACTTGAAATTAACTCTGGGCCTTTTATCTGCACATTGTAATTGGGGTAATGAGAGAATATCACACACCTGACCATGGAACAGCTGAGAAGCCAATTGTCCCATTACCTTTGGTCCCTTAACAAGTGGGAGGCACATCTGAAAACTGCTGTAAGTCCTACACGTTTACCTGAGTTGGATGTACATCCCCTCAAATTAAATCTGACAGTCTGCAGTTAAAGCACATTGTGTTTGTTTCATTCCAACTCCATTGTGGTGGTGTATAGAGCCAAAGATGTTAGAATTGTGTCGATGTCCCAATATTATCTGGACCTGACTGTATGAGAAGTACAAGTATTTTGTGAGGTAGGGGCATCCATATCGTTAGGTGTCTTCCCCAAGGACACTCGCTGGTGGCATCTTCTGAGTGGGATCGTAGTCTCCTTTCTATGATTGAAGAGCAGCGACCTGGTGGTTATGTTGAACCCGCTTCTCAAAGTCCAGACTTGCTTCTCCACAGTCGTATTGGAGGGCTGCGCTGAATGGGATTTTGACTTGCTCCCCCATGGTCGTTTTATAAGTAATATGACTATATATAAAACACTGACCTTGCTCTCAGCATGGGAAATGAGAAGGTGATTGACGGCAGTGGTTTTGCAAATTTTATGAGTGACATATGGACAATGCCATTTCTTTGGAACAAAAAATAAATAATAGTAAACAAACGGTAATGTTTGTGTTTTTTTTAAATATTTTTTATAAACATTTTACATGGTCATGTTTGGTATCATCAGAAAGGCCAGACTCTGACCTGTCCAATGACACCTATCCTGACTTTGTGGTGTGTAAAGAGTGGAAATACAGTGTTCCAAAGGACCCACGTTTTCTTTGCAGCGATGAAGCGGCTTGTGTTTTAGATGGACCAATGTGTAATAACGCTTTGCACTATCCCCTCCACATTTGGTCCCGGTGTGGGAAATGAGAAGGTGGGTTAGGGCAGTGGCATAGTTTGCTTTATAAGTAAAAGCGCATAATGCCACTGCCTTAGAACAGAGAAAAAAGTTCATTCTTTTTTTTTCTTTTGTCTATTTTTACAAAATATGTGGTGGTCATACTCTGACCTCTCCAATGACACTTTTACAATCAATAATGGTGCTGCATTGGGGTGAAAAGGATATTTTTATTTATTATTTTTACATATAGCCGGGTCATGCTGGGTATCACTGCTGTGTATCACTGGAATGACCATGCTCTGATCTTTCCAATGATACATTTCATGTCTCTGTATGTGTTACTGTTCAGGAGATATAGGAGTCCTTTGAACCCCTTATATCTCCATCATTGGGAATTCCCGGGTCCCTTTGTGACGAATGGGCATTATGACGTCAGTATGGAAAAGAATGGTAAGTGCCCACAATATAGCCCCCGAGTACCCAGCCACACCAGATGATGAGTGGTTTCCCCCAAACCAGTGAACAGAATATGCAAAAATTACGTATCTGGTCGGCGCGAAATACGCTAGGGGACTTGGATGGTTTCTCCAATAACGTCACCAGTATTGAGAGATATGCAATATACAGAAAAGAGAAAAACAGAATCTGGGTGCAGTAGAACAATAAATTGTGCGGATATTGACAGTATTCGTGTGGTTAATCAACTCACAAACGAAGAGCCTGAACACCGGCTCTGAGTGGATGATCGCTTTTGGGTTGTTAATCTGGGATCTCTTCACAGGTAACCCACTCCTTAAGAGTAGAGATTCTTCTCCATATTCATTGGACAATAAGGAGAAAAAACAGAAACAGGATTCTGTGTATATCTGACGCCAAATATTGCGGTGAATAACGTGACGATTGAAAACTCACACTTGCTGGAGCTATTCCAAGCTCGAAACGGAAGGCATATGGGTTTCGTAGGTCAAACCCAAAAAATAGCAAGCATGCAGGAACTGGTTCTCTTTAAAAATTTATTAAATAAATAAAACAAAATAAAAACTAGACTCTGGTCCAGGACGCATTTCGCCGCACAAAACGCGGCTTCATCAGCTGGTCTTTACACATTAAGATACCTTGCATGCTTATATACATTACAATTTAAAAGAATTAAGGGTAATTGTCCCCACATATGGTTCATTGGTGGTCAGCGTGCGTTCACAGCCTCTTTCTGGAATATTTTCGTGTGTATCACCGTCAGCGCCATCTTGCGCATGAGCAATTGAGGCTTCCGCCTTGCGTTCCATAGTGGTTGGTTCCAGAATTGCGAACAGTCCTGCGTTTCAACATGAATACGTGTACATTTCCGGAATCACGTTGTCTCCAAAATGCGGCTTCGATCGGGGCATAGCGGAGAAGCAATATAAGGAGAACATATTTCAAAAAAATATATATAACATCTCATGAAAAACAGTATCTAGTGATCCAATAGGGACACAAATTGTATCTCATAAAAACAGGCCGTTTTTTCAACCAATGAATAAGGGATGTGCATAACTCCTGCTGTATTACCAGGTGGTGATTATGACATGATTGGGTATTGTGCCACTCTAATACCTTTGTGGTGTGACTAAAAATAGTGTACTAGATCATGGCTATAACATTCTCATATAGACATATAGTCTGTGATTACATGTTTTTGACATTTCAAAAGATCAAATATTTACTTAGTATATATTCACACTAGGATGTGACCTATTTGAAAAATTGCCATATTGCCAATAATTCTGTGGTAGAGTGAAGTAGTGGTTATATTGCCACATATGTTAAACATAATGGTGACAAAGTGTATCAATAGCGCCCTCTTTAGGGCATTCAGAGTATCCAAACTTATATTCAAATATAAAAATCGTCACCAATCATGTATAATGAAATACCATGGTGGTCATATCATAGGTCACCATGCTTGCAATTAAATATCATAAAGTGAATCGTATGTAATTTATCACTCATATAAATAAAAAGGAGAAAAATTGTGAAAAAATTTGAAAAAAGGCCTGTTTATAGAAAATGCGTCACATCAAAATCATCATTGAGGTCACCCGGTGCCAAAGTGCCCATCTCAAAAATAGTGCGCATCTCTATTTGTCCCAACCTTTTAGGGAAATCTTCCCCTATATCATTTTGTTTAAGCTGTTTGATCGCTGTAAATTTTAAACCCATTGGAAGACTATTATGTTTTGTTTTATAATGAAGTGAGACTGAATGTTTTTCAAATGCTTTTTTAATATTTCTAACATGTTCTGATATTCTTACATTTAATGCCCTTTTTGTGCAGCCCACATATTGTAGGCCACAGGGGCATTCCAACATGTATATTACATTTTTCGAGAAACAATTAAGAACACCCTTTATAGAGACTTCCTGTTTGTTTTTATGCTTCTGGTATGAACCCCTATACCCTTTTTTATTTCCGGTCAATCTACATGCCAGACATTGCCCGTAGTTGTAGAAACCCTGTTTAAGTCCAAAGTGTCCATCTTTAATATTTCCCTTTTTGGCTTTACTATGGACCAAATTGGCCTTTAAATTTCTCGCCCCTCTAAAAACAATCTTTGGTGTTTTGCCTACATAACTTTTTAAGTCGTTGTCGTTTCGTAGAATATGCCAGTGCTTTTTAAGGATTCTTTTTATGTGTGTAGCTTTGTTGTTATAGTCACAAATAAACCTTACTTCTTCTCCCTCTTTTTCTTTTTTAGGTTTATATTCAAGCAGTCGCTCACGATTATCTTTAGCGAGATCCATAATGATACGATCTAGATCACTTTCCTCATATCCTTTCTCCACAAAATCTATCTTGAGTTTATTGGCCCGTTCTTTAAAGACTTCTACCTCTGTACAGTTTCTTCTTAACCGGACAAACTGTCCTTTAGGGACTCCTTGCAACCAAATGGGATTATGGCAGCTAGTTCTATCTATAAAGGTATTCGCATCTACCTCTTTAAAAAAGGTTTTGGATTTTATTGCATCTCCCTCTCTATAGATATTAAGATCTACAAATGCAACGCTCTCCGTGCTCCATTTCTTATCCAATTTAATTCCCCATTCTGGGTTGTCTAGACCAGTCAAAAATAGCACTAAATCATCCTCCAATCCCCTCCATATGAAAAACACATCGTCTATGTACCGTCTATAACACAGGACATTGCCCTGCGCCCAGGTACGCGAACCGTAGACAAACTGGGATTCCCAGCCTGCCATATATAGGTTCGCGTAGTTGGGCGCAAATTTAGTGCCCATAGCCATTCCTTTTAATTGAATAAAAAATTCTTCTTCAAATTTGAAATAATTGTTTTTCAGTATAAATTCTATACTTGTAAGAATAAAGGATATTTGTTCGGTATTGATTTTGCTGATGTTAATGGCCTTTGAAATTTCTTCTTCTACCACTTTAAGACCCAATTGGTGTGGTATGCTACTATATAGAGCATTCACATCGCAGGTTACCAAAATATCTCCTTCTTGAAACCGCAGATTTTTAATAAGTTTAAGCATATCCAAAGTATCTTTAAGATATGATGGAACCCCTCGTACAATGGGCTGTAGCAGATGATCTACATATTCCGATAGATGACTTGTGATCGAATCTATGCCTACTACTATAGGTCTCCTGGGGGGATTTGTTGGATGTTTATACAGTTTGGGCAATATATATATGTATGGTGTTTTAGTGTATTTCATCATTAGATATTGGTATTCCTGTTCATTTAAAATTTCCTTATCCTTCCCTTCTTGAAGAAGGGTGTTTATTCTTTCTCTTATATCTTTAATTGGGTCACCCCTTAATTTTTCATAGGTGGTACTATCATTTAGTATTCGTAGTACTTCCGCGTTATACATATCTTTAGGAAGGATCACAATCCCGCCGCCTTTATCGGCGGGTTTTATGACGATACTGGAATCTTTTTGGAGTGCTTTCAAAGCTGAATTTTCTTCTTTGGTAAGGTTATAATTTTTATCTTTTACAGATATCCTCTCTATATCCTTCATAACAAGGTTCTCAAAAACATTCATCTCATTAGAGATGGTATGGCGGGGATAAAATTTTGATGAATTTTTTAAGGAAGTGTGCACAATTGAGGTTGAATCTTGTCTAATGTCTCTTTCTATTGGACTTTTCAAAAAAAACTTTTTTAAACTGAGCTTACGTTTAAATTTTTGTAGATCTATATACATGTTGAATATGTCCAAACTGTTTGTAGGTGAAAATTTGAGACCTTTGCTTAGAACGTTGGCTTCTGTACTGGAGAGGATTTTATGGTTGAGATTAAATATACCATTTGTTGTGTTTACCTTCTCTCCCTTTTTTCTTTTACATATGCATTTTCCTGCTCTCTTTCCTCTTCGGGTCTTTCCCAAGATCTTTTTAGGCCCCCCCTTCTTTCCAATCTCACATCTAGGTTTCTGTGTTCTTCCTGTCTCTCCCCTCTCTCTACTGGATGCTTCCAAAAAACCTCCTCCTCAGTATGCTCTTTTAGGGTCTTCGTTTGTGAGTTGATTAACCACACGAATACTGTCAATATCTGCACAATTTATTGTTCTACTGCACCCAGATTCTGGTTTTCTCTTTTCTGTATATTGCATATCTCTCAATACTGGTGACGTTATTGGAGAAACCATCCGAGTCCCCTAGCGTATTTCGCGCCGACCAGATACGTAATTTTTGCATATTATGACGTCAGTCGTTGGGGGAGGTCACGGAGGCAGGGCTGACATCCAAGATATTAGTCCTCACCAGGAGAACATCATGGTCAGCACCAGATCAGCGCAGGGCTGTGACCATGTGCAAAGCACGTCCTCTGCAACCAAGCGGGAATTTGAGGACGTGCTTGGAGCTCTGTCCTCAGTCAAGCTGTTAAATTAGCTTGGTCATGTTTGGTGTCTTGGTATCATTGGAAAGGCCATACTCTAATGTCCTTCTAACACAAAAGGGCTGCAGAGATAAATTGGTCTAACGATTGTAAAATGTATTATTTTATTTATTTTACACAGAGCAAGGCAGTTGCTATTAAGCTCATGCCTACTCTGCTTAATTATAAATCTGGCACTGGTTACAACAATGCTAAACAACAACAATTAGTGGATATCCCCCCAATGTGTTGCAAACTATAGAATTTTTTATATTTCCAAATTTTGCTTTTTTTAAACTATTTTGGCTGAAAATACTTTCCTGTTACAACAATGCACGTTGAGTATTTATTTATTTATAAAGTATTTAATCAGGAAGGATACATTGAGATTTCTCTTGTTTTCAAGTATGTCCTGGGTATCTTTGCCATCCTAAGAAAATAAACTAAAATAATCTCGTTCTAGATGTGTATATATGAATTCCTTGTCCCCACTTGTTAACTGGATTTACATATTCTATTCCACACTCCTAATTCGACCAAAATATGTTTTTTTTTTAAATATATTTTTTTAAAGCTGAATTGTTCCTAAACGCATTATGTTGTAAACACCTCTAATGTATATATTGTTATATTCAATCGCATTACCTGAAATAAAAACAGTCATCTGAATTCCTTTTAATCTTAATGTTTGATAAAGAGTTTCAGTAGAAACCAGCAACACAAAGGAAAAGAACTGCTTTTCAGGTTTTTTTTTTATGTCGTTATTGCATTTATTCACTATTTAAGCAGCCTTTGTTGGAAAAAAATGAAACTCTGTAATAATCAGCACTGCTATTTGGATTAGATTGGAATCAAGTATTCATACCAATGAGATGACAATCACATATGTGTGTGTGAAGATTTCCTCCTAAAACAATCTTCAACTATAGTTGTTGCTTTTGAGGCTGTACCTCATGAAGTGAGTCATGTCTCAGTCAAACTTACTTCCTGAATACCCTGATGAAACAAAAGGTGAGCAATGTTTATGATTCTGACATAAATTAAAATAAATGTTGCTTTGGTTTCCGTTAACCCATCACCTGGTGGTTAACATATTGCTGACACCTTCAGGAATGTCTGCCCAAATAAATCACTCCAAGAAAAATAGGTATCCTGTTCATTACGTCACAAAGACGGCAAGCGTCATGAGTGCTCAGCCGTGGAATCTCCAGGTGTTTCGGAACTACATCTTATCTCCCATAATACTCCACTACTTAATAGTACAAAAGACTTTTGGGAAATGTAGTTCCAAAACAGCTTGTGGGCCAAGGCTGAACACCCCAGGCATAAAGTTTAAAGTCTGTGATCTCATTCCCCTAGGTCAGTGGTCAGCAACCCGCGGCTCTGGAGCCGCGTGCGGCTCTTTCATCGCCATGCTGTGGCTCCCGGGATGGTGCTCATGCTAGGGCGCAGACAACCCCGACCTGGAGCTTCCCCACACTCCGCCGGCCACTGTCACTGGGATCTATCACCATCACCACGCTGTGCACTTGCTCTTGGCACAGCGTAATGGAAGATGTTGGCTCGTGGTGGTTGTCCAATAGTATGCTAAAACTAATAATACATGGGGGGCTGAGGGTTATAAATTTATACATGGGGGCCTGGGGGTTATTAATTTATACATAGGGAGACACTTGAGGAGTATTATACATGGTGGGGCTGGGGGTTATTCATTTATACATGGGTACTGGGGGTTATTATATATGGGGAACCTGGGTGAGTATTATATATGGGGGTCCTGGGTGAGTATTATATATATGTGGGAACCTGGGGATTATTATATATGTGGGGCCTGGTGGGGTTAATATTTATGGGGAGAAGAAATTTAATAATTATAAATAAATGGCATCATTCATGGCATGGCTGCATTAAGCTCTCGAGCAGAGTCCTCCCTCCTACTGTTCTGTGTGTTTTGTGTATGGATATACAGGTGCATCTCAATAAATTAGAACGTCATGGAAAAGTTAATTTATTTCATTAATTCAACTCAAATTGTGAAGTTTGTGTATTATGTAAATTCAATGCACACATACTGAAGTAGTTTAAAGTCTTTGGTTCTTTTAGTTGTGATGATTTGGCTCATATTTAACAAAAACCCACCTCAAAAAATTAGAATACTCCATAAGACCAATAAAGAAAGTATTTTTAGTGAATTGTTGGCCTTCTGGAAAGTGTGTTAATTTACTGTAAATGTACTCCATACTTGGGGCTCCTTTTGCTTTAATTACTGCCTCAATTTGGCGTGGCATTGAGGTGATCAGTCTGTGGCACTGCTGAGGTGCTATGGAAGCCCAACTTACTTTGACAGTGGCCTTCAGCTCATCTGCGTTTTTTTGGTCTCTTGTTTCTCATTTCCCCCTTGACAATATCCCATAGATTCTCTATGGGGTTCAGGTCCGGTGAGTTTGCTGGCCAGTCAAGCAAACCAACACCATGGTCATTTAACCAACTTTTGGTGCTTTTGGCAGTGTGGGCAGGTGCCAAATCCTGTTGGAAAATGAAATCTTCATCTTTAAAAAGCAGGTCAGCAGAAGAAAGCATGAAGTGCTCTAAAATCTCTCGTTAAACGGGTGAAGTGACTTTGGTTTTCAAAAAAACACAGTGGACCAACACCAGCAGATGACATTGCACCCCAAATCATCACAGACTGTGGAAACTTAACACTGGGCATCAAGCAACTTGGGCTATGAGCTTCTCCATCCTTTCTCCAGACTCTAGGACCTTGGTTTCCAAATGAAATACAAAACTTGCTCTCATCTGAAAAGAGGACTTTGGACCACTGAGCAACAGTCCAGTTCTTCTTCTCCTTAGCCCAGGTAAGACGGCTCCAATGTTGTCTGTGGTTCAGGAGTGGCATAACAAGAGGAATATGACAATTGTAGCCAAATTCTTTGACAAGTCTTTGTGTGGTGGCTCATGATGCCTTTACCCCAGCCCCAGTCCATTCCTTGAGAAGTTCACCCAAATTCATGAATTGATTTTTCTTGGCAAGTCTTTGGAGGCTGCGGTTCTCTCGGTTGGTTGTGCATCTTTTTCTTCCACTCAACTTTCTGTTAACATGCTTGGATACAGCACTCTGAACAGCCAGCTTCTTTGGCAATGAATGTTTGTGGCTTACCCTCCTTGTGAAGGGTGTCAATGATTGTCTTCTGGACAACTGTCAGATCAGCAGTCTTCCCCACGATTGTGTAGCCCAGTGAACCAAACTGAGAGACCATTTTGAAGGCTCAGGAAACCTTTGCAGGTGTTTTGAGTTGATTAGCTGATTGACATGTCAACATATTCTAATTTGTTGAGATAGTGAATAGGTGGGTTTTTGTTAAATGTGAGCAAAATCATCACAATTAAAAAGACCCAAAGACTTAAACTACTTCAGTCTGTGTGCATTGAATTTATTTAATACACAAGTTTCACAATTTGAGTTGGATTAATAAAATAAATGAACTTTTCCGCGACATTCAAATTTATTGAGATGCACCTGTATGTTTGGTCTCTCCCATTGTACAGCGCTACAGAATTTGTTGGCGCTTTATAAATACTTGTAACTGTAATTAATTGAAATATATATTTTTTTATACCAATGACATGGAGATTGATTTTTTAAAAAAATATTATTAAAAGTTTTAGTTTAGAGTACCCCTCCCCACCCATAGCATAAAGGTAAAAAACGATATATGCAGTGTTATCTTCATTTTAGATGTCAAAAGGGGTTTGCGGCTCCCAGTGTTTTCTTTTTTGCGGGAAATGGGTCCAAATGGCTCTTTGAGTGTTTAAGGTTGCAGACCCCTGCCCTAGGTAGGAAAAGAAAAGTCAGGTTGTATCTGTGTCTGATTGATGGATTAACCATTAAAACCACCTGGATTATCTCAACATCTATTTGAAGCATGTAGTTGGAGCAAGAAGGAACAATGTAAATTATTGGTGCATTTTACTGGAGGACATTATAATGCTCAGAGGAGATATTACAAATACATAGGAAAAGTAGGTAAATAGGTATGAAATTACACTGAACAAAAAACATTTTAAAGTATGGATTACATGATCTTGAAGAGTATAGTTGAGATTCCCTTGGTTAGTTATCGTTCCATTATTTGAAAGAAAGAAGACTTGGCTAGTCCTTCTGAAATATTTTTAAAGGGATACTAGAAGGATAAAACAGGAGGGTGGAATGGAAGGGCTATACATGAATCCCTCATGACAATTTCTGGTTTTAACCCTTTAATTTCCTTTAAAAACATGCCAGAATCCAGCACTGGTCTCTCTCTGATCTACGCTCGACATGATATGCTGCAAGTCACAGGATGTCGCATGCCATGTGGAAATCTAGCCAATCCAGTGGCTATCAATGCCAAAGGGCATCAAAAGCCATCGATAGGACAGAGTTCCTAAAGCACTGGAACCTGAGCTCAGAATCCAGGTTCTGAATAGGACTACGCCCCTGCATATGGAGCGCTGTAACAGCCCTTCAAGAGCCCCCTGGAAGGGGCAGAGGGAGCCGGGGCTCAGAGCAGTGTGACGACGCAGAAAACATTGAGTGGTCAAACTGAGTAGAGTGTCCCTCTAAGTCTCTGTTTAGAAGGCAGAATAAGTAATTTCTGCTTTAGAATCATGGACCCTATAAAGTGTTTCTTGGCTAAAGGAGTAAAAAAGAAGATGCAGTAAATGAATGTTAGTTCAGTGTTTGGTAAATGGACTCCTATGTTTTCCTTTGTAGATATCCACTACGTCAACTGCATGCCTCACAATACTAGGAGACATTGGGGATGAGAGGGTGCAGGGTTTTTGGGGTTCCAAACCATCTACAGTTACACCCACTGGTGTATCTTGGCCTAGGCCGACAAGGCCTAGGGCGGCATTTTTCAGGGGGCAGCCACCCCGTCGCTCAGTGGGACCCATCACCCGTCGGTTTTTGAATTCCCTGCTGCCAAGCGTTGCAGCCAGGGCCTTCACTGTCACGTGCAGCGCCTCCACTATCACGTGCAGCTTCTGTCTCTGCGCTGAGAGGAAGTGATCCTATAACGTCACTTCCTCCCAGCCCGCGGGTCCACCATAATGTAGATGCCGCAGAGGAGAGAGGTAGTTTGAAGGCCCCAGCCCAAGGGTCACCGCGTTTTGGCACTCGATGCGGCTGATGATCCCTCTGCACTGCCCTGACAGCCGCCGGACGCATCACCTCGCTGAGCTTGGGGTTTGAACTGAAGGAGGAGGTGCTGGGCCATGACCGTGGACCAGAATGTCTTGCACCAAACCTCCCAGAAGGTAAACAGAGCCACCAACCTGCAGCAACTCTCACCCCGGGAGCACCATGGAATGTCAAACACACCTGGCAGGCATGTACTGGCCATTGAGACAACCGGGAGAATCCCGGCGGGCCAATGGCTCAGTGGGCCAGGGTGCTGGCCGAGCCTGGGGATCGCCAGGGCCTGGCAGCACCTGGAGATAATAATCCTGGGGAGCCGGATTTCCAGCGAACAGGACAGAGGAGCACTTTTAACAGGGAAGGGGCATATGGGAGGAAATTTCCCCTTGTCTCCCACACAGGGCACAGGGCCAGTTGCCCGATCTCCTGCCAGACACGTTGCCGAGTGCTAGCTCTGTCCCTCCATCATTCAGAGTTGTTTGCCTGCTGATGTGCACAGTGCTGCCTGCCTGTCTGTCAGACAGGCCAGGCAATTTGATGCTGGTCTTAACCAGTGAAAATCAGGCATTCCCCGGGCAGCCGTCCTGAGTGCTGGGGCCTCACAGGAGGAGCAGCAGCACAGGGGGATGTACCCATTGCTCCTTTGGCTGCTGCAGCACAGAATGAGAGACCAGGTGTGAGAGAGACACCAGGTGTGAGAGAGAGACACACCAGGTGTGAGAGAGAGAGACACACACCAGGTGTGAGAGAGACACACACACCAGGTGTGAGAGAGACACACACACCAGGTGTGAGAGAGACACACACACCAGGTGTGAGAGAGACACACACAAACACCAGGTGTGAGAGAGCGAGACACACACAAACACCAGGTGTGAGAGAGAGACACACACACCAGGTGTGAGAGAGACACACACATGGACCAGGTGAGAGTGAGAGACACACACACGGACCAGGTGAGAGCGAGAGACAAACACACGGACCAGGTGAGAGCGAGAGACACACACACAGACCAGGTGAGAGCGAGAGACAAACACGGACCAGGTGAGAGCGAGAGACAAACACACGGACCAGGTGAGAGCGAGAGACAAACACACGGACCAGGTGAGAGCGAGAGACACACACACAGACCAGGTGTAATGAAATGAGGAGAGTGGGGGGTTGTAATAAGGAGAGTGGGTGTTTGGAATGTAATAAGGAGAGTAGTGGGGGTTCTACTGAAATGAAGAGAGTAGAGGGGTGAAATGAAAAGAGGGGTCCGTTTGAAATTGAGTTTTATTGCTGTGCAGCTCTATGATATACTCATACACACCACACATTTCTGTGGGGTTTTATTGCTGTGCAGCTCTATAATACGCTCATACACTGTGCACATTTCTGTGGGTTTTATTGCTGTGGCGCTCTGATACGCTCATACACAGCGCACATTGCAGCTCTGTGATACATTCATACATACTGCACATTACTGTATCACAGAGCTGCAATGTGCGCTGTGTATGAGCGTATCAGAGCACCACAGCAATAAAACCCACAGAAATGTGCACAGTGTATGAGCGTATTACAGAGCTGCACAGCAATAAAACCCACAGAAATGTGTGGTGTGTATGAGCGTATCACAAAGCTCTACAGCAATGTGCGGTGTGTATGAGCGTATCACAAGCTGCACAGCAATAACACCCACAGAAATGTGGGTTACATTTAAATTAGGGGGTGCACGAGTTTAGTCAGGCCTAGGGCAGCACAAAACCTAAATACACCACTGGCTCCACAATCACTGGTGTGATTCCAAACTACAATGAAACTTGTTCAGGGCAGTATGGCAGTGTTTTATACAGTGGCTGAACTGCTTTCAATGAGGTTTCTTCTCTGATGCCTCAGTTCTTGGATAGCAAGATAGGGACTTGAAGACCACAAGACATTTTGAGAAATTAGTAACCTTAAAGGAATTGTTCTTTGTTGCGCATCTAGCTATTATACTAAGAAAATATACAATGTTTAATATATGTTGAGAAATCATTGTACCTTTTACTATTTAAAATTGATCTAGTTCCAGAGAAAATTAACATGACGTAGTTTTAAGCACATTTCCGACTGCATAAGTGCCATCGTAGGATTTTTTTTCTTAAGTTCATTAACATGTTTGTGCTGTGACAGCAGCTTTTCTTGCTTTTCTTGTTATTTTAACTGAAAAGTGATTAGCACTTCGGCAAGAAGTGTGTAGCGCTCTACATTGTCGCCAAGGGTGAAACATTGCGTAGGTGCAAGAGTAGCAAGATTCAGGACACCTATGGCAACAAAAAATTCTGGAAAAAATTAAAGAGGAAAGAGACGTGCAAGGTTAGAAGCTGTAAATTGTTATCAGTTAGGGCGATTTACATGCAGCTAATGTTTCTGGCACTCGGGAGGACAGTTTATGATTAATTTAAGATCTTGTCTAGTCTGGGAACAGAGACAAAATGGGCACATATCATGTGTCCATACATAAAGGAATATGTGAAGTCTGTATGTGTACACATATGTTTGGGTTGAGTAAATCTTGTCGCTCCAAGAGTGTTATAGCGCTTCATTAGCAACGGTGGTTCACACTTTGTAAATGTACAGAAGAGAGCAGAATTTCAACTTTAAAGGGACTTGCATGCTTTGTGAGTGTGCCTTTAAAAAGGTGCAATGCCTTTCCAACGAGACAGTAGTCTCATTCAGCAGGCATAAAAAGCAAGTAAATATGAGATTTTTTCATATTTACCGGTTTTTCTTTCTTCGCCTTCTCCACATCCACTGCAGGAGGTACACTAATCAACCAATCAGTGTGCATTCTGTGGAAGGCATTTAATACGCACTGAGTATGTTGCTCCTCCCCCTCCTGCACTGTGAGCTGAGGGGGGGGGGTCTGAGTGCCATTCCGATCTGTAACTCTTTCACCCCCAGCTACTGCAGAGACAGGGAAGGAAAGAAATCACTATACACGCAGGGAGAAAAAGAGACAGCAGAGAGAGATACCACAAATAAAGCACAGAGACACAGCAACAAAAGGTACAGAGAGAGCGTGCAATAAATGGCAAGAGAAACCGTGAGAGACAGCATGCAAGAGCAAAGAAATAGTGAGTGACCATGTGAGGGAGTATAGTGTGAGACAGTGAGTATGTAAACTGTGAGTGAGCAAGTCAGCGGGTGAGCGAGCGAGTCAGCGGGTGAGTGTGTCATGTCTTGTCAGATTGCTAAAACAATTTTTTTAAAAAGTGTAATTTATCATTCAGATTTCAATCATATGCAACTTGTAAATTTATTTTTCAACATTTTATCATTCGAGCCTTTGTGGTTATATATTCTATATATTCTAAATTGATACAAAACAGAGATAGAGACCCGTACAGATACACTTACAGAGACACAAAGAGTGACTGATACCCTGACCTCTCCGCACACACAGACACTGACACCCCCACATATAGCGTCACGACTGTTCAGTCATGTGGAGACATGCAAGTCTGTTTCCATGCCTTCTACTTTATGTCTAGGTGCCTGCCTAGTTCTTATAGCAGTTGTATAGACCCTGCTAGAGAGGCAGTCACGCAATTTTGTGTGACAGTCCTCTAAAATGCAATAACTAGTGAGCCGCACAATAGCTTTGCAGGATAATTAAATATTGAATTGATCTTTATAATCAATGCTATATAATTAGCTTGATGAGGTATTTAGATATGGATGCATCTCATAACTATAAAACTATATTTTTGATTAATTTCTTAATTTTATACTTTTTCCTTGTATTCAGATGTTTAAGAAAGTATATGCCAAAGAGATGCATTCTTTTACCAACAGTGGTGAACGTTGAGCTGATATTGACATCTTTATCCACGCATGTTGTGAAATTCATTGTTGTTTTACGTATTATCGCTCCAAAAAAATAACAGTAAACAAAATGAGAAGTTGCAAAGAATAAGCGATTCATTTCTGAGATGCCTGCTCTGTATAGTGGTTATCTATAAAAACATAAACTATTTACATACGGGGCTACCCTTATACCCTCTGTGGTAAACCATTTCCAGGGAAAGTTGAAGTGCCCACGGCTGCCCGGAAAGTAGTGCTTGTGTATGTGTGGTAGTGGTTGTTTCTGTATTTTATAGTTTGGGAGGCTGATTGTTTGGCTTTTTAAAATTTATTTCATGGACATTCTATACTGGACTTTATTTCTTGATTTTCCTAATTCATGCGGTAATAAACTTAATACACACACACACTCACACACACTTAGGCCTCCTTGTGAATATGACCAATCCATTTATCTAATTTGAATATTAAAAAAAAAAATCTTCAATGTGCTGTTTTATTCTGCGTTAAGTTGGCAAATGATTTAAAAATATTAAAATCAAAGTAGAGGTGATGAGCAAAAAAAATAACACTTTTGCTTATTTCCAAGTCTTGTATATTCAAGCTTTTAGGGTGATAAAAAAACTGGAGCTGCGGCCATTTCTATGAATTGTGAGTTGAGATGACATTAGAACCTGCTTGCAAAACATAAACTAAAAAAAAAGTTGTGGGAGAAATATTTTTCCATCATTCAATAAGAGGTTATTCCTAGGGCTTTTAATACCTTGATCTACATAATTTACTAAAAAAGTCACCATTATTCACCATTTAATGACCTACATACCCCTGACCACAGTATACCTAGCTAACTGTTGAGTCTGTGTTTTTGGGAGGTAGATGTGACCATGTCATAGGGTATCTATAAGGTAATCAAACAATCATTGAAAAATATCAGGGTAATTCAAAGAGAATCGAAAAGTCACCCCACGTTCGGTGACTTTTCGTTCTCTTCAATTCGGTTTGTTTTGCCGATCCCATTTCAGCGACCCCGCGGTGTATTCAGCAAACACCACAGGGTCCCCGAATTGCAGGGAAATGTCGCCGCAAACCCGCCGAAAACTAACCACAAAACCTGGCGAATGCACGCCAAAAACCCGCAAAAACATCTGGATTAACCCCGCCGAAAACGCCGGAAAAACCCAAGCAGGAGCCGATCACACGCAGCGAAGCCGCCGGAAAAAGCCCACACCACAGACGAATGCAGTGAATAAACTAGAAAAACAGTTTGCTTGAATGTTTGAAAAGTGAAACGCTGTTTGCAAAGAAACTACTGAGCGAAAATGTCTGAAATTTACATATGAGGTCCAGGGAATGATAATAGAAAGGGCTGTTTCAGATAAAATAAGTAAAGTTAAAAAAAATCCTGAAAAATGCTTGAAATATCCTAAAAAAATCTATCAATAAAGAGACTCTTTACTGCAGAATATTATAATGAACGGTTTATTAGATATTGAATTAAAACAGGAATATTTTTAACATTGAAGCCTATGGGATTCACCTGAATAAACCTGCCGAATTAAACCTCCTAATGGCAGGGCATTTCGGGAACCTTTCACTGCTGGTTTTTGTTCTCTGAATAGCCGAAGCAGTGCTTTTTTATGGGGATTTCACTGCCCTCGAACAGGCACCGAACAGGCATCGTATGTGCAGGCAATTCGCCAAGATTTGGCGAATTGCCTGCTCTCTGAATAGCCGAATGGCCAGGAAAGGTAGCCGAACGCTGAATTTCAGTGTTCGGTTACCTTTCTCCAGCAATTTGGATCTCTTTGAATAACCCTGTATGTGTATGTGTTATGAGCGAGTGTTGCACACCAAATTAAGACTAAAGTGTCTAATTCCTAACATTTGTCACTTTCGGCTAAACTTCATGTATGTGCCTGCCCCTTGAATAAAGAGTTATATAAACTTTTACCTGTTAGACCAATGGAAAACGAAGAAAAAACAGCTCATGAAATTTCATCTAGGGGAAGCATTCTAGAGTTAAAAGTGACCAGAGGAAGAAAAACGGATGGGTTATATCTTAGCCCTTCATGTTTTAACTCTTGAGGGTCTTTTATGTATGGTAGACACCCACTGTATTGTAAAATAAAATAACCGCCTAAGCCTTGAAAGCTTAAATCACAACTTATTAAATGTGTCAAATGTTGTAAAGGTACAAAAAATACAAAGGCAAATATTAAGATGCGCAACTGGGCATATGTAGGTTGTATTAGTGCTGCTGCTGAATTGACCACTGCTTCAGCTATATACATGTAAAGAAATTGGCACACACACCAAATATTCATTCTAAAGCAGGGATCTGAAATAATGGCCCCTAACTGATTTTTCTGAACTACATTAATTGCATTCAAAGAAATCTGGGAATTGTAGGCCATCAACATCTGGGGTGCCGAGAACCCCTGTTCTAAAGGCTATTTAAAACCGCAGGCATTGCTAGATAAACCGTTCCCTTTTCAATTATGCAGCCCTACATAGTGCGATTCTAATATTATCTAACATTTAGTGATACTATTAGAATTGGTTGGATAAAACAATTATCCAAAAGAGATTTTGCCCTAGAAAACACTGACATAAATGTGAACTTTCAAAATGCTTTTCACAGCATCTGGCAACTATTGGGTGCTAACCGAGCAGTCCTGTCCAAATGTTGGCGCTGGTGTACGTCATCACATGTACTATTTTTTTTGCCATCCACTGGCCACTGTACTCCAACAACTGGAATGTCCGTAATGGATGCACTTCATGTTCCTTGATAACTATATATTTTCTGCCTCCAAACCACTTAGTTGAGTCCAAGAATATATTTTTTAAGATACCTAGAAAAGCAACAAGGGGCACTATTCCCTATTGAACGTTAGCGTTCAGATGTGTAAGCGTTATCGCTAGGATACGTGAATTTAACGCACGCCCCATATTACCTTCCTGTATGAAATCATTAGTGCATCATTTTTTGCTGGTGATAAATGATTCCGCATTTGCAAAACCAGTTAGCAAAACCCCTCCAATAAATCTAATACTCACCTCTTATCCCGCGGGAGAACGTGGCCTGATCAGAAAAAATTGTGGACAGGAGCAGAGTGAGACTTGGAACAAATAGTTCCCTCCAGCGCTGCAGAGTGATCTCTCCGCGATCATTTGAAAGTGAGATCCCGCAGGGCTCGCGGTCTGGAAGCGCATGGTTCTATGGACTCCAGGAGGAGATACTCGCGGCAGCGCACTTGCACTACCGCAGGTATCCCAGGGGTTAGCGCTGCGTTCCAGGGCGAGGTGCTGAGACAGCACCTGCCCTTGTGTCAAGTTCCTCCTGGATAACTATGGTACTGGTACCTGTACACAGAACAACTATCCTACCCTTCGAGTAGTCGGTGCGTCTACCTATAACGAGATCGGAGGAGAACGTAACCAATAACAGACCAGGGGTTAATACAGTACAGAAAGTCAGAAGGAATGCCAAAGGTCGTTTACCAGAATGGGTTATCAAGAATGCCAGGGGTCGTATCGCCAGAGTAGAGTGTCAACCAGATGCCAGAGGTCTTGTTGCCAAATCGGGTAGTCAAAGGAATGCCAGGGGTTAAGAGCCGGGAGGAGAGTCACACAAGCCAAGTTGGTACACAGAAATCACTATAGAAGATATACACTTCACTGAGAGGAGTGAGAACCACATCAGGGCAACGAGCATAACTTAGACAGCTGGTTTTAAACCTGACGGGTGCCGCATCATCATGCCCACGGCCACATCACGTGATCGCGACCGTCCGCTTCTTCACTAGGCTGCAAGCAAGCTAGCAGCGTGGAAGATGCTGCTGGCCACCGTGCAACACAGACAGCGTGGGACGTGACACCTGGAATATCTCTTTAAAATGGGGATGCTACAGGGAAATCTTCAGGTGCAGATTTTTCCCCTTTTCGTCACCATTTTGGTGCAAACATTGGAATAGTATTTAAGAATTTCTCAAAGGAAACATTTCTTCAATGTGACATCACAAAGTCGCTAGTGCCCATGTAGAAAATGGATGTAATTATGTGGAGAGAACAACACAGAGTGAGCATGTTTAGTTTCCATGGAGAAATTCACTCTAGTTACCCCTTTAAGAATAGCACACTATAGCCTACAAAGCTGTTGGCCTATCATTTTTATCATCAGGCATAAATGTCAAAAGTCATCAACAGCTGATGTATTTTATTAGCGTGGCATGTGAGGGTACCATCTGACAGATTAGCTCTTCAGTGGCCAAGGGCTGTTGAAGACAAAGTCTGTATAGCTTACGGATAAATTTTTAAAAAAGATATGTTTTTATGATTTGTTTTATACATTTGCTGTGAAAATGTGTTTTTTTTTCCTTCCTCGTCTCCTCCGTTTTCCATCCCTTTAACCATTTCCTCCCTGTCTATTTTTCATTTCTGTCTGGGTCTTGTTTTTCCTTCTTCATGTGGGTCTTTGTCTCACACCCTTCCCTGCTCTCTTTTTGTGTATTTTTTTCTTGTCACTCCTTTCATTATGGGTATTTTGTTCTCTTTTTTTCTCTTACCCTTATTCCTTTCTTTGTCTCTCTGTTCTTTATTTCTTTCTCCTCCTCTTTGGCTCTTTTCTTTCTTCTTTCTGTAGTTTCATCTATCTCTTCAGAGTCCCCCCCCCCTTCCTTTTTACATTCTCTTACTCTTTTCTCTCCTTCTCTAACACTGCTCTGTCTTGGCAATGTGAAAGGAAAAACATACATTCTGTTATTAACAAAGCAAAACAATTATTACTAGGAAAAATAAGTCACGTTATGGTTATCTGGCTGTTTTAAGAAAGGATCAATTACAAATCTAGGCTCTCTGCTATAACATTTTGTAGGAAAAATGCATATTCTCCTGATAAGGCTGGAACAGATTTAGCATGAACAGAACATTTGGAATGCAATTTAGGGATATTTGCCCCTATTTCATTTTCCATTGAAATGCATTAGCAGCTTGGGGAATGCTAAACCCATAAATAGAGGGGAATCTCTTGGCATTTTGAAATAGTAAAGATAATAGTGAATCCCTAGTAATAATTCCAAACTCCTGAAACTGTCCTCCAAAGACTGGATCCAGATGAGTTTCCTGGAAAGCCTTGTGATTTTGAAAACACTTACAGCTCTGAAGCCAAAACATATGTTTTCTTATAAGTTAAAATGCCAATTTTGAGCACTGTTTACATGTTCTGGTTAGTGAAACATTTTCATTGCCTGCTTGTTTGCATTGCAGATAGCAAGGCATGTTATGGAAACATGAGTTGTATATTACAGATTAGGACCAGCTCTCAATAATTACATATTTTTGAACTTGTAAATGGAACCAATATCTGCTGAGACCCAAAGAGTTAATAAATTTATACCACTTTCTCAATAGATAAAATAATTATTATCAACTAACATGAAATCTGTGTTTATTATCATTTTTGAGACCTTTTATTTTTTATGTATTTTGTTCTTTCAATTCGAAGGAAACACAATTTATTAATTTTAAGGACAAAACAACTACGTTTTTGTCTTTTTAAGCAGACAAAAACATTTAACTAGTTGCTTAAAAACTTTTTAAGAATGTCAAACATGAGTATCTTAATGTTAGCATATTGTTGTTTGTATGGCTTTTTTATTTGTTATATATATTTCATTTTGTCTGATAGAGAACCATATCATTTTGTTTCCACAAGTAAGTGCACTAATCGTGCCCAAAACAAATGCAGCTCATTTGAAAGATCTCTCAAATCTGCCTATACATTGTTTTAGCCGAACTGTTGAGAGATGGATACTTTTATTTCAGAAAACCAATGAAAAGCAATTTCCCTGAGCTCCCTGTTTGCTCTCTGTTCTGCGGCATGCCACATGATGTGTTTCCCTGGGGAGTGGTTTGTAGCTTCACACACTTCAGGAGATCACTCCTCCCAGAGCTGCAGCTGAACTAAAAATCAATACAGAGCATTTGCAGTTGACTCACAGATCTTTTGAACAGATTGGGATGCTGAATGCTCAGCAAAGTTCAACTGTTTAACCCTTCCCTACAGTGCTGTGATTCCCCCTGCAAATGTCAGCTAAAAGCAATATAGTTTCTCGGGGGAAAGGGAGAGGAAACTTGTTTTTGTACATATAGGGCTCTATTACAATCTTTGCGTTAAAACGCTCGTGCAACGCGTGAATTATGTGCGGCAAGTGTTAAACTTTAACGCGTGGAAATCAACGCTGGAATTATAATCCTCGCACATTTTTTCATCTGTTGAGCAATAACGTGCGTTAAACGGACGCGAACAAATGCGTGTGCAGAAATCAGTGTGCAGACTGTTCTTTTCACGCAATTCAGCCAATCAGAATTAAGAACCACAATTATCCCACGTTAAGTTTTTGCACCTGTAAAAGTCAATCTGAGCATATATGCTGCAACAATAATAAATGCGCACACAACTTCTCCATTTTATTGCTTTGGTATGAGTAGAATGTGTAACTATACTTTGCTGCATTTTTTTTTTTTTGGGGCTGGTGTATTTGGTTTCGACCAGGTTGATAGAATTTGCCATTAACTCCAGCTTTTAGGAGTTGCTAAAATTATGCACACAACCTCTATCCGTTAATTCCTGCGCATAGATTGTAATACCATCCGCATGCCAGCGCAAAAACGCAATTGCGCTCACAATGTTAAGTATAGGATGCGCGCAGTAAAGTACGCTCGTGCAGGGTTCGCTTAGGTTCACCCGCGGTAGACGAATACGAACGTTTGTTGCGCTGACATTGTAATACGACGTTCAGTGCAAAGGGTTTTACCCCTCGCGTTAATGCATTTTTGCGCCGGCGCAAACGTTTGAGCGAAGATTGTAATAGGGCCCATAATATATCAGTCCTGATGAAAGTTCACTGGAAATTAGCTGAAACTATGTATAGTTGATGCTTTTATTGATCCAAATAAAGTTTTGACGTTTTATATGAAGACCCTAGAGTGCTGGCTTTTGATGAGGAATATATATATGTGTGAATGTTTGCACTACAGCTAAGCAGGGAGATGGGGGGGGGGTCAGCCTACCAGAGTTAATATTAGAAGCATTCTTGCTATCTGAACATCCCACCCCCCCCCCCCCGAGGCATACTTCGTTAGAAGTTCTAAAATAAAAAGATTTATTGGCTTAATTAAGCTGCAACAAATCACATAGCAGATGGTGGGTACTCTGTAATCATTAATGACAACCAATTGATTTCCGGCTTTAATTTTTACTAAAACTGCATTGGTACTTATGAGGGTGAAAAATAAATTGCTGCTTAGTACCTAAGTTGTATGATCTTATTGTTTTGGTACCAAAGTCTATAGAAACAATTATAGACCTCCTATACAAGTATAAAACAGATACCAGAGGCGCGTTCAGTTCCTCAGCCGCTGCTAAATTGCTTCAGTGCAGCAGTTCAGTTTGCTGTAGCTGTCTATGTATAACAGAAATTGGGATGTCTAAGGAATAATGACACAGAAATACAATCTACAATCATCGTGCATTATATCTGCATTAAAAGAGTAAAATGCCCCCTTTAACTGGTCGCACTCACAGGATGCCAGTACTTTATAGCATATATTGGAATATACTCGCTGTTACCTCACTGTTACGTCCACTGGAAAGGCTGGATACTCAGCTCGATAGCTCCCACCGCCACAGGAACACAAGCGGTCCAATCCCACTGCTTCCTTTCTCCCCCAATAAATACTTTACTGAACGAACAGGATGCAACAGGTTATTGGGCAGGTTATTACCAATAACCTGTTGCATCCTGTTCGTTCAGTAACGTAACAGCGAGTATATTACAATATATGCTATAAAGTACTGGCATACTGTGAGTGCGACCAGTTAAAGGGGGCATTTTACTCTTTTAACCCTTTCACTGCTGACGACGTGTGGGGAACGTCCTTATTGACTCCTAAGGAAAGATAGGGGTGGAGATAGGGGTTTGTTTGAACCCCGATATCTCCCGCCGACTATTTTCAGCTAGCAGGGTCATCTTTGGTATCATTAGAAAGGCCAGAGCATGGCATTTCCAATGATACCAAACATGACCATGTTTGAAGTAAAGAAACAAAATAACAACAATAAAAAAAAGGAAAAATGAGTTTTTTTAAAACGTGAAATGCCTCAGCAGTGAAGTGGTTAATGCAGATATAATGCACGATGAGTGTATTTCTGTGTCATTATTCCTTAGACATCCCAATTTCTGTTATACATTGATTGCTGTACTTGGACGTTTGGGAAGAACAACCCGGGAGTACTAAGGTTAATCTTTATGTACCTAAGGTGTCACACCACACTTGTGTTGCTGTAGCCGTCTCACTGAACGCTTTGGCTGTGAATATGGAAGCGAAAGGGCAGAGGATTGCTTAATGAAAGGTGCTGTTTCTGCAAAATCCACTTTGGTCCATTTTATTACCACTGTAGGGCCAAATTACATACTTGGTGCATACCTGTGTGAGCGTTTATGTTAGCCCCAGTATTTACCGCATATTTCAATCCAAATGCAATCGGGTTAAGTAACCCGTTAGCGTTTGGTATCTTGCGCTTTTCAGCGTGAGGTTACTGTAGTTTGCGCTCCCTAGGCTTAACATGGGGAGCGCAAAGTGTTAATCAGTGTTAGGATTACAAAGTCCTAACGCTGATTAATGTCCGGCTGCGGTTAACAAAAGTGCTAACGGATTCCGCTTCTGCAGAATCCATTAGCACCAACCAGAAAACCCCCCCCCCAAAACATCAAGATACTCACCTCCTGTCCCACGGTGAGGACTGCGGCTCTGTCCCCCTTCTCCGTCCGACGGTAGCAGGGAAAGACTGGGGGAAAAAGTCCCCCCAGTCTCCCCCTGCGTATCACTACGCTGACCGGCTGGATCTCACCTTGCGAGATCCGGCTTGTCATGCGCCCGCCGGCATCTACTTCAATGGAGTCCTATGGACTCCATTGGCAGGATGCGCGTGGCTGCGCTTAGCACTGCCGCGCGCATCCCGGGGCTTAGAAAACAATGCAGACATCTTTTTTAGCGCCTGCATTGTAATCTAGCGCTAAAACGCGGTCACTAGGGGAAAAACTGCGGGCACAGTTTTTCCCCCCTTGCACCCGCGTTTTAGTGCTAGGATCATAATTTAGCTCGTAGTGTCAATGTTTACCATGTTCCAATAAATATTTGGTGTTTTGGTCCACCAAAACCTCAAACTGAACATTTCCTTATTGGATTATTTGCTGCGTGGAGGCGGCCATCTTTCCTACGTCACACTCAGCTAACCCTGCAGCACCTCTCGACTTGGCTGCAATTGCTAAATTAGCAGTACTGAGCACTGAGCTGCATCACAACGTTCAGTGCCAAGTTGCTAACTTAGCACTTGCAGCAGCTGAGGAACTGAACGCACCTCAGCTCCTAATTTACGATGCTCACCCTAAATCTGAAGCAATGCTTGCTGCATATGTATCTGAGAGCACAACTAGGCTGAGACATTTGGAGACCAACTGAATGATATATATCAATACTACTCCATTATCAAAGATTGCAAAAACTCATGTATCAAATTCTTTCTCAGAGATTAAATTTATTCTGAGCTGCCAGTGTGGCCATATCCAGGTTCTAGTGGTCACCTTGCACGCAAATTATACTCGCACTTTGCTTAAGAGTGTTTCCATTCATAGTGGTTACTGCACTTGAGAGCCACTGTCAAAAAACATATAAGTAACTGGCAGAAACCAGATTACACATACAGAATCTAGAGTTAAATGTAGGCCTGCACTCACAACTTTCTTGCTTCAAGTAATTGAAATATAGGGTACAATGGATCACGTGTGAGTGATGCTGCATGGTTTGCTTAGGTGAGATGAGGTGAATTATGGATGACAGTGCTATAGAAGTGAGTTTTTAGAGTTTACTTTATAAAAAAAAAAGTGAGACTAACAGGGTTATTCAAAGAGAATCGAAAAGTCACTGCATGTTCGGTGACTTTTCGTTCTCTGCAATTCAGTACGATTGGGCGATCCCATTTCAGCGACCCTGCGGTGTATTCAGCAAGCACCACAGGGCCGTCGAAGCGCAGGGAAAAGCTGCCGCAAACCCGAAGAAAAGGCACCCAAAAACCCGGCGAATGCACGCCGAAACCCGCAAAAACATCTGGATTAACTCACTGAAGACGCCGGAAAAACCCGAGCAGGAGCCGATCACACACAGTGAAGCTGCCGGAAAAAGCCGACACCGCAGACAAGCGAAGTGAATAAATTAGCAAAACAGTTTGCATGAATTATTATTATTATTATTTATTTATAAAGCGCCAGCATATTCCGCAGTGTTTGAAAAGTGAAACACTGTTTGCAAAGAAACTACTGAGTGAAAATGTCTGAAGTTTACATATGAGGTCCAGGGAATGATAATAAAAAGGGCTGTTACAGAAAAAATAAGTAAACTTTAAAAAAGAAATATCGGACTTTCATAAAAAATCTATAAATAAAGAGACTCTTTAGTGCAGAATTTTATAATGAATGGTTTATTAGATATTGAATTAAAACGGGAATATTTTTAACATTGAAGCCTATGGGATTCGCCTGAATAAACCTGTCGGATGAAACCACCAAATGACAGGGCAATTCGGGAACCTTTCACTGCTGGTTTGTGTTCTCTGAATAGCCGAAGCAGTGCTTTTTTATGGGAATTTCACTGCCCTCGAACAGGCACCGTATGTGCAGGAAATTCGCCAGGATTTGGCGTATTGCCTGCTCTCTGGATAGCCGAATGGCCAAGAAAGGTAACCGAACGCTGAAAATCAGCGTTCGGTTACCTTTCTACAGCCATTCGGATCTCTTAGAATAACCCTGATAGAAAAAAAAGACATGAAAAAGGACGTTCTGGAGAAATTCTGTGTTCTCTGAATGAGTGGATAAAAAAAGTTTTTATTGAACCATAGGAATAATTTGGATGAGATGTTAATATGTTAATTAATATGAATATAGTTTGGTGCTCTAGCAATCATTTTGCAATATGTATGAAGAAATATTTTACTTATATTTCAAGGAGAGTCAACTCAAGTTTATTGACTCCATGTTTTGTAATGGGAGACTGTTCTTATGTTTTGGGTTATTAATTGGAAGTTGATGATAGATCCTGTGTAATCGTTTTTCTCTATTCTTCTACACAGGTTCTCATTATTTATTGTGGAGAAAAAAGAGGAATAAAATTAGTCCAGCTCACCGACAAATTAGAACAACTTTTCATTATAGCGGACAGACAGGTAATGACATTTCCATAGTTGCAAATGTTCATAACGTTCTATAAATGATTGTATACATTTTTACATGATCAAGGGTTTTTTTTCTTGTTGATTTTGCTACTGACAGATCAATTTTATCCTGTAGATAGCTTTCAAGGTTTCAGAGCCATGAAGACCTTCAGATCCACACGAACTGTAATTTAGCTATTTAGGACCATTAAACTTGGCATTTTATCTTATTTTATAAGTCCTCTAGGGACTAGACTAGGGAGTGGGAGCATTCCACACAGCCTGACCACTTTAAAATGCTAAACTGATCAGGATGTCTATCTTTAAAAAAATGGTGGCTGATATATGTATGGCACAATTTTTCCATAATCTATTTACTAAGGAAACATGAGACCAGATATGAATTCTTCAATTTACATCCCTTTCATCTTATTTTAAATACCTCTCTGTAAAATATGCAGCTATGCATGCAGACACTGTATATAAGCTTTATTATATAATTCTGTTATTAAAACAAGCAAAGCCTCGGCTTGCACTTTACGATGTGGTGGCCTCTGACTGGAACATGCTTGCTTCCTCTTACCTATTCTACGTTATTTTGACATTCAGAAGGCAAATATTCTTGTAATGTACAGCACTACCAAAATTATTGATTTTTCTTTTTTAAACTTCCCTAACATTATGCTGATGGCCACCTAAGAGCTGTGGTCTGACATCCAATAAGCCATTGAATACCACAAAAACGCTCTGTTCTAAATATGGAAATGCTCTACTGAACATGCTGGAACCGCATTAGCAGCTAACACTAAGTAGGCAGTTTTTAGCGTATAAATGATGTATTAGGGGGGAAGCTATGGATTCATACATACATAATGCACAAGAATATACAAAGTACATTTATATCCACTGAATAAAACAATAGCTTCCATTTTCCCTATTCTATATTTTGTGCAGATGTAAGATTATAGTGCCTATTTAAAGACGTCTGAGAGCACAAAAAGTATTTCCAGTTGTTTGTAAGACAATCCCATAGTTTCAACTGCCTATATGTTCATTTTCGAATAGGCCAGAAAGTTCCTTGAAAAAACACATTCTGGTTTATGGAGAACTCATCTATTACTATAATTTAGAAATCCATATGCTTTTGGACCCTTGCAGACATTGGTACAATGGACGATTGACTAAGGCACTTAGGGCCTGGTGATGAGCTGTGGTTTTGTGCAAAGAGATTTCAAGTCTTGTTTTAGAATATATAGTCTAGTCTTTGACTCCAATACTACTAGGTATATTTCCTTCTGAATCCCATGGCATGATATAGTAAAACAGTAAACCAACAAGTCTTACATTTCTATCAATTTCAGTGCATAGCTCTGCACATGTCCGTGATTGTAACAGAAAGTGATGAATAGATCAGGAAGCCACAGTGAATGCTTAGAATTAAGAAACTATAACAGCAATTGTTGAAAATACATTTAACGGGAAAGTTGTCTAGGCAAAATTTCTTTCTTAGGGTTGTGACAGATCTCTGTACCCCAACAGGGTCACATCTGTCAATGCTGCTTCCTAGCCGGAACCCCTGTGTTCTAACCCAGGCAGACTCCCGTGCCTTCCTCCAGTCCTTAGACGAAGCTTAAAGACTGGGACACATCGAGCCTGCTAGCCTCCCCCAGAAATAAGGCGACGCTGTAGATCGTGGGTTTTTCAGGGTTAGAATGAATTGCTTTAATCAGAGGCACATTTATATAGTCAAACATAGGTCATTTACATTCACAAAATGACAACATTTTCTAAGGGAGGTTTTGGTGTAATTTAATTAGATTTAGTTACAAACAGTGAGATCATGACTCAAGCTTTCTAAACGAGTTAAAACAATGACAGATTAGTTTACAGGCATTGTTTGTCAGAGAACAAAGATTATGTTGAGGAGCTGTTAAACAGATATTTACACGTCTCTGAGAGCAGGTTTACTGGAAGTCTAATCTGATCAACAGATAGTCAAAGACAATGACCTTCTTGCATAATCACAATCACACAATCTGCACACGAGAGGGAAATGGGCCAATATTGATTGAGTCCTGCTCTCTACAAAAATATGCCCTCCCCAAGTCCACATGACGCACGTCACAAGGGTATTATTATTTATTTAGTAAAATCCTTTCTCAAAAAAAATATATATATCGTTCTATGGTTTGTAGAGAAGATGACAAAATAGACCAACACAGCCATACTGCAATGTCTCCATCAGTTAAACATGCAGTTCCTTTGACAGACCAACCTCCTCAAGTTCCTTTGACGCCTTTACCAGATGGCAGGGCTGTGGTAGTAAAGCATCATTCAATTTCAGTGGTTACATACCTTGAATCATGAGGTGTACTATTCCATTTGTTTTTGCCAAGAAATGTACAATGAGTGGTTTGACAGGCTTAGTCTACGTGGTACAAGTCAAAAAATGTAAAACCGTACATGTCTAACTGTTAGTAATTTATTATTATATCTTTTCAAGAGATAAAATAAGTAGGGGACACAACAGAGCTCTTTTTATCAAGTTTATTTTTTTTAACACTTTTTGTGGTAGACTTTAGCTGCTGTAGGGTTGAATATTACTCCATTTCAGGTCTTGGAAGTTCATTGAATTTGATCCAAGAAAGACAGCTGAGCAATTTTCAGGAAGCAATCTTTTCCTTCAAGTATGCAAATCCAAATCCTTACAAATTCTCCTAGCACTGAGACGCCAGAGCTGGACGAGCAGATCCTGTCTGAATAATACTGTGTAGAAAACAAGCTGTTAAAGGAAAGGAACGAAACATTTCATTTATGACTTCAGCAATCAAACGCAAAGCTTTGGAGACCCGTTCCACCACTGCTAAATCCAATTCGTCAGTTCATAGGCAGCTGTTTCCTGACATTTCTGTAAAATGTTGTGGAAAAATTAATGAAGGTGGCACAGTAATGGTTTCAAGCTTGACTTGTGGAAAATATGACAGTGTTTCCATCAGCAATTAAGAATGAACAAATCCCCCCTCCTCCTCCTAGTGTTAGCCATATGTAGTTGTAGCTCACAGGAAGAAGAGGAGACGACAGAGATCTGAGGCTGCTTCAGGTCAGCAGGGCAATTGTGCCTATGGTGAAATTTACGAACTGACTTGCACAATGAGCTTTCTTTCTGTCAATAGTCTCTTAAGTCTTAATATTGAGCAACTAAGTAGGCTTCCAGCCATTAATGGTATAAAAGGAAAACACCGAAATGCAAAACGTTTCAGTCATATCATCAATATGGTATGGGCAGTTTAGCCTCCGGTCAAGTATAATTCCCTATCACCTGGAACTCATTGATTTAACAGAAAAATATATATAATCTGTTGAAAATGATCAAGGGACACCATGAAAGAGGAGCACAAAGCTATTACCAACAGGTGGAAGATTACACACAGCCAGTAATATACTGTACAATGTAATCACAAAGTTTTCAGACACATTAGTTTTGTTTTTTTCGTGTTTATTTTTCTTTTATGTTTCTGCCTTATACCATAATGCACAGAAAAAAACAAATTTTTGACAGCATAAACTCAGATGTATTGATAGTTACAAAGTTACACTGGCCGAAAAAAAGATGTACGTCCATAGAGTTACAGCCTTTCACACATCACCTACTGCTGTTGATCCAAAAAAAGGCAAAAAACCCAGTCTGAAGCTCTCACCAAATATGCAACACACTGGGAAAAAATTCCTTCTTGACCCCAGATGGCGGTCAGATTTCTCCTTGATTCCTCCAGATTTCTCTCCCCCCCTCCATTAGGACTTTGTATCTGTGAAACATTTCCCACTACAATGCCACAGAAATCAGGCAGCTTTTTTTGTGCAGGTACCCAGCTTGCAGGATTTACCCACATAATAAATAGTATAACCGTTAATATTATGTTTTTGCAGGAAGTCATCCAGTCATTGTTTAAAAGTCTGTCCAGTCTCTGACCCAACCACCTCAACAGGCAGAGAATTCCGCAGCTTTATTTTTCTCACTGTAAAAAAAAAACAAAAAACCCTTCCTATGCTTTGGCTGGCCATTCACTGGGTCCATAGCTGAATGACCGACTTGGTCGTCCACCTACAGACAACGCAGTTGGCCGACCAGGGTTGTCCACTGGAAGTGTCTGTGGACGACCCAGATCGGCCAATGGACAGGCCACCAAACAAGAAAAAAAAACGATGGGGAAAAAAAACCTCTCCCTGGTGCTCAGAGTTTCAGCACAAGGTGAGAACCGACGAATGCAGCCGAACAGAGTAAAAAGAAAAAAAAAATCACCAAAGGCTGCAGGGAGGGGGGGACCCTGTCCTTGGTGCTGAAATAGGTTTCCCTGCCGCGGCACAGCAGTTTAACTATACAATTCATCTCATGTAACGTGTACCAGATCGTCTGATTTCGTTTTATAAATCCCATTGAAATGGGAAAGATCGCTAATCCGATGTAGTCGCAAAAAAGCATCTGAAGTCGTCCGATGGAGGTCAGTGGCAGTGGAAGAGGGCTGATTCACCTGCATGTTGTGGGATTGGTCAGACGACGACAGACTATATCAGATGATCGCACCATCGCACGTATTTGGACGGCCAGCCTTAGGCTGAATTTCCTTTTGTCCAGTCTAAATGGATGACCTTGTGTCCTTTGTATAGTCCTAATAATGAATAGGGTTTCAGATAATGGTTTATAATGGCCCTGTATATACACAGCATATTCAAGGTGCGGTCTTACCATTGATTTATAAAGATGCAAAATTATGTTTTCATCCTGATAATGAATTCCCTTTTTAATGCATGCCAATACTTGCTGACCTTGGCGGCTGCTGTTTGACAGTGGACAGTGCTGCTTAGTGTGAAGTCTATGACTATTCCCAAATCCTTCTCCTGTATGGATTTTCCCTAGCTCAGTACCATTTAGGGTATACGTTGCCTGTGTGTTCTTCATTCCAAAGTGTATAACCTTGCATTTATCTACATTAAATTTAATCTGCCATTTAAGTGCCCAGTCCCCCACTGTATCTATATCCCTCTGCAGCGAAGTAACATCCTGCTCATATTGTATTACCTTTCCTAGTGTTGTGTCATCTTGTCACAGCCTGCCGCGGCTCAGCCATTGGGCAGCTGCGTTCTTTGGCGGCCCCGTGGGTCATCCAGGCTGGTCCGGTGGATCATGTGCTGGGGGGGATGCCTCGACTGCCTGGTGCACAGCATCCCGTGAGCACACAGGTTGAAACTACAGTCCCGTCCACAGCTGTAATGTAAATCTCCTATGTTTGGGTCCAGAGAACATTGGCGTTCTGCTCCGCTGCTGGCTCCTCACCTGGGGCTGCGGTGAGCTCCGCTGGCGATGTGAGGTTGTTCTCCTCTCTCCAGAGATCTGGACAATTCAAATGAGGGCAGAGGCCAGCCAGGAAATGCTGTTGAATGAATCTAACAGCATCCTATGATCCTTTTCAAGCTCCCACTCTTTGGAGACCAAAAAATCCAAATCATGCTTTAGTTGTGGCACGAGGTCCAAACTTTCTGCCCTCTCTTCATGAATGTCCCCCTGGGTGGGATCTCCCTGTTCTATAAACAGACTGACATCCTCAAGCCTCTGCCATAGTAGTCTTGGGCTGCCAAAGTCCTAGCCCTCTGGTGACTGGTCACTCCCTGCTCTGCATGCCACTTGCAGTGGTATCAGTACTGTGTAGGGATGTTCAATAATTGTAACCCCTTGAATCCCTGCTCCTTGTAGCTTCTATACAGTTTCTCCCCAGTGAGAACACTATTCTTGAGTGAATATTGTGTGTTTCAAAAAAAACACTATGAATAGTCAAACATCAGACTTTGTGATGCCGTCCACTCTTACAAACCTGTACCAGTTACTCTGCTGGATTTTATGTTATCTGTTGATAACAGGAATTTAAGTGTTCCACAAATAAAGAGACTTGAAAAGAGCCTCTTTAAAACACGCAAAACCAACACAATCCTATGTCCTAATTTCGTGGACCTCTCCTCCACCCCTGGCATCTTAAATACTCTCTTCTAAAAGCAGTATAAATACAGGACATAAAGTAAGTGCTTCATAATTTACATAATTTTTCATTAAAATGCAAGTTTCAAAACTAGGAATATGTAATAATTTGCAGACGAAAGAGGGTGTCTGTCAAGCTAGGTGTGAATAACTGGTACTTCCACTTTGCTATACCACAACATATTATTCTGCCCTGGTGCTACAAAGGTCACATTATACTAATGGGCAGAGCGGCTTCTTTACAAGATAGATTTACCGCAGGAACAACTGGTGGCAAAACAAAGGTGAAAAATGAGCCTTGAAGCTGCAATCTGAAAGGAAGCATACACATATTTTATTTTTTTTGAGAAAGGATTTTATCAGGAAGGATACATTGAGATTTCTCTTGTTTTCAAGTATGTCCTGGGTGGCGAGTATGTACCGTTAGGTGTCTTGCCCAAGGGCACTTACTGGAGAGGTGCTCGCTGGGTTTGAGCCCATGACTCCACAGGCTCTCTCTATGCAGAGCAGTGATGTTACCTCTACTCCACCCAGCCGGTACCTTACTGGGTATCTGCTTCTTTTTGTAAACCCATGGGTTATGTTAAAGCAGACAACGGTTATTTTGAGCTGCAGAAACATTTTTGTTACTTATCTGGTAGTCCCCATCATTTCCAAGGAAAAGTTAGTAAAAACTAATGGGGAACATGAGTGGGTTGTTGGATAAATTTTAGTTTTGTGCAGGCACGAGAAAGAGGGTACATTTTCAAGCATATTTCCTCATTGAACTGGCACCTGCTGAACTTGCTATAATACTGTGTCGACCTTGATAAACTGAGTTAGGATTCCAAAACACATACACTTTCAAAATAATGCTCCTTACTTTTCATTTTCATTGCTGTTAAGGGTGAATCGGGTAACAAACATTTTCCAGTAGGCAGCTAAAAACGTCTGACAGTTGCAGGCATGAGATGCAGTATAACAGTTCATAACGCTAAATATATCTTGGCGCGATGCTATAATAAGTGACAATTAATTCAATAACATACACCTTTTATATGAATAATATTTCCACTCACTTTAGCAGCGCTATAGATCTGTAAGCAATTACTTATGCAGTTTGTACTAGCTCATAAAATAACACAAGTGCTATTCACTGAGCACAGAAAACATGCACTGGGGTCTGGAGAAAGTTTTTAAATTCAGATGGGTATCATTTTGTTTGTCAGGTAGCCATGGTGGATTGGAGCCTGACATTCATAATACTGGTTTTACAGGAATAGCATATTTAAAAATAATTAGAAATATATATTATTATATATACAGTTGCAAGAAAAAGCATGTGAATCCTTTGGGATTACGTGGAGTTTTGCATGAATTGGTCATAAAATGTGCTCTGATCTTCATCTAAGTCACAACAATTTGAAAAACACAGTCTGCTTAAAATAATACAACACAAATATTATTTTTTTTTATGCGTTTATTGAACATAACATGTAAACATTCACAGTGCAGGGTGGGAAAAGTATGTGAACCCCTAGCCTAATGACTTTCCAAGAGCTAATTGGAGCCAGGAGTGAGCCAACCTTGAGTCCAATCAGTGTGATATTATTGTATGTGTTGCTGAAAGCTGTCCTGCCCTTTAAAAACACACACCAGTTTTGGGTTTACTGGTTTCAAGAAGCACTGCCTGATGTGAACCAATGAATCGCAGAAAAGAGCTCTCAGAAGACCTACGATCAAGAATTGTTGACTTGCATGAAGCAGGATAGGGTTACAAAAGTATCTCCAAAAGCCTTGATGTTCGTGTGTCCACGGTAAGACAGACTGTCTACAAACGGAGAAAGTTCAGCACTGTTGCTACTCTCCCTAGGCGTGGTCGTCCTGTAAAGATGACTGCAAGAGCACAGCGCAGAATGCTTAATGAGGTAAAGAAGAATCCTAGAGTGTCAGCTAAAGACTTACAGAAATGTCTGGCACATGCTAACATTTTTGTTGACACATCTACAATAAGGAAAACATTAAACAAGAATGGAGTACATGGGAGGACACCACGGAGGAAGCCATTGCTGTCCAAAAAGAATATTGCAGCACGTTTGAAGTTTGCAAAAGAGCACCTGGATGTTCCTCAGCACTACTGGCAAAATATTCTGTGGACAGATGAAACCAAAATTGAGTTGTTTGGAAAAAACACACAACACTATGTGTGGAGAATAAAAGGCACAGCACACCAACATCAAAACCTCATCCCCACTGTAAAACATGGTGGAGGGAGCATCATGGTTTGGGGCTGCTTTGCTGCCTCAGGGCCTGGACGGATTGTTGTGATTGATGGAAAAATGAATTCCAGAGTTTATCAAGACATTTTCCAGGAAAACGTAAGACCATCTGTCTGACAACTGAAGCTCCGCAGAGGATGGGTGATGCAACAGGACAATGACCGAAAGCATACAAGTAATTCAACAAAAGAATGGCTTCAACAAAACAAAATACGCCTTCTGGAGTGGACCAGTCAGAGTCCTGACCTCAACCCGATTGAAATGCTGTGGCATGACCTTAAGAGAGCGATTCACACCAGACATCCCAAGAATATTGCTACACTGAAACAGTTTTGTGAAGAGGAGTGGTCCAAAATTACTCCAGATCGTTGTGCAGGTCTGATCTGCAACTACAGGAAACGTTTGGTTGAGGTTATTGCTGCCAAAGGAGGGTCAACCAGTTATTAAGTCCAACGGTTCACATACTCTTTCCACCGTGCACTGTGAATGTTTACATGTTCTGTTCAATAAACACATGAAAACATATAATGTTTGTGTTGTATTATTTTAAGCAGACTGTGTTTT
The DNA here is from genome assembly GCA_009667805.1 of Leptobrachium leishanense. Classification (NCBI taxonomy): domain Eukaryota; kingdom Metazoa; phylum Chordata; class Amphibia; order Anura; family Megophryidae; genus Leptobrachium; species Leptobrachium leishanense. The sequence continues at coordinate 217,289,658 of CM019066.1, read as the reverse complement.
TCAAATTGTTGTGACTTAGATGAAGATCAGAGCACATTTTATGACCAATTCATGCAAAACTCCACGTAATCCCAAAGGGTTCACATACTTTGTCTTGCAACTGTATATTATTGTTTCATTGGTTTGTTTTACTGTTTTTCTCTTTCATGATTACCAATCGTTTTGTATTAGGCTGTTGGGAAGGCCAGAGGGGTGGGTCTACTTAGGTCAGGGGGCTGTCAGTGATATCAGTGACAATACTAATGATGTCATCAATGAGTATTCACAGACACTAGAAAAACAAGCAGTCATGCAATAAAGTATGCTCATATGCAGAGAAGGAAGCTCTCTCTTGCATACCTCCCAACTGTGTGATGCTGCATTATTAGGGGGGAGGGGGAAAGTAACACACAGATATACACCACAAATATTAAAGTTAAGAATATCAATCTCATAATAAATACTACAACCGCCCGGGTACGTCCATTAAAAAAAAGGATAACTTATATACGGGGTGACGAGAGCCTCAAATCGTTACAGTATAAGCATCCCAAATAAACCAGTGATCCTTCCCAACCCCAGACAATCCCATCAAAGTCCTGGCCATTGCATCTAGGGATCGTAGCTGCCCCAGCCATGTCAAAATGGCGCCCACAGTAGGCACGACAGCCGTCTTCCAGTTAGAAGCTAGGAGCGTAGTGGCAACGGACAGCACATGAGCCAGGAGCTGCTGCTGGAACCGAGTAAGGGAACCGGGGAACAGCTGGAGGAGGAATACATCGGGAGACAGGACAATCTTCGAGCCTAAGATCTCTGAACCCTGGGATGCAATTGTGTTGAGTAGAAAGAATACAATCTACCAAGAGACTGACGGCACCATGTTCGGGGGTCAAAATTAGGGATTAATTAAGTGGGTAAATACTGAAAGGGGGAAGGCCAGAGAAAGGGGGTGAGTTGCAGTCAGAGTGGGACACGTGTCACACGTCACATCCCATAGCTGTAAGAAGAGTGCAGGGAGGTCAGCGAGGTAAGTAATTGCTGGCCGTTGGATTTTAGGTGTCCACAACAAACCCACAAAATCGTGCGGCAGCAAACAAGGTAGGACCAAGGAGGCCCATTGGGGGGAGCCACATCTGTCAGAAGGCGTCCAATACTCATCACCATTGCTGCTCTATAATACTGTAGTAAGTTAGGTAAGCCCAGACCCCCTCTGGCTGCATTATTAATGATGCCATGGCATTTCTCTCTAGTGAGCCTGCCTAACTCAGGGCACAATTTACCTTGAGTTCATTTAGCAGCATAGTTGTATTTAATGGTGTGGTTGCATTGCTTTCTATGAGATTTATTATCTGGTTTCCTCAGAGAAGAAACCAAGACAGCTTTACTAGACCCAAAACATGGAATTGTCCTTCTGAAATCAGTACTGTTGGTATTTTAGTGGTGATAGGCTCCTGAAGGAGCCTCAAGCACCAATATCATGTTTAATATTGAGGTTGTTCTACCCTACAATGTTGGAAGGTATAGAAAGAGGGAGCACTTCTTGTCAGTAGTGCTATAGAGATGTGGGTCAGTTCCTAGCTTTCATACATGCTGAACTGGCAGACAGACCTGGCCGAAAGGCTTACCTCTTAGCATAATATGAGCAAGTGCAACGCCACCCAGGAAATACTTGAAAATGAGAGAAATCTCAATGTATCCTTCCTGGTAAAACACTTTCTCCAAACAAAAACCTATAAGTAATGCTGCTCTTTTAAATGGGATTCTTTCCCATTTAACGCTTTAAGACCTTTAGGCTAGGGTCAGACGACCGCAGTATTAACGTGCGTTTAGCCGCACTTAATCACGGCCGTGCTAGCAGCAAATTTACGTCCAACGCCGGGTAGCATACGAAGAACGGCCGCACGAAAGTGCGGCCGCTCAACGCAAGTGGCAAACAAACGCATTTTTTCGAGAACGTCAAATCGCTAGTACTGACATACAGAGTGCGCTGTGTCCATTAGCGGCATGTGTGTGTGATTAGGAGACGTCAGACGCTGCTAACGTCCGGCCAACATAACGTCCAGACGCAAAAAGTGTTTTATTGATGATCCGTGTAAGATCACGGCCGAAAATGCGCATCATATGACCGCTATCGCGTATTCCGTGAAAAAATACATCCATTTGTTCGAACGCACTTTTTCACGGACAACGCGAAAAATGCGTTCGTCTGACCCTAGCCTTACTTAACCCTTCAAGTGGCATAAGAATGTTCAACATACATTATGGAATGTTGTTTTGTTCATTCTGTGAGTGTGGATAGTGAGTGCTGTAACTATGTTAACGGTTTTCACAACATCGATTTGTAGCACTGGTCTCTAGGTGTTATATACGCATGTTTTATAGTTAAGTCTTTTGCCAGTTTCTTTTTGGGGGGAGTTTGCATCTTTGGCTCGCCATAGGTTATGTATCACAGCATATGTAATGTATGAGTGTTAATCCCAAAACTGGATAAACCCTTGACTTTTAACTGCCTGCTGCCATCCAATCTTGGCCCAAGGATACGGACGATGGAGTGCTTGTTTGCAGCAGGCTGGAAAAAGCAGAATCGCCTGCTGGAAATATGACAGTGTACTGAAGTATTTGAGCAAGAACTGTCTGGGATTGTTTCAAGGCTATAGACCACCACTAGTCAGCAAAGTTTTTCTAGAAATAAGGTTTATAATTAAAGCAGGGATCCTGCAAGGCCAAAGCAAATTAGACTTTCCTCATGGGTATACATTAATGAGGATACCTACATCTTCAGTGGCTTGTGCAGTAATTCTGCAGCAAAGGAAAATAACCAATGTATCGCGTCAGCGCTGCAGAGATTTTTTTTTCCTTAGCTTTAAAACCTTACATTTTGCACACACTCATTATCTGTGGATATTGTAATATCATATCTAGCTGATTTTTATATGCTAACCCCAAACAAACCATCAATTCATTGCTTGCTTCTTCATCGGTTCATATGCTTTTCTGCATCTCACTATTGTAAATTTTACAAATGTTTTATATTTTAATTATATTTTGGTACTCCAACTGTGAGCTAATGATCAGGCAGAAAAAGTAACAACACATAGACCAGTGATGTCAAATACTGGAACTGCTAGCAGTCTACAACCCCTATATCTCGTCTGATCTATAAATGAGGGATTTTATATGTTATTCTATACATACATTACATGAACGCATCAGGCATCATTCCTGTTTTCATCCTTTATCTTGATTTTGTCTTCTAATAATATTTTATATTCAATAAAGTGGAACAAGAAGAGATCTGATGCAAGTAATGAGCGATAATAGGTAATATTGATTTTACCATGAATAAAGTATCCCTGCACTTCAGTCATTAAACCATGGGTTATCTGGGGAGAGAAAGCAAATGTGGTTTTCTTTTGAATGATTTTTGCTTTTTTTTGTTTTTGGTGCAATGGAGTAGAGGGATGACAAGGCTGTTCCGCACACAGTATCTGACCACACTGGCAGAAAAACAGGCCCATGTTTTAAAGCCAGATGCATGAGTGGTAAGGATATTTGTGTTGCGTAGTCAGGGAAACTCATTTGTCACCAAAATATTAGGGACCGCACAGATGGTCAATGGGAGGGATATCTAAAAATGCAGGAAAACAATGCTATATATAAAATCACCCAAGGTTTAGTCTATATGTACCAAATCTAACAACTGTTTCATGGAAATACGCTATATTAGATTAACATCTACAAGGAAACATGAATTTCTTGCAATGGAAACAAGTCTGGCATTTTTTTCCCCTGTAGATGTTAACATGTACTGTCATACTTACCTGCCAGGCGCCACCATTGTCTGTCTTCAGCGGGTAGTCTCGTCTGACCACTTTTAACAGGTAAACCTAGGCAGCTCTGATTGGACAGCTCGCATTGCTGTGCCAATGATGTCACCAAGATTATAACATTGGAAACATTTCAATAAATGATTTAATTGGTATAAAGCTGGTTACTAACAGGTACCAGAAAAGGCAATGCCGCAAACCATTAAAGCTCAATTCCATTTGCGAGTGAGCCATTTCCTCCTAGAGCTCCGCTTGACTCTGCCTCAAGTTGGACCACGGCTTCTATTTTTTATATAGGAAGCACTTGTAGTCAGATGAAACAGAGATTCACAAATGATGCCCATTTGCTTGTCATTCATGTCTGTACTCTCCCCAACCTGCAAAAAAAATCAACAGCTCCCTGCAGCTAGTGTTACCACCCAAAATATATTTTAAATTTTTTAATCTTACCTCTAGTTGATTGGTGATGAGGAAGGTGCATTTATTTCTTGGCTTCTGGATATAAAAGAATGCCTTTTTTTTTTTTAATGTTAAAAATTCTCCTGCCATTTTCTGTATTAGAAATACTAAGGTCCTAGAAATTGGAATCTTAAAGCATTATCATATGGCATTATAGAATTTTATATATAAAAAAAGAAATCCTAGAGTCCATCGAAGAAAAAAGAAATACTTTCTGACCCGGCAAAAAAAAATAAATCTGGTTATTATAGACATTAAGTCATGTTTAAATTATCTGAATAATGGGTTGTCAGACAATTCTGTCCCTTTCAATTCATTAGACATGAAAATAAATTGATACATCCATATGCAAAATGTTTGGCTAGGCCTCCCACTCCTCCCACTCCTCCCACGGTGCAGATGTGCATATGTTTCAATTAGATAACGTTTTTTCCGTGTTGTTGGCTTTTTCTTTCCTTCCACATCCTGCCTCCTTTTTTTTTTTTTGACAGTACTCACAAATTTCTAGTCACGCCAACCCAATAAAAGCTGTCGAGGTCTTGTGTACAATCAGTCAGCATCATTTCATTCTACTCAAAAAACTTCTTTAATTGGATTATCTGGGGTTAAAACGATAGGGGCAATCAGAGGGGTCAAAACATTAACCCAACCTAACCCCTAGTTCACCTCCCTTGCATTAACCCTTTAGTTTGTTTTAAAGCGCACCTTTATTTCATGGCCAATTGTGACATACTGTTGCTTTCTCCCAAGGCACAGATGTCACATGACCAGCAGAAGGCTCAATACTGAATCTACGCTCTGCGAGCCATTGGCTAAAGAGTTCTGATCCTGAGGAAGCTGAGATTGCTGAACTCAGGTTCTGGGCATGGGTATTCCCACATACTAGAAGGGCTGAATTAGCCCATTTAGACTTCCTGCCAGAGAGGGGAAGGAGTGAAGACACTCAGATCACAGTGACCACTCAAATTACATTGAGGCATGTGGACACCGTGCCCATTTCCTGTACAGCGTCAGTGAAATATAATGTGATTCAAAGATGCATGCCTCCACACCAACACACACACACAGCCTAAAGTAGTTCTTACAGATTAACGCACTATAATATATAAATCTGTTGACAATCTTGTATCTCCCTTCTCTTGTGTCATCACTGCCACAGCTGTGCAACCAAAAGGGGCATGGAACATGCATGTCAGGACGAACAGCTGCGCTGTATGCAGTTGTTTTGTATAGGCTTCAAAAGCCCTGATTTTAACCGTTTAGGCACTGTGTGCACCAGTAAGCAGGCGATCGGAGTGCACTTTCACTCTGGCCTCCCAAAACCAGGAGACAGCCTAGGGCTTCTGAGTGATCGGTGGGGTTGATGGAAGACCGAGTATTACATGAGGGCATCATGTGACTTGTCAGGTCTGATATACAGATATGTATTGATATGTAAAGACTAGAAGCCAGACTAATACCTTATAGTGTTCTTTATTATAAACATGACAGGATAAGCGACAGTTTAAAACAAAATGAAAAGAATACAGAATCCGCTTTTCACAGGAAAGTCCCTAAAATCTTTGCTCCAAATCTGTTACAACCTGTCAAAGATAATTATTTCAGTCATTTTGCATTTGGTTTTAAGATTTGTATAGCATAAGAGTTAATAAATGGAGACCATTCTCCATTCATATGATGAATACCGCAAAACGTAGAACATCTGAATCACAGATAAAAATAGCAACTCTAGGCTCTGGACATATGTAAGAGCACCTAGATGCTTTAGTCAGATTCACAGTTTACGAACTTCATATAATTCTCTTGTCTATGAATGATTGTTTCTTAAAATGAACTTCATGTAGTAGTAGATGGCAAACAAGTTGACTTAAATATTCATTCCTTCAATATGAAAGTTGATGACGGAGACCCTAGGCCTACTTGTTTACATGGCAGTATTGTGTCTGGCTCTGTGTCATATATGCTGAGCTTTCCAGCTTTATAGAAGGAGAAGGGATGAAAGAATTAAATGTGATGTTATCCTAGTAATCCTGGGCAACCATCATTTTACAGAGATCCATTCAGTTACTGGATAATAAATATCCTAAACATCTGAATCCGCTAAATTTCCCTCAGAATTAATATCATGGAAGAAATGTGGATTATACATCAGCGTGTGAAACCTTATATAAAAACCTCCGCTTGCCCGAAGCTGTCCTGTAAATCCAAGGCCAGGTTGTAATGCTTAGCGGCCCTCATCTCCTTGGTTTATTTGGAATGATTCCCCTGGGAAACTACTGTGGAATGTGGAGAGTCTGGGTAAAATGAACTCAGTACTGGAACAAAAAACAGGGTCCAAGATTTGACAAACCTCCCTCTGGGTCTTCACTTAACTGTGAGCAATGTAACCACATTCAGCCCATTGTTCTAGGTAAATGAGTATAACAGCAGCAGTTGAAATATTTGACTTTGATTTTTCCGTCTCGCTGCCTCCCCCTCATCTCAGGTCATGCTTTTCTCAAGATATTTTTAGAAAGAGGAAGCCGTTGGGCACTAGATAGTTAAGGCAGATAACTGATTTAAAAAAAAAAAAGAAAGAAGAGGGGGAAAAAAACTAACCAGAGCTAAATATATACCGAACCATGCCTATTTATAGCAAACAATTTTCTGACACAAGAGCAGCCTCAAATTTCTAACATGCTATGGTTTCCTTGGCCTCTGTGAAACTGCAATTACAGCGTGGGAGGAGGAAGGTTGTCAGGTGTCACTTATCTTATCATGTGCTGTGATGGTTGAGCTCATACAGGAAGAACAAAGCTAAAATAAAACACATATTCTCTTAATAATTTGCCCTTTGCAGCAAGTGAGTCTTATCTGGCCACCCACGTTCATCTGGCTGCTGACGTGGTGATCACTTCATTTGCACAGGATATTTTTATATCTTTTGTGTTCTTTTGAGGAACCGCCGGTGCAGGCTGCCGTGTAATGATTCCTATCTATGGCAAATAGACTGCCCTGAAATGTTGTTTCTATGCAGCTGACAAGGAGGACGCTGTTTGCAAAGGTTGGACAGTGTGTTGGACACAGATATGTCTTGATTGGTATGAATTATGCAATTCTACTAATTATACAAAAATATATGTATTTAGAATGTTCTATTTATAAATATATAATGAGAGTGGCACTTTCACAGCTGTGATTTTTTTTATTTAGGCATTTCAGACAAGATATAAATTGATATGCTATACGGCGGTTGTGTGTTTACACGCACACTCTTACCGAACTATTATTTAGTGTACCTAACAGGTTTGGCGCTACCATAAATACATGGCATGCTCACACCTGCCATTTTTGGATTATTATGTTTACAGCGAGCACTTATTTCCAAATTTAGTGATGTTACAGGAAGTGACATCACATATAATATAGTAATAACTGACAATAGACACTGTAACACAAATATATTAATAGAATGTATTTATAAATTCTCTGGTATTTGGGGTTTGTATAACAAGCGTTCCAGAGTAGTGTGGGGTTGCGTAGGGGTGAAGAGAGTTTGTGTGACGAGAGTCAAACCACATTTGTATGATATAGTGTTTACTCTCACAATTAGGTCACAACAAACATCTTGCAGACACAGATAATTCCCACACATTAACTAATTTCAAGATGTAGTCCTTGGAATTGGGATATCTGGCTGGAGATTGACAGTGAGAGGTAGTGAGTAATTTCTTGTGAATTGGACCAAACAAAAGGGCACCTGCAAAACCGGCGTCTTGTTCTAGACACTAAAACCATTAAGTCCAACACAGTCAACATGATATTGTTAATTTGTTTGTTTGATATTCCACTTGAGGACACCAGAGGAAAGCCTACAAGCCACCAATCTAGTGCTAACTTGTCTGGATGGGAGCCCGCCATAGGTAAGCATTACAAAATATTTAGAAAGTCCTCTCCGTATGATAATTGAGACTCTGTAATGTGATTGGAAAGCACTTCTAAATTCTAGGTGTCATACTGTTATATAGTATGGCTTGACATCTGCATCTTCATCCTACAAGCTGTACAGGTAGATCCATTTAAATAGAAAGTATAAAAAATATTCTTGTATCGTTCCTTTGAAGGCATTCATAAGATGAAGGATGCTGAAAAGGCGATGGCCACTGTCACGACCACTACGCGTGCTGCTGCGAAAGACGCCAGATTGCGCCACCCTACTATCTGTCTCTATGCAATTCTCTCTCGCAACAGGGACGCAGAGCGCAATATAATGATCCCAGGATTGCAATTCAGTACAAGTCTTCTCCTGAAGCGGGTAATGACTACGTCTCCCATAATCCCTGAGCTCACTTTCCTATTCTATTAGTTACGCTGCCACCAGTCCTCATGGACACTACGCGCGTCGCAACGGGAGACGCAGGGCTAAGCAGCCGCACTATCTGCCTACCCTAGACTCGGACAGTGACTGCAGACCCCACAATCCCTGCCGTCTCCGACGACCACAACTCGCAATTTCTTATATATCCGAGCTTAAAGCAAATAACAATACTCCCAATCTCTTAGTTAGTGTGGATCTCATCAGCCAGAAGCAGAAACTTAAATACGTGTTGTTTATTTATGATATAGAAAAATCACAGTGCATTGTTATAGGAAAAATTATAACTAGAATAAATCAATTAATTACACACTACATAGCAAATAAAAGAAAAGGGTTAACCACAGAGCATTACTTACGACGAACTAATCAGTAAGCTAGCATCGATGGCCTCCTGGAGCCTGGAGATATAAACATGGACCGGTCAGTCATCTTTTGAATGTACCCCAAGTGATCAGCCAAAGCACATGGCCAGTTTTCAGAATTTATACACTTCCTGGTCCTTCCAACCCACCCACAAATGGTCCAGCCTCCGGCACTACATATCCCAGAGTTCCCTTCTACAGAGCATGCTCAGTACACTTGTCATTAATCTTTAATTGTCTTCCCCCCAGACCCCCCTTAGAGATCAAGGATGTGCTTCCTGTCTTTGAAGATAGGGTCTAAATCTTGGTGCCTGGCTGGCTCCCAAGGTGTGATTACCAGGATACACAATATGTCAGGGCACAAAAGACATTCACGTCTTTTACAGTTACGTGTTATATCCTCCCCCCAAGGGAGAAAGCTAACCATTTTAATTACATTTTAGCACTCCCTCTTAACAGCTGTGGACTGGGGATCCACTTACCAAATGGTCAGACACAAATATGAATATGACTCTATATGGAGGAAATATGTATAAACAGGCACTTAGACACATATATGAATATGACTCTATCTGGAGCAGATATGTATACACAGGCACTTAGACACATATATACAGGCAGACCCTTATATAGATAGAAATACAGATCTAATCTGCCACAGCCACTATTCTATTGTTAAACATTAAAATGGGGACGCTAACAGGGGAAAACCTGTGCCTGCAGGTTTCCCCATAGCGTGCCCAATTTAGGGTAAGATTAGCGTGAGATTCCAGGGCAGGCGCTACTTCAGCACCTTGCCCCTGAACCATGCGCTACCATTGGGGATACTCGCGGTAGTGCTTCTACACCGTCGCGATTATCACCTGGAGTCCATAGGACTCCGTGGAGGGTTGCGCTGCCGGGCCGTGAGCCCTGCGCGACCTCGCTCTCGCAAGATCGCGCCATGATGAGAAGTGATCGCGGAGGGAGACGTTTTACCCCAGTCTCACTCTGCTTTCGGCGGCGAGAGGTGGCGGATTGGGCCACTGTGCTCGCTGCAGGATGAGAGGTGAATATCGGATTCATTCGGGGGGTTTTAGCTGATGCTAAATGATTCTGCAAAACTGGAATCTGTTAGTACCAGCTTCTAGGTGCCGGTAAAAATCTGTTTAACCCATTGGTGCGGTAATAAGCAGTTAGGACTTTCAATACCTTATTTATCCTAACGCTAATTACTGATTGTGCATCCTATACTTAACATCGGGAACGCAAAGTACAGTAAGCTCGCACAAGGTATGGCAATCTGTCACGGTTCCCGGATCCCACCACGCAGTACTTAACACCCAACACTCCACAAAACCCAGAAGCTACCAACAGTGTAGCTGTGAATGATCCCTATCTGTCTGGTCCTTAGAATTGGCCAGGAAAACTAGCTAGACAGAAAAGGGTTAACAATACAGAGAGGAGTCAGCCGAGCCAGAATCAGGAATACAGAGTTCAGAATGGTCAAATGGAATAGCCGGGTCCGTATCAGAGCAGTAGCGTAGTACAAGCAAATAGTCTAGGGCAACAGAAGGCAGAATGGTCAGAACACAAGCAGAGGTCAGTAACAGGTTAAATCAATATAGCAGTCAGGTACAAGGAGCTCAGGATGGATAACCACGATCTGGCCACTTCTGAAACTATACTGAGGGTTTTTAAAGACCTTCACCAGGCCATGCCCCCCACTCAAGCCACACCTCATGCAATCACCTCCCTGCCTGTCTCCATTTAAACTGGGCAGTGGTCAGCGAGCAGCATCAGACTTGCTGTCCTCAAGCACACAGGTAGGGCTGGAAGCCCCAACGTTACAGTACCCCCCTCTCCACGAGCAGACGCCGGATGCTCAAAAGAGGACAAGAAAAAAGTCAATGGGTCTTGTAGATACGTAGAGCCCTCTCATACACCTCTCGGTCCTCAAGGCATATAATAGCACCGTTAGAGGCTCGGAAACATCCAGCAGGGACAGGACTCGACTCTCGGGCTTGCGGGCCTGAGGTACAGACCTCTTGGGAGCCAAAGCTGGGTCCAGGTTGGAAGGCACTGGCACCAGTCCTTTTGCGTCTCATACCCCTGGTACAGGACGCGGAATGGACAGCAACAGTGTCCTCTCTGCACTGCGGCAACACGAACACGGCACCAGTGGTACGGATCTGTGGGTCAGGGACCTTGGCACGGCTCTGCGGCGACTGGACTGGAACCACTGGGCTCGAAGACACCGGGACAGCTGGGCTCGAAGACGCCGGGACAGCTGGGCTCGGTGGGGCAGCGCCCTTGGTGTGGACCGGTTGGGTAGCACCCTTGGCAAGGACAGGAGGGGCAGCGCCTTTAGCACGACTCTGTGGTGACTTGGACATGGCAGCAACAGCACGGCTCTGCGGCGACTCGGACATGGCAGCAGCAGCCAGCTCGGGTGAGCGTGGCTTGGCAACAGCCAGCTCGGGTGAGCGTGGCTTGGCAACAGCCAGCTCGGGTGAGCGTGGCTTGGCAACAGCCAGCTCGGTGAGCGTGGCTTGGCAACAGCCAGCTCGGGTGAGCGTGGCTTGGCAGCTACCGGCTCGGGTGAGCGTGGCTTGGCAGCTACCGGCTCGGGTGAGCGTGGCTTGGCAGCTACCGGCTCGGGTGAGCGTGGCTTGGCAGCTACCGGCTCGGCAACAATCTTGATCTCACAGTGCTTTGCAACCACCTTGGCTTGGCACTGTGGAGTGGTGACCTTGGCTTGGCACTGTCTCTTGAACTGCTGTGCAGTGGACTGGCTCTCAAACTGGTTAACGGTGGACCAGATCTCGCACTGTGAGGCAGTGGACTTGATTTGTTCATGCTGCAGGACAGCACTCTTGACTGGAACTGCTAGCTTAGGCACAGTAGACATGGACAGGACTTGAAGCTGACAAACAGCAGACTCAGATTCTTTGTGCTGCTGAGCAGCCACCTTAGATTGTTCATGCTGCAGGGCAGCACTCTTGACTTCCCACTGCTGGGCATTACACCTGGTCTCTCCCTGTTGGGCAGTGGATTTTGGACGTCCTGCGACGTGCAGGGCAGTGGACTCTAGGGCCTGGTAAGGCTGGAACATGGAGGGTAACTTCTGGGGGCGCAATTGACAGTCCATTCTTTTATGCAGGAAAGAACCGCAATAAAAGCATAAGCCCTGAGTTCCTCCATACCCTTTCCTCCAGGGTCAGGGGTCCTCTGGAACCTTTAACTGGAACAGGCTCCTTTGGGAAGACGTCCCTAGGAGGTTGCAGCAACCTTGCATACAGGATATCCAGGTGCTGAGTAATGAGCTTGTTAGCCCCTCTCAGGATCTCCAGCACCTCTAGAATTACTGCTCGCTCACTACGTACTGGCTGCCTCATTAGGTGTACCTGGGATGTCTGAACGACAGGGGGCACAGGTATAGCAGGCGGAGGTGCAACCCCAACTGGTTCCAGGTGTGCAGTACGATTCAGGATAGTCTGTAAGGCAATGGCAAACTGATCCATCCTATGATCCTGCTCATCCTGTCTGGATACAAAGGTAGCCAAGTGCTGTGTTAAATCTGCGGGATCCATATTGGCCAGATCGTAATGTCACGGTTCCCGGATCCCACCACGCAGTACTTAACACCCAACACTCCACAAAACCCAGAAGCTACCAACAGTGTAGCTGTGAATGATCCCTATCTGTCTGGTCCTTAGAATTGGCCAGGAAAACTAGCTAGACAGAAAAGGGTTAACAATACAGAGAGGAGTCAGCCGAGCCAGAATCAGGAATACAGAGTTCAGAATGGTCAAATGGAATAGCCGGGTCCGTATCAGAGCAGTAGCGTAGTACAAGCAAATAGTCTAGGGCAACAGAAGGCAGAATGGTCAGAACACAAGCAGAGGTCAGTAACAGGTTAAATCAATATAGCAGTCAGGTACAAGGCGCTCAGGATGGATAACCACGATCTGGCCACTTCTGAAACTATACTGAGGGTTTTTAAAGACCTTCACCAGGCCATGCCCCCCACTCAAGCCACACCTCATGCAATCACCTCCCTGCCTGTCTCCATTTAAACTGGGCAGTGGTCAGCGAGCAGCATCAGACTTGCTGTCCTCAAGCACACAGGTAGGGCTGGAAGCCCCCAACGTTACACAATCACCGATGTGCTAAGGGATTACATAGTTTCATAGTTTAGCGTTAGGATGGCAATATGGGAGACGTCCGTTAAAATCACTTATCCTGACGTTAACACTTACTCATCCGGACACTATGGTTAGCTTTCACTAGGTAATTGGGCACTATATGTGCATGTGTATGCTCCAAAAAGACTTTCTATTAATGCAATTTTTTCTATTGATGCCAGGTAGAACCACATTGTTCTGGTAGAGCCAAACCTCTTAGCTACACCAATGTCTAGAAATATAGCTGCTGAATTATAAATGTTCTTGGTTTATAATCGCAAAATTCATAAATGCGTATTTATCTACATTGATATTCATCTGTCTGTTCACTGAATAGTGTCATTGCAACTATGTAGAAATAGATTTTCCATGTCTAGTTTGATAATTCTATAGTATTTTAGGTTAGCATTTTGAATAGTTTCATCGGCAGGACAAAATCCTTCATATTTATTTGTACTGACTTGTCTGCTGTCTGTCACTTCCCCAAACAACGTGGGGAGGTTACTTGGAAACAATTGATGTTTCACTTTTGTATTAACAGATTAATTGTGCTTTACAAATAGAACCACCTTTTAAAACATATTCTGCTGTTTATTTTTTTTTTAAGCAATTGCATGTAAAAAGGAAAAATACATTTACAGGGATATTCAAAAAGAATCGAAAAGTCACCGTTCCCTGCACTTCGGGGCGATTCGGTGATCCTATTTCGCCCACCCTGCGGTGTATTCAGCAAGCAGGGAAAACCCGCCGCAAACCCGCCGAACACTCACCGAACACTCACCGACACCCGCAGAAAACAGCTGGATTATTCCCGCCGACTAGCCACTGATCACAGCGCAGAGCAGCCGCCGGAAAAACACAGGCGAATGAGGTGAAAAAAAACAAAAACCGTACGCTTGACCATTTGAAATTTGAAACGCTGTTTGCAAAAAAACCTACTGAACGAAAATGCCTGGAATTTGCATATAAGATCCAATGAATGATAAAAAGGGGCTGTTACAGAAAAAGGAAAAAAATATTTTGAAAAAAGTTTGCAAAAAAATGCGTAAAAGATCCTAAAAAATCTATGAATAAAGAGACTTTTTACTGCAGAATATAATAATAAACGATTTATTAGATATTGAATTAAAACCGGAATATTTTTAACATTGAAGCCTATGGGAATCGCCCGAATAAATCTGTTGAATTAGACCACGAATAGCAGGGCATTTCGGCAACTTTTCCCTGCTTTTGGTGTTTTCTGAATAGACAAAGCATTGCTTCTCTATAGGGATTTCACTGCCCTCGAACATTTGGCAAACTGCCTCCTCTCTGAATAGCCAAATGGCCAGGAAAGGTAACCGTACGCTGAATTTCACTGTTCGGTCACCTTTCGGGGCCAGATCGGCTCTCTTGAATAACCCTGTTAGTTTTTTTTTTCTCCCTACCATTTTGTTGATTTTTCTCATGAGGCAACATTTACTGAAGGTTTTTCTTTATACCTGTGGCATATCCAATCTACAGTATTTAATAGTTAATGAGGTGGAGGAGGGATTGTTTAGATAAGGCTCCAGGGGGCTATTGTTCCTCAGACTACTCGATAAGGGATGATAGCTGAATGAGATAAAACAGGGATCTTAAAATACTTCTAATCTATCCCCTGGTGGTTTCCTTTGAATACATCCCACACAATACAATGAGGTTTGAGACAGTGATCGACCCATTCTCTCCATTCTATTGCCATTGCCACAGTTAATCAATTGTGAAGAGCAAATACTTTTTATGACCATCATTTCATGCAAAGATTTTCTGGATAATTTGACTACACAGAGCGTAGTAAATTTCCAGTATATTCGCCAATATTTGGTCGAAAAAGTATGCAACTGTGACAAAATCGGAGGTGGTATTCAAAGAGTGTTTGGTGTTGTTGCCACGGTAACAAAGGTGATTTTCGATGGTCTTAGCATCATCATCAGAGTTTCACAAAATAAAAATCCAAACAGTGCCAGGAAAAGCTTCACTTTTAAACTTTTCCTGCCCGTTTCTGGATTCTCTTGTTTATGTCAGACTGGTGTTGGTCGTCCTGTACAAATAAATAGATTTTTTAAAGATGTTTACAACTTCAGCAAACACTGGCGCTCTTTAATCCCCCCCCCCAGAAAACATAATGGAAGAATTAGAAATAATTACCCACTTCAGAATGTAGAATTACCTGATCTTATTATTTCATTATCTACTTGAAAAATGACAACACAAGTGAAGGTTAGACAATTTTATATAGCACGGCAGCAAAATTTTCTCCCTCAGCTCTGCTCCTATTTGACGTCCTCTGCTTCCTCTAAAGCAGAACTGTTTGGGGGCTGAACTCGACCTATGACCTTTTAAAATAGTCATGGAGGCTAGAGTGTCTGTGTAAGAGCCAGCTACATATTCGTAGGAGAGAGGCATATACTGTATATTCGTTATATATTTGGTTTTAATAATTCAGAATTTTAGGAAGCAAACGTAATATTGTATGAAACATAACAAAGAAAGAAATGTCATCTGCGCTTATTCCCATTATACCGTGTGAAACTAAACACAATTAGAAGTTTGGTTTCTTATTAATGGCCATTATAAGACTAAGCTCGCCCGCCAGCGTCAAGGCACCTCTATGAGGGCGAGTCCTATCCAAAAATGAATCCACAGGCTGCTGTATAGCAAACCATACCTGCTCATGCTGCTTGTCAGACATGAGGTAGACTGGTGGGCCTTTATTTATGCTCCCCCAGAAACAAAAACAAAGACACGGAGCGGGATCTTGCTGCAGGGATGACCTGGCTGAAAGTACATGAAACCTACATAGTACAGGAGGGGTGGGGTTGCGCCTATTCCCCGATGGGGCGAATGCAACCACCAAATGCAACCACCAAATGTTGGGCTGGATGCATTTGGTGGTTGAAGCCGCCCCATCGAGGAATAGGCGCGACCCCACCCCTCCTGTACTATGTAATATTGTATGAGTCTGTAGCTACCTGCCCCATAGATCTGTCAAGCTTGAAGTGCCATGGTTTGTGAAGTAATACTAAGAAAGGGGAGGGAGAATATGCAATAAATAACTTTTGGAGAAGAAGGCTTGCCACAGAGCTGATGTTTCTAGAAGAGGAAACAGCTGTATTTTGTCCTCTTTAGACAGTGGAAACACAAAGTTTACACCTGCTGTTACAAAGTGAAAGCAATCAGCCCATTTAACATCCGCTGTGCCAATTTTCGGGTATGTTTCAAAAAAATAGAACCACATCTATTTTTAAATAAGACAATGGAAAGTAATTTTGTTAGATTATAAAACGTTATAAACTAGATTTTATTAGCTGACATTCTGCCACAATTTATAATTTTAGTGCAACTTAAATCAAACTAAATAGTAACTCATGGAACAAACACTGTATTCTAGCTGGGGAGGCTGTTGCTAGGATACAAAATAGCTGCAAAATAAAATTAGTGAGCATCTGCTTCCTCTGGATCAGTGTAAGAAATAATATATTCTTGATTTATATATTTCCTCGTAAAGCCACTGAAAGTGGTAAACTGAAAAATCCTGGGGTACTATTGCTGGTTTGGTGGTACAGTATGTGGTAAGAGAGCTGTAATAGATTTGCCAAACGTTCCCAAAACCATCCAATAAACGTGTTTGGCATCTTCCTTCAATTTGAACAGATACTTAGTGGTCATTTAATGTAGCATGTTAATTTTCTCCCAAGTTGTTTCAGATTTAGAACAGTCACATCCAAGGAAGCACCAAAAAGAATAATTACGGTATTTAGTGATGATAAATGTTCTACTTTGTGCTCTTTCGTGTTTTCTCGTTTATGTTAATTACTGGAGTCCTGTTCAATTATTGAGTTCTCGTCAATTCAATGATCTCCCAGGAAGAGAAATACTAAGCTAAAAAAGAAAGAAAGAATGAAATGATTTGCCTTTTGATTCCAAAAGCTGTCGTGATATCTCCATCATCTCCATTGCAGGTTGTGTGACCCATTTAGTCTTCTCTTTTAATGAGATGCATCATATATAGCACAGAACAGCCGTACTGCTAACAATGCTATGAATGAACTGTCTTTTATTTAGTCGCTTTACAAACAGGAATTCAGTTCACAATATGCATGCATATACATATATAGCTTCCACTCAAACAGCCTTTCTTTATCAGGATTGCAGAAGAACCCTCAGAATGGGCTCTGTTGGGTTTTCAGAGACCTGGAAATATTTCAAACATTTATCCTGGAAAAAAAAAACGAAAAAGCATTAGTTTAAATTCAGGGAGACATATCATTTATATATCATATCAGAATCTAGCTTTCTCTGTCTTTGTACCCTAGAGAAACTCTTACATTATGCTTTAGAATGTTGAGCTAAAGAACAAAATCTGGGCAATGATAACAGACGGATACCAGCTCTAGAACTACAGTTGTGTTCAAAATTATTCAACCCCCACTGAAATTGAGTGTTTTGGCCAGTTTGACATTGATTTTGATCATTCAGTCATCTTGCTTACAATTAAATCAAAGAGGCACGTGTAGGTCAGACAAATATAATATAACATTTATAATGAAATAACCACAAATGTCTTTTCTGTGCTCACATCATTATCAGTTTTATTCAACCCCCAAGTGACATTCAATCTTAGTACTTAGTACAACATCCTTTTACAGTTATAACAGCTTTTAAACATGAAGCATAGCTTGACACAAGTGTCTTGCAGCGATCTACGGGTATCTTCACCCATTCGTCATGGGCAAAAGCCTCCAGTTCAGTCACATTCTTAGGCTTGCGCACTGCAACTGCTTTCTTTAAGTCCCACCAAGAGGTTCTCAATCTGATTTAAGTCAGGTGACTACGATGGCCACTCCAAAATGTTCCAGCCTTTAATCTGCAACCATGCTCTAGTGGACTTGGAGGTATGCTTGGGATCATTGTCCTGTTGAAAGGTCCAACGTCTCCCAAGCCTCAGGTTTGTGACGGACTGCATCACATTGTCATCCAATATCTCCTGGTACTGAAGAGAATTCATGGTACCTTGCACACACTGAAGCTTCCCTGTACCTGCAGAAGCAAAACAGCTCCAAAGCATGATTGACCCCCCGCCATGCTTCACAGTAGGCAAGGTGTTCTTTTCTTCATAGGCCTTGTTCTTCCTCCTCCAAACATAGCGTTGATCCATGGGCCCAAACAGTTCTAATTTTGTTTCATCAGTCCACAGTCGAAGTCAGCATCTTCTTTCTGCCACGACCAGGTAGCGTTTCAACAGTGCCCTTTGCCTTGAATTTGCGAATGATGCTTCCTATGGTCTCTCTTGGTATGTTTAACATCTTTGCAATCTTCTTATAGCCATTGCCCTTCCTGTGAAGAGTAATCACCTCTTCTCTTGTCTTCCTGGACCATTCTCTTGACTTCACCATGTTTGTAACCACACCAGTAAATGTCTAGAAGGAGCTGAGTATCACAGTCATTTTAAAGCTGCCTAATTGGTGCTTATTATGCTTTATTGCTGCTCTGTGACATCCACAGGTGTTTCCAATACCTGATTGAAAACACTTGAATGAACCTCTGTTCTTCAGAGTGGTAGTCTTTAAGGGGTTGAATAATTGTGTCAATGAAGAATTCACAAAAGAAACATTTACTACTGTATTACAAAACCAATTGATGTCATTTTAATTGCATATGGTTCTTTAAAAAGTCCTTGTAGGATTTCATTCTGAATACAATTACAAATGTACACTAAATTCCCTAAAACCCTTTACAGCATTGGGGGTTGAATAATTTTGAACACAACTGTAATTGACCTGAATCCTTTACAAATATTTCTGTACTAAAGTCACATACAGATCTATTCACTAAAGGTGAAACTCAGGAGAATTGGCAGGAGAAGAGAACAATCTAGACCAAATAGCCGATTTGGAAAGTGAGATAAATGGGAGAATTTTTCTTGTTTGGCTATTTTTGACCCAGAATTTTCGCTTATCCAGCCAACTCTCCTGAGTTTCACCTTTATCGAATAGACTTGATAGTTTACTTTTATCATTAGCCTTCTCCTTGAGATAGAGCGGAAGCACCAGTCTAGGCTCAACCAAACAAAGATGAGCCGGTGGAAAAGGTTCAATATTGGCCACACTTACAGTACTGAATAGACTTGATTGTCCGTTTCATGACCATCGCTGCCCACAAAGAGTTTACCCTGATTTAATAAAAGCTGCCGAAAGGCTTGTTTACCATAATACTAGTGTTATTATTATTATTATTCTTTATTTATAAAGCGCCAGTATATTCCGCAGCGCTGTACAATAGGCACAGTGTGCAACATGGTAATTATTTTATCATTAATAGATTGTTCTAGTGAACCATTCTCTCTGTGGGCATAGGCTTTGTTGTGGTGCTGGGGCTTGAGTGCTTCAGTGAAGTTAAGTGCTATGCTGGTATGGTTTGGGTGGTTCTTCTGAGAAGCCAGACTAACCAGTGTCCAAAACCAGGCAGATGAAGCTTGTTGGTCGTGTTAGGCCATTCATATAGGACAGTGGTCCTCAAGTACACCTAACAGGCCAGATTTTCAGTATCACCTTGGGGAAATGCAGACTGAATCCTGCAATCACTGAGCAGCAAATCATATCACCTGTGCTGTGCTTCAGATATCTGGCAAACCTGACCTGTTAGGGGTACTTGAGGACCGCGGTTGGGAACCACTGATCTAGGTGAAGGACTTTCCGATATAACACCTATGACCCGGAGGCCACACTGTCACTTTTCCAGCTTGCTAAGCCATGACAGATGAACCAGAGGTGTAAAGGATGGGGCCAGTACTGTGCACACTGCCCCCCCCCCACCTAAGAACTCTACTGTGCATGCTTAATGCGCATACCCATGTCTGCAGCGATCCATACTCTGTGCTCCACATAGATCACCTCCAATTTGATAACGGGGTAAAAAAAACTGGTAACGAATCGGTATTAGCACATTTTAGCGCTTGTTTACTGTACTTACTGTAAGTGGGAATTAAATATAGTGCTCAATCACCTATTTTAAACTGGCGCTAACGTGAGCGCTACAGTTAGCTTGACAGAGGTGTTAGGCAGGGCCGGATTAACATGGGGCAGATGGAGCAGCAGCTCCACTCCCATGCCTCAGAATAGGCCCAGAGAGAGAATAACTATGTCTGCATTTGGACCCCTGTATCTCCAACTCCATAGCAGCTAGAGGGTCAAGTAAGGTATAAATAAAATAATAAATATTAACTTTTTTTTGTTTCCAACAGTAATATTTTTCACTTTTCAGTTATAAAGTAAACAATGATGCTGCACTAACTATCCATCACATTTCTCATGTCACCAACAAGTATGGAGGTGATGGGTGATGGTACAATCCATTGTTACAAATTGTTACATCAAAAACCTAAACCGCCGCACTGCAGCGAAGAGCACTACGGGGAACTTCGGACCCCTGTGTCACTAATCTTTACACCTCACAAGGTCAAGTGTGGTGTCATTGGACAGGTCAGAGTCTGGCCTTTGCATTAATACCAAACCTGACCATGTAAAATCTAAAAGAAAAGAAAACTATTTTTTAAATTTATTTTTAGTTCCAAAGCGATGGCATTGTCCATTTGTCACGTATAAAACGAGCAGTACCACTGCCATTACTCACCGTCTCATTTCCCATGCTGGGAGCAAGATCAGTGTTTTATACATAGTCATATTATTTGTAAAAAAAAACATGTTCCAAAACACAAGGGAAATATTTCATATTTTTTTTCATTTTTTGGTTAAAATTTTATATTTTCTCAGAAAAATGCAGTAACAGGTTCCTATTTCCCATTTTCTTAACAAGACTGCCCTATGGAATATATAGCCACAAAGGTTTGGATGATAAGTTGGGAAAAAAAGATTTTACACTCTTTAAATGATTGAAATCTAAATGAATAATTAATCACACAGTATCTGCCTGGTTAGATATACCCGTATCTGCACTATTAAAGAACCAAAAATATGTTTTCATTTCACTAAGTTACAAAAAAAGTCCACCAAAATATTCAGCTCCAGGCCCATAGAGATCTTAATCCGGCCCTGGTGTTAGGGCCCCTTGTGTTATATATTAAATCATAGGTATCATGCCTATGGGCAAAATCTAAGGGCAGCAGATTGGGAATATTCTTGTTTTCTCTTTACCAGAAAAATAAAATAACCTACTGTGATTGTGCAGTATATTCATGGAGGGTGTTTAAAAAGATGAATTCGACTTGTCTCTCTTTTTTTTATTTTATAGCTATCCTGTGGAAATAAGTCTGTTTAGTTTGAGTTTGGGAATGTGTCTCACTTTTCGAGAATATAAATTTTCCATGAAGTGAGAAAGTTTATGTGTGATACTGAAGAATGGAATAGCAATATGGACAACACATGCTAATTTAAAGGCTCCTTATATGATTTTTTTTTGTTAAAAGAAAAATACATTTGAAAATGTTAAACCAAGTACTCTTCTCTCGTGACTATACAATGCAAGAAAGAAAAGCATCTCTGATATTTATAAAAGAAAGATGTGCTGGAGCTGACGCTTCTTGTCCAGTTAGTGGTTCCTTCTGCTGCACCCCGTGGGTTATTCGTCCTGGAGGCTTATATTCGCCAAGGAGGTGGCTGAGGCTGATAGGTGATCCGGTGCACCTTCTGAAGTCACCGGCTGCCTACAAATCTGGTGTGTGATCGATAAGACACCAGCAAATGTTAGTACGACATTCTTCTCCTTTGTTTGCACTCCATTTTATACAATATTGCTCTATATGAGTCGTTTTATATTTTGAGGGACACGGAGGATGGTAACCCTATAAGGAAACCGCACTTCTGAGCCACGGGGTGCAGCAGAAGGAACCACTAACAGGACAAGAAGCGCCAACTCCAGCACATCTTTCTTTTATACTGACTTACAAGGTGGAAAAGGGATATACCACCAAGTGGTCTGGACAGGCAGCTGACTCCACAAATACGAGATACTGTATGACTTTTATTTTTATTCTTCCCTGCACTGATTATTAAGACTTTTATAATCATTAAGACTTTTACAACCTGGAGTATACAGGATAAGACTGTAAATGTCACATTACTTTGTTTTATCCTAGATTGTTTTATCCTATTTGCACTATTTTACTTGCATTGTATTTTATTTGATTGTATTGAGGTTGTTTATTTGCCATCACCACCGGGTGGCGCCAGTGGCACAGATTATCACCATGTCTGATATTTATAGTTTTGGTTTTGAAGTAGAAATTGCTCAAATTAATTCTATAGATTATGTTATACCATTTGTTTTTCTGTATTATTATTATTTTATTTTTTTGATTATTTATTACGCGCCAACACATTCCGCAGCGCTGTACAAGGTGCAATGGATAAAGACAGGATAATTCTACAATACATACAGGAGGCAGGTCAGTATTCCTGCCTGTAGAACCAGGAGGACATGAGGGCCCTATTCCCGTCATTTTAAATTTACAATCTAGATGGGTGAGGAGATTAGAAACAAGAGGGAGGGGGGAAAAAAATAAAAAATGTTGAGCTGAATACTATACAGCAAACTGCAACTATTTATTTAGAAATCTTACGTATCAGAAGAAAGGCTCCGAAAATATAATTGTAAGTTATTTTAATTTACACTGTAAAATATGAATGTTTTACTGAAATAATTGCATAACTAGCATGAAAAAATAAATAATTATAGCAAGGAGAAAATGAGAGAATAAGAATCTCTTCTTTTGAATAGAGAAGAAAACAACGGTGAAACTAGATCCTAGATATCTGTGGCGACATGACATCTTTGATATTGCTGCAGAGATATCCCCTGTGTCATCCTTGATTGAGTCAATAGGAGTAGCTCAGCTGTTCTAGTTACATTGTTCCATAAATTTCCCATTAGCACATGGCCAGCTGGTTTTAGTTTTCATGCTCTTTTTTCTCTTCTACTTTATCATTATATATACATATAATTCTTCTGCATACTAGAAAATAATCCTTAATTGCTGGAATATAAAGTGCTCAATATGCAAATAAATAAAACCAATACAATATAAATGTTACCTCTTTTGTTGCAACTTTTGCAATGAGCCTTGCCCAAACCAGGCAGTATATTGCAAGTCAGCTTCCAGAAACTATTTTCAATAGGAGGTAAGCACATGACAACAGCTTTGTCCATCATGTAAGTTTTATTTTATGAAATAATAAAAAAAAAACCTGCTGAGACAGTTGCTAAACATGTGAGCCTAGCTGTGGCTCAGGCATCTTCAGAGAAAGGAACCTACCAGTAGACTTGAGAATTACAGAATTCACTCCTCCCTTAAATGAGTTACGCACATGGGGCCCTATTCAAGTATTGCCAGTAGCAGGGAGCCAGAAAAAAATAGTGCTTCCGCTACTGGTTGCTCCTTGAGTCTGTTGGACTCTATGGAGCCATGTGCAACCGTGCCACAAGTTTTGTGCGGTCTCACACTAGGGCGATCGCACAGGAGTCACAAAAGAAACGCGGAAGGACATTGGGAACTATTTTTTCCCGGTCTTCTTCTGCTCATAACATGAGGAAGAAGCGGATTATGCCATCCTGCTTACCAGAGGTGAGTTTGGGTTTTCTTTGGGTGGTTATTTTAAAGTGTTAAGTGATTTTGCAAAAACAAAATCACATAACACCAGGTTCTGGCAGTAGGCATTTCTGAACGCCAGAGGAGAAGAATGAGCCGTGTTCAAATTTTAGCTACAAATTAATGTATCTTATAAAAAGTATAGGAGCTGGGAGCTGTTAATTTACAGTAAGGATCCGCTATGCCGTGCCATAAGCAGTGCTTGTGGCAAGGTCTGAATAGGAACCCCGGCTGTTAACTGCTAGAGGCGTTAACAGCTGAAGCAGTTACACATAACAGCAAGGTGGAATAGGGGTTTGGTGTTTCATCCCACTTCTCTTAGATTGTAAATGCAATTGAGCAGATTCTTTTTTTAATATCAAAGAATTCTAATTCTGTAATGTAGAAGGTCTTGCATTGGCAGTGGAGAAATTATGTTTTTCATCCTGCAATATGTCACGGAGTGGGGTTGGGTTTATGGAGTTGTAATCTAATGCAGCTGCAAGATACTGTATGCAGGGGACCCAGTGCTCCATAACGTATGTATGGAACATACATGTTTTTTGTTTTTTTAGGGGGGTTGGAGTGCTTACGTTTCGCTAAACGTTTCCTGATTATCAGGTAAATACAAGATAATTTTTGCTGTCTTGTACATCCTTTAATTATATTTTCAGTTATCTTTTTCAAAGTATCATTTTGTATTGTGTTTTGCGATCAATTTTATTATTTAATGCCCATATCACTTTGAAATAGTTACCACACATACTATAGCTTTTCATTTCAACTGTATATTGCTGCAAAGGTATTCATGTGTTATGATAATTTCAATAATTCACTTTGCAGTTCTATATGGGAATCTTCAATTACGTTGGCACTGGCACTGGCACTGGCACCAGGTGTTAAAGCCTGACATGTGCAATTGGATTACAGTTAAACATTATACCTTTTTGGCAAGTAGATGAGAAAAGGCTATAGAAGTAAATGAATGGCACTGCTGTATAGCACTCTCATATTTCAGCAATGAGTGAAAGGAAACAGGAGAGCAGATCAAAAGATGGTGCTGCTGCTGCAAAATCATTTGAACTTTTAACTCAACCCCCTTTCAAACTGTCCCTAGGTGATGCTGTAATATGATTGAGAAGAAAATCAAAGTATTAAAAAATCACATCAAATTAGTTATTTGAATATACAGGGTGAGCACAAAAACAGTCCTTAATTTCCAATAGATATAGAATGTAACTTTATTGGAATATTCTTAGACACTGGTGGCTACAGTTGCATCAACTCATAAAGTTTCATGTGGCATCAGTTGGTATCACAAACACTCAATGTGCGCCCCAACCATTACTCGGCAAACATCAATGCAATAATCTAGCTCAGACCAGACTCTCTGCAGCATATCCGGCGTGATCGTGTTTACAGCCTCAGTGGTGCGCTCCTGCAGATCATCCAGCTTTGCGATTAACAGAGGTACATACACTCTGTCCTTCACGTACCCCCAAATAAAAAAGTCAAAAACAGGTCCAGTGATCTCGGGGGCCATTTACAGAACACCTGGTCATTTTGTCCAGTGCAGCCAATTCATCTTTTTGGCAGGGGTGCCGGGCAAAATCCTGACACCCAGGTTCAAGAATGTCAACATCCCGACGGCCAACTTCCCGACATCTAATATCCCGACGGCCAACTTCCCGACATACAAAATCCCGGATGGTTAGGGTTAGGGGGTAAGGGTTAGGGATAACCCTAGGGATTTTGGATGTCGGGAAGTTGGCTGTTGGGCACTTGGTCTGTTGGGATACTGGATATCAGGACATTGGCCGTCAGGGAGTTACATGTGTCAGGAACTTGGTATGTTGGGCACTTGTTCTGTTAGGAAGTTGGTTGTCGGGATGTTGGCATTCGGGAACCCGGTTGTCGAGATTTTGACCCAAACCCGTTTGGTAGGTGCTCGTTGAGAATTTTGCAGTTTGACCACCTTGACAGTGCCTGGGACTTTATTACTACTTTAAATCAAGGAGTGTTTATGTGCTCACCCTGTATTTGTATTGTCAACTCTTTCCAACTTATTACAGTTCTGAATTTCAAGTGTCTAGAACGCAATGGAGTATTTAAGTGACTTGAGTGGTTATGCAATAAGTGAAACACTGGTAGTGGGAATTGATTAATGTGATCTTCTAGTGAAGTTCCATTGAACCATAAATATAGCTAATCCACAACTGCATTATGATACTCATTTAAAATGTAAAAAAAAAGCCTACTAATTAACGGCATATTTACCTGTTCAACTGAAAAACTGTGTAATGATTGAATGATTTGTGTTTCAGAGCAGATCTTTTAGTCTTCCTCTCTTGACTCTAAACTGAGAGCAGT
The DNA here is from genome assembly GCA_009667805.1 of Leptobrachium leishanense. Taxonomy (NCBI): domain Eukaryota; kingdom Metazoa; phylum Chordata; class Amphibia; order Anura; family Megophryidae; genus Leptobrachium; species Leptobrachium leishanense. The sequence continues at coordinate 217,263,535 of CM019066.1, read as the reverse complement.
ACTCTACCCCTGCACAAAAGTGCAAAATATTCTTCTGTTTTCCACTGAAAAGTCACCACCAAGTGGCTGAATTTAGGAATGGTGAGTGAAGAAATTCACAGTGTAACAAAAACAGTAAATAAATACCCTACTATTTTATGTAAGCTAGTCAAGAATAACTCCGTTGTTTGAAGTGGAACCTTCAAAAAAGCAGTATTGTTTGAATAAACTTTGGTGATTTCCTCTTCAAACTATGGTAGCAGTGTTGTTTAAATAAACTTTGATTTTTGCAAACCTTAACCCAAACTCTACCCCTATTTACATTTTTACTACACTTCACTAATTCCATTGCTCACTGTAGTTTGACTATACTGAACGTCTGGTAGTACTGCTTTACTGTTGTTTGAAGCTGCTCTCAATTATTTTACGTACTCGACATAAAATATATATTATGTAACCTAGTGACTTTTATGACTCGCCGTTATTAAAGTGGACTACACAAGAATACCCTCTATCTCTACTGTGGTCATAGAAACATAGAAACATAGAAACATAGACATAACATAACATGTACAGCTTGGAAAAAAGACGAGACAGAGGAGATATGATAGAAACATTTAAATACGTAAAGGGAATCCACAAGGTAGAGGAAGGGAGTATATTTAAAAGGAAACAAAATAGCAAAACAAGAGGACATAGTCTTAGATTAGAGGGGCAAAGGTTTAAAAGTAACATCAGGAAGCATTATTTTACTGAGAGGGTGGTGGATACATGGAACAGTCTTCCAGTAGAAGTGGTAGAGGCCAAAACAGTAATTGAATTTAATCAGGCATGGGATAGGCATAAGGCTATCCTAAACAAAAGATAAATCCAGGTAAAATATCCATGTAATTGGGCAGACTAGATGGGCCGAAAGGTTCTTATCTGCCGACATTTTTCTATGTTTCTATGTTTCTAATGTTCTAATGTTCTTTTTTATGTGCTTTTCATAAATTGTAGATGAGGTATACATTTTGGGCCCCTATTGCAATCTTCACGCAGCGCATTTGCGTGCGCGCAAATGCGCATTTGCGCGACTGCAAAACCATTTGCGCAGAACGTCGTATTACTACACTCGCGCAAACGATGAGCGTAATCGTCTACCGGGATTGCCCCTGCGCGAACAAATTTTCCTGCGCGCATCCTATACTTAACATTGTCAGCGCAAATGCGTTCGTGCGCTAGTACGTGGATGGTATTCCAATCTTCGCGCAACGAAAGTTTGCGTGCATTTTCGGAACGTCTTTGAAAAGCAGGTGGTAACTGTAAATGTGATCGTTCTGGGCGAAACAAAATACACCAGCACGAAAAAAAAAAATACAGCACAGTACAGTTACACATTCTACACATACCCAAACATTAAAATTTATAAATTGTGTCATTGTTAATTTTTTATTTTTTTTGCCTGGTGGTTGTTAATTTTTCTTTTTATTTTTTTTTAGTTTGTAAATATTTTATTGGAAATGGGTGATTGATGTTGGCTGTATCCTGTGACAAATCCCGTGACAAAACAGTCTGCCCACCGATTCCTACACGCAACGTTCATTTACGAACGGCTTTGCGCGTCGGATTTGCGCACGAAAAATCTTGAAGGAAGAAGAAAAAATGCGCTCGGATTTGGAATACCACATTAATTTTCGCACGATCACGTTTTTTTTCGTGCGCAAAAAAATTGCGCTGCGCGAGCGCAATTGCGCAGAGAATGTAATAGGGGCCTTTAGTTTTTGTCATAGTGAAATATTTATTTCACAACCCTCCGAGCAATATTTATGATGAGAAAGAATTAGACGCAGTGTCAGATCAGATGCAGTTAAAGATAAACAATTAGAAACAAAACTCATGAAGCCCTTTTATGTTTTTGTTTTAATGTGCTTTGAATGAGCCCTGTGTTTCAAAAAGTCCTGGCAGTACAAGTCCTGAATATTGTCATTCTTACTCTGATCAGTGTTTATGAGAGCCTATGCTGTGGTTACACAAACGCACATAAGCTTGAATTTACACATAAATACCATTTTTAATGAATGCAGCATAATATCAGTTTAAAAACAATTGCCTAGGCAACTGAAGGTTTTGAATTTACGCGTAGCATTAAACTTATTTATTTGTAATTAGGTTGAGTTTTATGTACCTAACATCATTTGGAGATGGAAAAAATAATAAAATCAACTTGAAGAAGTAAGAGATTATCATATTTCCCACATTTAAATTAGGAAATGAAGTAACCTAAGAAGGTCTTTATAACGTATGTGGTCTTGGGCATTAAAAATATGACCATTCCTTCTTCTGTTGTGGAGCCAATAAAAATGTTGTTAAACAGTGCTTTAAGTAATGTTAAGACTGAGATAGGTTGCTCAATATGTGTAATAAAATAAATCATTATATAAATATATACAGTATATATATATATATTTATCTATCAATACAACTTAAATCCAAAATATATTACACGATAAAATATGTCAACAAACATGTAAAAATGCTAAAAAAACTAATAGATTTTATTTCACGTAACGCCAATTTTGTGTTGATGTGTTTGTAGTCTTGTTGTGTACAAATAATGCTTTCACGGCACTTTAAAATAGTAATGGTATACAGCACTATATACAGTTTGATTACACAGAGCTACAGAAATAGTACTTTATTTCGGGCATTTTTAAAGAATTTATCTATTGTTTCTTTGGAGCAAACGTCTCTAATCAGTTCTAGTTCTATATATATTGTCATAGTGCTTAATCTTATCTTGTACCTCTTAAAGTGCACCTACTGTGACCAAAATATGTGGAGCTCATTCAAAAGGGAATCACTCTTTTTTATATGTGTCAATATTGCTTACTGCTTAACCCCTTCACTACTGTGATTGAGTTACTCAATCTCAGCTTCTGATGGTGCTGTTGAAGATCGAGTAAATATAATCTGGACTTCACCGACCAGAAGAGGTCAGATAAGGGGCATTCAGCACTGTAGTGGAGTTGATATGTGGGGAGAGGGAGAGTCCTGTGTTTGTGTATTGGTTATAGAGTTATGGGGCAATTTAAAGGATTTTAATAAAAATCCCAAAAACCTTGGTTCCTGCCAGTGTTTTACTGGAAGAGATAACCTCATATAAAGCATCACACTAAATTCCCTATTCAAAGGCTGGTGTTGAATGGCAGACGCTAATAGAAAACCTGAGCGTCTGCCGTTTTCCACTAGCGCCCTCCATTTAACACCCATATTAGAAAGGAGCCTCTTTCGCAGCAGCTCCAGATATAATACTGCTGAGGTGTTAAAAGATAACATCAGCAGCTCTAAGCACCGTGAGTGTTATCATCTCCAGGAGTCCATAGGACTACATGGAGACAGGATACAAGCTCAAGCGAATGAGATCCAGCTGGGCGGCACAGTGATATGTGGAGGTACACAGGGAACTATTTGTTCCCAGTTTACCTCTGCTGCAGAGTGAGGAAGCGGCAGACCGCGCTGCTCTCTTCACCGAGGGATCTAAGGTGAGTATGGCCAGGAACACACTGATAATCCAGAAGCACTATGCCTAATAAGATCATTGGGGGATTTTTTGTAGTCTCATTACAGACTGATTTGATTAGTTTTGGGATTTTGTGTACATAATAGTATTATGTGATTACTACAGCCCTGTGGTTTTATGTTAAATGCAAGGTGGTTACTCCATTGCCTGATATGTTTCCACTTTCTCTACTGAATTTCTTTGGTGGGAAAGGAAAAAAAAGGACTGTACCCAATGACAACATCCGACACATGTTGGATTATTATTTTGTAACCCTTTTACATAAATACTGTGAATGGTCAAGGACAGTTCACTTAAAATGATTTCCAAGTACATGAATATGAATCTTTGTGGTTGGCTCTCCGTCATGGCCCACAGGAGGAGAAGGAAATACTCTCCCAATCTCTGGTCAGAAAAGATTGCTATCAGTACGTCGCTGCCCAAATTCCTTGTTTCTACGCCCAGCCAGGTGGTAATATTAATGCAAATTCTCTCAACACAAGGACTCAACGGGGTCAAAAAAAGCCACTCGCACCAGTATTGTTATTTTTGGCACAGTAGTGAATGCCTCTACTAAGTCTCATGCGATTTCTCTAAATATCTTGTATCGCATGGAGAGAAATATGCAGGAACGGGGTCACAAAAAGTCGCAAGCATCGTTCTTATTATTTTTGGCTGTGTCGTGAATGCTTCTATGCAGTCTTCTGCGATCTCTCTAAATATCTTACATTGCAAGGAGATAAGTATGCAGGAACAGCTTTCTCAACATCTGCTCTGCTAAAAGCAAATGAAAAAGGTGCTAATAAAGTTTGTATCTCAGATGACTTGAATGCAGCAGTTATTTCAACATGTCAGCTTTTCACGGGAACATCGCAAAACTACTCATCGCGAACATCTAAGTATTCTGATTAAATTGCATACTTTGAAAAGGCATTTAGCTGAATTTATGGATCTCCTTTTGGACATGTAATGAACGGCTAGACCCTGGTGTGTGTTCTTAAAATGACCTTTGACATTGATGGCACTATTCCCTAGTTAACACTAAGCATTATCGCCAGGATACGTGTATTTAACGCATGCTACCCATATTACATTCCTGCCAGTTAAGGTGCTCAAGAAATCTTTGCTTCTGCGTCTGATATTGGTGGCTCGAAGGCTCATATCACTCTACTGGAAGTGTACGAGGGTACCCACCCTCCGAGAATGGATTGAGATGGTTGAGTCCCTACGAATGGTGGATGATTACGTGGCCACATAGGAGGGATGGTTACTTGACTTTATCCGCAGATGGTTCTATTGGGAAGAGTTCATAGGTTCATAGACAGAGTAGCCGAACTCAAGCCCCGGTGAGATGTGGAGACGGAGCTGTTATTTAGTGCTTTCTGGGGGATGTGGGCATGAAGGCTCTGGCACTTTCTGACCACTTGTCCCACGATCCTATCGCATTTCTCTGATACGATCAATGCCACTTCCTACCCCTTTTTTTATTCTCTGTTCCTTCTTTTTTTCTCCCTCTCTTTCCATATTCGTTTATTCTACTCTACAACTAAGCTTCCTCTCATGCAAGCAACATGTGGTAATCTTGATTAAGATCCTACACTTTTTTCCGTTTTGTTTGTTAATGCCTTGACATTTGAAATTTACAACTGTTTAACACTTGCATGATTAAAAAAATAAATGTAAACCTCACCAATGTTTTTCAAAATATTGAAAAATGACATAATCACAATGCAAACCATGTATCAGGTTGTGGTTCCAGAGATTGGGACGCAGAGAGCAGAATCAAGACTTATGGTTTTGAAGGGCAATCAATCAGGGTTGTCAAACAGCAGTTCCACGGTTGAGGTGGGCAGTGGATAGAACGCTGGTCAAGCATAACAGCCAAGGTCAAAAGTCTGAGATCAGAAACATGAATATAGCACACTCAGGAGATACTGCTAGAGAGGAGAAAAACATTTGACCACCTTCTCTCCACTGAGTGGGGTTTAAGTAGAGTCCAGGTGTCAAGGCCACTCCCACTCCCAAGCTGGGCCCTCTCATTCTCCCCCTCCACCAGTGGCAGGTAGGAAGAGGCTCAGGTGTCCTAATCTAGTTTGTGGATGTCGAGAATTCTCTCCACAGTGTGTCAAGCTGCGTGTCCATGCCTCCTCACATCAGGAGATGATGGAAGCTCTTGGCACGAGGGTCAGGAGACCCTCCCTACAGCCGACCAAGATCAAGCAGCAGTAGCCCACGCACCGTAGGACAGCTGACATACGTTGCACCTGGTAGAGGCTCAGCACAAAGTTTGAGATGAGTGCTACAGGGCAGGGATACAGTGGCGGCCAAGACCGGACATGATGACCCTTTTTATTGCCCCATTTATCCATTCGCAACAGTACAATATTTTACTTTATAAAATACATTGTTGTTACCATAGATACTCGAGTATAACGCAACCCGAATATAACGCGATGGATAGAGATTTATTATGGAAATGAGAGAATATTCAAGACTCGAATATAACGCGAGGAGCAAAATTATACTGTACCAGTAAACAATTAAAATCCTTTCAGGTGTTCTCAACAGTTAGGCTACCCCTCAAGCCAGGGTGCTCTGCTCTAGAATGATTGTAGTTGTTACGAAGTATGAAGTCACCGGCCACCTATCTTCTTTACTAGCGATTAGATGGCCAGCGGAGGTGAGCGAGGTGAATGATTTGGCTTTTAAAGCTAGCGTGCCCTCTGGCTGTGATGTATCCGACCTCTCCCGAATCCGTGAGTTCCTGAAGTGTTTGCAAGCATCAGTGAGCCTGCATTCAGTTCAGCGAGACAAGTTCCGGGAGACTTGGGATCCAGAACAAGGCATTATTTTTTTTTTTTTTACACCCAATGCAGATGTCTCGAATATAACGCGACCCCTCCAATTTTATGTTAAATTTTTGTCACCAAAAATCTAGCGGTATACTCGAGTATCTACAGTATTCATTATTACTATATCTTGCTTAGTTATGCAGACATGCAGTGTACTTTTTATTCTTCCTGTTTTCACCATGGGAAATAATGAATATAGTAATACAATGAATTACGTGTGACAGTATAACATGGTGTTCCTAACAGAAAAAAGAAACAGATATGGTATGCGCTAGTTAAAGCGGGAGGGACTACCGTGACATGCGATAATACAGAGAGCCTTACAGAGAGCAAATAAGTCAACTTTCACCATTCATTTCCTGTGCTTATTATTCTTGGCAGCTGAGTGCAATGATTTCCATTATGCAAACAGGAGGCCTGCCCAAAAACCTATGTGTAAGGGAATTCAAACGTTTGCGTACACTGTTGCTTCCTTTTTTTTTTATCTGCTTCAAGGGCTTCTTCTTTCCTGTTAGAGAAATAAATTAAACCAACAGCTAACTGGTCTGTTATATATATTTTTTTCTTTTTATTTTAGGAGAAACTTCGGTACAGTTATGCATGTGCAGTTTCATACGGACACAGGTAATAATGATCTTTTTTACTTAGTGACAATAATTTCCTCCTGCATGACCAAATATATAAAACTGAAAATATACTACAGCTAGAATGGTCACAAGGGAATTTGAGAAGAAAGTATACATTAGATATCATAAGTTCAGTCAGTAAATCAGTGGCATTTTAAAAAAAAAATTAGTCCAAATTGTATTGTTTATTATTAGCTTACTAACAATTTTGATTGTGCTTCAGTCTGTACATACACTTCACAAAAGCCCTAAGTAGTTCAGTTGATTGTAGCGGTCATGTTGCTTGGTTTTTAAATGGAGATTCATTTATACTCAAACAATCCCGCTACATCCAGTTTGACAGTGGGAGATTTAACTACTGCATAATCAAAAATATGTAGATCAGTATTTGACCGCACTCATTTGCCATTGAAGCTTTTGCAATTACCACAGTGGCCTAAATACAGGAAACATTGGAGTGATTCCAACCCCGCTGTTAACGTCTCGAGACGCTATTCCGACCTCGAAAATTAGAACAAGGTTCATGTACAATAATGACTCCTATTCTTAGTGTAAGAGCTATTAATAACGGCTACTAGAACAGTGAGCTATTCCATAGTATTGCATGCTACAAAGAATACTGCTGGTGTTAAGTGATGTTGCGTTTGCAAAATCACTTAACAATAAAAAATAAATATACTAAAAAAATCTTTACTTACCCTTGACCCCATAGTGCAGAGGATGGCACGATCCACCATTTTCTCTGGTCACAAATGGTGCCTTAAAGGGCGCTGAAAAACTAACAAAACTCCCTTATTTGAGCTCATGCAGGGTTGTGCTGCACTCCATGGAGTCCCATGGGCTCCAGGAGCCGTTATCTCCAGTGACGCTCAGTGTGACTGTTCGTATCTTGTAGCAGCTTCCAAATATTTCTGCTGGTTTGGAAGAGAGTCGGTAACACCGAGACACTGAAGTGGTTATTCGGAAAGCACCGAAATTTCAGTGCTTTCTAGTTTGGCGCACTTCAGTGCGCTTCAGCGATTCCATTTCCCGACCCTGTCGTGATTTCACTATTCACTGCAGGGTCATCTAAGTGCGCTGAAGATGGAGAAGGCCAAACTGCAGAAAAAACAAAAACAGAGGTCTGCTATTCTTCTGATAGGTGTTTAAACCAATAAAAATTAATGAAAATGTGTGTAAATAATAAAAAAGGTCATTTAAAGAGATAATAAAAGGTCTGTTACAGAATAAATCAAGAAACCTTTTAAAATAATGAGAATCCAAAATGTCATCTAAAAATACAAAAAGGTGTTCCAAAAAATAAATAAATAAGGCTTTTTGCTGAAAATGAAAAGACTAAACGGCTGAATAAAAAATACAATAAAAATGATAATATGTTTTACATTATATCATATGGGATTCGCCTGTTTAAACAGAACGGAATCACCGAAATCAGGGCATTTCACCGACGCTTAGTTCAGCGTTCTCTGAATAGATTAACCATTACTTCTCTACAGGACAATTTCATTGCCGAGTCGCCGACAAAGATTGCCGTTCTGCGGTGAACTGCACCCTATTTCACTGTCAATTCGCCAGTATTTGGTGAATTTGCAGGTTAGTGAATAGATGAAATGTCCTGAAATTGCACTGTATGGTGAAATTCGGTGGCAACTTCGCCCCTTACTGAATAACCCCTTAAGGGTTATCGACTTGTGCCGATATTTTCCCTAAGTGACTCCTTGTTACCGGCAAGGTTGGAATAAAGGTCATCATGTTTGATGTGATGTGACTCAATACTGCGGTGACAGTATCAGGGGTATTCACTACTTACCTCCCAGTGGGATTTGTGGACATTGCAGCCTAGTGAATGCCTTTCAATGCAAATGTGAAAGAGGCTTTTGCAAAACCTGTGCAAAGCCTATTGGAAACCAATAAGGATGTACAGGAAGAGCTGTTTGAAAACTTTCTATGCAGAGGAACTGCTTCGGAAGGCTGTCACAGACCCAGGAGACAGCTGCAAGTACACTCAGCTCACCAGGACCAATTAATTACATAAATGTTGTCACAGTGGCTAGAGTGTTCCTTTAATTAAAGCCAATAAATATTCAACGTTCATGGAAGTATACCTCCAGGTTCAAGGGGTGTGTGGGTGAGGTTACCATTGTGACTGCTTGCAGTATGTGATAGTCACCAGAGATTGCAGCTCTGAGTTTCACTGCTTTACAGTCTATTTTTTTTAATGTAACTTTGCATTTGTTTTTTGCACTGTAGTATTGTTCTGCCAATTACAATATTTTTATTTTTACACATAGCGGTTTATTAATCCACCATTGATTTAAAAGACATGTTATCCATCAAGACCACATATGTGGCAGAGTGCCCCTTTCCCCCAGGCTGTCAATAAGGAGATACTTTATAGTCTTCCTGCACTGTAGTGCAGGAAATTCAAGTTCTACGCTTATGATTGTAGCTTGAGTGTTCCACCTACTACCTTGTATTGTTTCCGATTCAGTATTCAATTTATCAAAAGACTCACAGATACAATGCATGTTAGTAGTAGAGTAATAGCAGGAAGAAAAGGTATATGCTGGCATTCTTTGGTTTCTGCAAGTACTACAGAATAATGCATAGGGGAAATGGCCCTCCAACTGCACCTTTTCCTCCATTACTTTTCTTCAGTACAACTCATGCTTCTTCTCACCATTATTAATAATTTAATATGTGACGGTTGTTATACCATATTAATCCCATTACATCTGCTTATTTAAGATGGTCTAGAAAAAGATTTTTGTTTTAACCAGTAGAAAAAAGTTAACTTGGTTTAGAAGAATAAACAAAGGGTAGAAGAGTATCGACATTCTTGAAGCACACTTTGTTTGTATTTTGTATCATAAAGTTTAAAATAAGCCATTTATGGTGGTGAAAACTCACACCAAAACTCTAAATATAATTCTTCTGCTTTTTTTTCCACATTAAAAATGCATTAATGTATAGTATTTAATGGATTTGACATTAAATTAAACTAAAATATCACTGCCACTGATTGTAGAAGGTACTGCTGCCCAGACTAAATTACATTATCAGTAGACATGACAAGTTTTTACTAGATTTATTCTATTCATTTCAAGTACAAAGGTATTCTAATACAGATTTTGTGTCAATGATCTGCAGTGCATTAGGAATGCACCGTAAATTCGTACCACTGCTACAGAGTTTAGAGATGGAATAAATTATTTAACTGTAAATAGAATGATAATTAGTATGAATATGATAATTGAATATATAGCAGAGAATGTGAAAATTTTACTTTCACATTACCAAGTAAAGTTATTTTTTTCTCCGGTCCTTATTCTTAAATCGATACTCATATTAAAAATAGAATTTCCTTTTTTTTACCTTAAAAATAATTGGGCAGAAGCTGCTGACAGACTATGCCTAATTATTATAAAATATTTTTTTCTGTTTTGAGTTATTTTTCTCACCTTTTCTCCCTTGCTGTACATTGCACTCTCTCTTCATCTCAGGGATTTCCGAACCTGGAAGTCCCTGAAGCTTTACTACGCAACTTGCACAGCATAGTAACTGCAAATTGTGTACGTAAAGTGTGCAAGTCCGTAGCGGTGCACAAGTTCTGTAGCACCTGTGCAAAACCATTATCTGAGCTACACACGCATGCGCTGATCTGATCCATCGACCGCATCTCTGGAATTTCTCGCTATTTCGGGTGATGTCATCATGCTCTCTGCGTGCTGAGGTTACTAGTGACCAACCTGGTTACCGGTAGCTGGGAAATTCAAAAAGTGGAGGAATCTCCTCCAATTCACCCAGCAATTTCTCCATTTCCAGTCAGGAGGAAAGGGGGGGGGGAAATCAACACATCCTGGCCACTTTAAATTTTCTCTGTGTCTGCTTACAATAAAATAGAATAATTTGTCCTGAGTAAAAAATTTAATTGAGCAACATTTCCACTACATCATCTCACTTTTTTGTCTCCTAGTCCCTACAGTTTCCATCCTTTTCTAGTTGGAGCACAATACAAGCTGGTTTCATTGTCATATGTGATTATTTTGCTGGAGAGCTGCCTGTTAGAGATGATTCCTGCTGTATTGTAATACTCAGTCCTCAGCCAAAAGGTCTATCATCTTTAGGAATTTAACATATTTTACTAGCACATGGTGTGGAGTTAACCATTTTTGCAAGTATTTTTTTCATCAAAATATAATGTAGTGAATCGCCACAGAATTTGCTAACAAACAAAAACGCATCTGCTCATTTTAGCTGTAGAATTTTCTAACTTTCATTGGTTGGTCAGGAAAAAAAAAATATATATATATATAGTATATTACAGGTGACCTTTCTTTTCCCTAATTATAGGAACAGTCATTATAACACTGTGATATAAATTATGAAAAAGAGGAAGTACCATATTTGCAACAATTGGGTTATGATGTTTGTTCATTAGTATCATACTAATAAGAGCTGTGTTAAACAATTCATCTAAAATATAAACCCAAATATATCCACAACATCTAAGGCTAAGGTCAGACGAAAGCAGTTTTAACGTGCGTTTATCCGCACTAAATCACGGCCGTGCTAGCAGCAAATGACGTCCAATGCCGGGCTGCATATGAAGAACGGCCGCACAAAAGTGCGGTCGTGCAACGCAAGTGGCAAACGAACGCATTTTTTCGAGAACGTCAAACCGCTAGTACTGACGTACAGAGTGCGCTGCGTCCGCATAGCGGCGTGATTGGGAAACGTCAGACGCTGCGCACGTCCGGCCAACATAACGTGCACAGACCAAACACTTCCTGTCTTGTCTGGGGGTATCTGCAAGTTGCGGTAGACAATGCCTGGGACTGACATCGACGTGGAGAGGCTGATCAATGCAGTGGCAGAGCATCCCGAGCTGTGGGACACGGCCTGCGACACCTACAAAGACCGACAGAAGAAGGCCAGTGCATGGGTTACAGTGTCCAGGGTGGTGTACCCAGAGTACGAGACGTGGTCTGATAAAGAGCAGAAGCTTCAGAGTGAGTAAATGATAATTTTATTCATAATTGCATAGAACTTGAATGTAACATTAAACAAAATGGCATAACGAATTATTGTTGTCACATGTCAAATGATGTCCATCTGCCAGGGCACCTGCCCTGCATTGCTAGTGAAATAATTAGACAGAGCATCGCGAAACCTGTTGCTGTGTCTATTCACAGGTATTATGTCATCGTTAGCATACTCATCCAGACCCGTAACTGTGAGGGTATCATCGAAATTAACACCATCCCTTGCACGAACATAGTTATGTAGGATGCAGCAGCATTTTACTATATCCACACAGAAATCCACATTTACATCAAGTGGGCGATGAAAAATCCTCCACTTGTTGCTCAGTATGCCAAAGCTACACTGGACATACCGTCTCGCCCGCGACAGCCTGTAATTAAACACCCGCTTCTTCACAGTCAGGTGTGTCCCCGAGTATGGCCGCAGGAGATGTGTGGATAGGCCGAATGCCTCGTCACCCACGAAGGCATAGGGGACTGACACGTCGCTGCCAGGCAAAGGTGCGGGTCTGGGGATGTTCAGGTTCCCACCCTCAATATCATTCCACAGTGTTGAGTTCCGGAACAGTGTGGAGTCAGAGTCCTTGCCGTATGATCCGACATCCACATACACAAAATTATAGTTGGCATCTGCCACCGCCAGTAGGCCAATTGAAAAATAATGTTTATAATTTTGATACAGTGAGCCACTGTGCAGTGGCTTCACAATGCGGACATGTTTGCCGTCCACAGCTCCCAGGCAGTTGGGATAGTTTGCTCTCTCCCAGAATCCTGCTGCAATTGACAGCCATGCCTCGTCTGTGAGTGTTGGCAAACATTGGTCCTTCATGGTTTCCCATATTGTTTGGCAGACCTTGTGGACGATCTCACCAGCTGTCGATCTGCCAATGCGGAAGTTGTAATGCAGATCCTTCAAACTCCATCCACTAGCGAGATACCTAGAACATGAAAGAAGCTGTGTTATGATCACATCATATGAACCTAACCTTATGTCACTCTCATCATGTTTTGCAGCACATGAAGCAATCAATAAATGGCGCACGGTGAGGGACAATCATACCCGGGTCCTGAAAAAGGAGGCTGAAGCTGCTTGCTCTGGAGCTGGTGCAAAGAGGCGCAGCTATTTGTATGCTGACCAACTGTCCTTCCTGAGGAAGAGCCAGGAGCCGCGCAACACCGTGAGCAGTATTGACCGGCCATCCACCTCTAGTCACAAGAGCAAGACCTGCAGCCCGCAGAATCTGGCAGCTGCCAGGTGGAGGTCGAGCAGGGTGGTGCGGAGTCCCAGGTGGAGGATGTGGATCCCGAACAGGTGCCGGGTACAGCACCCACAGACAGCACCGGTACGGCTCCCAGGAGGAAGAAGCCACCAGCAGCTGATGTCGAGCAGGCCATGGTCGCATTCATGGAGGCGCACCATACACATCCACGCTGCATGGTCGCTGATTCCGAGGACATGTCCTTTTTTAATTCCTTTCTCTCCCTGCTGAACATGATGACCCCAGTGCAGAAGGTGGATTATCGCCGCCGAAGCCTGGACCTGATACACGAGATACTGTCCCATCCACAACAGGCACCTGTATATCACGGTGTCGTGCCACAATACCCCCATGGTTATTCCCACCACTGCCAAGCGTTGCCTACCCACTGTTGCTGGGCCACCCCCGGAGCCAGAGTACCACCGCATCCATATGCACGGTCCTCATGACCCAGATGCTCCTCGGTATCATACCATGTGAAGTGTATCGTCTGTTCGTTTATGTTTGTCAGAGTTTATTCATGCTGTTCTACTATTTGTATTTTATTACCTTCATTGTACATGCAATAATATATGTGTTTAATATGCTATTGTTATCTTCTGTCATATTATTTCGGACTAAATATTTTATTTGTTTCACATCGTTGTCAGTGTCATTACTCTTTCGGTACGTGTTCTGGAAGGTGATGCATGCGTGTGTGTGGGCATGCATGTGCTAGTGGGCATATAACTACTGACCAACAATAGAGCCTCTGCACACCGAGCACATGTCTGATGACTGGCAGCGATGTCATGAATGCAGGCGTTTGATAGTACTTACCGCAAAGTGATGACCAGCATCTCCTCCGGTGGTATGGCAGCCCTCATGTTGGTGTCCCTCTTGGTCAGCGGCTCACGCACCTTCATCAACAGTTCATCAAAGGTGTGGATGGACATCCGCAGGTAGTTGAAGAACTTCACGGGGTCCCTCTCTCGCAGTGGCCTGTACAGTGTCACAAAGTGGCCATGCGTGTGTTTGGCAGTGTTGATTGGATGAACCCATGTTCGCCGTTGTCTTTTCTTCTTCAGGTACAGGTATCCCAGTGCAGCAAAAAGAAACACTTGGACTGCATCCATCTTTGAAAAATGCCACCATTCCCAAAATGCCTTTTTATACCCTTTCCCTTTATTTGATTCATTCTGCAATTGATTTGGTTAATCATATCTCTCTTTTTCCAGCTCCGCGAAAAATCACGGACGAAAATGCGCATCGTATGACCGCTATCGCGTATTCCGTGAAAAAATACGTCCATTCGTTCGAACGCACTTTTTCACGGACAACGCGAAAAATGCGTTAGTCTGACCCTAGCCTGAGGCTAGGGTCAGACGAACGCATTTTTCGCATCGTCTGTAAAAAAGTGCATCCGAACGCATTGACGTACTTTTTCACGGAATATGCGATAGCGGTCATACGATGCGGAATTTCGGCCGTGATTTCATACGGATCTAAACCAGGAAACTTTGGGTGTCTGGACGTTATGTAGGCCGGACATGAGCAGCATCTGACGTCTCCTAATCATGTACACTCGCCGCTATGCGGACGCAGCGCACTCTGTACGTCAGTATTAGCGGTTTGACGTTCTTGCGAAAACGCGTTCGTTTGCCGCTTGCGTTGCGCAGCCGAACTTTCGTGCGGCCGTACTTCGTGTGTGGGCCTGCGTTGGATGTCATTTGCTGCTACCACGGCCGTTATAAAGTGCAGGTTAACGCACGTTCGCAATGCGTTCGTCTGACCCCAGCCTAAGTGTATTATAACATGCTTTACTGAAAGGATAGCATTGTTGTTCTGTCTATCCATTGAACAGATTTAATACAGACTAAATTACTTTGTTGAAGTTGACTTTTAAGCAACAAATCAGAGCATGTCAATTTTAAATGTGATTTTGCATATCCTGGTATTTCACAGCTCAAATATGCATTTAATATAACTAGAGGTAATATTATATAGGTAATAATATTTGTAGTTGTCTTTAAAAAATTGAATTTCTGGCATGAAGTGCCTTTTATAACTTCTATTTGTGCGTTCATTTTGAGAGAAACTAACCTCCTATTTTATATTTCCACCTAGGTTCCTTGTGCATTAATATGTGGATGAGTCCTATACTTTAGTGATCCAAGAAGACTCCATTGCATCTAAATCAAGCAACCACTCATGAAAAATGGTTGTGTATAGAACTGTCATATAATACTGATATCCTATGAGGAGGAACTGATGAAGCAATGTTAATTTGAAAAGTATCCAATCAAAATCAATGTGTCTGTACAGCATTAAAGTAAGCTAGCACTTAAGAACTTGTGTATCAAAATGGACTCCGAAGATACAAATTTAGGACAAGATGCTACCTCAAGGTCTGGCGAGTCTGAAAAAGTACCAAATAGATGGCGAAAGGAGAATTCTGCTGTTGTTGCAATGAGCACTTTTGGCAGTCAAGAGGGAGAGAGGCAACAGCCTGTCAACCCTGAATGCATAAGAAACCCTACATCAGCACAGCATTACAGCTCTTTGAAAGTCATATCACAGAATGAAAGTGGACAACATATCCCAGAAAAGCAATATGTGCAAAAACGTCCTAGCACTTATGGCCAGCGACATTCGCTCTCTTTTCCTCAACATAATGTACACCAACAGAGGCTAGTGCATAGTACAAAACCACACCAGAGCCTGGAAGGACATGCCTACCCGTTTCATAGTCACTTGACAGCTGCCTCTGAAGATTTATTTCTCCGAATGCATGGACATAGTGCAGCATTCCCTAGAAAGAAATATTCAGGACTTTCTTCTTATAGCCAATATTCACAAAAGTCTCTTGAGCCGTCAGATGAAACACACAAAAAAGAGCAAAAGCCCAAAAAACCTGGCAAATATATATGTCCGTATTGTACACGGGCTTGTGCCAAACCTAGTGTGCTTAAAAAACACATTAGGTCTCATACAGGAGAGCGTCCTTACCCATGTGTCCCTTGTGGTTTCTCTTTTAAGACAAAAAGCAATTTGTACAAGCACAGAAAGTCTCATGCTCATGCTATCAAAGCTGGACTAGTTCCTTTCACAGACGCAGCTGTTTCGAAATTAGATTTGGATGCGTCTTGCATCGATGTTGAAACAGAAATTCATTCTGATGGGGAACAGAGCACTGACACAGATGAAGAGACATTGTTGTTGGTTGAAGATGCTGAAAAACTGAGTCCAACTCCACAAATTCCTCTTGATATAAGTGTCAGAAGTGAAGAGTTTTTAGAACAAGGTTTCCATACTTCTTCAGAAGAGTCCTTAATAGGTCCAATGAAAGTGCCAATACTTATAATCCCCAAAAGTGGCATTCAGCTATCAAATGAGAGCTCGCATTTTATGACATCTGAGATCATCCACAACCCAACATTAAGTGGTAAAATTGACGACTCCCACACAGTTAGACAAAAACTTGCATTAAGGCTGACTGAAAAGAAAGTTCAAGATCCAGAAAAATCATTAAATCTTCTGAGCCCGCATAGCAAAGGGAGCACAGATTCTGGCTACTTTTCACGATCCGAAAGTGCTGAGCAACAAATCAGTCCTCCAAATACCAATGCAACATCCTATGAAGAAATAATATTTGGCAAATATGGCAGATTGAGTCCAAGATCCTCTGTACCTAGCCAAGAAGCTAACTACCCAGTTGTGAATTCTGAGATGATTGAGGAACATTTCTCACATATTATCAGGAGAGAAGTGTTATTAGACCATGACAAGTTCAGAAGTATGAAGTACAAATTGGCTGGAATCCATGTCTCTGAACTACAGAAAACCCATACTATGGAACCTGCTGAAATTGAAGCCAAGTTGTATCCAGAAATGCAGCATGGCCAGTCGCCAGTGCTTTTAGCAACACCTGGGGATAGCTCACCACTTATCAGAAGCAACTCAATGCCAACCTCCTCTGGAACAAATTTAAGTGTCCCACCTTCTATAAGAGGAAGCCATTCATTTGATGAGCGAATGACAGGCTCAGATGATGTATTTTATCCAGGAACTGGAGTGATGCCACATCCACGACTTTTAAAAAGACAGGTTGCTGTTGAGTTGCCCTCAGTCATGGAAGGTCATTCTGATTTTGATCCATATGGGAGGGTATCTAAGAATGCAACTGCTTCATACAATAGGAAAGCCATACATGAAAAACCTTCATCTAAGGAAAAGAAAATGGGTTCATTGGAAAGGATTATGTATGAATGCAATGTCTCAGGTATACACCATAAACGATGGGAGGAATTTGAAGCTTACAAACAAGGATATATGGATATGCAACAAATAGGAGGTATGAAATCTGTTGGCGATTACATTACTGATGTCACAACTCCTTCCATGACTCGCTTTGGAACAGTATCTGAAAACAGAAAGCGCAGAAAGGAAAAAAGTGTTGGGGATGAGGAAGATAGTCCTATACCCTGTAGTGGTGCGGGCAGCCCAGTCATTTCTGATTATGACACAAAGCAGGAATCTTCAAGGGCTGGGTTTTGTGTTTTAGGGCAAGAATACACATATAGTGGGCAAACAGAACGGTTTGATGTGTGTAGATCACATGTTCAATCAGGCAGTCCTGTATCAGATGAATCGTCTTCAGGCGCAGATCCAGACAAAATATCAGAAATAATCAACAGAAAACCTCCCGGCAATGTCATCTCTGTAATTCAGCACACTAACTCACTGAGCAGGCCAAACTCTTTTGAAAGGTCTGAGTCTACTGAACTTCTTTCTGGTTCACAAGATAAGGCCTGTTCACCCTCTGAAACCTCTGACAGTGGGAATACAATGTCTTCAATGAGTCCAGACTGGATTCAGCAATCTGAAACTCATGAAGTTACAGGCAGGCCATCCCCATCACAACATTCTCAACACTCAACATATCACATGCCTCCCAGATTGGTTCGACAGCATAATATCACAGTACCAGAGATCCGTGTAACAGAAGAGCCAGACAAACCTGAGAAGGAGGTGGAAATTCCAGTAAAAGAACCTGAGAAAACAGCAGAAGAATTCCAGTGGCCGCAGAGAAGTGAAACATTATCTCAACTCCCTGCAGAAAAATTACCTCCCAAAAAGAAACGTCTTCGTCTAGCCGACATGGACAACTCGTCTGGTGAATCAAGCTTTGAGTCAACTGGCACAAGTCTCTCACGAAGCCCAAGTCAGGAAAGTAATTTATCCCACAGCTCAAGCCTGTCAATGTCATTTGAGAGGGAAGAACTCATTAAATCTGCAACTCCAAACAAACCAGATGAAATTGGAAGGCAAGCAGAATTTTTAACAGTTCCTCCTGGATCATATTCTCTTTCTGTACCTGGACATCATCAAAAAGAAATGAGGCGCTCCTCTTCAGAACAAATACCATGCCCTACGCTCAGTGAGATCCCAGAGATACGTAGCAAATCGTTTGACTATGGGAACCTTACCCATGCTTCAGGGGCTGGAGCCACTACTACAACTTTATCCCCAGCCCGTGAGAGGAAAAAATGTTTTCTTGTACGGCAGGCTTCCTTTAGTGGCTTTCCTGAAAATACACAAACAGACCAAGAACTTGGTAATCAAGAACCATCAGATCCGGTACATGCTACTCGCAGATCCCCACAGACAGCTTGGCCACATTCACCTTCAAATTCATTAACGGTTTCAACAAGCCATACTGCTGATGATTCTGGACATGTATTTGTTGGTAGTAGTGCCCCACCTACCAGCACCTCATCCCACTATTCACAGCAGCCCATAAGTAGCCATGATGCATTAAGAAACCCATCTGTCCAGTTTTCCCACTTAACAAAAAGACATACAGCTGAGCAGCATCATGGGTATTCACACCCTGACAAAATCCTCTACCCATCAGTTCCCAATGCCTTTCAATTACCTTATACATCTATGTGCATGGGGCATATACCATCTACCCATTCCCTTCTATGGCCATCCTGTGTAGACCAATTACAGAGACATTTCCAACACAATTTGCAGCAATTCAAGACATATTTCAAACCACCAGTTCAGTCAGAATCCCCTGCTTCATTTTACTTGGAATCTTCTCAGGAGCATAATGGGTGCAAATCTATTAACTACATGCATGGAATGGAAAATGTCTACCAGCCATATCTAGAGCCATCAGCACAAAAATCCAAATCTATGCATGGAAAGCTACAAAGGGACCACAGCGGTGGCTCAAGTGACTCCATGTCTGATCAACACCTTCAGATAGTTTCTGCTACTCCTAATATTGCTTCTATTCAGCCTATGCCAGGAACTATTGTTCCAGTCAGAATCCAGACCAATGTGCCATCATATGGAAGTGTAATGTATACTAGCATTTCACAAATTGCTGTTACACATGCACAAACGAAAAACTCAACCCTTGTAATATGCAGAGTGGACGGGAGTACATCCCAGAGAATACTGGTAACCACTGCTTCTATGAGAGATTTGGGATTCAACATTGGCCAGATTTTAACACCAGATAGAGAAATCGATCAATACTCCCTTTGGAAGGTGCCACAGACATTACCACTTGGTTTAGATTCTGATATCCCTCTATGTTTGGCTTCCAACTCTGATGGTTCTTCTACTTTTGGAGGAGGAAAACGCATGCTGTCTCCAGCAAGCAGTTTGGAACTTTTCATTGAAACCAAACAGCAAAAAAGAGTCAAAGAAGAAAGGATGTATGGCCAAATTGTCAAGGAGCTAGGTGCTGTAGAACTTACAAACTCTGATATTAAAAAGGGCCTCCCACGAACCTCCAAACCTCAGTTGGTTAGGCAAGGTCGCACCACAGAACAAAAAGACAGTCTTTCTTCTGCAACAGAATCACCTCCAACTTCAGGAATACAGAGTGGTGAAATTGATGAAGTAGACAAAGAATTGCATGAGTCAAAGTCCAGCAACAGTCCTGAAGGTAGAATGTCACCTGATGAATTCTATAATGAGGAGACATCCTCAGATATGAGTTTAAGTCCTGATGGAGCACCAAGTGAACTTATTGAAGAAGATACAGTGAAGAGTCAAAAATCACCTTCTTTTCTACAATTGTCTGAAAGCTCCAGTACATCAGAAGGGTTGTCAAGTAATCCGCTAAAGGATGGGGCAGAATTCCATCATGTTCTCCAGTTTCCTACCCTACGAACGACTACAACAGTCAGCTGGTGCTTTCTAAATTATGCAAAACCCAGCCATGCAGAGCAAGTGTCTCTAAAGTCATCTGTTTATAGTTCATGGTGTATCAGCTCCTGTAATCCTAACCCTTCTGGACTCAGTACAAAGACATCTTTAGCACTACTAAGATCCAAGCAGAAGAATGGATTGGAAATATATACAATGGCTGCATTGCATAGATCTGGAGCAGGCAAATTAACCTCGTCCAGCATGTGGAAGCTGCAGTTTGCAAAGGTGATAAAGGATTATATTACACTATTTTTAAATGTATCTTAAAATTTTAGATTTCTACTATTATGTTTTCTAAAAACTATTATCATCCATTGTTTTTCTTGCTACATTGTTATGATTTTAAGGCTTTTCTCTTTATTATGATTTCCTCTATGACTTTTCTTTATTATTTTCTCTTTCATGCCTTGAAGCCATATAGAGGTCTGACCTAATATCCTTCTGTGTTTGAAAGATTAGTGATTTGTGTTAAAGTGGATGTATTCTAGCACTACACAAGAAAGTTCAAAAGAAAAATGATAAGGAAAAATAGGCAATTCATGAGATAGCTTGGGGATCAGCAGGCTTGCCTTTGGGGTGGTATGAACAGAGCACAGGCCCCTGTCCCCACACTGTCAGGGGCCCCATCGGTTATCAGTTAGTTTTGGGCAAAATTAGACATGAACTTATGTTGTTCTTGTCGCGGATCTGTTCTCCCTTACGCATAGCTCCCTGACTCTTGGCCAAAGATCACAGAGCAGTGTGCAAAGGAGAAGAGGTCTGTGGCACAAAATGTGCGAGTATGCATTCAACGAATAACAAGTCAGGGTAAAGGCAAGAGGTAAGGGCTTCAATAAAATAGGTGTATAAAGTGAAATTAGGGCAGAAACCTTAATTGGGGGCTATAATTAAAGGGATAAAAATGAAATGGGGACATAAAGACATGCGTGGTGGGTTATAAAATGAAACGGTCATAAAAGCAAGTGGAGAGGAGATAAAATTAAATGGGGTCGTAAAGGCACTAATAGCACGAGTACGAGATTGACTAATAACAAGTCAGGGTATAAAGGCAAGAGGTGAGGATTTCAATTCAATAGGGGCAGAAAATTAAATAGAGGTCATAAAATGAAGAAAGGATAAAAATATTAAATGGGGACATAAAGGCAAGTGGTGGTGATGGGTTATGAAACAGGGGGTCATAAAAGCAAGCAGAGGGGAGACACATTTAAGAGGGAAGTGATGGCGTCATAAAATAAAGTGAGGCAATAAAAGTAATTGGTGAGGCCATATCTGTCTGGTAAATACAGCTTTGCAGATAGATACACAATCTGCTCAGCTGTATATACACATCTGCCAGCTATATATGCGGATGATATCCCATAAAGGTAAATAATTCTGCTTTAGAAAACACCCAGTGGAAATGGATAATGTTAATGTACCTAAATTGTAATAGCTTGACGGTAGCTGCTACTTTTGTCACTGTATGGTAATTTTTAAACCACAGACGGATATTGCTATTTTTTTACCATAGATAATATGTCATATGCAGATAGAGGTTGATGCAGAGGTGTACATAGGGCATTTGGCACCTGGATAGATACTCCCTTTTGCCCCCCCCCCAGTGCAAAAATGTCTCATTAACACAGGCGCTCCCAGTGTCCTTTAAGACCATGTCTATTAGAAAGAGACACCTCCAAGCCCCATTAGAGACTCAATGGTTACATAGTTACATAGTTATATAGGCTGAAAAAAGACATGCGTCCATCGGGTTCAGCCTCTCCCACATAACCTACTGCTGTTGATCCAAAAGAAGGCAAAAAACCCAGTCTGAAATGCTTGCCAATATGCAACATAATGGGAAAAAATTCCTTCTTGACCCCAGAATGGCAGTCAGATTTCTCCTTGGATCAAGAAGCTTACCCACATATTAAATATTATAACCCTTAATATTCTGTGTCTGCAGGAAGTCATCCAGTCGTTTTTTAAAAGTCTGTACAGACTCTGACCCAACCACCTCAACAGGCAGAGAATTCCACAGCTTTATTGTTCTCACTGTAAAATAACCCTTCCTATGCTTTAAGCTAAATTTTCTTTCTTCCAGTCTAAATGGATGACCCCTTGTCCTGTGTATAGTCCTGTTAATGAATAGGTTATCAGACAATGGTTGATAATGGCCCCGTATATATTTATATAAGGTTATCAGATCCCCTCTAAGGCGCCGTTTCTCTAAACTAAACAGGTTTAAGCTTGTTAGTCTTTCCTCATAACTTAACCCTTCCATTCCCCTTATTAATTTAGCTGCCCGTCTCTGCACTTTTTCTAGCGCTATAATATCTTTTTTTAAGACAGGTGCCCAAAATTGCACGGCATATTCAAGGTGCGGCCTGACCATTGATTTATACAGGGGCAAAATTATGTTTTCATCCCGAGAGTGAACTCCCCTTTTAATGCATGCCAATACTTTGCTGGCCTTGGCGGCTGCTGTTTGACATTGCACATTGTTACTTAGTTTGAAGTCTATGATTATTCCCAAATCCTTCTCCTGCTTGGATTTCCCTAACTCCGTACCATTTAGGGTATAAATTACTTGTGTGTTCTTCACTCCAAAGTGCATAACTTTGCATTTATCTAGAGTAAATTTCATCTGCCATTTAAGTGCCCAGTCCCCCAATCTATCTAAATCCCTCTGCAGCGAAGTAACATCCTGCTCACATTGTATTACTTTTCCTAGTTTTGTGTCATCTGCAAACACTGATACATGACTTTCAATGCCTATCTCAAGGTCATTTATAAAATAAATTGAATAGTATTGGTCCTATAACAGACCCCTGAGGGACACCGCTTACCACTGGTGTCCATCTTGAAAATGTACCATTTATGACCACTCTCTGTACCGTATCTTTTAGTCAGTTTTCTATACAAGAACAAGTATTTTCATCTAGACCAATTTTTCTTAATTTAAATAGTAACCTTTTGTGTGGAACTGTGTCGAAAGCTTTGGCAAAATCTAAGTAAATCACATTCACTGCGACCCCCTGATCTATACTTCTACTTACTTCCTCATAGAACGTAATTAGATTAGTCTGACATGATCTGTGTTTCATGAAACCATGCTGATTTTTGCCAATTACATTATACCTCCCAATAAATTCCTGAATATTATCCCTTAGTAACCCCTCAAATACTTTCCCAGCCACAGATGTTAAGCTCACAGGTCTATAATTCCCAGGCACAAATTTTAAACCTTTCTTAAATATAGGGACCACGTCAGCTTTTCTCCAATCCTCTGGTACTATTCCTGAAAGAAAAGAATCTCGAAAGATTAAGAACAGAGGTTTACATATTTCAACACATAGCTCTCTCAGTACTCGCGGGTGGATTCCATCTGGCCCTGGGGCTTTATTCACATTCACATTGTTTAATTTCTGCAAAACCTTGTCCTGAGTCAACCAGTCACTTTGTATTAGTAAGTTTTTATTACCGAATTTCATGTCTCCTGTTATAGGTTTCTCTTTGATAAATACTGAAGAAAAATAATCATTTAAAATTTCTGCCTTATCCTGATCTTCAGTTAACAATACCCCTGACACAGATTTTAGTGAACCTACATTTTCACTCTTGGGTTTTTTAGAATTTATGTACCTAAAGAATCTTTTAGGGTTGATCTTGCTCTCTTTGGCTATTTCTTTTTCATTTTCTAGTTTAGCCCATCTAATCGCATTTTTACATGCTTTATTGGCTGCCCAATATGCTTTATAGGATGCCTCAGATTTATCAAATTTAAAAGCTTTAAATGCCTTCTTTTTATTTTTAATTTCCTTAGTTACCTTCCTACTAAGCCACATTGGTTTCGGTCTGTTTCTTTTATATTTATTAACCAGTGGAATATATTGTGACATGTACTTTTCTAGTGTTAGTTTAAAGATATTCCACTTATCCTCAGTGTTTTTCCCGTGAAAGAGTTTCTGCCAGTCAATGACATTGAGAGCTTCCTTTATTTTAATAAAGTTGGCCTTTTTAAAATTATATGTTTTAGCATGCCCCTTATGAATGTGTTTTTTTGAGTTTATTTCAAAAGTCACCATATTATGGTCACTATTTCCCAACTGTTCCTTTACATTAATATTTGAGAAAAGATCCACATTATTTGTTATAACCAGGTCCAGACAGTTATCCTCTCTAGTTGGTGTTTCTACCAGTTGTGACATGAAGGTATCATTTAAAATGTTCAGAAACCGGATTCCTTTTGCTTAATTACTAGTCCCACTATCCCAATTAATGTCCGGGTAATTAAAATCTCCAATAATTAAAGTGCTACCATGATCTGCAGCCTTCCTAATTTGCTCTAACAGTTGTTCTTCCTCATCATTATCTATATTAGGTGGTTTATAGCATATGCCAACCAATAGTTGACTTCCCTGTTTATTCCCCAACAAAATATTTACCCATAAGGATGCCACATTTCCCTCATCGCTTTCCAGTTGTGTAATATTAGGCTTTAAATCCTGATTTACATATAAACACACTCCACCCCTTTCTTATGTTTCCTATCCCTTCTAAACAATGTATAACCGTTTAAGTTTACAGCCCAGTCATGCGTTTCGTCCCACCACGTTTCTGTTATTCCTATAATGTCGTATTGCATATTACCTCTAGTTCCCCCATCTTGTTATTGAGGCTCCTTGCATTAGCAAGCTTACATTTA
Source organism: Leptobrachium leishanense (assembly GCA_009667805.1). NCBI lineage: Eukaryota > Metazoa > Chordata > Amphibia > Anura > Megophryidae > Leptobrachium > Leptobrachium leishanense. The sequence continues at coordinate 217,238,337 of CM019066.1, read as the reverse complement.
ATGTTGTCTCTACCCACACATGCTGAATGCGACTTTACATTACATGCCTCCACTGTTCTGACATTACCCATCCCCCCGGCTCCACCCCCCTTAGTCCGAGCTGAAACCCTTCCGCTATCTGCTCTGTCTCCATTTTGTAAGCTACTGTATTCCTCCCCCCCCTTCCACTAGTTTAAAGTCTCCTCCAACCTTTTAACCATCCTCTCCCCTAGCACAGCAGACCCTCTTCCATTCAGGTGCAATCCATCACGACTTTACAGATTGTACCCCAGTGCAAAATGAGCCCAGTGCTCTAAAAACCCAAAGCCCTCCTTCCTGCACCAAGCTTTAAGCCACGCAGGGAGGGAGTCTCACTAACAGAGGTGCTCTCAATGTTTTACACTGTCTTTTAAGAGCATCTCTCTGTTAAAGGGACCCTTCTTTAAAGGTCCATAACTCATTCCCAACCCATTCAAAATAAAAAATGTAACATGACACTAGCAGCACACTGTCTACAACTCCTAGCACCCTCAGGCAGTCCTCCATTAACTTTAGGGATAACGGAGAGTGATAGGAGTTGTAGACCGTGTGCTGCAAGTGTCAGACAATAATGCAGCTGCTTTGAAGCTCCACAACAATAAACCTCACGCTCATACACACTGCAGAATACTGTATCACAGAGCTCCACAGCAATAAAACTCACAGTAATGTGCGGTGTGTATTAGTGTATCACACAGTCACACATATATAAACGTATAAACGCACACACACACAGTCACACATCCACAGACGCACCCTGAACAGGGTTGCTGAGGCCCATGCGGCTGCCGGGCCTAGCTAAGGCCCGGGCGCCCGCCGGGCCCAGTCACGCAGTTCGGTCCACCCCACCCACTTAGTACTACTGGGTTGATGTTTATCTAATCCATTTTATCTCATACCATTATTGCTGAATGCTTTTAAATGTCAGTAAAATAAATAAAGGACAGGCATGAAATATCTGTACAATATATCTAAATACCGTCTTGTTATTTATTTGTATGTCTTAGATGAAACCAGAGCCATCTATCCTGGTTAGCAGCAAACTTGAAAAGAAATCTGCGGGAACCGGCAAAGAAAGGACAAAGGGGGAAAGTCATGGGGAGAAAGATATTTCAGCTAAACAACCTGAACCAATGAGAATTAAAATCTTTGAAGGAGGGTAAGAGAGTCATCATATATTTTGGCATGCAAAAATAGACATTAAGTCCAGGTCTCTTCTCCAAACCACAAAATCTGAGTCTCATTTCTACTTTCTCCTGATCTTTATTTTTTTTTACATTAACACTGCAATCTCGAGTCGATCATAAGAAACAAATATATGTAAATCCCTTTTTAAAAACGCAAGTACATGTAAACTTTTTTTTTTAAAATTGTCTTATTTATTGTGCATATAGGCTGAAATAGCTGTGTTTTCATGCCTAAGTGCCAAAAGTCAAATGATACCTTAATTCAAGGCAATATACCACATAAATAGGCCAACCCGGACCGTGTGGAAACGAGTGTGCAAATGTATGACAATTTAGCCGTAGGAATTACATCAGGTAGTTTTCCTAAAAAGTTGTCCTAATGTGCCTTATATAAACTGGTAATGTTTCGCCTTATGCCCACAATCAATCCTTCAGAGGATATTAAGGGACATACTGTATAGACAACTGTTTTATAGTACTAGGTGGTATCCCCGATGTTTTCAGACTCCTTTATGGATCTGTCCCTGTATAATCAGAGTAATTCACTTATACATACCCAAGCTCTGGAAGACTGCAAGAGTGGTACCTATCCATAAAAGTGGTGACAGTACTTTGGTATCCAACTACCATCCAATATCGTTGCTCCCTCTAATGTCAAAAGTCTTGGAAAAATGTGTCTACACACAATTACGTGATTATTATCAATATTGGAACTACTTAACCCCGGATCAATCAGGCTTTCGTCCAAATCACTCAACTACAACCGCCCTTTTAAAAGTCTGCAATGATATCCAGGCTGGGATGGAACAAGGAAACCTAACTGGAGCCATCTTCCTTGATTTTGCCAAGGCCTTTGACACGGTAGACCATGGCATCTTGTTAGAAAAACTTAAAAACTCTGGTATTGGTGATCGCACGTTAACCTGGTTTCAATCATATGTATCCGACCGATCACAATATGTGTCAATTTCTGGCAGCTCCTCCCTCCCGCTCCCAGTCACTTGCGGTGTACCCCAAGGCTCAATACTAGGCCCCCTGCTATTCACAATATTCATAAATGATCTGCCTAACATCTGCAAAGCCTCAACTGTACATATGTACGCAGACGACACTGTGATCTATACCAGCAAACCAAATCTCCCGCAGCTGGAGGCCGTGCTGCAAGAACAATTCACAGAAGTAGAAAAGTGGATCAAAAACAACAAACTTTTTTTAAATACTGACAAAACTGTAACGATGCTCTTTGGAACAGTACCTAAACTACACAAATTGCAAAATCCCCATCTATGTGTTGGGACAAAATCAAATGGCCCGCTGACCACAGTCACTTCTCTCAAATATCTAGGTATGTGGTTGGACCCTAATCTATCCTTTGACCCCCACATCGAAAAACTCTCATCTAAACTTTACCCTAAACTAGGTGCCCTGTACAGAAACAAATCCTGCCTGAGTCCCGCGGTAAGAAAGCAGATTGTACAGCAAATGCTTATGCCGGCTATTGATTACGGAGATGTAGTGTATGCAGCCTCCCCGCAAACACACCTTCATAAACTTACTACATTGTATAACTCATTCTGCCGCTTTGCACTACAATGTAACTACATGACCCACCATTGTGACATGTTAATTGTGACATCCTAAACTGGCCATCGCTGGAATCCAGACGCACCCTTCACCTTTCCAGCCTGGTGTTTAAGAGCATCTCTGGGAAGCTGCCACCCTACCTGAATAGACTGCTTCCCCCAGCAGCTCCCTCATCCTATAACCTCCGATCCAGGACCAGCACCTTACTTGCTATACTACAATACAAAAAGACAGTGGCTTGGTCCTCATTTTCCTACAGAGCACCACAATTATGGAATAACCTCCCAGACACCATCAAATCTTCTCCCAGTCTTAAGTCACTCAAAAGCTCCTTACTAACATACCTCAATACAGAATGCACCTGTAAACATGTAACCTAGTGACTATATTTCCTACATATTTTTCTGTTAATCTGTATATTTGTGTTGTTTTTTTTTTTTAATATCTTGCATTGTATTACTTTGTATTTCTGTAACTGTAACACTTCAATGTTCTTGAACCCAGGACATACTTGAAAACGAGAGAAATCTCAATGTATCCTTCCTGGTAAAATCCTTTATAAATAAATAAATATCGTTCACAATCAGAAGGAGGGTTTTGTTGCCTTTGACATAGAAGTACTTGGAATCAACTTACATCTTGCACACATCCAGTCCAATAGTAGGCATTTTTACAGTCTACCCAAAATTTACACAAAAACACATTAAAACTATAAATGAGTCAGTTATGTGGTATGTCATTGTATCATTGTATTGGACTGGAATCTCTTAAGCAGACCCACTTACCACTCCCAATGCAAATAAAACATGTACTTTGGGAAATTGTCTTCTTTTCTTTATGAGATATGTGGCCTTGGCTAAGTCTACTGCAATATCTATATTCTGGAGATTACTACACATTTACAACACAGAATACAACCTGGTGTGAGTGCTATGAACACCTCATAGGTTTATGGTTTCTTTCAACATTCTCACAGCATCTTCATATAGGTCAAAGCTACTTCCATTCCACCTTCTCTAGATTTCAAGTTTTTGGGAGATATTCTCTAAACCACTTATGTTCTTATATTGCTCGTCAACTTTTTGTGGCATATTCCTTTCTGCAACACCTCATTAGGTATGATATACCTATGTGATCAATTCTATATGAGTACAGCGTCTCATTACTGTATGCATGTCATTGTTAAATCAACCTCCTGAAATGACTCGGCCCTTTATAAATCCTGCATAGCTTTGACAGATAGCATTAGTATTCAGGAGTATTTTCCATGTACAGAACATTCTGTTTTTATTTCTAATATTAACCATCAAAGTATGTAGAAACCTACCACATGTTGCTGCTCTCTTCAATGAAAGTCTGTCCAAGGTTATTCTTTGTTACTTAGCAACACCTTTTACTTTTGCTTTAAAAGCTATTTATTCTATCCATTCTCCATATCAACCTATCAATTTATATTGCCTGACTTCATCTGTTAACACAGTTCTATATACACACATTTATGTATGTGTATAGAATACACGCATACATATTTATACATATACACACAATGTTAGGAATAGTGCAACAAAAAAACACTGTCAGTGTTATGATGATTCTGTTTGCAAACAATCAAACTAAAAGATTGTTCCATGACGGTTTTAGTGCTTAATTAATGTCTCCACTAGCTGTATAAGGAAATGTATAATACTTAATAAATACATTTCCTCAAATACAAAAGGTGGAATGCAAAGTATTATAAAAGACTTTCAGGGTTATTCAGAGAGATATGAAAACCAGGAGAATGACTGGAGAAGCGAAAATTCTAGGTCAAAGTAGCCAAACCAGAAAAATTCTCCCATTTATCTCACTTTCCAAATCTGCTATTTGGTCTAGATTGTTCATTCTCCTGGCAATTCTCCTGCTTTTCACCTCTCTCTGAATAACCCTGATAATTTTGTGACACTGATGGCCATACATCTGCATTCATATCCCCCGACAGTTCCAAAAGTATTATGTATAACGTTTCTCCTTATACAGTACAGTATATGACTTTTTTAGCAGCATTCTGCACACGGCAGTGCTGGCAGTGCTGCCCAATCTGCTTAGCAAGCATGTATGGCAGGCAGACACCTCTTTTTATCACCGGTGTCACTGTATGAAAGCTGAAGTTTATAAATTTGCTATTTTGGAGCGTAACCTTACAAACTCTAATGTATTCACAAATGGAATGCTATTAAAATACATATTTTTAAATGAGTGACACCCAATCTTTTTCAACATTAATGCCTTTTGTATCCTTAAAGCTCTTACAGCATATTAGTTTTGTCAATTTCAGAAAAACTTTTACATATTTTTGTTGATATAACTTCTGCAATCTATGTCACCCCACTCTTCTTTGATTGCAAGCTCATTTAACCAAGGTCCTCTTTCCTATCGTTCTCAACGAGTCATACGTGCTTGTTAATTTTATGTTTGCTTTGTCCGATTCATTGTACAGTTCGTTATATGTTGGTGTGTTAAAAATCGTTGTCATTGCAGTAGCATAGAAGACAGAACCAAACAGTTATTTTGTATAAACAGGAATATATGAGCAGCAGCACAGATTGGAACCTCTCAACCACCTGTAAATGTGCATAGCATGAGCCTTGTCTTAATCCAATCTACTGTGTGTACTTGTCAAAATTTGTATGTGTATAAAAGTGGGATGGAAATGAGGATTGTCTGTATGAGAGGCATGTTCCTCACCTGTTGCATCATGGATGTTCCATCTGCACTGTCTTTCTCTAAAGAATAATTTCAACCTTGTATGTTCCCATACTAGGCTGATTCAACAGTCCTACTGACTGGCGTCATTCAGGACTCCACATATGCATAGTTCTGTGCATGGACAGGAAGTCCTGAATTTGCCGAATGTTCTGTGACAACAATTTAAGACTACATGCTACAACGGACATGTATTTTACCTCTCCGTTGAAGATCTACAATGGATGTCAGATAGGTGTACAAATCGCAAGCCATTACGGGAGGCTCGCACTTTGTAGAGCCGTGCGCACATAGCGAGGTGGCCATGTGGGCGCCTGTGCAGAACGAACGTCAGTTCTTTACGCACTCCTATATGCCCGTGTGGCCCCAGCCTACAGTGGGTGTTTAACCTTTTTAACCCTATATTATTCCTTTAAAGTTGTGTAGTACATAACTACTTATAGATTAAATATCATGTGGAGAAATAAGAATTTATATACGTTTTAACTAAATCCACATTGTGTTGGTGAGTGATACATGTTTTAAATGTTGTGGAGTTTCTGATATTGAACATTTTTTCTTCCTTTTATTTACTTATTCATAGACAAATGACTCAGCCCTTGTTATTTGTCTTTAACAGTTTCAAATCAAACGAAGACTATGTGTATGTGAGAGGGCGAGGTCGTGGAAAATATATATGTGAAGAATGTGGTATACGATGCAAAAAACCAAGCATGCTGAAAAAGCATATCCGCACCCACACGGATGTACGGCCCTACGTGTGCAAACTGTGCAATTTTGCATTCAAAACAAAAGGTATTTGAAAATGTATTAGTTGTATTGGCTTCTGAAAAAAGTGAAAGGCAGTCATTTGTGTACTATCATTTAGAAAGTATCTTATAAAATTCATTACTTTTTGTATTGTTACTTTTATTTAACATTTTCTTATCCCAAAGACCGCATCGGATATATATATATATATTTATCAATATCTAATGCATTTATTTATTTATTTACATTTTAGTCAATGCTTACTGCCTTTAGGGTATTTGTTCTCTCGTGACATAGAACTAGTACATTTCTTTTTTGTCATTCTGCAAAGGAAGCCAAACATCGCCTACCTCTATAACCACAATTGAGTCAGAGGACAAAAATATAGTAAAAAACAAAACAAAAAGAACACATACATCCCAATGGAAAGCCACAAAAGAACCAAAGTTTGTTGTGCACTGTAATAATGCATGGGAATATATTTTGTAATAGACGGTAAAATCTTTCAGTTGTCTTTTGAATAATTCATGACTCAAATACGAACATATGTATGAAGTACCCACACCTACATTTTCAAGAGATCCACACAATGCCACAGTGGCTATTTAAGCTCAGTGGTGGTTTTGTGGTACAAAATTCAGTATGTTTCAGAGCTTTTGTGCTGTTACAACACAAGACTTTCAGACTCCAGGTGTGATGTAAACTGAACCTGTACTCAACAGGGTAATTTCCCCATCAGGGTATGGATATTCCATTCCTCATAAAGATCAATGCAATATCACTATATTTGATGAGATAGCACTGACAACATTTTATTGGTTCTGGCAACACAATGCTCATAGCTTCTCGAGTGTCCTCATGCAGTGCCCCTTGCTTGGTCCTCAGTATTCATTTTAGCATGTTGACTCAATGGCTTTTTCACTCACAGCTGTCACTCAGTCTGGTGGCATGGTACCAGAAATAAGTGTCAGCTAAAGCTAGACAAAGATTAACTAAATATTTTACTATAAGGGTTAGCAATAAAAAGAAATGCTAGCATATATTTAGGTAGAAGCTCTTTGTCCAATGAGCTCAAGTTATATATAACTTAAATGGAGTACTGATAACATGCAGCAGCATTTAAGTAGCCTGTCCTTTCATGCCATTACAGAGACAACAACACCATATGTAAAATAGAGACTTCCTTAGCATTTCAGTACTGGTTATCATTTTTGGGAAATAGAAAGAGGTGCTGTGGCCTACTTAGGCCTCATCAGAAGGGTAGAACATCTAAGCCTCTAGGCACCACAAACAAGGAGTCTGGGAGGAGTCGTGTCTGGATTACCTACTAGGCTCAAGGAGAACAAAAACAAGTTTATGAGGCAGCAGCATAAGTGGCCAGACCTTCGATGAGTCCCTGCTCAGGTCTCAAACTTTTTGCTTGGTATTGTAATGACAGAGAAGACTACAGCTGTAAAGCTACAGCTCACACCTGTCAGTCACTCTGGTGGCATGCTACCAGAGGTGAGTGACAGCTAAACCTAAGTAGTAAAATTTTGTAGTTGTTCCAAGTCTATATGTTGACAAAAACCAAAACTACTAACAAAAATCGGGAGTGGTTCACTTTCAAATCGGCCCAACTTAAGGTTAGCATGACAGGTGCACTTTAATAATACGGGACAGTCAATACCTCTCTGACTATAGCAAAGTTTCCAATAGATGTTCCTGATGTTGCATTTCTGATATGGGTCAGGTCTTTCGTCTTGTAGATGTGGACAGTTCTGGCAGAGATCATGCAAGCAGCAAAATAGAAAGACTTTCATAGAATAGCATGCTTTTATGGTTCTATCAGTGGGTCAGTTTCAAGTTTATCAATAATGTAAAGACCCACAGACTCCCTGATGGCCCACTCCATCCGTAGCAGCATGAATTATTGATAGAGTTCTGATAGCTAATGTTCACATACATTCATCAGCAGAGAAACGACTTGTATTTGATGCCACGGGCCCTGAGACACATTTATTAATTGAAGCCAAAGTTTGCTCCGAAACCCTGGAAATCAATTTGATCTGCAATTGAATAGTTAGTAGATTTTAGCTGAGTTTTGTAAGGAATATCATTTTTTTTATGTTGATATGAAAATGATGGCAGTGTAGTCTATCACAATCCCACCTTGAACCGGCTTTGCTTAGCTAAAACCGTATACTGTAATAGCCAGCCAACACGATTAGAAGCCTGTTCAATAATTAATAATTTATGTGTCTGATAATAGCAACTTCATGGTCACATCAGGTTGTACAGCAAGCAAGACAACGTTCTGTTCATCAGCATTTTTACTGTAGACGAGGTTCACATACAAACATGCATTTTCTAAGCAAGGTTGTCACTTTTATTAACATTATCATTTTTACCATCATCATTGCCATACTTCTGATTTACATGTAACTAAAAAAAGAAGTTTATACCTAATGTGTCAAGTAGAATAAGCTACTTTACCCCATCATCAATTTACAAACATTTGTGGATATGAGCCTGAGAGACTACCTATTATTTTACTAGAATTAAATGAAATCTGTTCAGATCATTTGTCTACAGATTCTGCAGAAAGACAATTAAAATATTAAGTTTAAAGTGATAAGCCTTAAAAAGACAATGCGACAGAATAAAATTCAAAAATACGTTTTTCACTACCGTGTGAATTCGCAAACTACTCTGAGAAACCAGGGTTTTGGGGATTTTGATAAAAAATTACACTAAATTACAGATTACCCCCATAACTATACATACAAGTACACATCTCTCCTGGAGCTCACCCTGAGTGCATGAGTGATGATGGTGAGATTCGGCAGTTTTCACAGGCAGAGGGCTCCCACTGCTGGCAACCAGTGTATCCTATCTTCTGCACTTGAGCTCCTGCAAGGTGATCTGCACAACTCTCTAAATACAGAGAGATGCTGTGACTGCGCCAGTAGGAGCTCATAGCATAACGCAATACTGTCAAGCCAATATGCTACGAGTTTACAAATGGTTTTTACAGCACATTTGCAAAAGAATCGTCTTTGCCATAAACTAAATTTGTTTGCTTATGTGCTTTCGCAACTGTGTGAAGGCTCTGAAAATCATGTATACACAGTTGCAGCAGGTAAGGGGTTAACCGAACTGTCGCCACTTTCTCCAAGCTAAGCATCAGTCCATAGAGACTTGCTCATGGATACTTGTCTGATCAGGAAATCTGTCATTTGGGAGCCATGCTTACCAGACTGGTTTGCGTTATTACCCCCCCCCCGCCCCGTGTAAAAGGAATGCTCTATATTTTAGCCACACCACCAGTCCTATCCATTACACAAAATAACTGATTTTATGACCATAAGTATTGACTTTTTCAGGATTGGAATAAGATCTCCATGCACCTGGAGCTGACGATTTTGGTGTGCCTATTTTTGGAATTGGGTGCAATAAAAAACATGTTTTGTTATGACATAAGTCAAATAGGTGTATATATTATCACACAGATACGTGTATAGGTGTAGAGATATTTAGCTAGGTTGATGGATTTATAGATGCCAGATAAATAAGTGGAAAGATAGATGTATCGGTAGGCACCACGGGTCCCTAGGCAGTTGACCAGTTTGGGGCACTCCTTGACTGTAACCAACACTTTGCCCTTTTTGTGCATCAGAGCTCTGCAGCAATAAAACTCAAATGTGTGTTATTAAAATATATAAATTATCTATTTAAATAAATTATTATAATAAATAATATACTTTTCATTTAGCCGCAGCGGTTAGTGATTAGCGTTTGGACTTTGTGATCCTAAAGCTAATTACTCTCTGCTGACACTTTGTGCTCCCCATGTTAAGTATAGGGAGCGCAAAGTACAGTAAGCTCGCACTAAAAAGCACTAATACCGATGCGCGAACAGATTTTTTTAACCTGTTAGCGTTCAAAAGGTGATCTGGCTGTAACACTATCACCTCAATTAACCTAGCGCTAACACTAACGTATGTGAGCACTAGCGTTAAGGAGGTGATTGGTCCCTCAGTGTTTGGATTGCAGGGCCTATCACCGCATGTTATGATTTTATCAAGGCCGTGTCCTTGGAGCATTAGCTCCAGTAACCCCAATTAATCCGGCCCTGGACCTTTTCATGGTAAACCTGGCACAGAGCCTATTATGGGGACTGGAAACTGAACACGGTGTGTCCAACCAGTGTGCACACAATTCAGTTTTAGTGAAGCAGAATAAAGTCAGAACCAGGGGCGGATCCAGACACAGGTTTCGGGGGGAGCACTCTACCAGTTTTGATTAAGATCTGGTGTTGGGTTCGCAATGACGGGCAGAGACGCGCCTAATCGCAAGCTGTGCTCATTACACTCACTCTCCCCAGAACATTGCAAAGGGTCTGTTCTCATGTGGCTCATGAGCCCTGTGAACCCTTTCCATACGAGAGGCCCGGGATACCCCCCTCCCAGCACATATCCCTTGAAGCTATGCAGTGTATGGTAACCCAGGTGTGGGCTGCCCAGTGCACCCTTTCCATGCTGGCAGGACACACGTGGCACCCCATCTGTGCAGCCCTGCAAACCCTTTCCATACCAGGGGCCCAGGGTACCCCTCTCCCAGCTCATATGTAATATATTGCCCCTAGCTCACACATGGATATATATTGCCCCAGCTCACATGAATATATATTGTCCCAGCTCACATTTTATATATACTGCCCCTAGCTCACATGGATATATATTGCCCCAGCTCACAAGAATATATATTGCCCCGCTCACATGGATATATATTGCCCCAGCTCACATGATATATATGTTGCCCCCCCTGGATCGGCCCCTGGTCAGAAATTCCTTTGGGGACAGGCAGTAGGGCACAGGGTCTCGATCAGTCAAATCAATTCACTGTGCAACCATTCTTTATCCAGGCTGCATTAAAGTCAAGAGTGGCCCTGGCAAGGAAACCGGGACAGGATACTAATCTATACAAGACATATAAATCATTATCGTGCTTGAACTTTTCCTCGAATTAAACAAAGTTTACGAACATTTTAGTAAATTCTTTTTAAACCTGAATGTAAATATTAGCATTAAGATAATCTGAATCAGAAAGATCACTGTATCCTGCAGTTTATTCATCCATACCCATCCTTTTTTTTTATACAGGAAACCTAACAAAACATATGAAATCGAAAGCACATATGAAAAAATGCCTGGAGCTTGGGGTAGCAATGACATCTGTAGATGATGCAGAAGCAGAGGAATCAGGTACGTCACATGAGTTTATTTAGCTTCTTCAGTGTGTGTGTGTGTGTGTGGGTAGAAGAGCCACCCACACAACCGTCTGCCATTGGAGATTAAATATAGACTACGCCAGAGCTTTGCTACTATGCATTTAAAGGAACAACTTTCCTCCAAAAAACTGGTTACTTGAAAAATCACAAATTATATTCAAAACACCTATTTTGTAGGTGCTACAAGTCTACTAAATGTTTATTTTTGTATAATTATATGAGAACATATTAGCTATATTTTTGTTACTATAGTGTAAAGCTTGTTTTTTTTTCCAATCTTTTGAAATAAATATTTATATAACTTGCTATTCCATTTGCCCTTTTAGACACTGAAAGTCATTTTTTTAGATTCACTATAAACAGATAGATATTCTCATGAAGATATTGCACTTAAAATTCAGCATACGGCTACATTTCCTGGCCATTCGGCTATTCAGAGAGCAGGCAATTTGCCAAATGTTGGTGAATTGCCTGCACATACGGTGCCTGTTCGGTGCCTGTTCGAGGGCAGTGAAATCCCCATAGAGAAGCAATGCTTCATCTATTCAGAGAACACAATACAGCAGGGAAAAGTTGCCGAACTGCCCTGCTGTTCGGTGGTTTCATTCGACAGGTTTATTTAGGAGAATCCCATAGGCTTCAATGTTAAAAATATTCCAGTTTTAATTCAATATCTAATAAACCATTCATTATTTTATTCTGCTGAAAAGAGTCTCTTTAATTTTAGATTTTTTAGGATCTTTTAGGTATTTTTGGGGATTTTCTTGCAAACATTTTTTTTCTGGGTTGTTTTTTTTTAAATCTATTTTTTTCTATAACAGACCTTTTTATTATCATTCATTGGATCTTATATGTAAATTTCAGACATTTTCGTTCTGTAGTTCCTTTTCAAACAGCATTTCACTTTTCAAACATTAAAGCGTATTGTTTTTTTTTTTTACTCCATTCGTCTGCGGTGTCGGGTTATATCGGCGGCTGCTCTGCGATCTGCGGCTAGTCGGGTTTCTCTGGCATGTTCGGCGTGGTTAATCCAGCTGTTTTCTGCAGGTTTTGGTGAATGTTCGGTTAGTGTTCGGCGGGTTTGCGGCGAGTGTTCTGCGGGTTTGCGGCGCGTTTTCCCTGCACTACGGGGGCCCTGCGGTCCTTGCTGAATACACTGCAGGGTCGGCGAAATAGGATCGCCGAATCGCCCTGAAGTGTAGGGTATGAAAAGTCACAGAACGTGTGGTGACTTTTTGATTCTCTTTGAATAACCCTGATAGTTGCACAAACCCACGGGAGAATGCAAGTATAAGGAAAACCAATTTCCTAAAAAATAATATTATACTTTAAAAATATAAAATTGCTTTAAATATCTAAACTCGGAGACATCACAAACTCACAGCTGGCATGGATCAAATGTGCAAGGCGAGGCAACTTGTAAGGACTATGCAAAGGGTAGGGAGTCTGGCCTTGCATTGCACAGCTATACGATTAAGGCTGGGGCCAGACTAACGCATTTTTAACGTGCGTTTAGGCGCACTTAATCACGGCCGCAGTAGCAGCAAATGACGGGCAATGACAGCCATTATACGAAGTCCGGCCGCACGAAAGTCCGGCCGCGCAACGCAAGGGAAAATGAGCGCATTTTTTCGAGAATGCAGAACTGCTTGTACTGACGTACAGAGTGCGCTGCAGCAGCATAGCGGCGAGTGCGCGTGATTAGGAGATGTCAGCCGCTGCTAATGTCCAGCCTACATAACGTCCAGACGCAAAAAGTGTTTTTTTGCCGATCCGTAAAAAATCACGCCCGAAAATGCGCGTCGTCTGACTGTTTTCGCGCATTCCGTGAAAAAGTATGTCAATGCGTTTGGATGCACTTTTTGACGGTCGCTGCGAATAATGCGTTCGTTTGACCCTAGCCTTAGGCCCCGTTCACACTGTGCCATTTATCGTGCGGATTTTGCCACGACGTCGCAGCAAAATCCGCGCGACGTTGCGCTGTGTAGCTTCTCCAATGCATTTCAATGGAGCTGTTCACATCTTGCTGCGCGACGTCGCATATCACGGTAGCATGTCGCTGGTACATGACCCTTTTTTTGCGATTTGCTATCTGTGATTTTGCGATTTGCATTGGTGGTGCTCTGCAAAAATCGCGACGTCTCGCGACATTACCGCACTATGTCACGAATATGAAAATCGCGCAGAAAATTGCACGATTTTCAAATCGCACAGTGTTAACGGGGCCTTAGCAAATATCCCTTACTCCTTCGCTGCCCTGTTGAAGCCCAGCACAACAAACTGAATTTCCAGTCAATGTAAGTCTGTTTGTACAGAATTACATTTAAGAATGTTTTTCCAATCTCTTTTGGCCTCATATGTTGTAGTAAAATGATAAACATTTCAAAGCCATAAATCCATGTATAATACAATACAAATAAGTAGAACTAACTGGCCACCATCAAACTGAAAGAAAACCGATTTATATTGCAGTTTTATGAAGTGAAGGCTGGAATGCAAACAAAGAATCCTTTGCTTTAAATGAACTGGCAGTACAGTGTAGGGTTTAGCACACATCTGTATTATCTGTCTATCTTCCATCAACTACCGTAGGCCCATACGTCATGCTAATCCGTCTCACTTGGCTCCAAACCTGAGCTAGTAGGTTTGATTCTCTATTGTCCCATATAATCCCCCTGTTTTCTCATATTATCCTCAGCCATACTTTTGATATGTTTTCATGAGTTTTACATATATATATAAAAAATCCAAATTATCAATGTATCTAACATTACATTATAAATTAAGTTTTGTTCAAAAACTTTGGAAACGGGGTGCAAAATATCTGGTACGGCATGCTTTATATGAAAAAGGAATATCCTTTAATCTGTTATTTTATTGTTTTTTTTATGTTTGAAGGTACAATTGAAGATACACAAAAAGAATCAGAAAAGAGTGTCACTGCTATCGATCACCAATTTTCAGATGCTGAAGAATCTGATGGTGATGACGGTGATGAAAATGAAGATGAGGATGATGAAGAGGACGATTTTGATGATAACCAAGGAGATTTAACACCAAAAACTAGATCACGAAGTACCAGCCCTCAGCCACCTAAGCTTTCAACACTATCCGTCTCTGCTTGCTCGGCATCCCAGAGAGCTTCACCAGATGGTAATATGGGGCATTCCTCCTTAATGACTTACCTATCCACTTTGCCAAGTATTCAAGTTACACATCTCATGACACCAAGTGCTCTGTGTGCAGATTCACAAATGATGGAATATCAAAGGCTTTTCCTTACCAGAGAAAGAATGGAGACACAGGGCAGCATGGACGAAGACTATATGCTTACTAGTGAACACAGTTCATCGCCCAAGGATTTCTCTTCTTGTAGCCGCCATTCTTCACCAGGATATGATTCATCCCCTTGCAGAGATAATTCTCCAAAGAGGTACTTATCTCTAAGAGGGGATTTGTCCCCCAGAAGGCACTTATCACCAAGGAGAGACGCTTCACCTATGAGACACTTATCACCCAGAAAAGAAGCTGCACTGAGGAGGGAATTGTCCCCTAGAAGAGATATATCCCCACGGCGTCACCTCTCACCATTGAGGCCAATGTCACCAGGAAAAGACATGTCTACTGGAAGAGATTTATCTCCAAGACCTGAGAGAAGATACATGGCCTCATTAAGAGCACTTTCACCAAGAAGACGTTTACACCATAATTCAAGTTTGCCAATGAGTCACTATTTGCACTCAGACTCAGGACTACTGGGGTATGGGGTAAGTTGAGAGTGGATGTAATACACAAAACGTTATCATGTTGGGCAGAGTTTGAGAAATACCAGGTGCTAAATTGCCATCATAAGTGGGACACGAGACCTAGTATCAACAACATACTATTATTAAGTAATACCTAGGCATCTAGGTGGTAATAGCTGCACATGAGACATTACATAATTTGTTTACACTGGGGTATTTCTGTACTTTTTATGTTCAAGTGTATTAAAATGTTCCTGCATTGCAACGTTTGTACAGAGGACGTTCAGTGTAGGCTTAGGCTCCTCATTATTAAATTCTCTGGGTTTTGCTAAACAGGAACCATAAACCCTAACCCTGATACCTGCTGTACTTGAAATGAACTACGCTCACAGTATTTGTGACTTTTATTGAAACATTATAATAAGCAGCCAAAATCTTTTATATGCAGATTGATCAATGCTATATTTTACTGCATAATGGGAGTTAAGAATTATTTAAAAGACCCTAGCTCTGTGATCACCATTTTACGGTCATGTTGTCAGGTAGTGGGATTTCACAATAATGTGAAAAGTCACTTCCTGGTTCCCATGCAGAATGTATATCTCCAGTAATGTTGACATGATGGCTTCATTGGCAGCACGTTGGTATTTGATGAATGGCTGGAAGAGAGCAGGAGGTATTCCCCTACGCTCTCCTGTCATTAATTTCTCAGTACTGCATACTAACATAATTCAATAAGTGCTATCAGTTTACTACTGTTATTGCAAGCTACTACAAAGATCAGTGACCATCACTGCTCACTGAATATGACATGAAAGGAACAATGTACTCACTCTGACCACTTTCGTTTTTTTAGATGGTCAGGGTGAGAGAAGCATGATGCCCCATTTTCGGGTCAGCTCTTAAAGCTGTGTGAAGTGGAGGAGTTTTCTCACACATGTCACTCAGCAGGCTGGAATTTGAATATTCTGCCTTCTGGGACCAACAATATCCGGTCGGTACACTTTGTACGTGCTGACATCTGGTCCTCTATGCATTACCAAATTCGGAGCAGCCAACATCAGTCACAGCTGAATTTGAAGGGGCCATTTTGTTTTTGAGAGAGAAAGTATTGTACCAGGAAGAATACATTGAGATTTCGCTCGTTTTCAAGTATGTCCTGGGTGGCGAGTATGTACCGTTAGGTGTCTTGCCCAAGGACACTTACTGGAGAGGTGCTCTTGCCGGGATCGAACCTGTGTCTCCACAGTCTCTCTCCACAGTTATAGAGCAGTGATGTTACCTCTACTACACCCAGCTGGTATTTGATTTGATTGATCCTGATCATGCGGGTGGAACTTGCACCATTCGCACGCAAAACGCTCCAGGGATTTCCGCATTCAGAAGCCCTGTCACAGAAGAGAAGGGGGAGCCCAGTGTTGCTGAAAAAGGGCATTTTTACCTAACTGAAAGAACCATTAAAAAATGATTGTGCAGATGCTGTAAGGAGTATCTGCTCAGTTATTTAAGGGGTTATATTTTCCACAGAGTGTTCCTTTAAGGAGTCCTTAGGAATCCATTCAGTGGTACTGTGGGAGTTATGTGAGGTTCTAGGAGAAGACACTGAGGAGCTATTTGACCTTGGTGTTCTTCCTGTTATCGCATCACAAGACAGTGGATCAGTGCAAATATCTCTGGGAAGCCTGGTAGGGGAGTATATATGCAGGAATGTATATTTTATCAGATTATAAAGTGACTTTGGTCTTGCAAAATCATTTTATAACAGGTCAGGTTTACAGAGGTGCTATTTTTTCCATTTTCTTTAGTGACAAGAATTACAAGCTACTTGCCAGGTAGAACCTGAGTTGGGATTGGTTGACAAAGTTTCAACCGTAGTGACAAGGAGTGACAGCTGATAGAAGCTAGAAGTGCACATCTGTTAGTGACTGCTAATTGATCCAATCACCAGGAACATCATCATCCTCTAGACCAGTGTTTCCCAAACCTGTCCTCAGGACCCTCCGCCTCGCCATGTTTGTCAGATATCTGAAGCACAGCACATGTGATAGGATTTGCTGCTCAGTGATTGCAGGATTCAGTCTGTATTTCCCCAAGGTGATCTGCAAAATCTGGCCTGGTTGAGGGTCCCGAGGACAGGTTTGGGAAACACTGCTCTAGACACAAAGTAAGAAAGTGTAGGAGAATCTGAACGGTTGGCTGACCATTCATTTTCCCACTATGTTCCTGGGTTGGAACATTTGATGATTTTGGTACCCAGGGATCTACAGAATGAGGCCCCTCTTAAGCCTAAATTATCGTGGTGCTGAGAGACATTTGTAGCAACTTGGGACAATAACACCATGTTTTCTAATCGCACATTTGAATAGACTGGAAAATATGAATAGCTTGTTTATAGTAAATTAAATTCTACACATCTACGTTCAGTTGTTAATGATGACTGTTCGCAGATGACACACAAGATATTTGTTGGTTGCATTAAAAGCAGTGTTCTAAATATATACTTATTACAGCTCTCCAAAATCATTTGAAAAGATTCTAAACCTAGGAAGGACATAAAGTAGCTCATTATCGCTTCTGTAGCTAAAAAAGGAAAACAAAAATGACCATTGTCATGGCAACATATTTTAGAAAACTGAAGAATAGAAGACAATGCAGATGTACACATACCCAGCAGGATAAAATACTCATATCTATAAATCTGGGACTAGTTTCAACAGAAGGTATTTGTGTTAAAAAGTCACCTTTGGAAATGCGAGTATGATTTACTATAAAGTTACTTTACCTAAAAAGGGTAAGTGCCCCTCAGGATTCAGACACAAAGTAACAACCCCCCATTTTCTACCAGCAATCGACTTCTAGAAAAATTGACTACATATCGAACGTCTCTTTTATGAAAGATGAAAAGAGATTCAAGGGTCAACTTCTGTTCAAAACATGATTTTTGCATGTTGGTCTTCAGTATGCTGTCTTTGCACAGCTCAACCTGGCTAACAATCCACAGATAAAGTTCCCCTGCGGTTCAGTATATCATTATCTGCTGAGTGGTAACTGAGCAGAACACAAAGTGAAGTAACTGCATTTCCAGTGAAAGTTACATGAACAGCATATGGAGTTGTATCCAAGTTGCAATTTTATATACTGTATTACTTTAATAATATTTTTTCTGCTCATGTTTTTATTAAATATACATAGACACTAGTATTCTAGCTGGTGAGTTGTATAAGGGAAGCTGGCAAACGTTTCTCTACAGATAACACTCAACCACATGGCAACCAGTTCATAACCGACTGTCCCTTTTGTTAATAGCCAAAACAAAACCAAGCATGTGCTTCTGGCTACTACATAATATAAACTGACCCTTTTGTATGAAGGCTAGTTTTATATATAACCCTGTATTTACACTGATATTCTAGTGAAAATTAGACATGTGCATTTCGTAACGTCAAAATTAGTTTTTGGCCAACATTTGTATTTTCACTATTTTGTTTCATTTCTGAAAAATGTAATATCCGCCGTAGGATATTACAAATCGTCCAAAATTTACAATTCAAAGTCGATTCGAAAACGATCCGAAACAATATCAAATGGAACTAGCATGATCCAAAACAAGAAACATTTAATGAAAATTACCCATAACAGAAACAAAATGTTTCAAAACGAAAGAAAAGGAATGAAAAGTAATAAAACCAGGGATTTTTGTAACATTAAAACCTATAGGCGAATCCTATAAATTCAGAATGAAAGGGTTACCCTTACGGGCGCTCTTCCTAGGAATCTTATAATTATATAAGTTGGCGTACTGCTGCCTTTAGAGTATGTTGACAATGGTTTGCCGTATTGACAGAATATCTTTAAAAAAGGGGGTATAACACTAATGGGCGCTGCTCGCCTGAAATGGGTCGGGTCTGGTTGTATTGCATATACACCAAAATCTCGAAGGATGTCTACGTCTTTCCAGATGGATGTGTGCAGAATGGATATGTGTCCTTTTGTTTAAGACGGTGCGTATGTGAATGCAGGACATAAAATGGTGTTAGACATAAAATATACCCCACTTTTGGGTCTAACACCATTTTATGTCCTGCATTCACATATTCACTGATTTAAACAAAAGGACACATATCCATTCTGCACACATCCATCTGGAAAGATGTAGACATCCTTCGAGATTTTGGTGTATATGCAATACAACCAGACCGACCCATTTCAGGCGAGCAGCGCCCATTAGAGTTATACCCCCTTTTTTTAAAGAGAATCCTATAAATTGCAATGTTAAAAATCCCCGTTTTTAGTAAATATTTCTTAAACTGTTTATTTTTTTCACTTGCATCAATCAGCCATTTTGTTTATTATTTTTTAGGATTTTTCAAGATTTTTTGGGTGCAATTTTAGGTTTTCTAACTTTTTTTTAAAGTTTTCGTTCAATAGTGTTTTTTTTGCAAACAGCGTTTCAATAATGATGATGAATCAGATCTGAACCAATAATGAATCGGATCCCATTTGATAAAAAAATCAGATCGGATCCGATGCATAAATCAACTCGGATCCCATCTGATAATTGCATTATATCCAATCCGAAATTATCGGATCCGAAAACCGAAGTGATCCAAAAATGATATCGGATGATCCGATATTTTGGATCGGTCCGATTTACTAATCACGGTGAAATATCGAACGACCCGAAATGTAAAAAAAAAAAACCTGTTTAAAATGACCCGAAATCATCCGAAACAAGAAAAAACAGAACGAAAGATTCCGAAACAAAAAAGAAAACGCTGTGCACAAGTCTAGTGAAAAGTACTATAGTATAAAGAGACAGACTGGGTGGGGCCACAGGAGGGAAGGGGGATAGAGCCCAAATAACAAGTCCCATTACAGGTTAAAAGGTTGTTTTTGAAATGGTAATAAATAGGGTAGGGGGCCCCATTGGATCAGGTGTTTATAAGCTGCATTAATATCAATTCTTCCTTAGAATTTACATGTTTGTATCTTTGTGTTCTTTCTTTGAGGTATTCCATTTACCTAAAAGAGAAGTGGGGGTTGCAATTATCTACACATTATTCGGTACTTTTGCTGTTCGTAGATCTAGGCACTGGGAAGATGCAGGAAAAAAATATATAACATTTATATTTTGTAAAAAAATAATTACACATTATTCATTTTATTTTTGTTGAGGATGTTAAAATTGGGTTGTCAGACTGTATTATTCCTCGCTTCTCAGTAGAGACTCTTAGGAATCAAATACTGTGAAGTGGGCCAATTTGAGAAAACTAAACACATTGCAAGTGTGACCTTTGTTCTCTAAGACTTTGGCAGAAGTTGTATGTTACATAGTGAGAGGGGAATGCTGTAGCACCAGTGGTACAAACACATTGTTATTATAGATTCTTTGCTAAATAACACTTCAAGTACATCCCAGGGCTCAGTAACTGAAAAGCTGTTGAGCCTGTTTGGCCTAATAGTCACTCCGGAAAAAGAAAAACTGTGTGGCCTAGGGTTCACCTCTTTCCCGTGTAGATAAATAGTCATTTATATTCATCCAGAATGATGGTAATATCAACGATATTTCCGTGTTCAGTCTGTCATGTGTGTATCTGTGGGTGTGTATATAATTTAAAGGAAGAAAAAGAACAAAAATTAAATCTCAGGTTTTTTTATCCTTAATTTTACAACTGAGGGACTTTTGTAAGCAACTGAGGTGTACCCCCAATGCTTAAGGCCATCTAGTATGGCAATGCTCTTGCATGTGTGTGCCTGCGCTATAGGAGACTTTTGATGTAAAAGTGTAAGAGATTGTTACAGTGACATTTATTTTTACAGCGCTATGGAATAGGTTATTCTGTCTCACCCATTAGAAAGTGTTAATAAATATGCATACATGTAAAACACACAGAACAGTAGGAGAGAGGACCCTGCTCGAGAGCTTACAATTGAAGAGGAGAGGGGTGACATATTACATCAGGGTAAAGAGTTGGGCATGTGAAGTAGTGGGTGTGTAGGGAGCTGAGTGAGGAAATGGTGCAAGAAATGACAGTGGGGAGATCATGAGTAAGCTGACAGGTTTCTTTTAAAGTAATGTGTTTTCAGAGACTTCTTGAAGGACTCGAGTGACGGGAAGAGTCTAATGTTGCAGGGGAGTGAATTCCATAGAAAGGCAGCTTGGGAAAAGTCTTTAAGGCAAAAGTTGGGGGTGCGGGTACATGAAGCTGATAGCATCAGATCATTGGGAGAGCGAAGTGGTCGGGACAGGATGTACCTGATGATAAGGGAGAAAATGTAGGCAGGGGCACAGTTATGGAGAGCTTTGTAAGTGAGCACTAATATTTTGAATTGAATTCTAAAGGAAACAGGGACCCAGTGTAGAGATAGGCAGAGAGGTGAGGTATGAGAGTTGCAGGAGGTGAGGTGGATGAGCCTGGCACAGGCATTCATAACAGACTGCAAAGGGATAATCTGGGATCTCTTAAAGCCAGAGCGAAGGAGGTCGCAATATTCAAGGCGGGAGATACTAAGAGCTTGGACAAGCATTTTAGTAGAGTCTGGATTAAGAAAGGGATGGATGCGTGCAATGTTTTCTAGTTTTTTTTAAGATTGTGAACTTCATTTGCCTGTTGTACCCAAAAATCCCTTCTACTTTTGGGAAAGTGTAGCAAAGCAGCGGTTCTCTGATTTGCACAGATATATAAATGTTTTTTGCAGTGGCTTGCAATTTTCTCAATTATATATTTTACATGAAGCGTATGAAGTGCAAAGCATGATCTGCTAAGTAGACAAAAATATTTAAAAAGTCAGCTACATGACTGAAACATTGACTATGTAAGTTGAGAATTAAATTTAAAAAATCATTTAATTTACTCATCATTCCCTGCTGTGCGCTTTTACATGGATTTTGTGTATGTGGCCTAAGCTCAAACAAGGTCATCAGGCCTAGAACCTGCATGCAACCCCTTCAATTTTATTTATTTGTACGTACATACTACTGTACATACATATTTCATGATCATGCTCTATGAAACCATTAATGGATTTTCTTTTTCTTTTCACAGAATATACGTAAAAACTGGTCACATGTTCCATATGCTGGTTTGCCTTTAGAAGATGCTCCTGAACACCAAAGCACTTTCCCAGCTCCAGTTGGCTACAGCGATTACATTTTCAGTCACCTGCCATTACACTCACAACAACAAATACGAGCACCTTTACCAATGATCCCCATTGGGGGGATCCAAATGATCCACTCAAATTCTGCAGTTCAACCTAGTCCTCATTCATCTACAACCTCACCCTTGCACCCGAGAAACTCAGATGGGAAAAGAAATATATCTCCTGAGTCATGTCAGGGTAGCACGACGCACCTTGAGAAACATTCTTTTATTAATGACCCATTGACAGACCCTCTATCTGGAGAATCTACCACTCTCTTGCCCTCACCTGGACAAAGCCCTTCAGATGAAAAATTCAAACTTATAGAGAGGGAGCAGGAGGAAAATATACATACTTGCACAAAAGCCATTGCTTGCCTGAGGATTGCTACAGAGGAAGGTCAACCGCCAAAGCGGGACCAATTGTCTCGTCCTCCTGAGCCCAGTCATAAAACTTTAGGAAGTGCACAGCCTGGCATTAGGCACTTTAGTGGAGTTGAGGCGAGCACGTCCCTTGCATGCGCCTCATCCACCCATGTTGACTTGCACGGAGAAAAAGACAATTTCGGTACATCACAATCTACATCTGCTCATTCCAAATTCTATAGTAAGAGTATGGACATGTCAAAGTTAGGCTTTCCTCGGAAAGAGGAGCCACAGGAAGTGAAGGACACATCTGACTAAAATGCATTTTCTTGAATGAGCATGTAGACTTTATCATGAATTGACTTTATTTTCTTGAATGAAAAAAAATACATTCATAGCATGTCCGATGTACTTAAATTTCCCTTGAAGATACTTTTGTTATATCTAAACAGATTTAGCACACACTGTGTATATATATATATATATATATATATGTATATATATATATATATATTCACACACACACAAAGTCATCACAAGCCTGACCAAAATGAAACATTTAACTCTCGTATTGGGCCTGGTACTTTTAATTGTACAGATGTTTGTGCCTTTTTCTTTACTTTGCTTATATTCTTATAAGCATTTTAGCAGTACCCTGTATATATTTTAGAATTTGTGTATCTGCTTTGTAATAAATGTAATTTCTTTCTTTTTTTGGACACTTGGGTCTAAATGTAAAGTAAAAAAAAAGAAAAAATAGCATCAATATATATGTGAGGTTGCACTAAAACATATTTTTATATGATTGAAACTCAAAAAACAGCTTTTATGTACAGCTCCAATCCTGTAATACTAATATTTATTTACTTTGTTTCATAAATTGTACATTTCTTTTCTCAATGTTGTGAATTACTTTTTTTCTATGTGAAGCATGGGGTTTATTGTTGCGTAATTAGAACAAAAAAATGTACCGGTATATTGTAAGCAAGATATTTAAACTGAAAATATCATCTTATTATGCACTTATGCATCGGTTAAAGAAAAAAAAATATTAAGGGTGTATCAGTCAGTTCTTAAATCTTGTAATATTTTTGTCCCTTGTTTTCTGAATTGATTATAACTTAAGTGCGGATTGTGATTTTAAATTTAAACCGATAGTAATGTAAAGCATTAAAAGTACAAAAATGTGCTTATTGTGAAGTTTTTTCTCCCCAGGCTGTACGACACAGTTATGAATATATCACACGTATTTGGTCTTATGTGAACATGTTGCTCTGTATACTCAGACCATACATATGGGAAAACATTCCACCCCATGTATATGTACAAGTGCATCACTGGTACAATTATATGTAAATGTCAGCTGGACACAAGCGTCACCATTTAAATTTACTGGAGTGTCTATAAAAAACTAAAGGTGACAAAGCACATCAAACGGTATGGAACTGAGTTATCCATTGTGCTATTTAGTGGATTCTAATTCTGTGAAAAAGTTTGTATATTGAATTACAGATTATAAAAGGAGTGTTCTTTAAAAAAGAAATAAATATACAAGTTATATGCAGAACGTTTGTTGCATTTCCTTAAGTACTGAATGCCAAGGTCATAGATAAAACTTGATATTTAGAAAACCTGTAATACTTTTTTTTATTATTTCATGTGAAATAAACAAGCCAATAGCAGTTTTCAGCATACAATTTCAGGGTTATCCACAGAGATCCGAATGGCTGGAGAAAGGTAACCGAACGCTGAAAATCAGCGTTGGGTTATCTTTCCTGGCCATTCAGCTAACCAGATAACCAGAGAGCAGGCAATTCGCCAAATCCTGGCGAATTGCCTGCACATACGGTGCCTGTTCGGTGCCTGTTCGAGGGCAGTGAAATCCCCATATAAAAGCACTGCTTCGGCTATTCAGAGAACAAAAACCAGCAGTGAAAGGTTCCTGAAATGCCCTGCCATTCGGTGGTTTAATTCGACAGGTTTATTCAGGTGAATCCCATAGGCTTCAATGTTAAAATATTCCCGTTTTAATTCAATATCTAATAAACCGTTCATTATAATATTCTGCAGTAAAGAGTCTCTTTATTGATAGATTTTTTAGGATATTTTAAGCATTTTTCTGGATTTTCCTATTCCTATTTCCTATTCCTATTTTTAAAAAAAAAAAATTTAACTTTACTTATTTTTTCTGTAACAGCCCTTTTTATTATCATTCATTGGACCTTGTGAAGGAACCGTTCCCTTCCGTCTGTCCTGGCTCTCCAGACACCCCTTCGTTGCGGTCAGCCCGGCTACTGGGAGCGCTGTCCTCAGCGCCTCGAGCGGCTTGACCTGCCTGCTTCTGTTCCTCTGCCCTGGAGCCGTTAGGAATCTCCAGAAGGCCGCTCTCTGCCTTCTGAGGGTGAGTGTGGAGTGTAGCGTAGTTTGTAATAAAGACACCAGGCGCGGCTGTATGCTTTAAAACAGGATCCTCTCTCTCTGAGCTCTGAGAGTTCTCTGACTTTTTAATGAACAAAACGCCACCATTTATGCTGAAGTCCAACAGTCATAATTTGCATACACATACTAATTACTAGTCATAATTTGCATACCCATACTAATTACTAGTCATAATTTGCATACCCATACTAATTACATTATGTCAGTTATTTACAATAAACATTCTTTACATTCTCTAGCCTTCAGCTCACACAACATTTGTATATCCATTGTTCTAACACATCAGATTAAACACACACTATCGGAGATCCCTTGAATTAAACATGCAGCTAGATAATGGGAAAAGCCCTGGTGCATAAATTACACAGCAGTAAAGCTTGTTTACTGTATACACAAAAACACATTTACCTACAGGAATATAAGTATTTTTAAAACCAAAGCTATGCCATTTTACACTAAACTAAATTAAACTAAAACCAAACGATGTAAAATATATTTAAAACCACATGATATAAATGAACATAAAGTCTGTTGGGGTTTGAAGCATGGAGCGTTACATCAGCTCCATGACATATGTCCCCCCTTCCAGAACGGCAGGGCAAGCTTAGATCCCAAACGGATCTCTTGCCACTGACGAGACTTCTCACCTTGTCCTTTTTTTCTGCGCCATCCTCAAAGTTCCAGGGTGCTGGCGCACAAGCATCACCAGTGGGGTCCGACGGTCGCCACAGGGTATGCCTGGGTGTGGGTCCATAGTCTGTCGGGAGGAGGCGAGCCACCAGGCTTCTCCACTTGTCCTCGTAAACTAGCCCGCTGTCCGAGGGGTGCTCCAGGCCCCAGCGCCAGGCGCCCCGTTGGTGCAGTTGGTGGCAGGTGTCCCCTCCTGGGGAAGGGTTCTGTCGTCGGGGAGGGGTACCGCCTGTACCACCTCCGGGGGTATCACGCACCCGGGAAAAACGCGGGCCACTTGCACACGTCCCGAGCGCTCTGGTCAGCTGCTGGAAAAAGTAGTGGCTGTAGGGGGCCTCCGGGCCAAAGGGTTGGAAAAGTGGGCAGACTTGACAATGGCTCTGCCCCGTAGCCAGCGTTTCTGCTGGAGAAGGGTCTCTGGGTGGGAGGATGGCTTCCTCCCTCTCCGGGGAAACCAAGTGCTGCGGGCAAGTCAACCCGGGGGTATCAGCCATCGGCTCCTCAGGGTAGGCGGTGGAGAGTGGGCAGAGGCCAGCGGCGCTGTGCCCCATGGCCAGCTCTTCTGCTGGGTAGGGGTCTCCTTGTGGGCGGAGGGCATCTTCCATACTGAAGGGGGCCAGGGGGAGTGTGGAAACAAGCCCAGGGGGATCCTCGGGGGGATCCGGGGAAACAAGCAAGGGCTGCGGGCAAAGCAGCCCGGGTAGTTCATCCATCTGCGCCTCGGGGCAGGCTGTAGAGGGTGGGCAGAGGCCAGCGGCGCTCTGCCCTGGGGCCAGCTCTTCTGCTGGGAAAGCGGGTGCGAGATCAAAATCCAGCGGGGTGGAAGGGGTCAGCAGCTGCGGGATAAGCAGCCCGGGGGAATCATCTTTCTTCTCCTCGGGGCAGGATGGGGTGGGTGGGCAGAGGCCAGCTGCGCTCTGCCCCGTTGCCAGCGCTTCTGCTGGGTAAGGGTCGCTTTGCGGGAGGATGGCTTCTTCCATCTCCAGGGGGATCAAAGGTTGCGGGCAAACCAGCCCGGGGGGAACATCTGTCTGCTCCTCGTGGCAGACTGTGGAGAGGGGGCAGAGGCCAGCGGCTCTCTGCCCCGTGGCCAGCTCTTCTGCTGGGTAGGGGTCTCCTTGTGGGAGGAGGGCATCCTCCATAATGAAGGATGTCAGGGGCTGTGTGGAAACAAGCCCCGGGGGATCCTCGGGGGGATCCGGGGAAACAAGCAAGGGCTGCGGGCAAAGCAGCCCGGGTAGATCATCCATCTGCGCCTCGGGGCAGGATGGGGTGGGTGGGCAGAGGCCAGTGGCGCTCTGCCCTGTTGCCAGTGCTTCTGCTGGGTAAGGGTCGCTTTGCGGGAGGATGGCTTCTTCCATCTCCAGGGGGATCAAAGGTTGCGGGCAAACCAGCCCGGGGGGAACATCTGTCTGCTCCTTGTGGCAGACTGTGGAGAGTGGGCAGAGGCCAGCGGCTCTCTGCCCCGTGGCCAGCTCTTCTGCTGGGTGGGGGTCTCCTTGTGGGAGGAGGGCATCCTCCATAATGAAGGAGGTCAGGGGCTGTGTGGAAACAAGCCCCGGTGGATCCTCGGGGGGATCCGGGGAAACAAGCAAGGGCTGCGGGCAAAGCAGCCCGGGTAGATCATCCATCTGCGCCTCGGGGCAGGATGGGGTGGGTGGGCAGAGGCCAGTGGCGCTCTGCCCCGTTGCCAGCGCTTCTGCTGGGTAAGGGTCGCTTTGCGGGAGGATGGCTTCTTCCATCTCCAGGGGGATCAAAGGGTGCGGGCAAACCAGCCCGGGGGGAACATCTGTCTGCTCCTCGTGGCAGGCTGTGGGGGGTGTAGCTTCCTTGACGGAAATTCCAGGCAAGCTGTAAATCTCCTCCCAAGTATCGCTGGGGAGTGCTGGTTCCTCCCATGAAGCTCCAGACAAGCTGTAAGTCCCCATAAAAGGATCGCTGGGGGTGTAGATTCCCTGGACGAAGCTCCAGGCGGGCTGTCAACCTCCACCCAGGGCTCTACGGGGTAGGTTTCAGGGGTGGGGTATTCTGTCCATGTCGCTTGGAGCTCGGCCAACCGCAGCTGGTGTTGGCGCTCCTTATCTCGCTCCTCATCTTCTTGGAGGTCCATCATCAGTTGTACAACTGCGGCTTCGGAGGGGGTGGTGCCGCATATCTCTAATATTGCTCGAGCTTTCTTTCGGAGGTGATCTTCAGTGGCCGGAGTCAGGGTTGGGGTTCTTACCATTCGCTGGTCCATCCTTGTAAGCTCCTTGACCAGGGCTTTCTTGTTTTTGGTGCCGGCGATTCCTCCACGGCACTCTAATATGTATCTCAGCGTGTCCCTCTTGTAGTTGGCATAGCTGGCCATTCTGCGTTTCTTCTGGGGTTGGAGAGCTTATCCTCACCGCTTGCCACCAGTGTGAAGGAACCGTTCCCTTCCGTCTGTCCTGGCTCTCCAGACACCCCTTCGTTGCGGTCAGCCCGGCTACTGGGAGCGCTGTCCTCAGCGCCTCGAGCGGCTTGACCTGCCTGCTTCTGTTCCTCTGCCCTGGAGCCGTTAGGAATCTCCAGAAGGCCGCTCGGTACCTTCTGAGGGTGATAGTGTATAGTGTAGCGTCGCTGAAATAAAAACACCAGGCGCGGCTGTATGCTTTAAAACAGGATCTTCTCTCTCTGAGCTCTGAGAGTTCTCTGACTTTTTAATGAACAAAATGCCACCATTTATGCTGAAGTCCAATAGTCATAATTTGCATACCCATACTAATTACTAGTCATAATTTGCATACCCATACTAATTACTAGTCATAATTTGCATATCCATACTAACTACATTATGTCAGTTATTTACAATAAACATTCTTTACATTCTCTAGCCTTCAGCTCACACAACATTTGTATATCCATTGTTCTAACACATCAGATTAAACACACACTATCAGAGATCCCTTGAATTAAATATGCAGCTAGATAATGTGAAAAGCCCTGGTGCATAAATTACACAGCAGTAAAGCTTGTTTACTGTATACACAAAAACACATTTACCTACAGGAATATAAGTATTTTTAAAACCAAAGCTATGCCATTTTACACTAAACTAAATTAAACTAAAACCAAACGATGTAAAATATATTTAAAACCACACGATATAAATGAACATAAAGTCTGTTGGGGTTTGAAGCATGGAGCGTTACATCAGCTCCATGACAGACCTCATATGTAAATTTCAGACATTTTCGTTTAGTAGTTTCTTTGCAAACAGCGTTTCACTTTTCAAACATTCAAGCAAACTGTTTTGCTAATTTATTCACTCCATTCGTCTGCGGTGTTGGCTTTTTCCGGCGGCTTCGCTGCGTGTGATCGGCTCCTGCTCGGGTTTTTCCGTGGTTTTCGGCGGGTTAATCCAGATGTTTTTGCGGGTTTTCGTCGTGCATTCGCCTGGTTTTGCGGTTCGTTTTCGGCGGGTTTGCGGCAGCCTTTCCCTGCAATTCGGGGACCCTGTGGTGCTTGCTGAATACACCGCAGGGTCGCGGAAATGGGATCGGCAAAATGAACCGAATTGAAGAGAACAAAAAGTCACCGAACGTGCGGTGACTTTTCGATTCTCTTTGAATTACCCTGTACGTCTAAAGTTTCCCTCTCAGAGGCTAACATTGTAATATATTTTTGTCAGGGAGAAGTTGAAGCTGATAGATACTCATACAGGGTTATTCAGAGAGAGATGAAAACCAGAAGAACTGGCAGGAGAAGAGAACAATCTAGACCAAATAGCCGAATTGGAAAGTGAGATAAATAGATTTTTTTCTGGTTTGGCTATTTTGACCTAGAATTTCCACTTCTCCAGTCATTCTCCTGGTTTTCATCTCTCTCTGAATAACCCTGACAGTATAGGAGCCATTAATTTACAGTAACTTGACGAAGAAACTGACCTGCAAGCAGGGCTTGAGTGTCTGTTGTAATATCATTAGAAGTTTCTTAGACACATTGGCTCCAGTTGAAAGCTTATCAGCTCCAGACAATAGCCTTCCGTCCCAGTTGTGATCTAGTCCTGTGTTGAGTAGTGATGTCATCCCAACATTTATATTATTAAAATGATCCATGTGAACACCAGAGATCTTGTGTAAAACATAAATATACACCTGGTACTCGCATGGTTAATTTATATTATAAAATCTAATCTATAATGTGACACTAATTTGTGAGTGTGCGCGTAATTCCACAGCACACATTACTGTGTGTTTTATTGGTGTGGAGCTCTGTGATACGCTCATAGACACGGCACATTACTGAGTTTTATTTCTGTGGAGCTCTATAAAACATGCAAAGGTCCTAAGTGTCGGCTGGAGTGTAGAGGGGGCCCCAAACTGCTATCCTATCTAGGGCCCCATGATGCCTTAATCCAGTTCTGGGTGGGATTGGAGGGGGGGACGGAAAAATACACCGACGCCTGTGTACAGGGCCGGGTTAACATAGGGGCTGATGGAGCAGCAGCTCCAGGCCCATGCCCCAGAATAGGCCCAGAGAAAGGATAACTATCAGGGTTATTCAAAGAGATCCGAAAAGTCACTGCACGTTTGGTGACTTTTCGTTCCACGCACTTTGGGGGATTCGGAGATTCCTAGTTCACCGACCCTACGGTGTATTCAGCAAGCACCACAGGGCCCCCGTAGTGCAGGGAATACTCGCCGCAAACCCGTAAAACACTAGCCAAACACTCACCGAAACCTGCAGAAACCGCCGCAAAAACCAAGCTGAACACGCCGGAAAAATCCGAGCAGCCACCGATCACAGCGCAGAACAGCTGTCGGAAAAAGCCGACTAGCAGACGAACGGGATTAAAAAAAAAAACAGTTTGCTTGAAAGTTTGAAATTTGAAACGCTGTTTGCAAAAAATTACTGAACGAAAATGTCTGGAATTTACATATAAGATCCAATGAATGATAATAAAAAGGTCTGTTACAGAGAAATGAAAAAAACGATAAAAAAAAATACGTGAAAAAATTTTTGACCAAAAAATGCCTAAGAGATCCTAAAAAAATCTATACATAAAGAGACTTTTTACTGCAGAATAAAATGATAAACGTTTTATTAGATACTGTATTAAAACTGGAATATTTTTAACATTGAAGCCTATGGGATTCGCCTGAATAAACCTGACTAATGAAACCACCGAATGTCAGGGCACTTCATTGACCAGTGGTGTCCCGGGGGGGGGGGCGGGGGGCCCACACCGGGTGACACCACCCCTAGGGTGACACCCTAAAATAAAGAGAATTTTTTTTTTTACTTTTACAAAGTATTTTACCTGGAAGGATACATTGAGTTTTCACTAATTTTCAAGTATCTGAAAAATTACTAAAAGATATTAAAAAAAAGTAAAAAAAAAATCAAGAGACTTTTTCCTGCAGATTAAAACAATAAACTTTTTAATTCTGAAGTGAACAATGATGCTGCACTATCTCACCATCTCATTTGTCATGTCACCAACAAGTGTGGAGGTGATGGCACAATCCGTTTTGTGGAGGCATGCAATGTAAAGTTGCATTCAGCACGTGTGGGTAGAGAAAACATTAAAGGTATGCTTGTTAATGCAAGGAGCCCCAATAGCAAGATGGGGGAACTAGAGGCAATAGCATACACTAAGCAATACGACATAATAGGAATAACAGAAATGTGGTGGGATGAAACGCATGACTGGGCTGTAAACTTAAATGGTTATGCATTGTTTAGAAGGGATAGGAAACATAAGAAAGGGGGTGGAGTATGTTTGTATGTAAATCAAGATTTAAAGCCAAATATTACACACCTGAAAAGCGATGAGGGAAATGTGGAATCCTTATGGGTAAATATTTATTTAGAGAATAAGCAGGGAAGTCAACTATTGGTTGGCTTATGCTATAAACTACCTAATATAGATAATGATGAGGAAGAACAACTGTTAGAGCAAATTAGGAAGGCTGCACATCCTAGTAGCACCTTAATTATTGGAGATTTTAATTACCCGGACATTAAGTGGGATAGTGGGACTAGTAATTCAGTAAAGGGGAGTCCAGTTTCTGAATCTTTTAAATGATACCTTCATGACACAACTGGTAGAAACACCAACTAGAGAGGATAACTGTCTGGATCTGGTTATAACAAATAATGTGGATCTTTTCTCAAATATTCATGTAAGGGAACAGTTGGGAAACAGTGACTATAATATGGTGTCTTTTGAAATAAACCAAAAAGACACATTCATAGGGGACATGCTAAAACATATAATTTTAAAAAGGCCAACTTTATTAAAATAAAGGAAGCTCTCAATGTCATTGAGTGGCAGAAACTCTTTCAAGGGAAAAACACTGAAGATAAGTGGAATATCTTTAAACAAACACTAGAAAAGTACACATCACAATATATTCCAATGGTTAATAAATATAAAAGAAACAGACTGAAACCAATGTGGCTTAGTAGGAAGGTAACCAAGGAAATGAAAAATAAAAAGAAGGCATTTAAAGCTTTTAAAACTGATAAATCTGTGGCATCCTATAAAACATATAGGGCAGCCAATAAAGCATGTAAAAAAGCGATTAGATGGGCTAAACTAGAAAATGAAAAAGAAATAGCCAAAGAGAGCACGACCAACCCTAAAAGATTCTTTAGGTACATAAATTCTAAAAAACCCAAGAGTGAAAATGTAGGTTCACTAAAATCTGTGTCAGGGTATTGTTAACTGAAGATCAAGATTTTGAATGATTATTTTTCTTCAGGTTTTATCAAAGAGAAACCTATAACAGGAGACATGCAATTCATTGATAAAAACTTACTAATAAAAAGTGACTGGTTGACTCAGGACAAGGTTTTGCAGCAATTAAACAATGTGAATGTGAATAAAGCCCCAGGGCCAGATGGAATTCACCCGTGAGTACTGAGGGAGCTATATGTAGAAATATGTAAACCTCTGTTCTTAATCTTTTGTAGCACTGTGTTTAAATCCTTGTCGTGGCAGTACCTATTTTTGGCCACCGGAGGGAGACCAGCGTGATGAGAGACACTGAACTTTGCATTGGGACTACATTTCCCGGCATGCTTTGCGGGCGGACACAGGAAGTGGGTGGGACACACAGGGTTACATCCTGAGCCTCGTGGAGATAGCTGGCAGAGCGCGCCAGGGAGTGAGTGAGACAAGACGCAGTGCTGCAGAACGCAAGAGTGACTAGGCCGGAGCGCAGGTGCGGCCTATCAGAGTTCCAGATCGGGTTGTTCAGCCTTACAAGAGGGAGACCCAGCGATCCACCATCTTATCCAAGCTGCTATTAAGGAAGCCGGAGGACCCCGAGTGAGGCGTACCGCAGGTCGATCGGATTGGGAGAGCAGGCGGTAAGCTGGACAAGTCACGGTCGGAGCAGAGAGAGCCAGACAACGGATCCAGTAGCCGGCACCCCAGTCAAAATCGAGCGGAGAGATGTCCTGGGTCAGCGGAGCCTTAAGAATCTGGCGGATGGGTGAGAGGCCTCCAAGGCCGTTTGTGATTAACGAAAGCACGCTGCTGTTGTTTCTAAAACCCACAGGGCCCCAACTTGACTAGTCGAAGACACCGTTTAAGCAATTCACTGGCCAGTTGAATAGTACCCGGGTACCACAATACACACACACATTTACATTCCGGGACTTAACCTGTGCGGGACTTACTTCCTAATTTCCGAAAGGGATTAAAGATTCGTTTCTCATTTCTTTTTCCGATACGCATTTCTCGAATTACGAAGCATTGTATTTTTTCTGTTTCCGCTGCGCGTCTCTCGAATTTCGAAGCATTATATTTTCTGTTCCGATGCGCGTTTTTCCGAAATACGAAGCCTCGTATTTCTTTTCCGCTGCGCATTTCCCGAAATACGAAATACTGTAAATATATCTACGAACACCGTGTTATCTATTATATGCCATTCATTTTAGTAAACTATATAATTTATAAAATCCACAACGGTGCCGGAGTATATTTATTCCCTAGTGCGGGGAGACTGACCCGTGGTTCAATTTCAGCGGCTCCTCCGGGAGTGAGCGCTACACTTTCAAGATTCTTTTCTTTCAGGAATCATACCAGGGGATTGTAGAAAAGCTGACGTGGTCCCTATATTTAAGAAAGGTTTAAAATTTGTGCCTGGGAATTATAGACCTGTGAACTTAACATCTGTGGCTGGGAAAGTATTTGAGGGGGTACTAAGTGATAATATTCAGGAATTTATTGGGAGGTATAATGTAATTGACAAAAATCAGCATGGTTTATGAAACACAGATCATGTCAGACTAACCTAATTACGTTCTATGAGGAAGTAAGTAGAAGTATAGATCAGGGGGTCGCAGTGGATGTGATTTACTTGGATTTTGCCAGAGCTTTCGACACCGTTCCACACAAGAGGTTACTAATTAAATTAAGAAAAATTGGTCTAGATGAAAATACTTGTTCTTGGATAGAAAACTGGCTAAAAGATAGGGTACAGAGAGTAGTCATAAATGGTACATTTTCAAGATGGACATCAGTGGTAAGTGGTATCCCTCAGGGGTCTGTTATAGGACCAATTATATTCAACTTATTTTATAAATGACCTTGAGATAGGCATTGAAAGTCATGTATCAGTGTTTACAGATGACACAAAACTAGGAAAAGTAATACAATGTGAACAGAATGTTCCTTCGATGCAGAGGGATTTAGATAGATTGGGGGACTGGGCACTTAAATAGCAGATGAAATTGAATGTAGATAAATGCAAAGTTATGCACCTTGGAGTGAAGAACACATGATTTGGGAATAATCATAGACGTCAAACTAACAGGGTAATTCAAAGAGATTTGAAAAGTCACCGCACGTTCGGTGACTTTTCGTTCTCTTCAATTTGGCGCAAATCGGCTTTCCCATTTCGGCGACCCTGCGGTGTATTCAGCAAGCACCACAGGGCTGTCGAAGTGCAGGGAAAAGCTGCCGAAAACCCGCCGAAAGCCTGGCGAAAACCCGGCGAATGCATGCCAAAAACCCGCAAAAACATCTGTATTAACCTGTCGAAGACGCCAGAAAAACCCAAGCAGGAGCTGATCACACGCAGCGAAGCCACCGGATAAAGCCAATACCGCAGACGAGTGAAGTGAATAAATTAGCAAAACAGTTTGCTTGAATGTTTGAAAAGTGGAACGCTGTTTGCAAAGAAACTACAGAGCGAAAATGTTTGACATTTACATATGAGGTCCAAGGAATGATAATAAAAAGGGCTGTTACAGAAAAAATAAGTAAAGTTAAAAAAAAATAATCAGATTTTTTTTAAAAAAAATAAAAATTGAGAAAAATGCTTAAAATTTCCTACAAAATCTATTAATAAAGAGACTCTTTACTGCAGAATTTTATAATGAACGGTTTATTAGATATTGAATTAAAAAGGGAATATTTTTAACATTGAAGCCTATGGGATTCGCCTGAATAAACCTGTTGAATTAAACCACCGAATGGCAGGGCATTTTGGGAACCTTTCACTGCTGGTTTGTGTATTCTGAATAGCCGAAGCAGAGCTTCTCTATGGGGATTCACTGCCCTCGAACAGGCACCGAACAGGCACCGTATGTGCAGGCAATTTGCCAGGATTTGACGAATTGCCTGCTCTCTGGATAGCCGAATGGCCATGAAAGGTAACCGAATGCTGATTTTCAGCGTTCGGTTGCTTTTCTCCAGCAATTCGGATCTCTTTGAATAACCCTGTAAGTAACAATGTGCAATGTCAAACAGCAGCCGCCAAGGCCAGCAAGGCATCGGCATGCATTAAAAGGGGAGTTCACTCTCGGGATGAAAACATAATTTTGCCTCTGTATAAATCAATGGTAAGACCGCACCTTGAATATGCCGTGCAATTTTGGGCACCTGTCTTAAAAAAGGATATTATAGTGTAGAGACGGGCGACTAAATTAAAAGGGGAATGGAAGGTTTAAGTTATGAAGAAAGACTAACAAGCTTAAACCTGTTTAGTTTAGAGAAACGGCGCCTTAGAGGGAATCTTATAACTTTATATAAATATATACAGGGCCATTATAAACCATTGTCTGGAAACCTATTCATTAACACATATATACACAAGATACGAGGTCACCCATTTAGACTGGACAAAAGGAAATTCAGCCTAAAGCATAGGAAGGGTTATTTTACTGTGAGATCAATAAAGCTGTGGAATTCTCTGCCTATTAAGGTGGTTGGGTCAGAGACTGTACAGACTTTTAAAAAACGACTGTATGACTTCCTGCAGACACAGAATATTAAGGGTGGAGCTTCCAACGTGCCAGCCAAGAAGTACCAGGTGGCCTTCCTAAAATGGAGAAGAAGCTGCTCTTGGTTGATTTAGATTGTGGCGTGGATGATGCCCAGGCACTGATGTCGGCTCTTGCGACCCCGGACGTAAAAATCCTGGGAATCACATTCTGCCATGGGAATACAACCATTGACCATGTATGTAGGAACACACTGCGTGTCTTGCAAGTCTGTGGTAGATCTGAGATCCCTGTGTATAAAGGTGCCAGTGCACCATTGCTTGGATATGGGCATTCCATTCATGCAAGTAACTACCATGGAAAGGATGGTTTGGGAGATATACCTGACCTTTCAGCACCTGGTCTTGAAAATGTGCAGAAGGAGCATGCTATTTTGACAATGTTACCGTTAGCCAACGAGTATTCTGGCCGGGTCTCTTTGGTTGCACCAGGTCCTTTGACTAACCTGGCTTTAGCTGTGAGTATGGAGCCATCCTTCCCACAGAAGCTAAAAAGTCTCTTTATCATGGGGGCAACATGGAGTCCAGAGGGAATGTCACAGCATGCAGAGAATTTAACTTTACGTGTGACCCAGAAGCAGCCTACATTGTTCTGAATGCCTATGGTTGTCCTACATACATTGCCACTTGGGAATTCACTTTTAAAAACTACCTTTTGTGGATATTTCATGACAAGTGGATAAATCGAGAAACTAGAAAACCCGAGTTTATTAGAAAGATATGTGCTCACGCTGCAGAGTTTACCAAAAAATGCTCTGACACTGAAGAAGACTGGACCAAAGGCTTTGTGTCGTGTGACTCCTATGCCATGGCAGCTGCCGTGGATGAAAGCTGTGTTACTGGGGCTATAAACTGTGCCGTGAGTGTGGAGCTCGCTGGGACCTTAACCAGAGGAATGGACATCACAGGAAAACTGGAAAAAAAGAACAAAGCTTTTGTCATCACCAAATTTGACATGGAAAATTTTGAACGTTTCATGATGGCGGCATTGAAATAAACTGGGCTTATCGTGGGACACCTAGGAGGCCCAGACAGAGCAACCTCAGGGTTCATTAGTATGTTGGCAATTAAGGATATTTTATAAAATGTCCAAAGTACAGAAGTCAATTAATCTCCATTATAATTAAATTTAAGAAAAAAAAAATGTAAAAAAAAAAAAAGAATATTAAGGGTTATAATATTTAATATGTGGGTAAGCTTCTTGATCCAAGGAGAAATCTGACTGCCATTCTGGGGTCAAGAAGGAATTTTTTCCCAGTGTGTTGCATATTGGCGAGCGCTTCAGACTGGGTTTTTTTTGCCTTCTTTTGGATCAACAGCAGTAGGTGATGTGTGAGAGGCTGAACCCGATGGACGCATGTCTTTTTTCAGACTATCGGGGTTATTCAGAGAGAGTTGAAAAGCAGGAGAATGACTGGAGAATGGAAAATTCTAGGTCAAAATAGCCAAACCAGAAAAATTCTCCCATTCATCTCACTTTCCAAATTGACTATTTTGACCTAGAATTTTCCATTCTCCAGTCATTCTCCTGCTTTTCACCGCTCTCTGAATAACACTGTATGTAACTATGTAAGCTAAATGCCGCACTGCAGTGAAGAGCATGGGGGGAGGGACTTTGGAACCCTATGCAGTGGTGTATTTAGGTTTTGTGCTGCCCTAGGCCTGACTAAAGTCGTGCACCCCCTAATTTAAATTTGACGCACCCCTTCCTGTCAAGGGAACACCTCTTCCTGGTTAATCCCCACCCTTCCTCTTTAAGCTCCACCTTTTCCTCTTAGAGCTCCGCCTTTTCCTCTCTTTATATTAAAAGTGGATACCAAGTGCCTTCTTGTATATTTTGTATACCATTTCAAATGTATCTATTGAGATAAAGAAAATTATGAAATGTTTAAATTCAAGTATTTTTACAAAGAACAGCCACGCATGTCAAGTAAACGGGATCACAGCCGCTCTAATTGGTGGAACAATAAAATCCACAGAAACGTGCACTGCATATGAGCGTATCACAGAGCTGCATAGCAATAAAACCCACAGAAATGGGCACTGTGTATGAGCATATCAGAGCTGCAAAGCAATAAAACCCACAGAAATGTGCAGTGTGTATGAGCATATCACAGAACTGCACAGCAATAAAACTCACAGTAATGTGCAGTGTGTATGAGCGTATCCCAGAGCTCCAGGGCAATAAAACTCACAGTAATATGCAGTGTGTATCACAGAACCCACAGCAATAAAACTCCCAGCAATGCAATGTGTGGTGTGTGTCAGCGTATCAGAATCCACAGCAATAAAACTCCCAG
The DNA here is from genome assembly GCA_009667805.1 of Leptobrachium leishanense. Taxonomy (NCBI): domain Eukaryota; kingdom Metazoa; phylum Chordata; class Amphibia; order Anura; family Megophryidae; genus Leptobrachium; species Leptobrachium leishanense. The sequence goes on along the minus strand of CM019066.1, from coordinate 217,199,839 downwards.
CAATGCAATGTGCGGTGTGTATGAGTGCATCAGAATTCACAGCAATAAAACTCACAGCAATGCAATGTGTGGTGTGTGTCAGCGTATCAGAATCCACAGCAATAAAACTCCCAGCAATGCAATGTGCGGTGTGTATGAGTGCATCAGAATCCACTGCAATAAAACTCCCAGCAATGCAATGTGTGGTGTGTATGAGTGCATCAGAATCCACTGCAATAAAACTCCCAGCAAACCGAGTGTGTATGAGCACACAGCAATTATTTATTCTACATTTACCGGCCTCTGTCCGCGGTAGGGCTGTGTGCAGAGTCAGCAGGAACTGTGTACAGACTCAGCAGGAGGTCCCTCCAGGCCACGTTAGGATCACGGCTGTTCCTGTGCGTGGAGCTATCTTGTCAGCAGTGGGGTGCCACTGCCAGAGGGTGCACCGTGCCTTTGATTCCCTTCCCGGTGGGTGTTCAGTCCAGAATAGAGTGACAGTCCATGTTAACGAAAGGACGGGCAGCTACGTGCATGCGTGTCACGTGGTTCAGCCAGTCAGGTGGTACTGAGACTCAGTACCACCTGACTGGCCGGACCGAGTGTGACCTGCAGCAAGCAGCCTCACCAGGAACCAGGCAGCTCAATGACAAATTTCTATCACTGCAGTGCTGGTTAAGGAAAGGTCCACTTTAACCCCTTAAGGACCCCTGACGTACCCTGTACGTCCTGTCCACAGGTCTCCCTTAGACCCGCGGACGTACAGGGTACGTCAGCGGCGCCTAATCCCCCTCCCGCCCGATACTCACCTCCCTCGCCGGATCCCACTGCGATCTGGCAGGGAGGAAGCCTGCCCATGTGATTTACATGGGCAGGCGAGGCTGATGACGTCGCCACGCTGCGTGGTGACGTCATCAGCAGGCGTCCCCATGGATTTCAATGGAGGGGAGGGGGGGCTCCTTCGGAGCCCTCTATCTCCCCAACCATTGAAGCTAGGGAGATGCCGTTTGCACCGCTGGAGAGGGGAGAGCCTCCCCTTTCCAGCGGTGTATGGCATTAACCGTTTCGCCGCCGGATCACGTTGCGGCACCAATTGGCGCCAAAACGCGATTCAAACCTGGAGGGGGGCTGACATCTTGGATGTCAGCCAAGCCTCCAGGTCCCCCCCACCCACTGACAACCTCACCATATGTGTGAGGATGTCAGTGGGCCAGTTAACCCTCTAGCTGCCATGTAGACATGTAGAGATAAGGGGATCCTAAGGATCCCTTTATCTCCCGATCCATGGCAGCTAGATGGTCATATTTGCCATCATTTGAAAGGCCTGATTATGGCCTTTCAAATGATACCAAACATGACCAGGTTTGGTTTAAAACAAACAAAAAAAAAAATTAAATAAAAAAAATAATAAAAAAATTAAATAAAATAAAAAAATGTTTTTTTTAAAAAAGTTTTTTTTGTCTGGGGGGGTTTAATTAAATAGGACCTAGGCTGTCATCTAAAAATAATTAGCACAAAATGGTCAGAATGAGAGCAGCGCACATAGGTGAACTGTCTCAGCAGTGAAGGGGTTAAAAAGAAAACGCATGTAAAAATTGGGTATTTCTAGTCTCGGGACAAAATTTTGAACCTATTTAGCCGGGGTCGTTTTGGGTGGTTGTAGATTTTGGGGATTAAATTACAAAAAAGTGTGTTTTTACCATTTTTTTCCTCATATTTCATATTTTTTTTTATGGTAAATTATTCGATATGATGGAAATAATGGTATTTCTAGAAAGTCCATTTAATGGCGGGAAAAAGGGTGTATAATATGTGTGGGTTGAATAAACGAGTAAGAGGAAAATTTGACCTAAACACTAACAGCGCAGAAACGTAAAAACAGCAGCGGTCACTAAAAGACGGATTTGTGTAAAACCGCCCGGTCACTAAGGGGTTAAACAGCAGTAAGCAGAAAGGGCTTCATATTCTGCTGAAACCCCCCCCCTTTACCTGCCGTATACTGTCATCTTCTCTCTCTGGACACAAATCACATCCCCCTCCCCTCTCCTAGAGCTGCTGCGGGGCAGGGGAGGAGCTATGGAGGGAGGAGAGGGGGATTTTTATTCTATTCGATTTTATTCCGTATGCAAACGCCATGCTCCGCTGCTCGTTGTTTGAGAACACAGCTCAAAGCTGACACACAGTGACAGTGGCACCTCCTAGTACCCCCTAATGACACCCCAATAATCACTGGTACCTGGGGCGGCCCGCCCTCCGCCACTCCTCTAAGTACACCACTGCTCTGGGGATATGCTCACACACAAGTTTGGCGAACTGCCAGCAAGTACGGTGCTGTTTGAAGGCATTGCAAATCCCCATAGAGAAGTAATGGTTAATCTATTCAGAGAACACCAAACAGCCGAGTAATGGCAGTGAAATGCCCTGATGTTCGGTGGTTTCAATCAGCAGGTTTATTCAGGCGAACTCCATAGGTTTCAATGTTAAAAATATTCCCGTTTTTTATGCAATATCTAATAAACCATTTATTATTTTAATCTGCAGTAAAAAGTCTTTATTTATTTATTGAATTTTTTTTTGTACCTTTTAGTGATTTTTCAGAATTTTTTGGGCTAAATTCCCCCCCTCTTTTTTAATAGCGGTTCTCCTTTTTCTGTAACAGAACTTTTTATTATCAATCATAGGATCTTATATGTAAATTCCAGACATTTTCGTTCAGTAGTTCTTTTGAAAACAGCAGGCCATAGGTTTGCGGTGGCAGCATACAGTGGCCGACTCCATGCACTTTAGGGACCCTGCGGTGAATGGTGAATTCACTGCAGGGTTGGGAAACTTTATTCCCCGAAGTGCAGGGAACTACAGAACACCAAAATGTTGGCGTCATTTCGGTTCTCTGTGAGTAACCCAATTAGTGGTGAGGTTTTTTGTTGCCCCCTGGAAAGTGAAAGCCTAGGCCTTGCCTACCCAGGACATACTTGAAAATTAGTGACATCTCAATGGTTCCTTCCTGGTAAAATAGTTTGCAAAAGTGAAAAAAAAAAAAAAAAAAAAAAATTATGGGTGGGGCCACCCAGCGGGCTGCCGCCCCCTGGAAAGTGCCGCCCTAGGCCTGGGCCTTGTTGGCCTAGGCCAAAATACACCAGCGACCCTATGTCACTAATCTTTACACCTCACAAGGTCAAGTGAGGCGTCATTGGACAGGTCAGAGACTAAACATGACCATGTAAAATCTAAAAGAGAAAACAACAAAAAAAAACTTTTTTATTTATATATTTTTTAGTTCCAAAGCGATGGCATTGTCCATTTGTCGATATAAAATTAGCAATACCACTGCCATTACTCACCTTATTTCTCACGCTGGGAGCAAGTTCAGTATTTTATACATACAGGGTTATTCAGAGAGAGGTGAAAAGTAGGAGAATGACTGGAGAAGTGAAAATTCTAGGTCAACATAGCCGATTTGGAAAGTGAGATAAATGGGAGAATTTTTCTGGTTTGGCTATTTTGACCTAGAATTTTCACTTCTCCAGTCATTCTCCTGGTTTTCACCTCTCTCTGAATGACCCTACTAGAATTTTCCATTCTCCAGCCATTCTCCTACTTTTCACCTCTCTCTGAATAACCCCGATAGTCATATTATTCATAAAACACCATCCTCCAAAACACATGGGAAATAAAACCATTTAAAAAAAATTTTGTTAGGATCTTTTAGCCATTTTTTTGAATTTTTATTGCAAAACTTTTTTCTGTTTTTTTTTTAAATCGTTTTTTCTTTTTACTGTAACTGCCCAATTTATTATCATTCATTGGATCTTATATGTAAATTCCAGACATTTTCGCTCAGTATTTTTTTCAGTATTTTTTTTGCAAACAGCGTTTCAATTTTCCAACTTTCATGTGTACTGTTTTCTTTTTCTCTTCACCTCCTTCGTCTGCGTGTCAGGTTTTTCCAGTGGCTGCTCTTCGCTGTGATCGGCGGCTAGTCGGGTTTCTCCGGCGTGTTCAGCGGGCTTAATCCAGATGTTTTTGCAGATTTCGGTGAGTGTTCGCGGGGTTTTGCGGTGAGTGTTCAGTGGACTTGCGATGGTTTTTATCTGCACTATGACGGCCCTGTGGTGCTTGCCGAATACACCGCAGGGTCGCTGAAATAGGATCAACCGAATCGCACCGAATTGAAGAGAACGAAAAGTCAGCGAACCTGCGGTGACTTTTCAATTCTCTTTGAATAACCCTGAAAGTGTGCGAACTTACCAATATTTTTGTCCCCCCAATTAGCATTTATCATTATCATACTTATTACGCAAACTTAATTCAAACACACTCTGAAATCTGACCTATTTATGTATATATGTGGATTTTAGCAAAAATATATGATAAATCCTATATTTAATGTGACTTACTGTATCAAGGAAAGATATGATTGAACACCTGAATGCAATCTTTACATGTATGGGACGAAAGGGAACTCCGTTCTCGCTGTATAAATAGTGGTGCAACTTTGTTCCCCCGAGTTCTCTGTCGACTTGACTCTGCCCACATATATTTAATTTTTATAATAAGTGTTGGAATTTCAACGTTATTAGCATAACTCCAATAGTCACCCTTATTGTTACTGAAAGTTGAACACAAGTTTGTCTTCTTTAGCAAAGCAACACATTATTAATATTATTGGTAAATTAATGTTGAATTTATATATATATATATATATATAATCCATTAGTAATGCTAAATAGTTGCAATAAACGAGCATTGTGTTGCTGCGTCTGCTCGCATTGATTTTGAATTATTACACTCTTTAGCTCCATCTATGGGTACATTCTAGGTAATGCATGTGACACAGAAATTGTGAATTGTAAGTGATACATCACATGTATTTATCCACATCCATTTGAACACACATATGCAGAATGCACAATGGCTGTTTCCAGTTCATTATGGGACATAAAACAAATGGCAAGCACATAGCCGTGCGTAGACAACAATTTAGATGACGTAAACAATGCCTTTTTTATCTGAATGCTCAAAATGAGTGTCACAATGATGACATTCTGCTGTGAAATATAAGCCTTGCAAGACTTTCACAGTCATTGGCTTGATTTACAAAGCCCCCTGAACATCCAGCCCTGGATTGATCCATTTTTCAGCCAAAAATCTCACCAAAAGTATAACAGTAACAAATGGGTCATTTTACAAACTATTCAAAAACCTCTAAGAGCATGATGTTAACAGGACAAATGATTGCTTAGATTCCCCATGTATTCTATTATATATCTCTCAATCTCTCACATTGTCGTTTTTTTATTATTGCTTAGATGGGGAAGCTAAGCAATCATATAGAAGAGGCAGTGACTTGTTTTCCTTTGTGTCTTTGGGAGTATAATATGAATATTGGACAATATTCACAAGGACAAGATCAAAGGACATGCATGTCCTTGAATTGATACAGTATCATTTGAGAAATATCAATGTTATTTGTGGAATTTTATTATACAGCGCTTCTATGTACATGTTTGTTGTTGATTATTTTAAAGGAGCAAGTTTGCTTCTGTGACAAACCAAAGAGAAACTCGAAAACTTTGACTTGTGAAACAGAGAGAAACCCCTGTGATGGTCGGCCAGTGCACAGCGGCGCACCACTGTAGAAACACCACTCTTTATCACATTATTGGATAGACAGATACAATTGTGATGTTTCAGTCACTGAGGACTTAATATATATACACTGGGTAGTTTGGGCAGTCCTTATGTGCCATTTATATAGCCCCTCCGACAAGGCAGAACTCCAAGGCTCAGCATCCTCAGTCAAACCTCAGTAGTAATAGTACACAGTTTACAGTTGCTATAGCAACCAGACGAACCAAGCATGCTGTGATGTCTCACGCAGCGACGTGGTCCTGGCATGCCTCCAGTGTTTCGTGCACCTACGTCGAGTGTCCCATGCACATGGGCAGTGATCTTAATGTTTTTCTATTTAAACAGATGTGGTATTCAGTACTGTAACCTTGATAATGGCTCCTTCGTGAGGCGAAACGTCTGTACATATTTTAAAGGGATTGAATAAAACAACAAATTTATTAAATACGAGTGCAGTAATTTAGTGGAATATATATATATATATATATCAGTGAAATAGCGCACTCAGGAGGCTGGTTTCTGAATTATAGAGTGGATATTTTTTCCATCAAAGTCGATGTTTCGGTCGTTAATGATTACTATTTCACAATAGAAAAAGACAGTGGCTCGATCCTCATTTTCCTACAGAGCACCACAATTATGGAATAACCTGCCAGACGCCATCAAATCTTCCCCCAGTCTAAAGTCACTTAAGAGCTCCCTATTCACATACCTCGGTACAGAATGCACCTGTAAACATGTTACATAGTAAATATATTTATTTTCTGTTAATATATATATTTGTCCTGTGTTTTTTTTAATATCTTGCATTTTATTACTTTGTATTTCTGTTACAGCTGTAACAATTCAATGTTCTTGAACCCAGGACATACTTGAAAACGAGAGAAATCTCAATGTATCCTTCCTGGTAAAATCCTTTATAAATAAATAAACAAATAAAATAAATATTTGCATTAACCCCTTAAGGACGGGAGTAATTTTACAACTTCGGCGCTGTTTCGGAAGTAGAAGTTTGCTGAGCTCATTTTGACCATTTTTAAGTCACGTATTCTTATACCACCCAGACAAATTATATATCGTTCTTTCCGGCAGACTCGGCAGATTAATAATATATCATTATTATATGTATATGTCATGCCCTGCCAAAATGCTATAACAAAAAATGTAAAAAATTTGAATTTTCAATAAAATTTCAATCTTCCACAGTGTGTAAAGTGGTTTTTTTTTTAATTTTATTATCCGAGGCTCTGCGGTCATATTCTATTGGGTAGATTTGTTAAAAAAATTAGAACGGTGAACCCATTTTTTTTTTGGGGAGAAATTGCGTGATTTTAGCTAAACCCCCCAAAAAAAAGAAATCATTAGTGAAGCATCATTGTTCACATTATAATTGAAATGTGAACAATAGTGCTGCATTAAAAAAAACAAAAAAATTTTATTATTATATTTATTATTTTTTTATTATTATATTTATTATTTTTTTATTATTTAATTTATTATTTTTTTATTATTTTTATTTTTACTTTTTTACACTTTTATTTCACTTTTACCATGGTCATGTTTGATATCATTGGAAAGCCCGTGCTCTGGCCTTTCCAGCAATATCAGCCATGACCCCCTAGCTGCCACCGATCAGGAGATAAAGGGGTTCAAAGAACCCCCCTATCTCCTGCAAGGGATTTCCATGGGAAATCCCTTTGCAGCTAGGGGGTTCCCGGTTAACTGACATCATCGCGCATGGCGCGATGAGTCAGTTGACCGGGGGGTGACCCAGAGGTGGGGGCTGCCATCCAAGATGGCGGCCCCCACCGGAAATAGGCCGCGATCGGGCACAAATTAGTGCCCGGTCGCGACCTGGCAACTAAGGGATTAACCCCCCATACATCGCTGGAAAGGTCAGGCTGTGACCCTTCCAGCGATGCTGGCCACAGCCGCCGGGGACCAGGCGATCGGGAGATAGAGGGATCCGAAGGATCCCCTCCCCTCCAGGCGCTTCCCCTGCTCCGGCGGGGGGGGACGCCTGAAACTGACGTCATCGCGCCACCGGCGCGATGACGTCACAACGCCGGAGGAGGATCACACTGATCTGACTCCGGGGGAGTCAGAACAGCGTGGGAGCGACCGGAGAAGGTGAGTATCTCCCGGGGGGGGGGGCTCTAAACGCCGAGGACGTACATTTACGTCCTGCGGCGGCAAAGCCCGCCTAATGCAGGACGTAAATGTACGTCCTGCGGCGTTAAGGGGTTAAGCATCAGCACTTTACAGAGAGGTGAGATTACTTACTTTTGAACACTAACAGGGTTATTCAGAGAAAGGTGAAAACCAGGAGAATGGCAGGAGAAGAGAACAATCTAGACCAAATAGCCGCTTTGGAAAGTGAGATAAATGGGAGAATTTTGCTGGTTTGGCTATTTTGACCTAGAATTTTCGCTTCTCCAGTCGTTCTCCTGCTTTTTACCTCTCTCTGCATAACCCTGTTAGTGTTTTTTATATACCCAATGTTAATAATGAGCACAACAATAGGCACAACAATTAATCACTTCACCTTTGATAATAATTGAGCTATTAACACACCAGAGATGTATATAAGCTTTTAGAAATTAGAAAAGCAGCCTAGTGATAACCATGAACTATCCTTATAGGCAAAACAAAACTGAAAATGCCTGAGGATCAAAGATCGGCCCTTTTAAACCATCCGCTTAAGGCTGAGCGTGAGCGTCCACTGGCACCGTAGTCAGACGACCGATGCGTTCGTCCGACCATGGACGACGTCGGACGTCCGACTAGATCCAACAAGGGTCTTCCACTGCAAGTGATCTGTCGGAACAACTACGGACGATCAGATAGATTTCAGAGGTGGAGTGCAGAGACTGCCAAAACCAGAATGAACTGGTTTTACATATGAAACACAGTTCATTCTGCTTTTTTAAAAACTGCAGTCCTTTGTGGGACAATGGGTGAGACAGAATACAAATATACATACAAGTACACACAGAACAGTAGCAGAGAGGACCCAAGAGCTTACAATCAACCAAGGAGCCTTCCCTGCCCTACCCCTCACCCCTACACAAACAGGGCTAGTCCCACACATCTCGCATACATATATTATAAATAGTTTATTTTAAATGCTATTATAACTCCCTTGATCAGTTTCTCCACATCCATCTTCTCTGATCTGCTGAAATACATGCGATGCAAACAAGTGAAATTGTACTGATCGCCCATCTGATGTCATCTTTACCCGTCGCTGGAAGACAGACGTTGGACGCAATGGACGATGGTCCATTCACTTGCATGTTGTTGGATCGGACGGACGACGACGGACGATATCTGATGATCACACCATCGCACAAATACGGTGCCAGTGGATGCCCAGCCTTATGCATATGTGCAATACACGATACCGGAAGTCTGCAGTCCATGGTGGAATGCAACCAGATAGTAATTTGCATAAAGAAATTATTGACAACAGACGAGCAGCAAGTTTAGAGACACTATAAAAACCACAACAGCAAAGGGATCTCCCATGGACTTTTTTTGCACTTTGCATGGACTGTCATTTTTTTAAAGGATTCCAACCGATGAAACCTATGGTGAAAACACGTTTTTGTGATCTTTTTTAATCCATAACAATGTATCCCTTTATATTGTTTTTAACAATATAAACTTCACAAACAATTAACAATATTAAACTTCAAAGATTATGGAATCCCTCTACTAAAGAAAACATTCCTGCTACCAAGGTAACCCGTGGTCCTTTATCCCCAGCAGAACGTGCCAGGAGACAAGATGCCAACCTCTGTGTTAATCCTCAGCCCCTGCTGCACTTCCTGGGGGGTCTGGGTATGGTTCTGTGCCCCTGGCTGGTGAAGTGCCAGCACATTGTGATGGCCGATCGGCGTCTGAGGGGGCAGGGCCTGGTGTGGTCACGAGGAACCGCCGGGTTTAAAGCAGGGCGCGAGGAGTTGCCTCGTCGCCCTGACGTGGAGTTTAGTTCCCGCATCGCCTGCTATTACTTTCAGTTTGGAGTTTTAATTGCATAAAAATTTCTTTAAAACGGTAATTACTGCTGTATCATACCCATAAATCGGTATCGGTTTCTGATTCACTCCAAAAAAAAAAAAAATACACAGACGTTTTCAAATTATCCACAAAAGAAAGAAAAATAATAAATTAAAAGTGTTTTCATCCGCTTAGCAAAAAAAACAAGATATTGAAAATCTGTGCCCTACAACAGAGGTCAGCAACCTTGGCCCTGCAGATGCCCCGGAACTACATCTCCCTTAATGCTCAACCAATCACCAGGTTGGCTAAGACTCCTGGAAAATGGTATTTCCAAGACATCCAGATAGGCCAAGGCCGCTGAACCTTGCCCTACAGTCTTATGTTTTTGGGACTTCTAGGATTGGAGTCTTTAACATTCAGAATTCTAGTGCTGCATTATAAAAAACAAACATATATATATTGTAACAACTAACAGGGCATCATGTAGAGAGCAAGGAAAGGCCCTGTCACCCAGATTTCTCTCTTACACCTTCCGGAACCTCTAAGCACCTGGTTTTGCACTTTGCCTCAGTGGCAATTTAGTGCAGGTGAGGCAAACAGACATCGCTCTAGAGTCTGGGGAGCAGACGGTCTCTATCTGCTGGAGCACAAGGTTGGTCATGCTAGTTTGCTGAAGCCTGACAAACACTAGGTTTGCAAAGGTTGTTAGTCAGGGCTATTGTATGTTTAGTTAGTGCCGGGACACGGCTAGGAATTTTCTTTGCTTTTGAACTGTTTATTTTGAGCAATATACAGTGTGGTGTATAACCTGTGGGTTGCTGCAATAAATGTACCCCCGTTTGAAGAAAAGTCACTGGTCTGGTCTCTGAACCTTTCAAGAGTGCTCACCCCAGAGAGTAATTGCACCCGCTACCTGTTTCCCAGCTCACAATATATAAAAAAAATATCACAAATAATAAAAAAAATAATAATCAAATCAAGCAGGAATGCCGTTCTCTCACTATTTTTTTCAGGGGTAACTTACAGGGTTATTCAGAGAGCGGCGAAAAGCTGGAGACCGACTGGAGAATGGGAAACCCCAGGCCAAAACAGCCGATTTGGAAGGTGAGATAAATGGGAGAATTTTTCTGGTTTGTCTATCCTAACCTAGAATTCTCCATCCTCCAGTCACTCTGCCTTTACAGAAAGAGAAATAAAGCATTGCAGTAAAGTATGACACATAAAAGGGGGTCAGATATCAAGAAATGTATCACAGTTTGGAGGCATTCACAAGATCTGGGTAACCGGGCTAAGGTCGGGCCACTCGGTGTCAATAAATCGGCAGGTCGTCTAGGACATGTCAGCAGTGGTCCGTCAGGGTATTTGCGTCATCTATACAAACCATGGCGTCGGGCAAGTTTCAAGAGTATCATGGCCTCCGAGGAGAAAATGAGAAGGAAGAGATCATGAAGTAAGAAGAGAGAGAGAGGACAGAAAGAAAGGGAGGGAGGGAGAAACAGAAGAAAAGGGAGGCAGACAAAACAAAAACACGCAAATCAGTACTGTCCAATTGCACGTTTGGGGGAGGGCCGGGGAGGCAAGCCGGGTATCATGTAAAACGAGGAGGGCCAGCATACTCCTCAAGTCTCATCATCACCAACTGTCAAGAGTTCGGCAGCAGTGGTGTTCGTACCTCCAGATCTATATTCATCCTAATAGAACCAGGTGCCACAGAAGGCCTCTATCTGGCCACGTTCCACCGCTACCAAGCGATCAACTGCTCATAGCCGTTCTACCTTAGTCACCCATAATCTCCTGGAAGGAACCGTTCCAGTCCTCCAGTGTACGGGAATCAATAGTCTAGCCGCTAGCACTAGGCGTAAGGCCGCTGATTTTCGCATGGTCTTAATGGACGTCGGAAATTGTAGCAAGAGGTAAGTTGTGGCAGAGAAGGCCACATCCAATGCAGTAATGGTGCGAACACCATCATGTACCATCCTCCAGAAGGGGCCGAGGAGAGGGCAATCCCACCAAATATGAAGGAAACTACCCACATCCGAACCGCAGCGCCAGCAGAGGGGGTCAGAGGTGGGTTGAAACCGGTGTATCCGCTCAGGAGTCCAGTACCAAAAAGTGAATATCTTATAGGCATTTTCTGCACATTTCAGCCACGGGGAGCCTCAGTGTGTCAATGCATAGGTCATAGACCATGTTTCCTCAGAGAAGGAGTCTCCTAGAATATCATGCCACGTTGATTGGAACTGAGGCGGGTCAGCAATGGAGTCCTGCAGTAATCGGTAAAGAGTGGATATGCTCCTGGCGAGCCGAATGCCCAGTCTGTAGAAGTTCTCAAATGGAAGTAGGGGTCTTGTAAGGCTGAATCCAGCGTTCAGGGATTGAAGAAAAGACTTAATCTGGGCGAAATTAAATTGCTCTAAGAAAGTCAGTGGCGGAGAGCCATCTGCAGATGTAAGTGAGGGCACTGTACCATCCTTCAGAAAGGACTGCACAGTGATCCTATCTGGTAGGTCAAGTCGGCGTCTCAAATCAGGGCACACCCCAGGGAGAAAACCCGGATTGTGATGTAGTGGTAGAAGTGGAGAAACAGCCAATGACAGAGACCTAGACATACGGATCTTTCTCCATATTCGCAAGGTTTCTCGGGGAATGCTCCATTGGGCCTGACGATCCGGCGAATATCTAGGGCGGATCCAGGGTAGGGTCCATAACGGAGTTTCCATGATTTCTTCTTCTAAATCCAGCCATAGCTTTTCCGCTGATGTCAGGGACCAATCAAGCACACGAGTCAACTGAGTGGCATAGAAGTACAGTTTGGCGTCAGGAAGAGCCAAACCTCCGCGATTCTTGGAGCGGCAAAGGGTCTCGTATCGCACTCTGGGTTTCCCCTTAGACCACATGAATTTCAAGATCAGGGAGCGAAGTGCAACAAAGAATCCTGCTGTAATGGGAATTGGGACCGTTTGGAAAACATACAGAAGGCGGGGCAGAAGGTTCATTTTTATTTCATTGATTCTACCTAGCCAGGAGATAAATTTGCTAGTCATTGTATATGGATATCTCGGTGGACAGTGCGCCATTAATACGAACCCTAGCGGTCGGGTTATGATACAATGCAGCAATCCAATGCAGATAGGCATCAGGGAGGCCCATAAGGCGTAAAACCTCAAAGAGATATCTCCAGCGTACCCGGTCGAATGCCTTCTCAGCATCGGCTGAAAATAGCAACAATTCTTGTCCTGAGCGTTTCGCCAAGGTGATAGCATTTAACGCTCTTGAAGTAGCATCCTTGGCCTCCCTGCCAGGCATGAATCCTACCTGATCCGGTCTGACCAGACCAGGGACATAAGGCATCAGCCGTGCGGCCAGGATCTTTGCCAAAATTTTTGTGTCTACATTCAGTAGCGAAATAGGTCTGTAGTTCTTGCAGTCGGAGTGGTCCTTTCCGGGCTTAGGAATTACCACGATAGTGGCGGCTAACGTCCCGGGGGTAGGTGCGCAGTATCATCCACCGATTGAAAAAGTCGCAGAAGCAGAGGTGACAGTACCTCACTGAAGCATTTGTAGTACTCCAACGGGAGTCCATCAGGTCCCGGGCATCGTCCGTTTTTCATGGATTTAAGTGCGGCTGATATTTCCTCGGCCGCGATATGGTCCGCCAAGGACTCCCGCGCCGAGGAGGAGAGCTTAGACGAGACCCGGGATTGCAAGTATTTCGACAAGGACTCCGGAGGCGGTCCGGTCCCTCAACCGAATCTATATGGTAAAGGGATTGGTAATAAGAAGTGAATTCCTCCATGATTTCAGCAGGTCGAGAGGAGCATAGTCCATTTTTCAGTCTAATCTTCGCAATATATGCCATTCGACGTCGTTGGCGTAACAGGATGGCCAGGAGTCTGCCCGGTTTGTTTTCCGACAAAGCAAAACGGCATTTGGCCTTGGCGGCGTCCAGACAAATTTTTTCATCCCAAATCTCATTGAGCCGACGGCGCAACAAGGTCGATTCTTGAAAAGAAGCGTCGTCTAAGGTGTCAGTCTGCGATTCTAACCACCGAATGTTATGTAGAATGTCTGCAACTTCCGAGGTCTTAGCCTGTTTGATCGCCGTGGCCGCACCGATGAAATGGCCTCTAATCACCGCTTTATGGGCTTCCCAAACCGTAGCTACCGGGATGTCTTCGATATCTAGATTGTCCTGGAAATACTGTTTAAGGCGGTCAGAGAATTCTGCCTTAAGCAAGGGATCATCTAACAAAGTAGTATTTATCCCGAGGTCTAAAGAGAGGAGAGTGTAGGTCCATCCACACGGGAGAGTGGTCCGACCATGTGCGTGTACCTATATCTGCAGCTAGAACCAAATGTAGCAGATGTTGTGGTAAGAAAATGTAATCAATGCGTGAGGAAGATGCATGAACATTTGAGTAAAAAGTATACTCGCGTGCGCCGGCATTAAACGCCCGCCACACGTCCACTAAACGTAAGGAGTCCAGTGATCTCCTGATGTGTCGCAAAGAGCAGGGAGGGACAGATGAGAATTTCCTCGATGTGTCCATTCGAGGTTCCAGCGGCACATTAAAGTCCCCTGCCAGTATCAAAATGCCCGAGGTAAATGAGGTAAGGCGTTTAATGATACGTGCCAAGCATCTATGCTGGTTCACGTTAGGTAGATAGATAGAGGCGAATATATATAAAGTATCCGAAACCGTACCCTTTATGAAGAGGTAACGACCGTCCGGGTCAATTAGTTGATCTTCTAACTGAAATGGTACATCCTGAGAAAAGAGAATTGCCGTCCCCCTTGATTTTGCGGTGGTATAATTACTGAAGAATCCGTCGGGGAATGACCTTGACGTCAGTGTAGGAGAAGAATCGTTTCGAAAATGGGTCTCTTGAACAAAAACAACCGAAGATCGAAGAGCCCCCAATTCACGCATCAGTCTGCGTCGTTTTTCAGGGATATTCAACCCTTTGGCATTATACGTGAGAAGACGCAGAGGCTGCTCCTTGAAAGCCCCAGTCCCGTCTCCCCGACCATCGCCCGCACCATCCATTGCGTGCATACGACAAGCACAAAGCAAAAGCAAAACAATACAAAAAAAAAAAAAGGGGGGGAGGGAGAGAAAGAAGTGTCAAGTAGAGTCGGGTACAGGAAAAAGAGACAAAGAAAGATATAAACAGTCAAGATCTAAAGAAGAGATGAGGTGACGGCGTCCGTCAGGTGACCAGTCGATTAGGAGAATAATCCCTCAGCGACGTCACCCGAGGTAGATGGACGTAAATACCTCTGGGGAGTGTTCCCGCGCACCAGGTTAGGCCATCAAGCACAAATCGGAACAAACAGCAAACCAACAACAACAATGCTATATATATGGTAAGTGATATAAAACAATTCAGAGATGGAGAAGTACATTAACAATATAAGTGATCAATTTCCCCAGCACTCTCAACCACCCTCTAACAACTCAGAACATCCAGCCCCCTCCCCCCCACAGACCCAAGTCTCGGAACCATTCAAGTGGGAAACTACTTCAACACAGTCTGGCATTTCAAAGTTTAACAATATCACAATGTAGAATATGCCCGAATCGGCCCCTTCAAAAATAACTGACCAGGATCAGGACTGCATATGTTTATCATAGAGTAAGAGTATTATTACCTACTGCCGTCTAAGAGGAGTAGGTGTATGTACCTCCTCTCAAGATGCAGCAATCCACCACTTCATCCCCCTTCAAGTCAGTCCCCTCTGTCCGCTCCGCGTATCATCCTGTTCTCCGGCTTTCTTTCCCGTTCGAATTTTTATTTTTTTTGTCCCTCGCCCCTCCCCCCTCTTCCTCCTCCCCCACCCCTCCCTTCCCCTCCTTTTCTATTTTCTATTTTATATTGTTCCTCCTTCCCTTCCATCCCCCCACCTCCCACCAACTCCCTCCCCCCTCTCTACAGGTCAAAAGACAGAAATGAGAGTTCTCATCTGTACGTCTCCGATCTATCTACCACCTTTAGCTATTCTCCTCCAACCACGCCCACCATCCCGCCCACCATCCCTCCCCCCTCCCGTCAATTACCCGTCCCTGTCCATCCGAATCCATATAAGAAAAATAAACAAAAACATTAATATGAAAGTAACCTTCGAATTTAGTCAATGGGCATCAGAGTTAGGTATTGAAAAATATCCGGGTACTCAACATCTCCAAAAACAGAGCATCTGCTGGCAGGACGAACAGCCAAGTCATTGTGAGTTAGCGCATGTGAAACAAGAAGTAGAAGCAGCAGATCATTGTCGCAGTTCGGAGCAAGGGCAGTGGGAAGTGGGAAACAGAAGGTCCAGTCGGTAAACTGGCGGAGTGTCCGCAGTAACATGTAGGAAATGGACTGTCTCGAGAGAGCGAAGTGGAGAGAATCGTCCAGCATCTGTGACAGAATAGGGCATGCATCAATGGCAAGGCAGGGTTCCGTCTTCGAGCGTTCAGGGTGTATTCCGGATGGGGAAAGAGAACGGGCCGACATCCGATATATATAAACTTCTAGGTTCAAGTGGTGGGTAGGTCTTCAAGCCCTCCAGCGGTAGGGGGTAAAGGTCTGCGTTGATCATGAGATCTACGGCGGCGTTGAGGGCGAGGGTGCGAGGTGGTCGGCATTCATTCCGTCCCATCCATGGTGGACTGCTCCCAATTATGGACCGTCAACTCCGGGAGTTGCACGTCTTGTATAAAGGTTGGCACATCTTCGGGTGACCTGATAGCATAGGTTACTCCATTCCGGGATACATTAAGCGAAAAAGGGTAGCCCCAGCGGTACGGGATCGCTGCTTCTCTGAGTGCCGCCGTAAGCGGGCGGAGGGCCCTCCGCGCCACCAGGGTGAAGCGTGTTAGGTCCGCAAACAGTTCCACAGTGTCTCCTTCGAAAACCCAGGCCTCATGGAGTCTCGCAGATCGGAGGATTCTGTCTTTAAGAACGAAGTTTGGCAGGTGGCAGATAAGATCCCTGGGACCTCGTTGTGACGTGGGAGGGGGTAGCGCGATAGACACGATGGGCCCTATCAATGTCCTTAGATGAGACACTGCCATCTTGTAGTATGAAGTTGAATAAACGGGTCAGCAAGTCCCTGGGTTCCTCACCCTGCTCACGTACCCCCCCGAATCCGGATGTTGTGCCGCCTCGCTCTATTCTCCAAATCATCCACCCGGCGTAATAAGGTAGAGAGTACCTGTGTATCTGCGATGGGATCCGAGGAGGGAGCTTGGGGATGGTCTGCGGAGGTTTCCAGTTGGGTGACTCTGGTCTCCAGCGACTTCAGTCCAGTCTTCACCTCAGCCACCTCTCCTCTCAGTGACTCGCCGAGTGTAACCGCCAGGTGTTGCAAGTCCGAGTGGGTCGGGAGAGTAGCCAGGGGATCCTCTATACGCCGCAGCCGCGGGTGGTCCTCCGACCACGAGGCCTCCGACTGCGCGGGAGAAGTCGAAGCCAAGGGACTAGGCCCATGCCGTCTGTCAGTGGGAGCTTGGAGAAAGGCTTCCATAGGGCCCGTACGGGTCGTCCGGGGTGTGCCTGGAACGGAGGGGGTCTGTCCCTTCGACTTCCCCATCTCGATCACCTTCCAACCAGCGGAAAATAAGCTTTTGAGCAGTGTTGTTGTCTGATCCCAAGAAATACACCCCAGTGCCTAAACCTGCACCATTTCCTAATTCTGTTTACAGAGAACCTTCTACCCCTATGCCTCTTCCTTTGTCTCCAATGTGCATCACCACCGAGGCCCATCACATCACAGACTTCGACACCTGTACCAACGCCTTGTGAATCTATGGATTATGAACTGTCAGAGCCCAGAATACATGATATTCCTATGGAAAATGCATCTATGGCCGCTTCCAATATTTTCTCACCCATCACTCACAGCCAACAACCCCAGGATTCAACAGTCTCTTCACATCAGGTCGGTGTACCTACAGAGCCTGTACCCTCAGACTGTCCCATTGCCTGAAATGGAACTGTGGTCCGTAAAAAGGTCTTAACCTTGTTTGAAAAGGTTTTAGAGGCCAGGAATAAGACCTATCAATCTAAAAACGTGATTATAGCTGCTGTTATGAATCCCATCACCCAGTGGAGGCTCCTCCGTAGGAGCACATGAGCACGTGAACCCCCAGCACAAAAAAAAAAAGAAAAAAAAAATGCAGAAGATTTTTTTTGGGGGGTTATCATTTGGGGGAGCCTGGAGATCATGGAATGCCCCCAGGCTCAGCAACAAGCAGCCAGCAAAGGTTAGAAAAAAAACAACTTTTCCATTGCATGTGCGATAGGAAATCAGGGAACCAGGGTAGGGGAGGAGGATCTTTGCAAGTGCAAGATCCGCCTCCCATGCATGTCCCATACCCCGGTGAATCGCACAGCTATCATTGTGCGAACTAGTCCAGCCCTGTTCTCATGTCAGTCAGCGAGGCACCTCCTCGCGCAAGCCACCTGTGACGTCATCATGTTTGTCATGCATGCGAGCAGAGAGCAGCAGCAGCACGAGGGGAGAGCTGGTGTCAGACAGCGAGCAAGCAGAGACTGCAGAGTGAAGTCTTGGAGTGAGTGGATATAAAGATCTGAATAAACAGCAGAGAAAGCAGAGCACTGTTTATTAACTTGAAAAATGTCAGAGTCAGAGTGAGCTGATATTTACATTCAGGTAAAGCTGGCTTGATGATAGAGAACATTTTAAAAAGGGTAGTGCCAGAGGCAGAGCTGATAGAGAAAAAGGGGGACAAACACAGTGACTGGTGAGAAAAAGGGCACAGTGGTGATAAAGACAGACAGAAAAAGGGCACACTGGTGCTAGATAAAAACAGAAAAACGGCTCACTGGTGCTAGAAAAAACAGAAAAAGGGCACACTGGTGAGAAAAAAGGGCACAGTGGTGATAAAGACAAACAGAAAAAGGGCACACTAGAGAGAAAAAGGGCACACAGACTGGTGAGAAAAAGTAGTGGTGAGAAAGACAGACAGAAAAAGGGCACACTGGTGAAAAACAAAAAAGGTCACAGTGCTGATATAGAGAGAAATAGAAAAGGGCAGAGAGCTGAGAGAGAGGGAGACCTACTATGTAATATATAGGACTGTTTGTGTGTGCATACATACAAACAAATGTATTTTAACCTGTACAGTACGTCGTAAATGTAAATTTAATTTTCACAATTTATGTATTGTGAACCCCCATTTGAATAACCCACGAGCCGCCACTGCCATCACCCTTAGCCAACATGGCGCAGATCCACCTCGGTCTATACACCCTGCGTTATAATACCAGTTCGGAAGGCTGGGGCTCTGACGACTCCACAGAAATACCACTACAAATCGCCCGGCATCCTAATGGTGGCCCAGGGCAAACTACTGGCCTCATCGGGTCCGCTACATTTATCCCCCACAGAAATCCATGGGAGGATTTTATACCCTTTGTCTGTCCCTCTTCTGATGAAGTTATAGATAGAGAGTATACACCAGGAAAAACTATACTGCATATTGTTACCTTTGCGAAGAGCTCCTGGTTCCAGCCCAGTGGATCCTATCCTATCTAAACAATAACATATCAAACCCTAGAAATTTTTGGAAAATCATAAGTAACATACAATCACCCCCCATCCACTCCCAACTGGCTGCTGTCAAAGTAAGCAACTAAACCCTGCAACACCCCCTAGATGTAGCAAATGCCTTTAATAATTATTTTGTTGGATGTGCCACCACCCTAATAGCTAAGCTAGCAAATGACACGCACTCTGAAAGGCAGCACGCAGGTCAGGCCCCCTCCAACTGTGCAAAGACCCTGTATCGGAGAAAAATTCAGTTTTAGACCAGTGCCTGTCAGTGTCATTACTAAACTTCTCCGAAATCAAAAAATGAAATACTAGTCTGGACCTGATCAAATCCCTATAATGCTGCTGAAAATCAGTGCGCCGGCAATTGCAAAACCTGTTGCAACTATAATTAATGAATCACTGACAACTGGTTACATACCCAAACTCTGGAAGACTGCGAGAGTGGTACCTATACATAAAAGTGGAGACAAGACTTTGGTAATGTCCAATGTCAAAAATTCTGGAAAAACGTGTCTACACTCAATTACGTGATTATTATCAGTATTGGAACTATTTAACCCCAGATCAATCAGGCTTTCGTCCAAATCATTCAACTTCCACTGCCCTTTTAAAAGTTTGTACTGATAGCCAAGCTGGCACAGAACAAGGAAACCTAACTGGAGCCATCTTCCTTGATTTTGCCAAGGCCTTTGACACAGTAGACCATGGCATCCTATTACAAAAACGTAAAAACTCTGGTATTGGTGATCGCATGCTAACCTGGTTTCAATCATATGTATCTGATCGGTCGCAATATGTGTCTATTTCTGGCAGCTTCTCCCTCCCCTCCCAGTCACATGCGGTGTACCCCAAGGCTCGATACTTGGCCCCCTGCTATTCACAATATTCATAAATGATCTGCCCATTGTCTGCAAAGCCTCAACTGTACACATGTACGCAGACGACACTGTAATCTATACCAGCAAACCAAATCTCCCGCAGCTGGAGGCAGTGCTGCAAGACCAATTCACAGAGGTAGAAAAGTGGATCAAAGATAACAAACGTTTTCTAAATATGACAAAACTGTTACGATGCTCTTTGGTACAGCACCTAAACTACACAAATTGCAATCGCCCCATCTAGGTGTCAGGACAAGATCAAATGACAGGTTGACCACAGTCACTTCTCTCAAATATCTAGGTATGTGGTTAGACCCAAATCTATCCTTTGGCCCCCACATCGAAAAACTCTCATCTAAACTTTATCCCAAACTAGGTGCCCTGTACAGAAACAAGTCCTGCCTGAGCCCCACGGTAAGAAAGCAGATTGTACAGCAAATGCTTATGCCAGCTTTTGAATATAGAGATGTAGTGTATGCAGCTGCCCCGCAAACATACCTCCAGAAACTTACTACATTGTATAACTCATTCTGCCGCTTTGCACTACAATGTAACTACATGACCCACCATTGTAACATGTTAAAAGAGCTAAACTTGCCGTCACTGGAATCTAGACGCATCCTTCACCTTTCCAACCTGGGGCCCTATTACTTTGTTCACCCAAAAATGCACGGTAAACGCGTGAATTTTTGCGCGAAGCGTTAAACATTAACACGCGTAAATTAACGCTGGTATTCTATTCCTCGCGCATTATTTCATCCGTCAAAAAATAACGTGCGTAAAAAAGACGCGCAAAAACGTGCACGCATTAACGTTGCGTGCAGAAATCAGTGTGCAGACTGTTTTTTCACGCGATTCTGCCAATCAGAATTAAGAACCATGGACATCACCTAATGTCCTGCAGCTGCTGCGGAGCCGGTGAGCTGGACAGGGACAGGCTGGGGGGCCGCGCAGCAGGATGGTTGGACAGCAGCTGTTGGCAGGTGGAGAGGAGTGATGCCAGGACCTGGAGTCAACTGAGGGACACTTTGTAACAGTCTCTGGAGAAGAGATGGATGCCGAGGGCAGAGGACTGGCAGAGAGTGTGACAATAAAAATGCCGCGCGGGGCACGTTGAGGGACACTCTGGACAATACACGGGGCTCTGATGGCTGCCTGACTGAAGTAGATTATTCAGCTTCCCTGGGACAGAAAGGGAGTCACCCGTCGTGCCATGGGTCAGACACCTGCATTTGCCTACAGGAGGTGGGTGACAAGCAGAGCCACCTAGGTACGCTGGACGTGTGATCACCTCTTACTGCTTTCCCTGCGGACGCACTTATCACCCCACACTCCACCCATGCCCACCAACACAGACCACCTAAAGAGGTTCTCAGCACGTGACAGTACCTCAGGACACCCCATGGATTGCTCCCGGTGCCAGCTACCCAACACATCTATACCACGCTTCACAATGCTGCACGTGGAAGTGTCACGACGTACCCGTACTGTAGCCTTGGCAGAGAGAGGTGGCTGGTACCAATGTTGTATATTCTGTTTGTATTTGGCCCTTGATGTATATATTTTGTGTATAGCACTATGGCCACGACGGTAGCACTGTTCAGTTCCTACACTATATATAGCGGAGAGATGGAGGCGCTTCCACTAGCATGCCCCTTAGCAATACTTCACCTGGCTGGGACTGTTTCGTCCCTGTATATATTCTATGTGGTCATGGGGGCACAGGCTGGCACCGACCAGGACCAATGGAAGACTAAATCTGTAGTGTTGAGAGCATACAAGGATGGTGCTAGCTACGGCTCTGCAAGAGCGTCCAAGGAGAAAACGTGACCCATCTGTTGTGTTATCGAGACTTTCCCCATCTCGGATAAGATTTGTAGTGCTGTTGTGTGAATATTAACCCATCCCGAACATTTAGTATCCAATAAAGAGGGCCAGCTACCTATCTAGCGTCCACCCGAACTCGGATCTGAACAGCTATGATTTTACAAAAGGCGCTAAAACTTGTAAGAATCTCTCTAAATTAAAAAAAATCACATGTAAAAAAAAATAAAATAAATAATTAAGAACCACAATTGTCTCCCGTTAAGATTTTGCGCCTGTCAAAGTCAATCTGCACATATATGCTGCATCAATGAAAAAAACACGCACAACTTCTCCATTTTATTGTTTGGGTATGCGTAGAATGTGTAACTATACTGTGCTGTATTTTTTTTTGGGCTGGTGTATTTGGTTTCGGCCAGGTCGTTCAGATTTGCCGTTAACACCAGCTTTTCAAAGACGTTAAAATTATGCGCGCAAACGCTGTGCATTAAATTAATGCGCACAGATTGTAATACCATCCGTGTACCAGCGCACAAACGCATTTGCGCTCACAATGTTAAGTATAGGACGCTCGCAGTATATTACGCTCGCACAGCGTTTGTCACGACCCCTACGCGCGCTGCTGAGAAAGACGCCGGGTTACGCCACCCACTAACTGTCTCTACGCACTTCTCTCTCGCAACAGGGGTGCCGAGCGCAATACAATAATCCCAGGATTGCAACGCAGTACAAATCTTCTCTTGAAGCGGGTAATGACTACGTCTCCCACAATCCCTGGGGTCACTTTTCTATTAGTTATGCTGCCACCAGTCCTCATGGACACTATGCGCATCGCAGCGGGAGACGCAGGACTAAGCAACCGCACTATCTGCCTACCCTAGACTCGGACAGTGACTGCATACCCCACAATCCCTGCCGTCCCCGACGACCGCAACTCCCAATTTCTTATCTACCCGAGCTTAAAGCAAATAGCAATACTCCCAATCTCTTAGTTAGCGTGGATCTCATCAGCCAGAAGCAGAACTTAAATAGGTTAGGTTTATTTATGATATAGAACAAAGATATATATAATCCCAGTGCATTTGTTACAGGAAAAATTATAGCTAGAATAAATCAATTACACACTACACAGCAAATAAAAGAAAAGGGTTATCCACCGAGCATTACTTACGACAAACTAATCAGTAAGCTAGCATCGGTGACTCCTGGAGCCTGGAGATAGAAGCATGGACAGGTCAGTCATCTTTCGAATGTACCCCAAGTGATCAGCCATAGCACATGGCCAGTTTTCAGAATTTATACACTTCCTGGTCCTTCCAAAACCCACCCACAAATGGCCCAGCCTCCTGCACTACATATCCCAGAGTTACCCTCTCCGGAGCATGCTCAGTACGCTTCGTCGTTAATCTTTAATGGCCCAAAGGTGTCCATCTTCCCCCCAGACCCCCCTTAGGGATCAAGGATGTGCTTCCTGTCTTTGAAGATAGGGCCTAAATCTTGGTGCCGGGTTGGCTCCCAAGGTGCGACTAACAGGCTACACGACATGTCAGTTCACAAAGACATTCCCTTTTACAGCGACGTGTGATATCCTCCCCCAGGGGAGAAAGCTGACCATTTTAATTACATTTTAGCACCCACTCCCAACAGTTGTGGACACAGAGATACGCTTCCCAGATGGTCAGACACAAATATGAATATGACTCTATATGGAGGAGATATGTATAAACAGGCACAAAGACACATATACACAGGCAGATCCTTATATAGATAGAAATACAGATCTAATCTGCCTCATCTCCCATCTCTAATCTGCTACAGCGTTTACGCAGGTTCACCCGTGGTAGACGTTAACGCGTATTTTTTGCGCAGACATTGTAATACGACGTTCAGCGCAAAGCGTTTTGCCCCTCGCGTTAATGCGTTTTTGCGCACGCATTAACGTTTGCGCGAAGAATGTAATAGGGCCCCTGGTGTTTAAGAGCTTTTCTGGGAAGCTACCACCCTACTTGAATAGGCTGCTTCCCCCAGCAGTTCCCTCATCCTATAACCTCCGATCCAGGACCTGCACCTTACTTACAATACCACAATAGAAAAAGACAGTGGCTTGATCCTCCTTTTTCTACCAAGCACCACAATTATGGAATAACCTCCCAGACACCATCAAATCTTCCCCAGTCTAAAGTCACTTAAGAGCTCCCTATTAACATACCTCAGTACAGAATGCACCTGTAAACATGTAACATAGTGAATATATTTATTTTCTGTTAATCTGTATATTTGTGCAATTTCTTTTTAATATTTTGCATTTCATTATTTGTATTTCTGTAACACTAACAATTTAATGTTGCTGAACCCAGGACATACTTGAAAACGAGAGAAATCTCAATGTATCCTTCCTGGTAAAATCCTTTATAAATAAATCTATAATAATAAAACCGTTTGCGTCCGTCACCGCAGGCGGCGGCGCAATGCGCATGCGCAAGGCTACTTGCGCATTGCACATGCGCGCTGTGATTACCAGTCGGTGTGCGCGAGGGACAACAAAAATCCTTTGGAGAGGCGCGCACACAGCTGGAACAAGGTAAGTATTGGCTTCCCTGCAACTGAGCACCCCACCACCTTGAGCCTGTCCCCATGAGCTTGCAATCTAAGGGGTCCCATGAGTTTACAATCTAAGGGGTCCCATTATCTTACACTCTAAGGGCTCCCATGATCTTAAGATCTAAGGGCTCCCATGATCTTATAATCTCAAAAACAGAAGATGTTACATACGTGAAAATTGGTATTTAGATTCGTCTTGAGAAACAAAAAACACCTATTTTACCATTTTCCAAAAATTCAGTGGGAGGGGGCAAAAAGGGGGGTTGAATACTTTTATCAGTATACCTATATTTCAAAAAACAAAGATGTTACAGGTGTGAAATTTGGTATTTACAATCTTCGTGAAAAAAAACAAACATGTGTTTTGCCATTTTCCACAAATCCAAATAAGGGGGGGTCGAGGGAAAGGGGTCTGAATACTTTTATCAGTATATCTATAGTTCAAAAACCAAGATGTTACAGGTGTGAAGTTTGGTAATTACAATCTTTTGAAAATAAAGAAACATGTTGTGACGGGACGGCCGCCACTACACTGTAGCGCAGTACAACAGTTCAAGTGTTTATTTATTTGTGTGTTATTAAAAGTTCATTAGCCCTTATTTTTATAAGTACCTCAAAATGATTTTCCCTGTTGTTCCCCTGTTCCCCGCTCATTCAGAGCCACGGAAAGTTCACCAGACGAGCTGGCACCGAGCCTCAAGATAAGGGCTGCACCCACCAGGGGGGCCCAAAGTGAACAAAGGGAAATTGGGCCATGGCTAGGCAGTGGCAGAAATCACCCCGGGAGGGCTGATGGCAGACCAGGGGAGAACAATGTCTTTTTTCCCCATAAATAAGCCTGTGTTCTCCATGAAAAAAATCACTCGTTTAAACCTTTACTCCTGCCTCGGCTAGTAATTGGGGATAACAGGGCTTTGGGAACTGGGACGCTTCAAGGACCTCTCTACAGCGCTGCAAACTCGGGGTATCCTACGAGCACCAGCGGCACCTCGCTACCACACTACCGACCTCCAGGTGTACTAGGCGCTGACGGCGGATCTACTCACCCCGAGTAGCGGAATCCGTCACATTGGCTGGCAGCCTGGTGGGAGATTCTGAGACCAGCCCAGCAGGGGGAAAAACAGCCACTGGCTTGACCCCGGTCTCAGACACCCCTGGGTCCGAGAGGCGGACACCCCAAGTAATGGCCGTAACCCCGTATGGCCCAGCACTACGAGGGTCTGAAGCACACGGTCTTTAAAGAATTGCTGAAAGCCAGAGGCAAGATCCCCGGGGGCAAACCGAAGGCGGTCATCATCAGCGAATTGATGGAGGACGAACGTGCTTGTATGGCTCCCTCCGAGGGCTCCGAGACCTCAGAATGGAGACGAGAGGTAAGTGGCGGTTGGCCCTGTACGGAACAGACCTCTCTGCCGACATCATCGGCAGGGTCTTGGCAGATACGGACAGACTCCGCCAAGCAGAAATGCAGCAACGGTCCGGTGGGTCTCTGACTCCCCAGGGCAGCACCGGACCCCCCAAGCAAAAGATTCCCTTTGCCGCCTTCAAACTCTTCCCAGAGGGAAGCGAAGATATTGATGGCTTCCTGCAAGATTTTGAAAGACAATGTGCCCTGCAAGAGGTGGCGGCCCAAGATTGGGTACCTCTACTGGCGAGTAAGTTGACGAGCAGAGCGGCTGAAGCCTACCGGGCTGTGGCGGATGAGGACTGCATGGTGTACAAGCGGGTCAAGGAACACCTGCTGGCCCACTATGCGCTCACCCCCGAGGCGTATCGAGTCCGGTTCCGAGCTCTAAAGAGAGGGACCCATGACTCCTACGCGGAATAGAGGCACCGCATGCAACAGGCTGTCCGCAGCTGGATCCAGGGATGCCAAGCCACCCACCCAGACCAGATCATCCAACTGCTCTTGCTGGAGCAGTTCTATAACTATTCACCTCCAGAGGTCCGGGATTGGGTGCGAGACCGACGTCCCCTCACCCTGCCCGAAGCTACCCGCCTCGCTGATGAATACCAGGACGCCAGGCGAGTACCTCCTCCTGACATCCGGCCCCCACCTCCCCGGTTCCATCCTGCACCCCAGCCTCGTACCGCACCCACCGAGAGAGCACCCCGGCCACCGACAATCCACACCCCGGTTCCTCGGACCGGTCCCCGGTGCTATGGGTGCAACCAAATCGGACATATCCGGGACCGCTGTCCACTGACTGCCAACCGTCCTGCCCCGCATCGCCCAGCACACCCTCCGGGCAGAGCTACGTCATATTGTTGCCAACATGAGCCGGAGCCAGAACCCACAGCGATTCCGGACGAAGACTGGTGCATCCTACATGAAGCAGACCCGATTCAAGCAGCTGACCAAGATAACCGGCAGCACCATCGCCAAAAGGTCCGGGTGAATGGACGGAGTGCCAACGGCCTGCGGGACACCGGCGTAACCCTTACCCTGGCACAGCCCCACCTTATTACCCCGGCTGCCTCCACAGGCTACTCGGTGGCCGTCAGAGTCGCCGGCGGTCATGTTCACCGGATCCCTCCATCTCCATCTCGATTGGGGCACGGATGCCCGGGACGTGGAAGGAGGGATCATGAAAGACCTACCACCTGAAGTACTACTCGGCAACGACCTTGGTCTGCTGACCTCTACTTTTGAGGACACCCACCCTGGCGGGGTATGCCCCGTCACCACCCGCCATCAAGCAAGGAAGGCTCCGCACACAGACTCCGAGGGGACCGCGGTAAGTGAGGCCAGCCCAACCCTTGGCCCCGACAATACCCCCTCCCTGACCTGGGATTCCCCAACAGACTTTGCCCAAGCCACCAGGGAAGACGTCACCCTTGCCCCTTACCGACAACAGGCTGGGTGGGAGCCGGGAGGGGTAGGGGAAGTGAGATTTGCCTGGGACCAGGGGAAGTTGTATAGGACCTCTGGGGGAGCGAGGAGGGGAGTGGACCAGGTACCCCATAGGCAACTGGTAGTGCAGGGGAAATATCGGCGCGATTTGTTGAAGATTGGGCATGATATTCCCCTTGCAGGCCATCTGGGGCACAGGCGGACGCTGCACCACCTGACTCAGAGCTTCTTCTGGCCCGGGTTATCCGGGGATGTTAGGGACTATTGCCGGACCTGTGAGGTATGCCAGTGGGTAGGGAAGAGGGGGGACACCCAGAAAGCAACCCTGAGACCCCTACCCATAGTGGGAGAACCCTTTAGATGAGTGGCAGTGGATCTGATAGGACACCTGGCGGTGCCTAGTACTACGGGCAAGAAGTATATCTTGACCGTAGTAGACTACGCCACCAGGTACCCCGAGGCCGTGGCCTTCCGCGATATCCACGCAGAGACCGTCACTGGAGCTCTGCTACAGATATTCTCCAGGGTCGGATTTCCACAGGAAATCTTCTCTGACCAGGGCACGCAATTTACGGCCGAGGTGACCCAGCAGCTCTGGAGACTGTGCGGGAATAAACCCATGTACAGTTCCCCTTACCACCCGCAAACCAACGGGCTCTGCAAGCGGTTTAACGGGACCCTCAAGCAACTCCTTCGCACCTTTACCATGTCCCATAAGGACTGGGAACGCCACTTGCCTCAACTGTTGTTCGCGTACAGGGAGGTACCCCAGGAAGCCACTGGCTTCTCTCCCTTTGAGCTGTTGTAAGGCCGGAGAGTCCGAGGCCCCTTGGACTTGCTCCAGGAGCACTGGGAAGGTGCTCTGGCTGAGGAGGGGACCTCGGCCATAGATTATGTCCTTGAGTTTAGGGACCGGCTGCAGGAATTGACCGCCCTGGTACGGGACAATCTCAAAGCGGCCCAAACCAAGCAGAAGAGGTGGTATGACCGGTCGGCTAGGGACCGCACCTTCCAGCTAGGGCAGAAAGTGTTAGCGCTCCGGCCGGTCAAACAAAATAAGTTGCAGGCAGCCTGGGAGGGACCCTACAAAATTATAGAGAAGATCTGCGATACCACCTTCATCGCAGCCAGATGTTCGGATGAAAGGATCCAAAGAACCTTTCATGTGAACATGCTGAAACCATTTCATGAAAGAGAAGAGGCAGTAGCCGCCATCTGCGCACCGGACGCGGGGGATCTGGAGGATCTCCCCCTGCCGGTACTGCCTGGGGATCCGAGCGCCCAGGGGATAGCTGATGTCTGGCTGGGCGAGGGACTCAGTTCACACCACAGGGAACAGGCTCAGCAGGTGCTACGGGAGCACCGAGACCTGTTCTCGTCCCGTCCCGGTTACACCTCTGTAGCTCTGCATCGGGTCGATACCCAGAGTCAAACCCCCTTGTGGCAGACGGCGTACCGAATCCCCGATGCAGTGAGAGACAGGATGCAGAAGGAGATCCGCGAGATGCTGGATCTAGGGGTAATAGAACCATCCGAGAGCCCATGGGCCTCCCCGGTGGTTCTAGTACCCAAGAAGGATGGCACTACCAGGTTCTGTGTAGATTACAGAAGGCTCAATGAGCACGCCGTTACCGACGACGCTACCCATGCCCCGGGTAGACGAGCTCCTGGACCGCATTGCCCAGGGTCACTTCCTCACCACCATTGACTTGTGTAAGGGGTACTGGCAGATTCCCCTTGCCGAGGAAGGTGTGCCGAAATCGGCATTCATCACTCCGTTTGGCCTGTACCAATTTCGGGGCATGCCATTCGGGATGAAGAATGCCCGGGCCACGTTCCAACGCATGGTGGATCGTCTGCTAGAGGGGATGCAGGACTTTACCAGCGCCTACCTAGATGACATAGCGATCTTTAGTAACACCTGGGAGGACCACTTACAGCACTTACGGGCAGTACTGGACCGCCTTGGCACCATAGGTCTGACAGTCAAACCAGACAAGTGCCACGTTGGCATGTCCGAGGTCCAGTACGGCGGGGTACTACCGCCACTTTGTCCCCAACTACAGCGCCATTGCCAAACCCCTGACTGACTTGACCCGCAAGAACCTTCCCCGATAGGTACACTGGTGTATTTTGGCCTAGGCCAACAAGGCCTAGGCCTAGGGCGGCACTCTCCAGGGGGCGGCGGCCCGCCGGGTGGCCCCACCCCTAAAAAAAAAAAATATATTTTTTTTACTTTTGCAAACTATTTTACCAGGAAGGAAACATTGAGATGTCACTAATTTTCAAGTATGTCCTGGGTAGGCAACGCCTAGGCTTTCACTTTCCAGGGGGCAACAAAAAACCTCACCACTAATTGGCTTACTCACAGAGCACCGAAATGACGCCAACATTTTGGTGTTCTGTAGTTCCCTGCACTTCGGGGAATAACATTTCCCCACCCTGCAGTGAATTCACCATTCACCGCAGGGTCCCCAAAGTGCATGGAGTCGGCCGCTGTATGCTGCCACCGAAAAACCCATGGCCTGCTGTTTTCAAAAGAACTACTGAACGAAAATGTCTGGAATTTACATATAAGATCCTATGATTGATAATAAAAAGTTATGTTACAGAAAAAGAAGAACCGATATTAAAAAAAAGGGGGGGGATTTTGCCAAAAAAATTCAGAAAAATTACTAAATGGTACTAAAAAAAAAAATCAATAAATAAAGACTTTTTACTGCACATTAAAATAAGTGGTTTATTAGATATTGCATAAAAACGGGAATATTTTTAACATTGAAACCTATGGGGTTCGCCTGAATACCTGAACCTGCTGATTGAAACCACCGAACATCAGGGTATTTCACTGTCATTTCTCTGCTGTTTGGTGTTCTCTGAATAGAATAACCATTACTTCTCTATGGGGATTTGCACTGCCTTCAAACAGCACCGTACTTGCTGGCAATTCGCCAAACTTGTGTGTGAGCATATCACCAGAGCAGTGGTGTACTTAGAGGAGTGGCGGAGGGCGGGCCGCCCCAGGTACCAGTGATTATTGGGGTGTCATTAGGGGGTACTAGGAGGTGCCACTGTCACTGTGTCAGCTTTGAGCTGAGTTCTCAAACAACGAGCAGCGGAGCATGGCGTTTGCATACGGAATAAAATCGAATAGAATAAAAATCCGCCTCTCCTCCCTCCATAGCTCCTCCCCTGCCCCGCAGCAGCTCTAGGAGGGGGATGTCTATAGCTCCTCCCCTGTCCCGCAGCAGCTCTAGGAGGGGGATGTGATTTGTGTCCAGAGAGAGAAGATGACAGTAAACGGCAGGTAAGGGGGGTATCAGCAGAATATAAAGCCCTGTCTGCTTACTGCTGTTTAAAGTGGACCTTTCCTTAACCAGCACTGCAGTGATAGAAATTTGTCATTGAGCTGCCTGGCTCCTGGTGAGGCTGCGTGCGTGCAGGTCACACTCGGTCCGGCCAGTCAGGTGGTACTGAGTCTCAGTACCACCTGACTGGCTGAACCACGTGACACGCACACAGCTGCCCACCCTTTCGTTAACATGGACTGTCACTCTATTCTGGACTGAACACCCCCAGGAAGGGAATCAAAGCCACGGTGCACCCTCTGGCAGTGGCACCCCACTGCTGACAAGATGGCTCCACGCACAGGCACAGCCGCGATCCTAACATGGCCTGGAGGGACCTCCTGCTGAGTCTGTACACAGTCCCTGCTGACTCTGCACACAGCCCTACCGCGGACGGAGGCCGGTAAATGTAGAATAAATAATTGCTGTGTGCTCATATACACTCAGTTTGCTGGGAGTTTTATTGCAGTGGATTCTGATGCACTCATACACTCCACACATTGCATTGCTGGGAGTTTTATTGCCGTTGATTCTGATGCACTCATACACACCACACATTGCATTGCTGGGAGTTTTATTGCTGTGGATTCTGATACGCTGACCCGCACATTGCATTACTGGGAGTTTTATTGCTGTGGATTCTAATACACTCATACACACTGCACATTGCATTGCTGGAATTTTTATTGCTGTGGATTCTGATACGCTGACACACACCAAACATTGCTTTGCTGGGAGTTTTATTGCTGTGGATTCTGTGATACACATTGCATAGTACTGTGAGTTTTATTGCCTTGGAGCTCTGGGATACACTCATACACACTGCACATTACTGTGAGTTTTATTGCTGTGCAGTTCTGTGATATGCTCATACACAGTGCACATTTCTGTGGGTTTTATTGCTGTGCAGCTCTGTGATACGCTCATATGCAGTGCACGTTTCTGTGGATTTTATTGTTCAACCAATTAGAGCGGCTGTGATCCAGTATACTTAACATGCGTGGCTGTTCTTTGTAAAAATGCTTGAATTTAAACATTTCATAATTTTATTTATCTCAATAGATACATTTGAAATGGTATACAAAATATACAAGTAGGCACTTGGTATCCACTTTTAATATAAAGAGAGGAAAAGGCGTAGCTCTAAGAGGAAAAGGTGGAGCTTAAAGAGGAAGGGTGGGGATTAACCAGGAAGAGGTGTGGCCTTGACAGGAAGGGGTGTCTCAAATTTAAATTAGGGTGTGCACGAGTTTAGTCAGGCCTAGGGCAGCACAAAACCTAAATACACCACTGGATAGGTACTGTGGTCCCCTGAGTGTGAGGAAGCCTTCCAGCAGCTCAAGCGAGCCTTGGTGGAGGCCCCCGTGTTGACCGCTCCTGATTCAACTAAACGTTTCGTCGTCCACGGAGACGCTTCTATGTTCGGACTGGGAGCGGTGCTGAGCCAGGTCGGTGAAGATGGGCATGACCACCCGGTTGCCTACATCAGTCAGAAACTTCTACCCAGGGAGGTTGCCTATGCGGCAATCGAGAAGGAGTGCCTAGCCCTGGTATGGGCACTGAAGAAACTCCAACCCTATTTGTATGGGCGCTCCTTCATGGTCCTCACAGACCACAACCCCCTAGTATGGCTGAACCTGCGGTGGAGCCTGGCCCTACAGCCCTTCAACTTTACTATCCAATACCGTCCTGATAAACAAAATGCCAATGCGGATGGGCTATCCTGCCAGACTGAACTTGAGATCTAAGGTGGGGTCCGTGGACAACCCCAAGTGGACCCGCAGAGGGTCTCACCGGGTCTGCCAACTGGTAACTTGGGGGAGATATGTGACGGGATGGCCGCCACTATGCTGTAGCGCAGTACAACAGTTCAAGTGTTTATTTATTTGTGTGTTATTAAAAGTTCATTAGCCCTTATTTTTATAAGTACTTCAATATGATTTTCCCTGTTGTTCCCCTGTTCCCCGCTCATTCAGAGCCACGGAAAGTTCACCAGACGAGCTGGCACCGAGCCTCAAGATAAGGGCTGCACCCACCAGGGGGGCCCAAAGTGAACAAAGGGAAATTGGGCCATGGCTAGGCAGTGGCAGAAATCACCCTGGGAGGGCTGATGGCGGACCAGGGGAGAACAATGTCTTTTTTCCCCATAAATAAGCCTGTGTTCTCCATGAAAAAAATCACTCGTTTGAACCTTTACTCCTGCCTCGGCTAGTAATTGGGGATAACAGGGCTTTGGGAACTGGGACGCTTCAAGGACCTCTCTACAGCGCTGCAAACTCGGGGTATCCTACGAGCACCAGCGGCACCTCGCTACCACACTACTGACCTCCAGGTGTACTCGGCGCTGACGGCGGATCTACTCACCCCGAGTAGCGGGATCCGTCACACATGTGTTTTACCATTTTCCAAAAATCCATGTGGGGGGGTAAAAAAAGGGGGGGTGAATACTTTTAAACAGGATACCTACATTTCAAAAACAAAAGATGTTACAGATGTGAAAATTGGTATTTAGATTCGTCTTGAAAATAAAACAACACGTATTTTACCATTTTCCAAAAATCCAGTGAGGGGGCAAAAAGGGGATAAAGGGGACCTTTATCACTATACCTATATTTCAAAAACCAATGATATTACAGGTGTGAAATTCGATATTTACAATCTTCGTGCAAAAAAACCCCATGTTTTACCATTTTCCGAAAATCCAGTTAAGGGGGGTGGGGGAAAGGGATGTGAATACTTTTATCAGTATACCTATATTTCAAAAACCAAAGATGTTACATGTGTGAAATTTGGCACTTATATTCTTCTTGAAAAATAAAAAAACATGTGTTTTGCAATTTTCCAAAAATCCCAAGTGGGGGGGGAGGGGGGTTCTAGCAAAAAACCTCAAGTTTCTTTTAAAAAACTATTTTATCAAATCCTAAAATCCACGCGAGCGAAGCCCCGGGCAAAAGCTAGTATATATATATATATATATATATATATATATACACACACACACACACCTGGTCTGAGGTCTGAAGAGTATAATAATATTCACACACCTGGTCTGAAATATATATATATAATTTCAGACCAGGTATGTGAATATTATTATACTCTTCAGACCTCAGACCAGGTGTGTGTGTGTATGTATGTATGTGTATATATATATTGGTGCCTGTTGGGTATAAATGTATCTGATGCCTGTGGGGTATATTATATATATATATATATGTGTGTGTGTGTATATATATTATATATATATATATATATATATATATTTATACACATACACACACATACATACATACATACATACACATATATATATTATATATATATTATACCCCACAGGCATCAGATACATTTATACCCAACAGACTGTGTGTGTGTGTGTGTGTGTATATAAATGGGTTGTCTGGCCATACATTGCAATATTAACAAACAGGACAGGCTTTCATCAAAAATTTTAATTATTTATTGGAAAGCGGTCACATGACTTCAAATAATAGTATCGGTACTCGGTATCGGTGAGCACTTGAAAAGAGTATCGGTACTCGTATTCGGTCTTAAAAAATTGGTATCGGTGCATCCTACTTCAGACACTGAAGTATGCCGCGAGACATATTAACTCCACAATCAGCGCTATTACGTCTGTGGTCGTTAAGGGGATTTTTTTCCCCCGGATGTGTATAGTAAGTGGTACCCAAGGGGTTAAAGTTACTTTAACCAGTCATCTCTTCCTAAATGGAGCTAAAATGGCAAATTATGTTGGTGAGTAGACCTGTCATTGTCTCAGTGAGAACAGGTGCACATTGCATGCTATCTGTCTAACCCCTGGTGACCACTGTTAGTATATCTAAAAAACAAAATAGAAATAAGTTTGGTAAAACAAAAAAGTTAAATGTATCAAACTCATGATTTCTAGTTATGTCTGTAATGAATTTGTATTGGACCCAAGAAGCGAAAGTTAGCTCTAGAATCCATAGGTAAGTCTCAGCTCAGCTGTATGAAAGGCATTATAGAATTAAATAGTTTATATGTTCTCAGATGGGCCCTAGAGTTGAGCTGTACTTACAGAACCAGATGTTCTTTGTTTTTTTTTCTCCAGTGAGCTATATGCTATGGCTGATTAAAACGACCTTCTGGAAACCAGTACCGCAACGAAAGGCAGAACAAGCTAAGGAACAAGTAAAGCAAGAGGGGTCCTTCTTGAAATACTTTCATACACAGAAAGCAAATCAAGAACAAGAATGTGACTGTACTCTTGGAACACACATTCAGCTTCCCCAGTGGCAGGTTCTACTAGTACAAGTCGTAGTGAAATTTCACAAATTGGAAATGTTTCTGGAAAGCACACAGAAGGAAAAGGAGATGTCCATAAAAGTGAGACTAGTACTGCAAAATCACCAAAAGAAGATGATATTATGCCTGGTTTGAATTAGTGATCCTGCCAAATGGCCATACTCTTGCAGTGATGATCTATGACAGCTCATAATTCAACATGGATCACAGCAGGTTGTATCCAGGGGCGGACTGACAAATAATGGGGCCCCCGGGTAATAGGAGGTAATGGGGCCCCCTTGTTCCGCACCCACAAGAGGCCACACCCATAAAAACCCCACCCCCTACAACACCCACATGTACATTATTGTGCTAATTTCTGAACTCCTAAAAATAACCTTTTTGAAAATCCACTTGGACCCAGCAGCGAAATGTGCCCCCTCCATACTTGCAGATGGCCATCGCACTGCTGCAGCAGCCAGCCATCACCCACTCATTGCAGCCAAGGCTGTGCCACGGCACAGAAAGTCCCTGTGGAAAATGTCATGCATATATATATTGCCCCCAGCTCACATTGGTATATTTGTCCCCCAGCTCTCAAGGGTATATTTTATTTGTCCCCCAGCTCTCAAGGGTATATTTGTCCATGGCTCTCATGGGTATATTTGCCCCCAGCTCTCATGTGTATATTTTCCCCCAGCACCTAATGGGTATATTTGCCCCCCCAGCACTCATGAGTATATTTGCCCTCAGCTCTCATGGGTATATTTGCCCCCCCAGCACTCATGGTATATTTGCCCCCAGCTCTCATGGGTATATTTGCCCCCCCAGCACTCATGGGTATATTTGCCCCCAGCTCTCATGGGTATATTTACCCCCCAGCACTCATGGGTATATTTGCCCCAGCTCTCATTGGTATATTTGCCCCCCGGCACTCATGAGTATATTTGCCCCCAGCTCTCATAGGTATATTTGCCCCCCCAGCACTCATGGGTATATTTGCCCCCCCAGCACTCATGGGTATATTTCCCCCCCCCCGCACTCATAGGTATATTTGCCCCAGCAGTCATGGGTATATTTGGCCCCCAGCACTCATGGGTATATTTCCCCCAGCTCACATGGTTATATTTGCTCCCAGCTCTCACCTTTGCTGGCCGGGTTTGGGCAGACACAGTGGGCCCCCGCCGGTTTCCCTCCGATGATGGTTGGAATTAACAAGCAGCCGCGTGTGCGTAGGAGGTGCCTGAAAGGGAGGGGGGAGGTCCTTCGGACCTCTCTCCCTCCCGATCGCCAGGGGCCACAGGGTTAAGGCAGGCACCGTTTGGAAGGGCACAGCCTGCCCTTCCAAACGGTGGCTGACATTAACCCTTGGGGAGCTGGATCACGATTCGGAGCTGAAAAGCTCCGTATCACGATCCTCTCCCGGAGCTGGCCGACATCTTGGATGTCGGCCAAGCCTCTGGGAACTCCCCCTGAGGACTGGCGTCATAGTGCATAGCACGATGACGCCAGTCCTGGAGTTAACCCCTAGCTGCCAGCAATGGTGGAGATAGGGGGTTCCAATGAACCCCCTATCTCCCGGTCCATGGCAGCTAGGGGTTAATGTTTGATATGGTTGGATCGGCCAGAACATGGCCTTTCCAATGATACAAAACATGACCATGTAAAAAGTTTTTTTTAAAAAAAATTAATAATAAATAATAATAAAAAAAATTATAAAAACAAAATAAACAAGTTTTTTTGTTTGTTAATGCAGCAATATTGTTCCCATTTCAATTATAACTTTAACAGTGATGCTGCACTAACGATTTTTGTATGTGGTGCGTTTGTTACAAATAGCGAAATTTCCCCCAAAATAAAATGTAACGAGTCCCCATTTCTAATTTTTTTAACAGGCGCACCCCATATAAAATATAACCGCAAATGCTCGCATGTTAAAATGTGAAAAAAAGCACTTTACACGTTGTGAATTATTGAAAATTCTAATTTTATTGCATTTTTTGTTATAATATACAGACAGGACATGATGTATACATATAATAATGACATATTATGAATCTGCTGAGTCTGCCGGAAAGAACGATAAATAATATGTCTGGGTCATATATTAAAATATGGCTTCAAAACGCGGTTAAACATGATGAGCGAAAGCGGTAAAAATGACCTCAGCACAGAGGTGTGAAATGCCTCAGCAGCGACAGGGTTAAATTATTCTGGACTGCAAACCTAATGTTAGTCATATTGAGCAAATGACAATGCTTGTACATTTTGTCAATGTAAGCAAACCATAAGATAATGAGTCTGAAAGAATTACCAGAAGAGAAGACTTCTTGGGTTTATTCCACTACAGGAGACGACATGTGCCTTTTATAGCAGAAACTCTTATTGGGCAGCTGGAACAGATTGGAATGCCACCCTTTCCTGCTCCTCACACTGCGTCAGCTTGGCCTTAGTGATGCCACTCTCTCCTGGTTCTCTCGCTGGTATCTCTCCTCTCGCTCCTTCAGTGTCTCCTTGGCCTCCTCTTCACCACCAGTGCCTCTTTCAGCCTCAAGGCTCTGTTCTGGGTCCCCTACTCTTCTCGATCTATACCGTCTCTCTGGGCAGCCTCATCTCTTCCTATGGACTCAATTATTATCTCTATGCGGACTACACTCAAATCTACCTTTCCTCTCCGGATCTCTCTCCTACCGTGCTGGACCGTGTTACAGCCTACCTTTTAGCTCTCTCCGACTGGATGACTTCACATATCCTAAAATATACCATCTATATAGTACTTTCTTCTTGGCTTCCGTTAGAGATATGTAATGGAATTTAGAGGTGTCAAGAAGGAAGCAATCCGCCCAAGTGGAGTCAGAAATCTGGGTCCCCATGTCCTTTTCCCAGTTTGCTTTAAAACGCCACTTGGGTGATGTAATTGAGGACACCATAAGGCGGTATAAGAGGGAGAGAGGACGAACATCTAGAGAGTGAGTCACACAGTACTGTTCAAAAGGAGTTAATAATATGGTCAAGTCAGAGAATTTCAGCATATGATACGTGGATAGGCTGGACCTAATTTGTAGGTAAAGAATAATTGAAGACAGGTCCTAAAGAGAACTTCTGGCTGAGGACGGGAAAGGACAAAAGCCCTTGGAAATCGTACAAAGAACTGAGATGAGTTACACCTTTCAAAAAACATAGGCGGTGATTAAAATTAGGAATTAAGTGGGAGAGGATTGAAATAGGGGATGCCATAGCTAATGGGTGTATTGTGGACAAGGTAGAGCGTGTCTTATCCCAAGTATCCAAAATCAGTCTGGAAAACATAGGAAGGGGATCCCTACATGGTCGCCTAAGTTTAGGCGTCCAAGCCAGGGTGGTATAATCATACGGAAGTGACTGGGGAAATACTAGTAAGGACCACTGAGGCAAGTTGACTCGGGAAGCCAAATGGCCCAGATTCAATAATACCGCCGCTCTATAATATAGCAAACTATTTGGGAGACCAAGACCTCCAAGTGCAACAGGAGGGTGTAGAACATCTGCCTTAATGCGCGGGCGTTTCCCACGCCATACAAAATGAGATAAAGAAGAAAGAAGGGACTTAAAAAACATTAGAGGGGCTGGTAAAGGTAGGGCTCTAAAAACATACAACAGTTTCGGCAGCAACATCATTTTAATAGCATGGATCCTACCCACCCAAGAAATCTCAACCTTACACCATTTAGAGCACAACATTTTAGTTAAGGAAAGGAGAGGTTTGCAGTTTAAATCAAAAAGGGCATTCCTGGAAAAGGACAGCTTAATTCCCAAGTAGGTCAAGGAACATGATCTCCAATCAAAAGGGTAAAGGCGGTTCAATACGGCTACTTCTGAACTAGGGATAGCAAATGGGAGGGCTTGAGTCTTTGTTGAGTTTATGGTAAGATAACCTGCCGTAGTCGTCTAAAATCGTTTGTAGGGCTGGTAAGGACGTGAGGGGATTTGCCATAGTAACTAGTATATCTTCAGCAAACAAACTAAGTTTACAGGAGGACGGACCTACAGGAATTCCCTCCACCTCGTCAGCTTGCCGAATCGCCTGTGCCAGGAGCTCAAGGGCTAACGCATATAGTAGAGGGGAAAGCGGGCATCCCTGTCGAGTCCCATTGGTGATATACATAGGATTGGAGAGAAAACCTGCATTTAGAACAGACGCAGACGGAGTCAAGTTTGCATATAAGGACATGAGAGCAGTAATTAACGCTCGGGAGAAATTACATTTTAAGAGAGTATGTTCTAAAAATAACCAATGTAGGCGATTGAATGCCTTTTTGGCATCAAGTGATAAAAGTAAAGTCAGAGTCGCTGTTCGAGTTACCATATCCATTAATGAGGTTACTTTAACCGTGTTATCAGGTCCCTGTCTGTGTTTAATGAATCCTACTTGATCGTCCGCAATTAGCGAGGGCAACAAGTCCATTATTCTATTTGCAAAAATTTTTGCATATAATTTAGTATCCGTATTAAGTAATGAAATGAGTCTATATTTAGACTCCTTGGCCCCTTCGAGATTTAAGGGAAGCAATAGATGAGGCGAGCTCTAGGTGGGATATCGGGGCAGTCAGGGTCAAATGTTGATCGTCTGATAAAGTTGTGAGATGTAAGTGTTGTAGAAAGGGAACAATGTCTGCCAGGGAAGGTTGAGGAATAGTGTTGTCATCACGCAAATCAGAATAATAATCTGCGAAGCAATCAGCTATCTGTTTTGGATGAAAACAAGTCTCCCCATTCTTGCCGGTCATTTTCTCTAGTTTAGATTTAGCCACGCACTGTCGAAGCTTGTTAGCCAGTAATCTACCATGCAGTTAATGCCGTGCCTGTAGGTGGTGAGCCGCCCATAAGTAGTCTTTCTTACCTAGGTCAGTGTTACGTCTTCAGCCCCCTCGCAGCACTGCCTGGGGGGTCTGGACGCCCGGTGGGGTCACTGGCTGGTCGAGTGCCAGCACCCGGTAATGGCAGATCGGCATCTGAGGGGGTGGGGCTTGGTGTGGTCATGAGGAGCCGCCGGGTTTAAAGTAGGGAGCGAGAGCTTGCTCGTCGCCCTGACATGGAGTAAAGTTCCCGCATCGCTTGCTTTCTAATCTACTGCTGATTGATTCCAGTTGCCGAGCTTGTACTAGGATCCTGTTTACGTTCTGACCCGGCTTTTCCCTTTGACCATTCTCTTGCAAACTCCCTTCGTGATTTGTATGTGTGGTTCAGATTTC
The DNA here is from genome assembly GCA_009667805.1 of Leptobrachium leishanense. Lineage (NCBI taxonomy): Eukaryota > Metazoa > Chordata > Amphibia > Anura > Megophryidae > Leptobrachium > Leptobrachium leishanense. The sequence continues at coordinate 217,159,658 of CM019066.1, read as the reverse complement.
ATGATTGGATTTAACCACATTTTTGCTGTTTGGAGGTCTGCCCGCCTGATTGGTAAACCCATTGCTCACACAAGGTCTCTGTTAACTGTACAATCCGGTTTTAGTCCTAATCGCAAGGCATCTGGTTTTGTCTCTAACCGCCAGGTTAAGAGATCTAATCATTGCTCCAGTTGTTTATTGTATGTTCCTTCTGGTTGCAGCATTAACCACGGGTTCGCTTATTTGGTCACTGCCCTGCAGGCTGCACAATTAACCAACTGCACATACTACTTGCTGAAAAACAAATCTATTGCTTTCTCTCATATCATACCTAGTCATGTTCATGTCTCTATGCTATGTATCTGTGTGACTAGAGTCTATGTATCTCCACTAAGCAGTCTCTTGGTCTCGAAATCAACTGAGCTTAGGTGGTATTCAGAATCAGGTATTTTCGTCCAGGCTTGGGATACTAGATATTATAGGCCTCCTTGCTGTACGAATTTGTGTCAGAAAAACCTGTTCATTAAGATCCTAACAACGCTTATCCAGGGTGAGTGCCATAGCACCCGTTACAGTCAGTCAGTTGAGTTTGTAGGTCAAGAAGAAGGGCTTGTGAGGCCACGTCGCTGGTTCTTTTATGATGGAGCGCAGCATCATGGATTCGGCGTAGGGGTTCTAATCTATGGGAAGTAGCTAGTTTTTTAAAATGAGAGCCCCATTTAAGAAGCACACCTCAGATCACAGGTTTATGAGCCTTCCAGAGAGTCAGGGGGGAAATGTCAGGGGAGTTATTCTCAGTACAATAATTAGTCATGGTCTGGATCACTTCCTCTAACACCTCAGGGCGAGAAAGAAGGGGTTCATTAAGCCGCCACGGGGCACATCCTCTAGCCGCTGAATCGCCTCGAAGAGTCAAAGTAATTGGAGCGTGATCTGACCAGGATATGGATCCCGGGTCGCAGCATAAGACATTCGACAATAAATCACATTTAAGGAAAAAATTATCAATTCTAGAATACATTTTATGTGCCCCAGAGTAAAAGGTAAACTCCACTTCAGTTGGGTGAAAAAGGCGCCATACATCAAATAATTGGAATTCAGCTAAGAGGGTGGCAAACGTCTATACCGAGACCCGTTGAAGGCTAGTCGGCCAAGATGGCAGATCTAATGACTGATTAAAATCGCCGCACACCACCAGTCTGCCAGTGTTAACCCGCATTAATTTTATGAGACCATTTTTAAAAAATGTCAGCTGGTCAACATTAGGGCAGTAAAAATTTGCAATCATATAGGTGACACGGTCAATGTCACATACCAAAAATAAATAACGCCCATGTGTGTCAATCGCCGACCTGTGTAGTGTAAACGTGACATCACGATGTCATCACGATGAAAATGATGTGGGTAAGCGGGAAGATACAGCTTAGGATGGACAGAACGTTTAAAATGAGTCTCCTGGAGACATACTACAGATGGGGGATCATGACGCAAATCTGGATGAAGTCAATGATGTTTGTAAGGAATATTTAACCCTTTGACATTTAAAGAAACAATTTTCATACCCATCTCAAGTGTACCGGAAAATATTTAAATGGCGGAGACAGAAACCAAAAACATAATTGAGCAAAATCCCTGGAATAGAATAATACGTATGTCCCAATCAGTCTCACAGTATCATACCAGAATGGTGCAATGGGGGCGGAAAAAGAACAACAACAAAGAGAAAAGAAATAAAAATAATAAAAAAAGAAAAAATTTGGAGCTGATGCAACAAGCAACTGCTCCCTGTACAAAAAAGGACTCCAAGGCCACCGTCAGAAATCGGGCCTACCCCAAAAACCATGGGGGGAGTTAGGGGGTGATACCAGCACAAAATGGTCAAAAACAGCACCAGCTTCAAACCGACTGACTGACCGTCAGACCAGCCAGAAAAGGCGAATATAAAAGCAATAAGGCAGGACCAGGACTCCCATGGCCAAGCAACGGATCCGAAAATCAGGAAGAAAGTCACTGAAACAAATCCAACCATACTTCATTTCTCTGTATGCACGCGGTGCCATTCAGGGGAAACTTTAGACGGCAACAAAGGAGGGGCCCGGTGTGGAGGGGTCACCTCGCCCATTAAATCCCACACCTGGAGAGCAGAAACACCATCCTGAAAGGTGTGGAACACAGACAAGATTCCACAATAGGTAACCAGCAACTTCAAGGGGAAGCCCCATCTGTACGGAATGTGGTGATCGCGGAACACTTTGGTAACTGGTAAAAATTCTCTCCGTCTTTGCATCGTAGCCGCCGAAAGATCTGGGAAAAAAGAAAGTCCTGTATAAATCTCGGGAAGAGTCGGAGCCTTCCTCATCGCTGCCATCAGAGAATCTTTTTAATGGTAAAAGTGGATACGTGTCAAAACATCCCTTGGGACTAGGGATGAGCTGTTCGGTTCGATCTGTTCGGTGTTCAATTTGAACATCCCCGTTCGGCTGTTCGTCGAACTCCGAACATTTCTGCGGAGGAGTCAGCTGAATTGTTTGACTACAATGACAGTGACATGCTGCTTGAGGATACGCAGCAACTACAGTGCTCTGATTCAAACTCTGAGGTTGAGGAAGGGAGTATAATCAACCTAGAAGAAGGGGGTGCCAGTGACACACAAATAACAGGCACTCATGTTGCCCCAGCAGCTGCAGCATACTGCCAAGTTCGCTCCAGTGATGAGGAGATAGGGGGTGATGACGATGATGAGGTCACTGACTCCACCTGGGTGCCTGATCGAACAGAGGAGTCAAGGGAGGAGGAGGAGGCACAACAAAAATGAGGCAGAACGTCCTCTATGAGCAACCGTAGCCAGTCCAAGGCATCAGAAGTCACAGCTGCTCAGGTGCAGAGCGCTGTTGTCTCAAAGCACATGTACAGGAAGTCTGCTGGCTGGGAGTTCTTTAAGAAATGTGCAGCAGACCGCACCATTGCTATTTGTAATCTATGTCAGATGAGGATCAAGCGTGGGAAAGACATCCCACACTTGGGTACCACGTGCTTGAGGTGACATATGACCACCTGCCATGCATCTCATTGGCACAACACTTTGCATAGGTCCTCCTCCTCCTCATCTGTCTCTACCCCCACTATATGTCCTGCCATGTCATTGCCTGCTACAACCTCCACTGACAGGGATGATGCTACAGTAATGTGTGTACCAGGTCCTTCCTCAGAATGTGACAGCATCCCATCAGTTTAAGATTTACGCAGTCAGATTACGTTGCCCCAGCTGCTGCAGCGTAAGAAAAAATATAGTCCCAACCATCCCCAAGCACAGCATCTAAATGCCAGCTTAGCAAAATTACTCGCATTACAGCTGCTGCCTTTCCAGCTGGTGGACTCTGCTTCCTTCCGTGAATTTGCTGAATGTGCTGTACCACAGTGGCAGGTTCCAAAACGCCATTTCTTTTCACGGAAGGCCATTCCAGCACTATACCAGCACGTGGAAGACAATGTTATGGAGTCATTGGGAAAGGCAGTCAGCAGTAGGAATGAGCTGTTCGGGTTCGGGGTTCGACCCGAACTTAGCCTGTTCGGGCAGATCGCAAACCCCGAACATTTCCGGGTGTTCGCCGCATGTTCGACCACAAAGGACCACAATGCATTTTCCCACTGGCTGAAGCTCGTAATTGGCTACAGCCTTCCACCTGACCACAGGTCTGGTGCAAGACTGGTTGAACACTATGCCAATCACCGCTCAGAGTCCTGATTGGGCAAATTTTGCCCAATCATGGGCTCACAGAGCTAAGTCCCGCAGCACACTATATAAGGTTTCAACGCGCTGATTCTGCACGCATTTCAGAGGAGATTTCAAAGAAGATAGTTGTGTGTGTTGTTACTGCCGGTCTGCCACGCTACTGGGGGGGTCTGGGGGGTCTCATTTCGACCACATATCAGGGAATTTAGGTGATGTGTGTCTTGTCACTGTGTCAGCAAGTTTTTTTTGGGGTTTACAACTTTATTTAAAACATTTGAGTATTGAGGTGATTTTCTGGGTCTTGTCACACTGTGCCAGCAAGTCTTTTTGGGGCTCACTAATTTCTTTAAAACACTTGGGAATTAAGGTGATCTTCTGTGTCTCGTCACACAGCCAGCAAATTTTTTTGGGGCTCACTAATTTCTTTAAAACACTTGGGAATTAAGGTGATCTTCTGTGTCTCGTCACACAGCCAGCAATTTTTTTTGGGGCTCACTAATTTCTTTAAAACACTTGGGAATTAAGGCGATCTGTGTCTCGTCATACAAAAAGTACCACGCTGTATTTTGGGGCTCACTAATTTCTTTAAAACACTTGTGAATTAAGGTGATCTTCTGTGTCTCGTCACACAGCCAGCAATTTTTTTGGGGCTCACTAATTTCTTTAAAACACTTGTGAATTAAGGTGATCTGTGTCTTGTCATACAAAAAGTACCACGCTGTATTTTGGGGCTCACTAATTTCTTTAAAACACTTGGGAATTAAGGTGATCTTCTGTGTCTCGTCACACAGCCAGCAATTTTTTTTGGGGCTCACTAATTTCTTTAAAACACTTGTGAATTAAGGTGATCTGTGTCTCGTTATACAAAAAGTACCACGCTGTATTTTGGGGCTCACAAATTTCTTCAAAAACACTTGGGAATTAAGGTGGTCTTCTGTGTCTCGTCACACAGCCAGCAATTTTTTTTGGGGCTCACTAATTTCTTTAAAACACTTGTGAATTAAGGTGATCTGTGTCTCGTCATACAAAAAGTACCACGCTGTATTTTGGGGCTCACTAATTTCTTTAAAACACTTGTGAATTAAGGTGATCTTCTGTGTCTCGTCACACAGCCAGCAATTATTTTTGGGGCTCACTAATTTCTTTAAAACACTTGGGAATTAAGGTGATCTGTGTCTCGTCATACAAAAAGTACCACGCTGTATTTTGGGGCTGACTAATTTCTTTAAAACACTTGTGAATTAAGGTGATTTTCTGTGTCTCGTCACACAGCCAGCAATATTTTTTGGGGCTCACTAATTTCTTTAAAACACTTGGGAATTAAGGTGATCTGTGTCTCGTCATACAAAAAGTACCACGCTGTATTTTGGGGCTCACTAATTTATTTAAAACATTTGTGAATTAAGGTGATCTGTCTCATGTCACTGGCTGCCAGCTATCAGTGTGTCTCACTGAGTTATACCAGAGTTATTTAAATCTTTATACCAGAGTTGAATCAGAGTTCTGTATATCTTAATCTATATATCACTCACCATGTCTGAAAGAACAAAAAGGAAAGGCAGACGCTCCCAGCCACAGATAAGAGGGCAAGCAGCCCCTGTGTCGGGAGGCTGTGTCCCTGGTCGTGGTGGACGTGGTGCATCCTCTGCAGGGGCACGCTTGTCCTTTCTAACTTAAGCAGCAGCAACATACAGAGGACTTGGTGGATTGGCTAACCAGGCCATCCTCATCCTCATCCTCCGAGTCCTCTGCCAGCCAGGCTTCTAGTGCTTTACAGTCCACCTCAGCTGCCAAAGCATCTAATGCAGCCTCCATGTCCACAGCTACTCCTGCCGTAGCCTCGCTATCACACACGGAGGAGTCAGCTGAATTGTTTGACTACAATGAGAGTGACATGCTGCTTGAGGATGTGCAGCAAGTACAGTGCTCTGATTCAATCTCTGAGGTTGAGGAAGGGAGTATAATCAACCTAGAGGAAGGGGGTGCCAGTGATGACACACAAATAACTGGCACTCATGTTGCCCCAGCAGCTGCAGCATACTGCAAAGTTGGCTCCAGTGACGAGGAGATAGGGGGTGAAGATGACATTGATGATTATGAGGTCAATGACTCCACCTGGGTGCCAGATTGAACTGAGGAATCAAGTGAGGAGGAGGGGGAGGAGGAGGAGGCACAGCAAACACGAGGCACAACATCTTCTGTGACCAACCGTAGCACTAGCCAGTCCAAGGCATCACATGTCAGAGCTGCTCCGGTGCAGAGCGATGTTGTCTCGAATACATGCAGGAAATCTGCTGTCTGGGAGTTCTTTAAGAACTGTGCAGCAGACCCCACCGTTGCTATTTGTAACCTATGTCAGAGGAGGCTAAAGCGTGGGATAAACACCGGACACTTGGGTACCATGTGCTTGATGCGACATATGAACAAGTGCCACACATCCCGTTGGGGCAAAACTTTGCGTAGGTCCTCCTCCTCCTCATCTGTCTCTACCCACACTGTATGTCCTGCCATGCAATTGCTTACAACCTCCACCGACAGGGATGATGCTACAGTAATGGATATACCAGCAGGTCCTTCCTCACACTGTGACATCATCCCAGTAGCTGAAGATTTACGCCGTCAGATTACGTTGCCGCAACTGCTGCAGCGAAAGAAAAAATATAGTCCCAACCATCCCCAAGCACAGCGTCTAAATGCCAGCTTAGCAAAATTACTCGCATTACAGCTGCTGCCTTTCCAGCTGGTGGACTCTGCTCCCTTCCGTGAATTTGCTGAATGCGCTGTACCACAGTGGCAGGTTCCAAAAACGCCATTACTTTTCACGCAAGGCCATTCCAGCACTATACCAGCACGTGGAAGACCATGTTATCCAGTCATTGGAAAGGCAGTCAGCAGCAAGGTGCATGTCACTTTAGACACGTGGTCCAGCAAGCATGGACAGGGTCGTTACATTTCCTTCACGGCACACTGGGTAACTCTGATTGCAGCTGGGAGGGATCCAAGATGGGGCTCTGTGCTGGAGCTTGTTCATCCACCACGCCTCCAGAAAGCTGCTTGTATGAGGTCTGTCTGCTCCACCACCACCCCTCTTCCTCCTCCTCCTCCTCCTTCTCTGTCTCTGGCGAAGTGGCAGTTAAACCGACGCCTGACAGGGTGTACGCAATGGCTCAAGCAAAAAGATGCCATACTGTGCTGGAGCTGGTTTGTTTAGGGGACAGGAGCCACACCGGGTCAGAAATTTTGTCAGCTCTGCAGGGGCAGGTGCAGAGATGGTTAACACCACGCCAGCTTGAGCTGGGAATGATCGTCTGCGATAATGGCAGCAACCTTCTCTCTGCCCTACGCACGGGTAAATTGACGCATGTACCATGCCTAGCACACGTCCTAAATCTGGTGGTACAGCGTTTCCTAACCAAGTACCCAGGGCTGCCAGAGCTTCTCATCCAGGCCAGAAAAGTCTGCAGCCACTTCAGACAGTTATTCCCAGCAAGCGTTCGCCTGGCAGAAATTCAAAGAGAATTCCACCTTCCCACAAACCGTCTGATCTGTGACATGCCCACCAGGTGGAATTCAATATTAGCAATGCTGCAGCGTCTGCACAAGCAGCAGAGGGCCATCAACGAGTACCTGTGTGAGTATGGCACAAGGACGGGTTCAGGTCAACTTGTTTTTTTTTCCCCCCGCAGTGGCTGATGATCAAGGATGCATGCACTGTACTGTCACCATTTGAGGAGGCAACGAGGATGGTGAGCAGGGACAGTGCATGCATCAGTAACACAATTCCTTTAGTGTTCCTGCTGGAGCACACTCTGCGGGGAATTATAGATGTGGCTCTAGAGGCAGAGCAGCGGGAGGAAGAGGAGGCCTTCCCTAGCTCTCAAGGCCCCAGTCTTTCCGCAGACAGCATTCCAGCGGGTCCTACTCAGATCAGACAGGAGGAGGATGAGGAGGACTATTTAAGTAGTGGGGGCATTGAAGGTGGGGATTCCTCAAGGCAGGGTTTTGTGTGCCCAGAAACAGAATGGCTTGCGCGTGGCTGGGAGGAGGAAGTGCACGATACGGTCATCCTCATTGACCAGGGAGACTCGGCAGCTAATGCCACCTCCAACCTACGCTGTATGGGCTCCCTAATGATGCAAAGCCTGCTAAAGGACCCCAGGATTCGTGCTATCAAGGAGAGGGATCATTACTGGTTGGCAACCCTTCTTGATCCACGATACAAGGGGAAAGTTGCAGAGCTCATCCTGCCCGCACAGAGGGAGCACAGGATGAAAAAGCTTGAGGACGCTCTAAAGCGACACTTGTGTAACACCTTTCCAGGCACTGGTAGATTACCAAGTGCTGACACACGTGCTTCTGAGGCTGCGGATGATCAGAGGAATAGTGGTGAAGTCCAGGGCCGCTTGACTGATGCATTTTTAAAAAATTTTAGTCCTCGACGCCCAGAGACGTCAAATGTAGGCAGCCATTGCCAGCGTCTTCACCATATGGTGCAGGACTACCTAGGGGCAAGGGCAGACCTGGATACCTTTCCAGCAGATGATCCACTGGCTTACTGGGTGTTGAGATTGGATCACTGGCCAGAATTTAGCCAATATGCTATGCAGCTACTAGGTTGCCCTTCATCTAGTGTGCTTTCCAAACGGACGTTCAGTGCCGCTTGAGGTTTTGTCACAGACAAAAAGAGTGCATCTGTCCACCGACTCTGTAGACCGGCTGACATTTATAAAAATGAATCAGTCCTGGATCAGCAGCTATCAATCCCCTGATGCTGAAGTAATGGAATAGATAGGGGATGTCCTCTTCTGCATTCACAAAACCTCCAGCACTGAACTTTTCCACAATACCACAAAAGGGTTACGGTGTGAAGGCACTTGCTGCCATGAAAGGCACAATATCTGGCTGCACTGACGCCCATTAAAAAAAACAAAACTTTTCAATATAGGACCACATGGTCCACCCCTGCACTCTTCCACAATACCACGGAGGGGTTACTGTATGATGATACTTGCTGGCCTGGCACCAAAGGCACAATATCTGGGTGCACTGACGCCTTAACCAGATGCATATCTTTTCAATATAGGACCACATGGTCCACCCCTGCACTCTTCCACCATACCACAGAGGGGTTACTGTATGATGATACTTGCTGCCCTGGCAGGCTTGCACCAAAGGCAGAATATCTGGGTGCACTGACGCCTTAACCAGATGCATATCTTTTTAAAATAGGACCACAAGGTTCACCCCTGCACTCTTCCACAATAACACAGAGGGGTTACTGTATGATGATACTTGCTGGCCTGGCATTAAAGGCACAATATCTGGGTGCACTGACACCTTAACCAGATGTATATCTTTTCAATATAGGACCACATGGTCCACCCCTGCACTCTTCCACCATACCACAGAGGGGTTACTGTATGATGATACTTGCTGCCCTGGCAGTCTTGCACCAAAGGCAGAAATCTGGGTGCACTGACGCCACCAGATGCATATCTTTTAATATAGGACCGCAAGGTTCACCCCTGCACTCTTCCACAATAACACAGAGGGGTTACTGTATGATGATACTTGCTGGCCTGGCACCAAAGCACAATATCTGGGTGTACTGACGCCTTATCCAGATGCATAGCTTTTCAATATAGGACCACATGGTCCACCCCTGCACTCTTCCACAATACCACAGAGGGGTTACTGTATGATGATACTTGATGGCCTGGCATTAAAGGCACAATATCTGGGTGCACTGACGTCCATTAACAGATAAATAAAAACTCTTTTCAATATAGGACCACATGGTCCACCCCTGCACTCTTCCACCATACCACAGAGGTTAGTATGATGATACTTGCTGCCCTGGCAGTCTTGCACCAAAGGCAGAATATCTGGGTGCACTGACGCCTAAACCAGATGCATATCTTTTTAATATAGGACGGCAAGGTTCACCTCACACTCTTCCACAATAACACAGAGGGGTTACTGTATGATGATATTTGCTGGCCTGGCATTAAAGGCACAATATCTGGGTGCACTGACGCCATTAACAGATAAATAAAAACTCTTTTCAATATAGGACCACATGGTCCACCCCTGCACTCTTCCACAATACTACAGAGGGGTTACTGTATGATGATACTTGCTGGCCTGGCACCAAAGGCACAATATCTGGGTGCACTGACGCCTTACCAGATGCATATCTTTTCAATATAGGACCACATGGTCCACCCCTGCACTCTTCCACAATACTACAGAGGGGTTACTGTATGATGATACTTGCTGGCCTGGCACCTAAGGCACAATATCTGGGTGCACTGACGCCTTAACCAGATGCATATGTTTTGAATATAGGACCACATGGTCCACCCCTGCACTCTTCCACAATACCACAGAGGGGTTACTGTATGATGATACTTGCTGGCCTGGCACCAAAGGCACAATATCTGGGTGCACTGACGCCCATTACCAGATCAAAAACTTTCAATAAAGGATCACATGGTCCACCTCTGCACTCTTCCACAATACCACAGAGGGGTTACTGTATGATAGTACTTGCATGCCTGACACTAAAGGCACAATATCTGGGTGCACTGCCATTGACGCCTGTATCAGATTCATATCCTCAGAGGGGTTACGGTGTGACGGCACTGTTGCCGACGCTAAAAGCCCAATTTTAAAGCACCTATTGTTACTTTCATCCAAGCCTGCATAAGTCTCACAATAATTTAGCCCAAAAAAACACTAAACTTATTCTGCGCGTCCTAAAATGTCTTTTCATACAGGCTGCCGCCCCAAGCAGTTGTTTATGGATAGATTAAAGGAAAAGCATTTACCGTCATATGAAACGTAATTTATTTGTTTTTAAGTGTTTCTATACATCCTAGAAATCTGCCACTTCACGGGCAGGTTATGGGGACCTCCTAGGCACGATATTTGAAGGAATTTTTCGTTTTTATTTTTAACCCTTATTTCATGGAACACTCACTGTCCCTTTAAAAACGTTTTTTTTTAAACTTTTTGTCCTTGTTTCCTGTCCCCCAGGGCACTACCCGGACCCCCATACACCTTTTATGGCAAATATGTAGCATATATGCCCTCTTGGAGGGCACTCTAAAAAACTGAATTTTCAGCCCCATTGACTTGCATGGGGGTTCGGGTTCGGGTTCGGTCCCGAACAAATGGGAAGTTCGGGTCCGGGCTCGAACCGAACTCGGGGAGTGTTCAGCTCATCCCTAGTCAGCAGCAAGGTGCACATGACTTTAGACACGTGGTCCAGCAAGCATGGACAGGGCCGTTACATTTCCTTCACAGCACACTGGATAACTCTGCTTGCAGCTGGGAGGGATTCAGGAGGGGCTCTGTGCTGGAGCTTGTTCATCCACCACGCCTCCAGAAAGCTGCTTGTATGAGGTTGGTCTGCTCCACCACCTCTTCCCCCTCCTCCTTCTCTGTCTCTGGCGAAGTGGCAGTTAAACCAACGCGTGGCAAGGGCTACGCAAGGGGTCAAGCAAAAAGATGCCATACTGTGCTTGAGCTGGTTTGTTTAGGGGACAGGAGCCACACTGGGCCAGAAATGCTGTCAGCTCTGCAGAGGCAGGTGCAGAGATGGTTAACACCACGCCAGTTTGAGCTGGGAATGGTTGTCTGTAATAATTGCAGCAATCTTCTCTCCGCCCTACGCCAAGGTAAGCTGACGCATGTACCATGCCTAGCACACGTCCTAAATCTCGTGGTACAGCGTTTCCTAAGCAGGTACCCAGGACTGGCACAGATTCTCAGTCAGGCCAGAAAAGTCTGCAGCCACTTCAGACGGTCATTCCCAGCAAGTGTTCGCCTTGTAGAAATTCAAAGAGAATTCCACCTTCCCACAAACCGTCTGATCTGTGACATGTCCACCAGGTGGAACTCGACATTAGCAATGCTGCAGCGTCTGCACAAGCAGCAGAGGGCCATCAACGAGTACCTGTGTGAATATGGCACAAGGACAGATTCAGGTCAACTTGTTTTTTTCCCCCCCCCGCAGTGGCCGATGATCAAGGATGCATGCACTGTACTGTCACCATTTGAGGAGGCAACGAGGATGGTGAGCAGGGACAGTACATGCATCAGTGACACAATTCCTTTAAGTGTTGCTGCTGGAGCGCACTCTGCAGGGAATTATAGATGTGGCACTAGAGGCAGAGCAGCGGGAGGAAGAGGAGGCCTTCCCTAGCTCTCAAGGCCCCAGTCTTTACGCAGACAGCATTCCTGCGGGTCCTCAGATCAGACAGGAGGAGGATGAGGAGGAGGAGGAATATTTAAGTAGTGGGGGCATTGAAGGTGGGGATTCCTCAAGGGAGGGTTTTGTGTGCCCAGAAACCCAAGGACTAGTACGTGGCTGGGAGGAGGAAGTGCACGATGGGGTCTCCTCATTGACCAGGAAGAGACTCGGAAGCTAATGCCACCTCCAACCTACGCTGCATGGGCTCCCTTATCCTGCAAAGCCTGCTAAAGGACCCCAGGATTCGTGCTATCAAGGAGAGGGATCATTACTGGTTGGCAAGCCTTCTTGATCCACGATACAAGGGTGAAGTTGCAGAGCTCATCCTGCCCGCACAGAGGGAGGACAGGATGAAACAACTTGAGTACGCTCTAAAGCGACACTTGTGTAACACCTTTGCAGGCACTGGTAGGTTACCAAGTGATGACACAAGTGCTTCTGAGGCTGCGGTTTATCAGAGGAAGAGCGGTGACTGATGCCTTTTCCAATTATTTTAGTCCACGACGCCCAGGGACGTCAAATGTAGGCACCCATTGCCAGCGTCTTCACCATATGGTGAAGGACTACCTAGGGGCAAGGGCAGACCTGGATACCTTTACAGCAGATGATCCACTGGCTTACTGGGTGTTGAGATTGGATCACTGAACAGAACTTAGCCAATATGCTATGCAGCTACTAGGTTGCCCTTCATCCAGCGTGCTTTCTGAAAGGACGTTCAGTGCCGCTGGAGGTTTTGTCACAGACAAAAGAGTGCGTCTGTCCACCGACTCTGTAGACCGGCTGACATTTATAAAAATGAATCAGTCCTGGATCAGCAGCTATCAATCCCTTGATGCTGATGTAACTGAATAGATCGGGGATCTCTTCTGCATTATCAAAACCTCCACCCCTGCACTTACATTGTAAAGGCACTAGCTGGCACCAAAGGCACAATATTTGGGTGCACTGCCACTGACACCTATACCAGATTCATATCATTTTAATATTGGACCGCAGGGTCCACCGCTGCACTCTTCCACAATACCACGGAGGGGTTACGGTGTGAAGGCACTTGCTGCCACCAAAGGCACAATATTTGGGTGCACTGTAACTGACGCCTATACCAGATTCATATCATTTTAATATTGGACCGCAGGGTCCACCGCTGCACTCTTCCACAATACCACAGAGGGGTTACGGTGTTGACACTTGACACTTGCCCCCAAAGGCACAATATTTGGGTGCACTGCCACTGACGCCTATACCAGATTCATATCATTTTAATATTGGACCGCAGGGTCCACCGCTGCACTCTTCCACAATACTACAGAGGGGTTACAGTGTGACGGCACTGTTGCCGACACTAAAAATTTTAAAGCACCTATTGTTACTTTCATCCAAAGCCTGGATAAGTTTCACCATAATTTAGCCAAAAAATCACTAAACTTGTTATGCGTGTCCTAAAACGTCTCCCCTTTTCATACAGGCTGTCGCCCCAAGCAGTTGTTTATGAATAGATTAAAGGAAAACCATTTACCGTCATTGGAAATGTCATTTTTTTTTTTTTAAATGTTTCTATACATCCTACAAATCCGCCACTTCACGGGCAGGTTATGGGGACCTCCTAGGCACGATATTTGAAGGATTTTTTAAAAAAATTCTTAACCTTTATTTCATAGAAAACTCACTGTTCCTTTAAAAATGTTTTTTTTTAAAACTTTTTGTCCTTGTTTCCTGTCTCCCAGGGCACTACCCAGACCCCCATACACCTTTTATGGCAAATATCTAGCATTTATGCCCTCTTGGAAGGCACTCTTAAAATCAAACTTTCGAGTCCCATTGACTTGCATTTAGTTCGAATCGTGTTCGCGTTCGAACCCGAAGTTTTGAAATTGTTCGAATGAGAACCAAACATGGGGGTGTTCAGCTCATCCCTACTTGGGACCGCAGCATCCAGATTACGTGGTTTTGGGACACGATGCGCCCTATCCAGCAGTAGGGTCGCCTTGTCCGCATCAGGTAGTAATAGTTGAAAGAGGTCGACTACAAAAACAAAAAGACCTGGGGTCAGGTCTCTATATGACCTGAAAAATTACACAAAGATAATGCTGCAGCTGAAAAGGTTAATCCCCTTACGCATCCAACCTAGGGGTAACAAAATTGGTACAATAAAATTAAAAGAGACAGACCTCCAGCGCTGCTGATAAAGGTGCACTAGTGCTACCATATTTACTTGACAAAGCACAATGTTTGTTGTGTTTTTTCAAGTAAATGTTGTAGCACTAGTGCACCTTTATCAGCAGCGCTGGAGGTCTGTCTCTTTTTATTTTATAGTTGAAAGAGGTCGAGCAAATACCCAGTCAGGCCTTCAGATTTAACTGATTCAGGAACGCCACGAAAACAAATATTATTCCTGCGGGAGCGATCTTTAAGCAGAAGAGCATTGTGCGACGTTTTTAACTCCTTATATGCATGTATTAACTAGTTATGCGCCAAGCACAGATTATCAGATTTATGTTCCAGGAGATCAGTACGTTCACCAATGTCCCGAATTTCCTGATGCAGGGATGCTGTAATCGTATGAAAATCCTCCTGTATGGTGGACTGGAAATCATGGAGCATGGCCTGGAGCTGCTGACTGGTAGCTGGAGCTGAGGCTGGGAGTTGTTGTTGCCAGGGCTAAGTAGCTTTGGAGATTTGTTTAGGAGAGCTTGGGGATCGAGGGCCCAGGGAGCCGCCATCTTGCAACCTATCCCGCATCTTGCCAGAGCGCGCAGGGTCCGCCGGTTTCGGGGTCTTAGCTGGAGCCATCAGGAGCCCGAAGGTCTGCTGAGCCAGATAAAGTATAATTCGAGCGGATTCGCCACCTTATTGAGACGCGGTAGCCTGAAACAGCGCTGGTCAGCAGGAGCTCTCAGAAAACGCGACCGTCCACGCTGGCCGCCAGACATGCCCCCCCACCCATTTTATTTTAAATACCTCTGAGTATACAAAACTTCAGTATGTGAAAGAAAGAAATCCTGTTTACTGTTGCACATTTATTTAATTATTTTATTGGGCCCCTATTACATTCTTCGCGCAATTTCGTTCGCGCAGCGCAAATTTTTTTGCGCGCATCGTCCAGCGGTATCGCGTGAAAATTAATGGTGGTATTATGATCCGAACGCCTTTTCTCATCCGTCCAAAAATAAAGTTCGTAAAAACGACGGGCAAAATGAAGAGTAATATGCGCGCAGTATCGTAGCACACGTAAATCAGTGTGCGGACTGGTTTCTTCGCGGGATTCAGCCAATCAGAATTAAGAACCTTAATTGACATCAATTTACCTTAATTGACTCACTTTTTTGCGCCTGTTAAAGTAAATCTGAGTATATATGCTGCAGCAATAAAAAAAACACGCATGAATTCACAATTTTATTGTTTGGGTATGTGTAGAAAGTGTAACTGTACTGTGCTGTATTTTTTTTTTTCGTGCTGGTGTTTTTCTTTTTGGCCAGAACGTTCCGATTTGCAGTTACCACCAGCTTTCCAAAGACGTTAAAATTATGAGCGCAAACGTCGTTCATAAAAAGATGCACATCGATTGTAATACCATCCGCATACCAGCGCACAAACGAATTTGCGCTCAC
This sequence comes from Leptobrachium leishanense, assembly GCA_009667805.1. NCBI lineage: Eukaryota > Metazoa > Chordata > Amphibia > Anura > Megophryidae > Leptobrachium > Leptobrachium leishanense. The sequence continues at coordinate 217,144,081 of CM019066.1, read as the reverse complement.
AATGTTAAGTATAGGACGCGCACAGTTCATCACGCTGGCGCAGGTCCATCCATGTTAAACGATAACGCGCATCGTCTGCGCAAACGTTGTAATACGACATTCAGCGCAAAGGGTTTTGCCCCTCGCGCAAATGTGCATTTGCACATGCAAAACCAAATGCGCGAGAAATGTAATAGGGGCCTTGGTATTTAAATGACACAAAAAAAAAAGGAAAAAAATCTGATTGTTTACTTTTTTGTTATTCCAAAAAATATGGTAGGATGCTGCCCCATCTTACTTATGGACGAGCCACCACTGTCTTAGAGAATGTACAGATCACATTCTGCAGGCCAAAATTCATTTGAAAAGCCAGTGTGATATCCTGCAGCATATGAATTCTGCATACTGCAGGGAAGCACCTTTGCATCTTTTCCATCATCATGTAGACGATATGTGTGTCTTGGGAGATATGGAGGGAAATAAAAATGTACAGTGTGGCCCCTATTTCAATCTTCACGCAAATTCATCCGCACAGCGCAATTTTTTTGCACGCAGTGTTAAGCGTTATCGCGCAAAAATTAACAGTGGTATTACGAACCGAGTGCAGTCCGAAAATAACGTTCGCAAAATCGACGTGCAAAACTTAGAGTAATACGGGCGCAGTAATGTAGTGCACTTAAATCAGTGTGCAGACTGTTTTTTTCGCCGGATTCAGCCAATCAGAATTAAGAACCTTAATTGACATCAATTTACCTTAATTGACTCACTTAAGTTCTTGCACCTGTCAAAGTAAATCTGAGTATATATGCTGCAGCAATAAAAAAAAAACGCACAAATTCACAATTTTATTGTTTGGGTATGTGTAGAATGTGTAACTATACTGTGCTGTATTTTTTTTCTCGTGCTGGTGTTTTTTTTTCGTTTCGGCCAGAACGTTCCGATTTGCAGTTACCACCAGCTTTTCAAAGACGTTAAAATTATGTGCGCAAAAGTCGTTCGTAAAAAGATGCGCATCGGTTGTAATACCATCCACGTACCAGCGCACGAACGAATTTGCACTCACAATGTTAAGTATAGGACACGCACAGTTCATCACGCTCGCGCAGGTCCATCTGCGTTAAACGATAACGTACATCGTTTGCGCGAACGTTGTAATACGATGTTCAGCGCAAAGGGTTTTGCCCCTTGCGCAAATGCGCATTTGCGGGGGCAAAAACAAATGCACGAAGAATGTAATAGGGGCCTAAGTATTTTAAAACATTTTCCATTAAAATATTATATATATTTATTATAGCTAAGATTGTAACCGGAATCCACTTGGTTCACTCGGGACGAGGCCGGGCCGGCACAGACAAGGATTGACTGAACACTAGTCTCTTCAGGAAAGGCAAACTTTATTGTGATATCACAGATGCTCAGACAGGATTGAATCGCAAAGACTGAGCCCCGAATCCCCAGTGACATGAGGTTTTATACCCCGAATACATAATTAGGTACATCCCAATTAGCCCACCTCCCGGTGACACTATTCCACCCCACGTGGGTCCGTACCTCCCTTAATCGAATACAAAGACATTCCATACATTTGGTCATAAATTGGCAAGCTTCATGTTAGTTTGACAGAAAATGATTTGCTACTACTCTGGATCCTGCTTGTGCCCACCTCCCTTAGGCTTGTTAATTGTTTTCTTTAGATAAGGCCTGGTCTGCTTTCACTCTCTTCTTTGTCTCAGCTACAGGCCTCTGTGACCTTGATGTATCCATCCCTCATCCTGTCTCTCCGTGCCAGCAACGGCCCGGATCTTCCCGGTCTAGTTGAGAGCATGACGACTTCCCCTTTTCTAACCCTCTGCCATGTACCACCTTAACATGGGTCGAGCAGGTTGTTTGCACTGTTACATTTGTTTATTTGTTATTTATTTTCTTAATTGTGATTTTATACTGTCCCTGGGGTGCAACCTCAGTATTATACGTTCAGGTGAGACACTATTGTACTTGCGGGACACAGCCCATTCGGGTCTTGGATTGTTGCTCTCCAGTGCGCTTCTGTATTGTTCATTGTTTATTGCACTAATTTGCATCATTATTTTGTCACTGCTGGCATGTATGTAGTACCTGTAGATGGCCTACCACTGTTTCTTTTCTTCAATAAAAAAAATCCAGACAACTCATGAATGAAGCGTCAATTAGAAGGGATCACTTACAATTTTAAACACTGATTAGCTACAAGGGAGGTGCCTAAAATTACCTCACTATATGTGGATGCTTCTTCATCCATTCAGGTGAATTTTCGAGCTTCAAAATTATTTTTACACATGGGAAACTATTACTTATGACATTTCTCCTGACAAACCTGTTCATAACTGGAATGCATGTTGAGGTTTTCTTACAAGAGTGAATTAAGCACCACAAAGTACCTAAGACAGGCACAGTTTTTTCCTCATTTTGAACTGAATCAAGCTATATTTCCTGTTCAAGTGCAGGAGAGAATTACATCCCTTACCAGATCTATAGATACATATCAGTGACAGTTTAATATTTACTAAACTGCATGTCACAAAGCAGACTTTACATGTTATCATATTTAATTTTCTAAACTATAAAGGCTTTGCAATCATGTCCCACAGAATGCATTTATCCAGTTAGTCTTGGAGATTGTATACTCTTTTATCGCCCCTTAGTGGTTCACTTAAGATATCACATATAGAAGTTGTAATTCTGTATCAGTCTAATCCAACACTAGTGTTTTGTAATCTTATAATTTAGAGTTTCTGCAGCAAATTCAAGTCATGTTGTTTAATAAAACTACATTTACAGGCCAAGTGTAGAGGGGTCCTGCTCAGATGTTACATTATTGTACAGAATTACGCAATATAACAGAACCAAGAATAAAAAAAGAATCTGAAGCAAAAGAAACTGTTAAAACAGCACGTCTATATTTAGACATACTGATGATCTAGACAAGTTGCTTGCGGATTACCTTTTATTCTCACCAACTCGTTTGGGCTCTAAAATAATTTTTGACATTTTGTAAAAAGAAAAATGCAGGAACAGGTTCTCGATCTCTGTGATTTTTTTGTATACCGCATACATTTTAAGTACAAAACTCTGGATGATAAAATATTGAAAAGGAGTTTACACACTGCAAATCCAAATAGGAAATAACACTTCTGACATGTTTTGGTTTTTAGCATTCTGGTGTGATATGATCTTTACACATAGTAATGTTATATTTTTAATCTGCTGAGTCTGCTTAAAATTTTATAATTGTCTTCCTGCAGGTTGTGTTTCAATTCTATAAAATCTGCTTTCCATACTACTATGTGAAATACAGTCATGGCCGAAATTGTTGGCACCCCAGACATTTTTCCCGAAAATCAAGTATTTTTCACAGAAAAGTATTGCAGTAACACATGTTTTGCTATACACATGTTTATTCCCTTTGTGTGTATTGGAACAAAACAAAAAAAGGAGGAAAAAAAACAAATTGGACATAATGTCACACAAAACTCCAAAAAGGGGCTGGACAAAATTCTTGGCACCCTTAACTTAAAATTTGGTTGCACACCCTTTGGAAAAAATAACTGAAATCAGTCGCTTCCTATAACCATCAATAAGCTTCTTACACCTCTCACCCGGTATTTTGGACCACTCTTCCTTTGCAAACTGCTCCAGGTCTCTCTTATTGGAAGGGCACCTTTTCCCAACAGCAATTTTAAGATCTCTCCACAGGTGTTCAATGGGATTTAGATCTGGACTCATTGCTGGCCACTTCAGAACTCTCCAGCGCTTTGTTGCCATCCATTTCTGGGTGCTTTTTGACATATGTTTGGGGTCATTGTCCTGCTGGAAGACCCAAGATCTCGGACGCAAACCCAGCTTTCTGATACTGGGCTCTACAGTGTCACCCAAAATCCTTTGGTAATCCTCAGATTTCATGATGCCTTGTACACATTCAAGGCACCCAGTGCCAGAGGCAGCAAAACAACCCCAAAGCATCATTGAACCTCCACCATATTTCACTGTAGGTACTGTGTTCTTTTCTTTGTAGGCCTCATTCAGTTTTCGGTAAACAGTAGAATGATGTGCTTTACCAAAAAGCTCTATCTTGGTCTCATCTGTCCACAAGACGTTTTCCCAGAAGGATTTTGGCTCACTCAAGTACATTTTGGCAAACTGTAGTCTTGCTTTTTTATGTCTCTGTGTCAGCAGTGGGGACCTCCTGGGTCTCCTGCTATAGCGTTTCATTTACTTTAAATGTCGACGGATAGTTCGCGCTGACAATGATGCTCCCTGAGCCTGCAGGACAGCTTGAATTTCTTTGGAACTTGTTTGGGGCTGCTTATCCACCATCCGGACTATCCTGTGTTGCAACTTTTCATCAATATTTTTCTTCCGTCCACCCACAGAGAGATTAGCTACAGTGCCATGGGTTGCAAACTTCTTGATAATGTTGCGCACTGTGGACAAAGGCAAATCGAGATCTCTGGAGATGGACTTGTAACCTTGAGATTGTTGATATTTTTCCACAATTTTGTTTCTCAAGTCCTCAGACAGTTCGCTTCTCCTCTTTCTGTTGTCCATGCTTAGTGTGGCACACACAGACACACGATGCAAAGACTAAGTGAACTTTTCTCCTTTTTATCTGCTTTCAGGTGTGATTTTTATATTGCCCACACCTGATACTTACCCCAGGTGAGTTTACAGGAGCATCACATGCTTGAAACAATCTTATTTATCCACAATTTTGAAAGGGTGCCAAGAATTTTGTCCAGACCATTTTTGGAGTTTTGTGTGACTTTATGTCCAATTTGCTTTTTTTCCTCCCTTTTTTTGTTTTGTTCCAATACACACAAAGGGAATAAACATGTGTATAGCAAAACATGTGCTACTGCAATACTTTTCTGTGAGAAATACTTGATTTTCTGGAAAAATGTCTAGGGTGCCAACAATTTTGGCCATGACTGTACCGAAAGAGCAGACGCCCATTTCAAAAATGTGTTTCTTTTTAATGTAATTCTTATACAGTAGAATGGGAAATAGTCACTTTACAAAGATTATTGTGTTCACATTTTAAAGACACAATGTTTCTTGTTTTAGCTTTCTATTCTGAGTCTTCCTACCAGCTCAGGTAAAGTTTATACAGTGAGGTCCAGAAATATTATTTATTTATTTATTTATTTATTTATAAAGGATTTTACCAGGAAGGATACATTGAGATTTCTCTCGTTTTCAAGTATGTCCTGGGTTCGAGAACATTGAGTGGTTACAGAAATACAAAATAGTAAAATGCAAGATATTAACACATATTGGGACATCGACACAATTCTAACATCTTTGGCTCTATGGAGTTGGAATAAAACAAACACAATGTGCTTTAACTGCAGACTGTCAGCTTTAATTTGAGGGTATTGCAAAATAGGAAAGGGGATCGGTATGGGCGCTCTTAACTAGATGAGAATGTTTTTTTAGTTTTGCTGCCGTCTGGGGGATAGCACAGACTCTCGAGGGGGTGTGCGGATATCAACAGGAAAAATAGGGGGGTTCCCTAGCGGCGCAGCAGTTATTACATATAACAGATTACAATGTTATATTGACTTTAACCGTCAGATGTGCATAGATCCTTACGGTTCATATAAAGACGCACTTTATATGAACCGTAAGGATCTATGCACATCTGACGGTTAAAGTCAATATAACATTGTAATCTGTTAATTTGAGGGTATGTAGATCCAACTCAGGTGAATAGTGTAGGATTTACAGCAGTTTGCAGATGTGCCTCCCACTTGTTAAGGGACCAAAAGTAATGGGACAATTGGCTTCTCAGCTGTTCCATTGCCAGGTGCGTGATATTCCCTCATTACCCCAATTACAATGTGCAGATAAAAGGCCCAGAGTTCATTTCAAGTGTGCTATTTGCATTTGGAATCTGTTTCTGTCAACTCTCAAGATGAGATCCAAAGAGCTGTCACTATCCGTGAAGCAAGCCATCATTAGGCTGAAGAAACAAAACAAACCCATCAGAGAGATAGCAAGAACATTAGGCGTGGCCAAAACAACTGTTTGGAACATTCTCAAAAAGAAGAAACGCACCGGTGAGCTCAGCAACACCAAAAGACCCTGGAGACAATGGAAAACAACTGTGGTGGATGACCGAAGAATTATTTTCTGGTGAAGGAAACACCCTTCACAACAGTTGGCCAGATCAAGAACACTCTCCAGGAGGTAGGCGTATGTGTGTCAAAGTCAACAATAAAGAGAAGACTTCACCAGAGTGACTACAGAGGGTTCACCACAAGATGTAAACCATTGGTGAGCCTCAAAAACAGGAAGGCCAGATTAGAGTTTGCCAAACAACACCTAACAGAGCCTTCACAGTTCTGGAACAAGATCCTATGGACAGATGAGACCAAGATCAACTTGTACCAGAGTGATGGGAAGAGAAGTGTATGGAGAAGGAAAGGAACTGCTCATGATCCTAAGCATACCACCTCATCAGTGAAGCATGGTGGTGGTAGTGTCATGGCGTGGGCATGTATGGCTGCCAATGGAACTGGTTCTCTTGTATTTATTGATGATGTGACTGCTGACAAAAGCAGCAGGATGAATTCTGAAGTGTTTCGGGCAATATTATCTGCTCACATTCAGCCAAATGCGGCAGAACTCATTGGACGGCGCTTCACAGTGCAGATGGACAATGACTCAAAGCATACTGCAAAAGCAACCAAGGAGTTTTTGAAGGGACAGAAGTGGAATGTTATGCAATGGCCAAGTCAATCACCTGACCTGAATCCCATTGAGCATGCATTTCACTTGCTGAAGACAAAACTGAAGGGAAAATGCCCCAAGAACAAGCAGGAACTGAAGACAGTTGCATTAGAGGCCTGGCAGAGCATCACCAGGGATGAAACCCAGCATCTGGTGATGTCTATGCGTTCCAGACTTCAGGCTGTGATTGACTGCAAAGGATTTGCAACCAAGTATTAAGAAGGGAAAGTTTGATTTATAATTATTATTCTGTCCCATTACTTTTGGGACCTGAACAAGTGGGAGGCACATCTGAAAACTGCTGTAAGTCCTACACCGTTCACCTGAGCTGGATGTACATACCCTCAAATTAAAGCTGACAGTCTGCAGTTAAAGCACATTGTGTTTGTTTCATTCCAACTCCATTGTGGTGGTGTATAGAGCCAAAGATGTTAGAATTGTGTCGATGTCCCAATATTTCTGGACCTGACTGTATTTCAGAATGTTATCTGGCTAAAACAGATAAGTGTAATTGGGTAATTTCACTTCAAAGACTACAGGAAGATAATGATCAGGAGTTAAATACATAACATGTGGAATTGATCCTTAGCAGTAAAGGGGTTAAAATGAGGGATCACTTGCCCGCCTCCCCCAAAAATGATTATCATAAAAAAGGTTAATCCTGTTCCCTATCCATGCCAGAGAATAGTTTATCTTGTTGAGGTGTGTAACAATACAGCTTAAATCCAATACAGTGCTATATATAGAGGGAAGCGAGACCCCCTCCTTTGAAAGTAGAGAATTCACCCTTTTGTATGTAATGGTCACCAATTTGCAATTACCACAGTAATAAAGATGGGTTTGTTGTTTAATCCCTTCATGATGGGTGTCTCCCACCAGGCAGGGGTTAATGGCAAAGCGTCCAGGTATGTCTCGCCACCAGGTGGCACTGTGGGCCTCTAATTTGGCCCACCCACACAGCCGATGTGTGGCAGGTGTCATTGGCTACAGGGGGACAGCCTGAGTTCAGGTCGTCTCTCTGTAGCCGATGACGTGCGATGGCTGCAGGGAGGGACCGAGGCGGCCCATTGAAGACAGGGGGGCATATTTGTATGCTCTGTGTCGTCAAGGCCCACCTGCCGCAAAAATGCAATAGAACATCCTGTGGCGGAAAGGGGTTAAGTAGATTGAAAACTTGACATTCCTATCACCTTCGCACCACACTCACTGAATTATTTTGCCACTTGGAAACAGAACAACCTTTCTAACAAGGGGTCACAATTAGGGATGGGCTGGCGGTTCGATTCGAACATGAGTTCGATTCGAACAATGGCCGTTCGGCGAACAGCGAACATTTCCGTGTGTTCGCCCACAATGCACCACAATGGACCACAATGCACTTTTCCACTGGCCTGAAGCTTGTAATTGGCTACAGCCTTGCACATGACCACAGGTCAGGTGCAAGACAGGTGCAAGACTATGCCAATCAGGGCTCAGAGTCCTGATTGGGCAAATTTTGTGAAGCCTTCTAAGTGCAAGTCTTCAAAGCGAGCACTTAGAGATCTTCTGGTGAGTGATTTTGATTTTTGTTTCAAACAGATCTTTTCTATTCATCTTAAAGTTTTAAATTAGGTCTGGTGAGTAAATTAGGTTAGGCTGGTGACTCATGTTTCTTACTGATTAGCATAGAATTGGAATCAATTGGGTGCTATTTGCTAAGAGGTTAAGCTTGTCCACGCCTTGCTGGGGGAGGTGTTCTTAGGTGACTATATAAAGCTTGGGGATATTAGCTTGTCTAATTGAGCTTGTGAAGCCTTCTAAGTGCAAGTCTTCAAAGTGAGCACTTAGAGATCTTCTGGTGAGTGATTTTGATTTTTGTTTCAAACAGATCTTTTCTATTCATCTTAAGTTTTAAGTTAGGTCTGGTGAGTAAATTAGGTTAGGCTGGTGACTCATGTTCTTACTGATTAGCATAGAATTGGAATCAATTGGGTGCTATTTGCTAAGAGGATAAGCTTGTCCACGCCTTGCTGGGGGAGGTGTTCTTATGATTTTTGTTTCAAACAGATCTTTTCTATTCATCTTAAGGTTTTAAGTTAGGTCTGGTGAGTAAATTAGGTTAGGCTGGTGACTCATGTTTCTTACTGATTAGCATAGAATTGGAATCAATTGGGTGCTATTTGCTAAGAGGTTAAGCTTGTCCACGCCTTGCTGGGGGAGGTGTTCTTAGGTGACTATATAAAGCTTGGGGATATTAGCTTGTCTAATTGAGCTTGTGAAGCCTTCAAAGTGAAGTCTTCAAAGTGAGCACTTAGAGATCTTCTGGAGATACTCTGGAGGTAGTCTGAGGTTAAACATGAGGTAGAAAACCTACAAAAAGGTAAGATTTGATGGTTTTAAATCCATTCTTTTATAATGGCAGGCTTGGTCCAGTGAAAGAGCTGTCATGCATTTGTTTTTAGATCCAATTTTTGGACGTTTGGAGTGTGCCTGATATGTAGGCAGTTGTCTTTATTGCAGCAGGAAATTGCCTGTTTGAAGTCTGAGATTTGTAAATTATCTGTTAGACAAACTCAGGCTATGACTGTTACAAAGCCACTGCCACAGAGGCCTCCTAGGAGCGGCAGATGGACTACTGTAGGATCTGGTAGACTTAGAGTTGTGGATAGAAGGCATGTCCCACAGTCTGTGGCTCTTCTTAATTCTTTTGAGGCACTTTCAGAGTGTAGTGGTAAGACGGATGTAGGCTCAGACACCATAGTTGAGGAACCACCATCCCCTATGCCTAAGGTATGCAGGACTGCAACCAAGGAAAAAAAGGAAAAGGTGGGACTTGATAGAAGGCAATTGTTGCTGGGTGATTCTATCATAAGAGGTGTTGAGCTGGAGAGTAGTGGTTTGGTGAGATGTCTTCCTGGGACTTCTGCTCGTAAAGACAAGAGACGTATTCTCAATATTATCAAACAAGCAAAGCAGCAAGGGGAAGTGGACGTTCTAGTCCATCTAGGGACAAATGACTTGGCTAGCAATGAGGTTTCTGAGATTAAGGAAGATTTTTGTGTTCTTGGAGGTGAAATACAGCAGATTGCGTCCACTGTGACATTCTCTGAAGTTCTGCCGGTGCATAACATTCAGGATAGGCAGATGCACAATAGGGAATTTAAGTTGTGGCTTCGGGAATGGTGTCGGGAGCAAGGATTTGGCTTTGTGTCCCATGATAGCTCTAATTGGAGCAGAAAGGAACTGTATAAAAAAGATGGTTTGCATCTTACTCATAGAGGAACATATGTTCTCAGTGAGAAGTTCAAACGTTTCACAAAGGAATATTTAAACTAGGAGGGGGACAAAAGGGTAAAAAACAATCTGCCGAATGTCCCCAAAACTAAATCGGAGGGTGCAAGCAACATGCGGGGTAAAAAATGACAAGCTCAGAGTCGTGTCTATAAATGCTCGCAGTTTAGTCAATAAAATCAATGAACTGGAGGCAATGATGACAGCTGAAAAAGTAGATTTAGTGGCGGTTACTGAGACATGGTTCAGTGAGAAAAATAACTGGGACATAACAATACCGGGGTACTCTTTATATAGAAAAGACAGAGAAGGTAGGAAAGGAAAGTGGCCCTGTATGTGAAAAGCAACATAAAAACGAACCAAATAAAAGTGAGCAAGGTGAACATAGAGTCAGTTTGGGTTACGCTAACATTTGGCAATCATACAGTAGCTCGTGTAGGTGTGATCTATAGACCCCCTGGACAAGTAGAAGAGCTAGATAATCTGCTGTTTGAGGAAATAGCCAAAATGGCAATGAAGGGGGAAGTTATTATCATGGGGGACTTCAATCTTCCCGATGTGAACTGGAAAACCAAAATAGCTGGGTGCACCAGGAGTACAAATATTCTAAACTCCCTACTGGGATTATCTCTAACACAAGTAGTTGAGGAGCCGACCCGTAAAGAGGTATTGGATTTAATACTCACAAATGGAGGTTTGGTATCAGACGTTGTTGTAGGTGAAAATTTGGGATCTAGTGATCACCAGTCAGTGTGGTTTAATATAAGAACAGGGATGGAGCCGCACCACACAAAAACAAAAGTTTTAGACTTTAAAAAATTTTTTTTTCTAAAATGAGATTTTGTGTGAATGAGTCATTATCAGACTGGAGGAGTTTAAAGGGAGTCCAGGAGAAATGGGATTATTTAAAGGAAGCATTATTGAAGGCCACAGGCAAATGCATTTGGCTTGTTAGCAAAAACAAAAAAGGGAAGAAACCACTGTGGTACTCTGCAGAAGTGGCCAAAATAGTGAAGAACAAAAAGATAGCATTCAATAATTATAAAAAACTCAGAGTGAAGAAGATAGGCAAACCTATAAAATTAGGCAGAAAGAGGCAAAGCAATTTATAAGAACTTCCAAAGCACACGCAGAAGAGAAAATAGCTCAGTCAGTAAAAAAGGGGGACAAAACATTTTTTAGATATATAAATGAGAAAAGAAAAGTAAAACAAGGATTAGTTAGATTAAATACAAAGGAAGGAAGGTATGTAGAAGAGGATAAAAGTCTCTCTGACTGCCTCAATGAATATTTTTGTTCAGTCTTTGCAGAAGAAAAGGAAGGAAAGGGACCTCAGTTAGGAGGAAACACTAACGAGACATTTACATATGAGTTTACAGAGGAGGAGGTTCTACAGCAGCTGTCTAAAGTAAAGACAAATAAGTCAATGAGGCCTGATGGGATCCACCCTAAATTATTAAAAGAGCTCAGTGGTATAATAGCAAAACCGTTAACAGATTTATTTAACCAATCCTTGTTAACGGGAGTCGTCCCAGAAGACTGGAAATTATCAAATGTTGTGCCCATTTACAAGAAGGGTAGTAGGGAGGAATCGGGGAACTATAGGCCAGTTAGTCTTACGTCAGTAGTGGGGAAATTAATGGAAACTATGTTAAAGGAAAGGATTGTTGAACATCTAAAAACACATAGATTACAGGACCAGAAACAACATGGGTTTACCTCAGGGAGATCATGCCAAACTAATCTTATTGATTTTTTGATTGGGTAACAAAAATAATAGACATAGGTGGTGCAGTAAACATTGCTTATTTAGATTTCAGTAAGGCTTTTCATACTGTTCCGCATAGAAGGCTTATCAATAAATTGCAATCTTTGAGCTTGGATTCCAATATTGTTGAATGGATTAGGGAGTGGCTGAGTAACAGGCAACAGAGGGTTGTGGTAAATGGAGTTTATTCGGCGCAAGGTCTTGTTACCAGTGGGGTACCTCTGGTTCAGTACTTGGACCCATTCTCTTTAATATTTTTATTAGTGATATTGCAGAAGGTATTAATGGAAAAGTATGTCTTTTTGCTGATGACACAAAGATTTGCAACAGGGTTGACGTTCCTGGAGGGATCAGCCAAATGACAAATGATTTAGGTAAACTAAAAAAATGGTCGGAGGTGTGGCAATTGAGTTTTAATGTGGATAAGTGCAAGATAATGCACCTGGGACGTAAAAACCCAAGGGCTGAATATAGAATATTTGATACAGTCCTAACCTCAACATCTGAGGAAAGGGATTTAGGGGTTATTATTTCAGAGGATCTAAGGGTAAGTAGTCAATGTAATAGAGCAGCAGGAAATGCTAGCAGAATGCTTGGTTGTGTAGGGAGAGGTATTAGCAGTAGGAAAAGGGAAGTGCTCATGCCACTGTACAGAGCACTGGTGAGACCTCACTTGGAGTACTGTGTGCGGTACTGGAGACCATATCTCCAGAAGGATATAGACATCTTAGAGAGAGTTCGGAGAAGGGCTACTAAAATGGTGTACGGCTTGAAGGAGAAAAGTTACCAGGAAAGGCTTAATGATCTTAACATGTACAGCTTGGAATAAAGACGAGACAGAGGAGATATGATAAAAACATTTAAATACGTAATGGAATCCACAAGGTAGAGGAAGGGAGTATATTTAAAAGGAATCAAAGTAGCAAAACAAGAGGACATAGTCTTAGATTAGAGGGGCAAAGGTTTAAAAGTAACATCAGGAAGCATTATTTTACTGAGAGGGTGGTGGATACATGGAACAGCCTTCCAGTTGAAGTGGTAGAGGCCAAAACAGTAATTGAATTTAAGCAAGCATGGGATAGGCATAAGGCTATCCTAAACAAAAGATAAATCCAGGTAAAGTATCCATGTAATTGGGCAGACTAGATGGGCCGAAAGGTTCTTATCTGCCGACATTTTTCTATGTTTCTATGTTTCTATCATGGGCTCACAGAGCTAAATCCCGCAGCACACTATATAAGGCTTCCCCGCAGCCCCAGCGTGTGTTTGTTGCAGGAGTGAATCAGAGAGGAGAGGAGATTGCTGCATACCAGGCTGTATCACTGACTTATACCAGATTTCTGGAAATTGCAATCTGTGTGTTGGCACTGACAGCTATCAGGGACAGGCTGTATCACTGAGTTATATCTGATTTCTGGAAATTGGAATCTGTGTGTTGGCACTGACAGCTATCAGGGACAGGCTGTATCACTGATTTATACCATAGTTCTGGGAATTTTAATCTGTGTGTTGGCACTGTAAAGGCTATCAGGGTGGATCACTGATTTATACCAGAGTTCTGGGAATTTTAATCTGTGTGTTGGCACTGCCAAGGCTATCAGGGTGTATCACTGATTTATACCAGAGTTCTGGGAATTTTAATCTGTGTGTTGGCACTGCAAAGGCTATCAGGGTGTATCACTGATTTATACCAGAGTTCTGGGAATTTGAATCTGTGTGTTGGCACTGCCAGCTGCTGCCAGGCTATCAGGGTGTATCACTGACTTTTACCAGAGTTCTGAGAATTTGAATCTGTGTGTTGGCACTGCCAGCTGCTGCCAGGCTATCAGGGTGTATCACTGATTTATACCAGAGTTATGGGAATTTTAATCTGTGTGTTGGCACGGCAAAGGCTATCAGGGTGTATCACTGATTTATACCAGAGTTCTGGGAATTTTAATCTGTGTGTTGGCACTGCAAAGGCTATCAGGGTGTATCACTGATTTATACCAGAGTTCTGGGAATTTGAATCTGTGTGTTGGCACTGCCAGCTGCTGCCAGGCTATCAGGGTGTATCACTGACTTTTACCAGAGTTCTGAGAATTTGAATCTGTGTTTTGGCACTGCCAGCTGCTGCCAGGCTATCAGGGTGTATCACTGATTTATACCAGAGTTATGGGAATTTTAATCTGTGTGTTGGCACTGCAAAGGCTATCAGGGTGTATCACTGATTTATACCAGAGTTCTGGGAATTTTAATCTGTGTGTTGGCACTGCAAAGGCTATCAGGGTGTATCACTGATTTATTCTGATTTATGACTAATTCTAGATACCATACAATAACACAGTTTAATCAGAGTTCATCTGTTTATCTATTGAGAGTTGAATCTGGGTGTTGCCAGCTATCAGGGTGTATCACTGATTTATAGCATTGTTCTGGAAAATCTGTATATCTTTACTCTAATTCTAGATACCATACAATAACACAGTTTAATCAGAGTTCATCTGTTTATCTATTGAGAGTTGAATCTGGGTGTTGCCAGCTATCAGGGTGTATCACTGATTTATAGCATTGTTCTGGAAAATCTGTATATCTTTAATCTAATTCTAGATACCATACAATAACACAATTTAATCAGAGTTCATCTATTTATCTATTAAGAGTTGAATCTGGGTGTTGCCAGCTATCAGGGTGTATCACTGGTTTATAGCATTGTTCTGGAAAATCTGTATATCTTTAATCTAATTCTAGATACAATACAATAATACATTTTAATCAAAGTTCATCTGTTTATCTATTGAGAGTTGAATCTGGGTGTTGCCAGCTATCAGGGTGTATCACTGACTTATAGCATTGTTCTGGAAAATCTGTATATCTTTAATCTAATTCTAGATACCATACAATAACACAGTTTAATCAAAGTTCATCTATTTATCTATTGAGAGTTGAATCTGGGTAGTGCCAGCTATCAGGGTGTATCACTGATTTATAGCATTGTTCTGGAAAATCTGTATATCTTTAATCTAATTCTAGATACCATACAATACCACAGTTTAATCAGAGTTCATCTGTTTATCTATTCAGAGTTGAATCTGTGTCTTGCCAGGTATCAGGGTGTTGCAGCCAGCAGGAGAGGAAGTGCATCAGAGAGAGAGTAGAAGACGTTGGCAGCCTTGCAGGGAAAATATCAGTAAAATCGCTGACTTATAGCAGAGTTCGGAATATCTTTAATCTATATACCAGAGTTGAATCAGAGTTCTGCATATCTCCAATCTTTATACCAGAGTTGAATCAGAGTTCTGTATACTGTATCTTTAATCTATATATCACTCACCATGTCAGAAAGACCAAAAAGGACAGGCAGACGTTCCCAGACACAGATAAGAGGGCAAGCAGCCTCTGTGTCGGAAGGCTGTGCCCCTGTTCGTCGTGGACGTGGTGCATCCTCTGCAGGGGCACGCTTGTCCTTTCTAACTGGTGCTGGCTGTCTTAGGCAGCAGCAACATACGGAGGATTTGCAGGATCCTTCAAGTCCTCTGCCAGCCAGGCTTGTAGTGGTTTACAGTCCACCTCAGCTGCCAAAGCATTTTATGCAGCCTCCATGTCCACAGCTACTCCTGCCATAGCCTCACCACCATACACAGAGGAGTCAGCTGAATTGTTTGACTACAATCAATGACAGTGACATGCTGCTTGAGGATGCGCAGCAACTCCAGTGCTCTGATTCAAACTCTGAGGTTGAGGAAGGAAGTATAATCAACCTAGAGGGAGGGGGTGCCAGTGACACACAAATAACTGGCACTCATATTCCCCCAGCAGCTGCAGCATACTGCAAAGCTAGCTCCAGTGACGAGGAGATAGGGGGTGATGACGATGATGAGGTCACTGACTCCACCTGGGTGCCTGATCGAACAGAGGAGTCAAGTGAGGAGGAGGAGGCACAACAAAAACGAGGCACAACGTCCTCTATGAGCAACCGTAGCCAGTCCAAGGCATCAGATGTCAGAGCTGCTCAGGTGCAGAGCGCTGTTGTCTCAAAGCACATGTCCAGGAACTCTGCTGTCTGGGAGTTCTTCATGACATGTGCAGCAGACCGCAGCAATGCTATTTGTAAGCTATGTCTGAAGAGGATCAAGCATGGGAGAAACATCAGCCGCTTGGGTACCACATGCTTGAAGCGACATATGACCACCTGTCATGCATCCCATTGGCACAACACTTCCCATCGATCCTCATCTGTCTCTACCTCCACTATATGTCATGCCATGTCTACAACCTCCACTGACAGGGATGATGTTATAGTAATGGGTGTACCAGGTCCTTCCTCAGAATGTGACAGCATCCCACCAGCTGCAGATTTACGCAGTCAGATTTCATTGCCCCAGCTGCTGCAGCGTAAGAAAAAATATTGTCCCAACCATCCCCTTGCACAGCGTCTAAATGCCAGCTTGGCAAAATTACTCGCATTACAGCTGCTGCCTTTCCAGCTGGTGGACTCTGCCTCCTTCCGTGGATTTGCCGAATGTGCTGTACCACAGTGCCAGGTTCCAAAACGCCAGTTCTTTTCACGGAAGGCCATTCCAGCACTATACAGCACGTGGAAGACAATGTTATGGAGTCATTGAGATAGGCACTCAGCAGCAAGGTGCACATTACTTTAGACACGTGGCCCAGCAAGCATGGACAGGGCCATTACATTTCCTTCACGGCACACTGCGTAACTCTGCTTGCAGCTGGGAGGGATCCAGGATGGGGCTCTGTGCTGGAGCCTGTTCATCCACCACGCCTCCAGAAAGCTGCTTATATGAGGTCTGTCTGCTCCACCTCCTCTTCCTCCTCCTCCTCCTTCTCTGGCAAAGTGGCAGTTAAACCGACGTGTGGCAGGGGCTACGCAATGGCTCAAGCAAAAAGATGCCATACTGTGCTTGAGCTGGTTTGTTTAGGGGACAGGAGCCACACCGGGCTAGAAATTCTGTCAGCTCTGCAGGGGCAGGCACAGAGATGGTTAACACCACGCCAGCTTGAGCTGGGTATGGTCGTCTGTGATAATGGCAGCAACCTTCTCTCTGCCCTACGCCTGTGAAAGTTGACACATGTACCATGCCTAGCACACATCCTAAATCTGGTGGTACAGCATTTCCTAATCAGGTACCCAGGGCTGGCAGAGCTTCTCAGCCAGACCAGAAAAGTCTGAAGCCACTTCAGACGGTCATTCCCAGCAAGTGTTCACCTGGCAGAAATTCAAAGAGAATTCCACCTTCCCACAAACCGTCTGATCTGTGACATGCCCACCAGGTGGAACTCGACATTGGCAATGCTGCAGCACCTGCACAAGCAGCAGAGGGCCATCAATGAGTACCTGTGTGAGTATGGCACAAGGACAGGTTCAGGTCAACTTGTTTCCCCCCCTGCAGTGGCTGATGATCAAGGATGCATGCACTGTACTGTCACCATTTGAGGAGGCAATGAGGATGGTGAGCAGGGACAGTGCATGCATCAGTGACACAATTCTTTTAGTGCTCCTGCTGGAGCGCACTCTGCGGGGAATTATAGATGTGGCACTAGAGGCAGAGCAGTGGGAGGAAGAGGAGGACTTCCCTAGCTCTCTAGGCCCCAGTCTTTATGCAGACAGCATTCCTGCGGGTCCTCAGATCAGACAGGAGGAGGATGAGGAGGATGAGGAGGAGGAATATTTAAGTTGTGGGGGCATTGAAGGTGGGGATTCCTCAAGGGAGGGTTTTGTGTCCCCAGAAACCCAAGGACTAGTACGTGGCTGGGAGGAGGTAGTGCACAATACGATCATCCTCAGCGACCAGGAACACTCGGAAGCTAATGGCACCTCCAACCTACGTTGCATGGGCTCCCTTATCCTGCAAAGCCTGCTAAAGGACCACAGGATTTGTGCTATCAAGGAGAGGGATCATTACTGGTTGGCAACCCTTCTTGATCCACGATACAAGGGTAAGGTTGCAGAGTTCACGCTGCCCTCACAGAGGGAGCACAGGATGAAACAACTTGAGGACACTCTAAATCGACACTTGTGTAACACCTTTCCAGGCACTGGTAGGTTACCGAGTTATGACTCAAGTGCTTCTGAGGCTGCTGTTTATCAGAGAAAGAGCGGTGAAGGGGGCCGCTTGACTGATGCCTTTTCCAATTTTTTTTAGTCCACGATGCCCAGGGACGTCAAATGTAGGCACCCATTGCCAGTGTCTTTACCATATGGTGCAGGACTACCTAGGGGCAAGGGCAGACCTGGATACCTTTACAGCAGATGATCTTACTGGGTGTTGAGATTAGATCACTGGCCAGAACTTAGTCAATATGCTATGCAGCTACTAGGTTGCCCTTCATCCAGCGTGCTTTCTTGAAAGGACGAAAGAGTGCGTCTGTCCACCGACTCTGTAGACCGGCTGACATTTATAAAAATGAATCAGTCCTGGATCAGCAGCTATCAATCCCCTGATGCTGATGTAATTGAATAGATCAGGGATCTCTTCTGCATTACCAAAACCTCCACCACTGCACTCTTCCACAATACCTCAGAGGGGTTACATTGTGAAGGCACTAGCTGGCACCAAAGGCCTAATATTTGGGTGCACTGATGCGTGTACCAGATTCCAATCATTTTAATATTTGATTGCAGAGTCCACCCCTGCACTCTTTAACAATACCTCAGAAAGGTTATGTTGTAAAGGCACTAGCTGGCTCCAAAGGCCCAATATATGGGTGCTCTGATGCGTGTACCAGATTCATATCATTTTAATATTTGAATGCAGAGTCCACCACTGCACTCTTCCACAATACCTCAGAGGGGTTACGGTGTGAAGGCACTAACTGGCACTAAAGGCCCAATATTTGTGTGCACTGACGCGTGTACCAGATTCCAATCATTTTAATATTTGAATGCAGAGTCCACCACTGCACTCTTCCACAATACCTCAGAGGGGTTACGGTGTGAAGGCGCTAGCTGGCACCAAAGGCCCAATATTTGGGTGCATTGACGCGTGTCCCAGATTCCAATCATTTTAATATTTGAATGCAGGGTCCACCCCTGCACTCTTCCACAATACCTCAGAGGGGTTACGGTGTGAAGGCACTAGCTGGCACCAAAGGCCCAATATTTGGGAGCACTGCCACTGACGCGTGTACCAGATTCATATCATTTTAATATTTGAATGCAGAGTCCACCCCTGCACTCTTCCACAATACCTCAGAGGGGTTACAGTGTGAAGGCACTAGCTGGCACCAAAGGCCCAATATTTGGGTGCACTGACGCATGTACCAGATTGCAATCATTTTAATATTTGAATGCAGAGTCCACCCCTGCACTCTTCCACAATACCTCAGAGGGGTTACGGTGTGAAGGCACTAGCTGGCACCAAAGGCCCAATATTTGGGTGCACTGACGCATGTACCAGATTCCAATCATTTTAATATTTGAATGCAGAGTCCACCCCTGCAGTCTTCCACAATACCTCAGAGGGGTTACGGTGTGTGAAGGCACTAGCTGGCACCAAAGGTGCAATTTTAATGCACCTGTTGTTAGTTTCATCCAAAGCCTGCATAAGTTTCACCGTAATTTAGCCAAAAAAATCACTTGTTCTGTGTGTCCTAAAACGTCTCCTCTTTTCATACAGGCTGCCCAAGCAGTTGTTTATTAATAGATTAAAGAAAAACATTTACCGTCATTTGAAATGTCATTTTTTTCTTTTTAAATGTTTCTATACATCCTACAAATCCGCCACTTCACGGGCAGGTTATGGGGACCTCCTAGGCAAGATATATGAAGGAGTTTTTCATTTTTATTCTTAACCTTTATTTCATGGAAAAATCACTGTTCCTTTAAAAATGTTTTTTTTTAACTTTTTTTCCTTGTTTCCTGCCCCCCTGGGCACTATCCAGAACCCCATACACCTTTTACGGCCAATATCTTGCATATATGCCCTGTTGGAAGGCACTCTAAAAATGGAACGTTCGAGTCCCATTGACTTGCATTGAGTTCGAATCGTGTTCGCGTTCGAATGCGAACCGAACACGGGGGTGTTCGGCCCATCACTAGTCACAATCTGTGGTTACTCTCAGAATATCACTCTTCCTGCTGTGATCTCCTAATAGCGCCACATGTGTACAAAACTAATTCAGGTGTGTGGGAATTCCCTCTGCGGGCCCCATAATACACACAGGGAGCATGACACAACTTATTTGCAAGCAATTTTCCTGTTCATTTAAACCCTTATGGAAGGGCGGGTGGCACCCGTCAGGAGGGGTTAACACTGGCGGGGCAGACTCGTCCACCCAGCCGCCAAGTGCTGGTGCGGGCCTCTGATGTGGCTGCAGGGGGACGGCCTGTGTTTTCAAGGCCCACCCGCAGTGCTTCAGGAAAGGGTTAAACAAGTGTCCCTGTGTCAGTCCAACTGCCAGCTGATTTTCATAACAATGAAAAATGTCTTCAAAAATTAGAAATAAAATTCTATGTAATTTTACCCCTTACTTCCAGGCGGCTTGTTCCTGGTGGGTGGGTCTCAAAACCGGCAGGATATAATAGCACACACCGCAGCTCTCCAGTTGACCAACCTGACACACCATGCACGTCATTGACTGCAGGGGGGCAGCTTGCGTTCAGGCTGACCCACGGCAGCCAATGGCGCACGCCGCATGATGGCTGGGAGCTGTGTAATAGTAGTCAGCGAGGCGTTCAACGCCATCCACTGGCGTTCAGGTCCACTTGCATAGCACTCCCCGTGGCATTAAGGGGTGCATATGACACCCTTCTTATAGAACTTTCACACAATCCCTTATAAAGAGATATTCCCACTATGCAAGTGAAGGGTTTCATTTTTGTATACTGTAGCTGTCAAGCAACAATTATAGTGATAGGGAACACATGTCATTAGCTGCCAAATGAATTTCACAGTGATTGTGTTAGAGTACAGGTAAAACTTACGTATTTGGAATAAGTAAATTGCAGATGTTGAAATTAATGGTAGAACTGAATGTAAAAATATATAATATTGTGTCAATTTCTATTTAGAGTGACTCTGCTACAAGCAGTTTTGTGATTGGAGCATATTTTATTCTTTGATGTTTACTGTTCTGAATTTGTTTCAGTAAGCATATGAGCACTCATTAAATGCCAAAAAGGGATATGTTACCCTTCTAGGAAGTTTATGTTTTGTAGTTTTAAAACATACCAATATTTTCATATTTGACATTTTATCCTGGCTCTTTTTCTGTACAGATGCTAAGATGCTTCAAAAGGGTAAAATATGATAAATTTTACAGTTAAAATATCACCCCACCCAAACAAAAATGGCCATAGAATACTAGTTTTTGTTCCCCTTTGCTGACGGAGTGGCACTAACTGGAATCCTAAACTGTAGAAAATAATTGGAGTTGTATTACAAAGT